>JBBPBP010000003.1:21476280-21495674 GCA_037974735.1 Cicer chorassanicum
TTTTTTTTCCCGCCGAATCTGTTGGATCCATGAACTGTATGAATCTCAAGTTGAAACTAGAGTTCAATTGAACAGTAAACTCGTGATCTGGTTGTGGCGTTGAAAGTGTTTGTGACTTAGTCAAGCTACGTCGTTGTGTTTAATGTTCGTTGAACTCGAAGCTTTGTTCTGATTGGAAGCACTTGCACTTTTTTTTTTATTTCCAGTTAGTTAATTAGTTGAGGTGAAATCAAAGTGTGCATCGATTTTGAGATTTCGGAGTTTTGAAGCTTTGTTCAACAATGCCAACGTTTAGAGGAAAAATTAGGGTTGGAATTTTGATTGTTGTGGTGATAGGGATATGTCTTGCTGCTTTGTATGGTTTATTGAACCCTATTTCAAATGGATGTATTATGACCTACATGTATCCGACCTACATTCCTATCACATCGTCGGATAGCTTTACACCGGTGAAGTATGCATTGTATTTGTATCACGAAGGTTGGAAAAAGATAGATTATAAGGAGCATATGAAAAAGCTTAGTGGTGTGCCTGTTCTTTTCATCCCAGGCAATGGTGGTAGCTACAAACAGGCAAGGTCCTCTTTCTTCTTTTTTTGAATTTGAATTTAGTTGTAGTTAGTTTGGTTTTATGGTTCCTGGTGAAATTATTTCAACCTGTTTAGGAAATATTGCACTATTTGGTATTTATGTTATGTTAACTAATAACTAGCGTCCAAACGTGTGTCTGTCTGTCTGCTGTTTTTATTGTGCCAGCGTGTGTATGAGTTTTTCTATTCTATGCGATTATTGAGTTTTTGAAAATGCAATTAGTGATTTAGTACCAATGTGTAATAGAAAAGGGGTAAAGCAATCAGTTTTTGTATCAGATTAATTTTCACTAAAGGGTAGAATAGGAAGAAGAAAAGTGCGGCAAATGTGGCTGTTGCTGTAATTGCAATCGCGGTTGAGGACCACAATTTTAAAACCATTCATTTTAATTAATGATCTTAAGATTACTTGGAAATTTGTGGTATTTATTCATTATTCTAACTCCTATGGAAGTATTTGATTTAGCTGTAAGAGATTGATTCTAGAGTGGTTAATTTGTTAGGTAGTGTGATAACATGTAGACTTCAAAGCCTTGGGTTTACTTGCTTGCTGGCCAAGGTCTTTGATTGAAACCAGGGTTATATTCATTTTTGAAGGATATTTTATCTGGATATTTTTAATTTCCTCATGGCAGTAGAATTTGCTGTCCTTTTTATGAGTAAAATTGAGAATCCGTGAAAAGAAGAAAAGTTTAAAAATTTATCTGGAAGTGGAGAAATATGATATAGGTATACAAGTTATGAAGCTTACATTGATTATGACTGTTTGGCTCAGTTGTTTCTGTAATTGTTTTTGTTTATTAGTACAACACTCTTGGTACTACTTTTGCCCGAAATTATATATATTTATGAACATTTTCTTCTGCTTTTATCCACCTAATAGGTGCGGTCTTTGGCAGCAGAATCTGTTAGGGCATATCAAAATGGTCCTCTTGAGCATACTTTTTACCAAGAAGCCTCCCTCATACCCAAAGAAGGAGATGTAGATATCAGTTTGTCCAGTTTCGAATTACCTAACCAGTATACTAGCAGGTTAGACTGGTTTACCGTTGATCTTGAAGGTGAACATTCTGCCATGGATGGTGCAATTCTTGAAGAACACACTGAATATGTTGTATATGCTATACACAAGGTATCTCACTTTTATCCTAGACTGTATATAGGCTATTGTGAAAACGTTGTATTTTTCATTGATTTTGTACAGAATACAATATGGTATAAATAGCTTTGGGAGTACAAGTAAATCAGGAAGCTAATTAAATCCTAATTAACTCAATTATTTACAAGAAAAGAAAGATATTATATGGCTATCAATGGTAATAGAATATTCCTATGATACAGCTAATAAAAGTTGTACAGCTGTCCCTTAATGGACAAAATCGTAACCAACACTCACCCTCAAGTTGGGTTATCGATGTCAATCATGCCCAACTTGAATCTTAAGTTTTCATAGGTTGCTCTAGGAAGTGCCTTGGTCAAGATATCAGCAGTTTGGTGGCTTGAGGGTGTATGCGGAAGGGAAATTAGCCCATTGTCAACCTTTTCCTTGATGAAGTGTCTATCAATTTCCACATGCTTTGTCTTGTCATGTTGCACGGGATTTTTAGCAATGCTTATGGAAGCTTTGTTATCGCAGAACAAGTTTACTTCATGGTCAGTGTAAACGTGTAGTTTTGCAAGCATCCTTTGTAGCCACATCCCCTCGCAAATCCCATGTGCCATGGACCTAAGTTCTGCTTCTGCACTGCTTCTAGCAACCACAGATTGTTTCTTGCTTCTCTAGGTCACTAAGTTGCCCCATACAAAAGAGCAATACCCACTTGTTGATCTCCTATCAGTCATTGAGCTTGCCCAATTTGCATTAGTGAATATTTCTATTTTCCTGCTTGTGTCCTTCTTGAAATGCAGCCCCTTCTGTGGTGCCTTTTTAAGATATTGCAGGATGTAGTTAATTGCTTTTATGTGAGCCTCCCTAGGGTCATTCATGTAGTGGCTAACCATGTTAACAGAAAAACCAATATCTGGTCGTGTGTGGGTTAGGTAGATAAGTTTCCCAACCAACCTCTGATACCTTTCTTTGTCAGTAGGTGGACTCTCCTTTTCCTCTCCAATTTTTACATTGGATTCCATAAGAGTTTCCGTTGGCCTGCATCCTAACATCCTTGTTTCTTGAAATAAGTCAAGTATATATTTCCTTTGAGATAAACAGATTCCATGTTTGGACCGTGCCACTTCCATTCCCAGAAAATACCTTAACTGACCAAGATCTTTGACTTCAAATTCCTTAGCTAGGATCATTTTTCAGTTCTTCAATTCTAGTATAATCATCACCTGTAATAATAATGTCATCCACATAGACAATGAAGATGGTTACCTTGCCTTCCTTTGAATGCTTTAAGAACATTGTGTGGTCAGTTTGACACTGGGAGAAGCCATGCATCCTAACCCCTCGTGTGAGCCTATCAAACCAAGCCCAAAGGGATTGCTTGAGTTCGTATAGTGATGTTTTGGGTTTACATACCTTGCCTGAATTTTCTGATGTTTCAAGTCCAAGTGGTATTCTCATGTAGACATCTTCAAGTTCACCATTTACGAAAGCATTTTTTATATCTAACTGGTGAAATGGCCAGTCCAAATTTATTGTCAGGGAAAGGAGTACACAGACTGAACTCAACTTTGCTATAGGTGCAAAGGTTTCTTCATAATCCACCCCATAGGACTGGGTGAATCCTTTTGCCACCAGCCGAATTTTGTACCTGTTTACACTCCCATCTACATTGTATTTTACTGAGAATATCCATTTGCATCCAACTGCCTTCTTCCCCTCTGGTAGGTGGGAGAGCTGCCATGTACTATTCTTTTCAAGTGCCTTGATTTCTTCCATTACAACAGCCTTCCATTTTGAAACTAGGACAGCTTCATCAAAGTTTTGAGGAATGTCAATGCTGTCCACAGAGCTGATGAAGTTCTTATACCCCTGTGATAATTTTTCACTAGAAATATGGTTTGCAATTGGGTGTTTGATACAAGACCTTACTCCCTTTCTCACAGCAATAGGTAAATCTAGGTCTTGGTCATTAGTGGCATTATCAGATCAATTAGAGGAAGAGTTAATGCACAATATGTTACCTTCGTGAGTAGGTTCAGGATTTGAATTATGGGGAGAGTCTTGGTTCTGCTTTGGAAGAGTGCATGCTTCTACTTCCTCAAGAGTTTGCTGCTTGTTCTTCTTCCTTATGTATATTTGCAGTTCTTTTCCTCCATTTGGTTTTCATCTTAGACCATTTGTTGGCTTAGTAACCTCAAGAGTGGTTGTTTGCTAGTCTAGTTCAGGTTCAACAATTATTGGGACAGATTCTAGGATTTGGACAGGTTGAGGTGGGATTTTGACAGGTTCTGCTGGGATGGTTACGACAGGTTCATGTGGGACAAATTCTGGTATTGTAATTTCCCAAGGTTGGTGTTCATCAATTGTAACTTTCTCCCCCTGAATGCCAAATTTGGGATAAAAAGCTCTGTCTTAAAAAAAGGTAACATCCATAGTGTGATAGATTCGTCTTTTTAGAGAGCAGTAGCATTTGTATCCTTTCTTGGTTGGAGAGTATTCCAAGAAGATACACTTATGGCTTTTGGGTCCAACTTATTGAGGTTAGGCTTTTGATCATGTACAAAGGCAGTACATCCAAAAATCTTTCTTGGAAGATTTGTGAGGAGTTTGCTCGAAGGATAAAGGGACAAGAGGGTTTGTGAGGAGTTTTCCCAAAGTATAAAGGAACAAGATGTTTAGGTTGAGTGTTTTGGAGGGCATTCTATTTTATTAGGTAGGATGAAGAGAGGACTGCATCTCCCTAAAAATTGTTAGGTACGTTCATGGATAGCATGAAGGCTCAAGTGACTTCCAATAGATGCCTATTTTTTCTCTCTGCTGTCCCATTATGTTGTGGAGAGTATGGGCATGATGTTTGGTGTATAATGTCATTTTTGGTAAGGTAACTACCAAGGGTGGGGTGGAAGTACTCTCCTCCATTATCAGCTCTTAGTACTTAAAATGTTGCTTTGAAATTGGGTTTGAATCATTTTATGGAAGTTCTCAAATATACTCCCAACGTCTGATTTTTCTTGCATGTGGAACACTCAAGTGACTCTTGTATGGTCGTCAATAAAAGTGACAAACTACCTTGATCTAGTAAAATTTCTCACTCTCGAAGGTCCCCACACATCACTATGAATGAGTGAATGGTTTAGACGACTTATAAGGTTGTATGGAATAATGGGATTTGGTGTGTTTGACTAGTCCGCACACTTCACATTTGAAAGAACCAGAATCTTTATCAAACAAAGATGTAAACATTTTTTTCAAATACATAAAATTTGGGTGTCCTAGGCGATAATGCCATAACATTACATCATTATCATTCTTTGATGAATGCATAAGGACAACCTTGTAGGATCTCTTATTTTGGTCTTCAACTCTAAGGAAGTAAAAGTCTACAGTCTCCTCAGCATTGCAAATCATCTTCCCTGAATTCATATCCTGAAATTCACACAAATGTGGTAAGAACTTAGCAACACATCCTAAGTTTTGGTTAATTTACATATAGACGATAAACTGCAATCTAGTTTAGGAACATGTAAAACTGAATCAAAAGTAATATCTTTAGAGATAACCATTGAACCTTTACCAGCCACTTTGAAGGTGGTACCATCTGCTATCCAGACAAACGATCCATCTTGACATGGAGTGTATTTGCTAAATTCATTGATGTCCCCAGTCATGTGATCCGAGGCACCAGAATCAACAGTCCAAGAGTTTTTTGGTGATTCACATGAAGGGCAGTAGAAAAATTACCTTTTTGGGCAAGAGTAGCAGCGGAAGAAGAGATACTAGTGTTTTGCAGTGCTTGTTGCATCTGTTTCTACAACATCTCTATTTGTTCTTTGTTGAAAGGGCTGGCCTCTGCAATGTTTCTGGACTTACTTTCATCAGCAACAGCAACATATGCGTGTGCGTCCTTGAATCATGGTTTTAGATCCGTGTGTTTTCCATGAAGCACCCAACATGTTTCCTTTGTATGTCCAGGTCGCTTGCAGTGATTGCACCATCCTCTACCTTTCTTTGATGGACCTCTTGTTGCAAGTGCAGAACCTTCAATGTTTGAACTTGCACTTTGACTTCCCAGCATGATTTTCCTTCTGCTTTTTTCCTTTCTCACTTCTTCAAATGCTAGGGAGAGGTTTAGTTCCAAGAATCCTCCCTCTCACTTCATCCAAATTTTTATTCAGTCCCAATAGGAACTGAAAGATTTTGTCCTTCTCGACTAGTTTCGTGTAGATTTTTTCATCATCTGTGCACTTCCACTTTCTTGTGGAGCAACCATGTCATAACAAGACTGTTTTCAAGTTTCCATTTTTCATGGCTTGGATCAGTCTTTTTTGGCTGCTGAGCCTCGCCAGTGATGTAGTCTTCCTTTCCTTTTCCTTGGAGGAAGATGCTGACAGATCTGGACCACTGTGCATAGTTTTGTCGATTGAGTTTGTAGCTAGTAATGATGATTGTTTCATGATGACTGGTGGTGTTTCCAGTCGCTTCTGCCTTAGGGTCAGCATCTAGGATGCTTGGGTGACTCTGTTTTTCTTCCATGAGAAAACCCTATATTTTTTTTCTCGGATAAGAACTGCTCTGATACCATGTGAAAACGTTATATTTCTCATTGATTTTGTACAGATTACAATGTGGTATAAATAGCCTAGGGAGTACAGGTAAATTGGGAAACTAATTAAATCCTAATTAACTTAATTGTTTACAAGAAAGGAAAGATATTATATGACTATCAATGGTAATAGAATATTCCTATGATACAGCTAATGAAAGCTGTACAGCTGTCCCATAATGGACAGAATTGTAACCAACAGCTATATCCCTGGGAAGCAAATGAATATTGGATTAATATGTCCTGCTAGTAATATTGAGAATATAAATTGTTTATTTGTAGTTTGTAGATGGATTATTTGTTTTGAATTGTGCTTGTCATCATTATTGTGCATTTGTTATTGTGTACCAGTGGACTAAATCAACGAATTATGTACCATGTTAGAATGATTTTGGTTAAATGGTCAACTCTGAAATGTTCCTCTGACCTCCAGTCATTCTATGTCATAGTGCAAGCAAACTTTATTTATTGGTTTCAGTTTTTTATCATCTTGTGGTAGGAAATAACTGGATGGCTATGTTGTTACTTTGAGTAACATTCTTCTCTGGTTTGAAGTTGTTTAGCTTAGACTTTATCAGGCTCGTCACTTGTACAATGCACTACTTTCTATCCTCATTTGGTGCTATCTCTTAAGTTTGTACTTACCTGACTATCTTGCTGTTCATTGCTTGAGACGATGATTTGTGAATTTACCACTTTGTTCAATACTTATGATGCAACATCATTTGCAGATTTTGGACCAATATAATGTGTCTTATGATGCTCGAACAAGAGAAGGTGCTGCAAATTCTGGGAGTTCGCCAAAAAGTGTGATATTGGTTGGTCATTCTATGGGTGGTTTTGTTGCTAGAGCTGCTGTTATTCATCCCCATCTTAGGAAATCAGCAGTTCAAACTATTCTTACACTCTCATCCCCACATCAGTATGGTGCTCCTCCTCTTTTGGTTTCGGTTACTCTTGTATTTTTATGGTCTGCTTAAATATTTGACGAGACACTTGTATTTTATTCAGATCACCTCCTGTGGCAATGCAGCCTTCCTTGGGTCATTATTTTGCACGTGTAAATTCAGAATGGAGAGAAGGATACGAGGTTCAAACCACTAACACAGGACGATATGTGTCTGGTCCAGTACTCTCTGATGTTGTTGTTGTATCTATTTCTGGTGCATATAATGATTACCAGGTATTTAACCTTATATGCGGTACTTTTAGATCACTATTAATAAATAGATAACTATTAATAAATAATAAACAAATTAAAGTTTGAATTTTTATTTTACCGATAACACAAAAAAATTATCTCAAGAGTTAGGATAAATAATTACATCAAAACTGTTTTACTTTTCAACAAAACTGTGCACTGATATCCAGCCCAACTGTTGTCTCTATTCAGAACAACCTCTGTATCCATAATTGAGTTAGTGCAAAACTTATTAATTTCCCATCCAATGTAATTTCTTGAAGTAAACTTTGTCAAACTTTAATTTGAGTCATAGTGTACTATCTCTATCTCTACCTTGGATTAGTTGGTTTTTATGGAAATTCGTTTTCTGGAATCACTCTATGTCCAAGTTGTACGCAGTTTCACAAAACCATTTTTCTGTTCTAATGTCTTCACATTTTAACATACCTGACTGCTAAATATGAACCTTGGCATGGTAGTTTATTTTTTATTCTTTCTTTTCTTTAGGTACGATCAAAGCTAGCGTCGCTTGATAATATTGTACCACCAACACATGGCTTCATGATCAGCAGTACAGCAATGAATAATGTGTGGTTGTCAATGGAACATCAGGCTATATTGTGGTGTAATCAATTAGTTGCCCAAGTAAGTTGGTTTTTTCAGTTTTCAAGGACTAAAATTTGGCTCTCCCATGTGCTCTTTATCATTTACATTCTTATCTAGGTATCACACACACTTCTTAGTTTGATAGATGCCAAAACTGGACAACCTTTTTCTGATTCTCCGAAGAGACTTGCAGTTTTTGCGAGAATGTTGCATAGTGGAATATCACATGATTTCAACCGGATGATGCAATTGCCCTCTTCTAAACAGTCAATAAACACTCCTGTCCAGAATACAAAAGACGCCTCTGGTATTATATGCTGCTGTTTCTAATTTTGTTATTGTCAAAATCCTGTTTCTATTTAATATCCCTCAAGTATAGGGATTCAATTGAATAGGAGTAATAGTAGGGATTTAGAGGGAGAGTGTTAGAATATTAGAAAATATCTTATAATATCTATTATATTATATTAGAGTATCTTGAGTTATTTCCTAGGATCAATTTATATTCATAGAGTATCTTAGAATATCTCTCATTATTATTATGATTTGTTCCTAATTTAGGATTTAGTCTATGTTTCTCTATAAATAGATATTAGTATTGAGTCTTTTGTAATCAAGTCAGCATTAAGCTATTATCAATAATATTCAAACCCTTATTATTTTCTCTCCTCCTTTTCTCTAAAATCCCACAACTTCCACATGTATTGCCAATTATTCAATTCCAATAAATATAATTTTATTCTAATTCTTGAGATGGTATATTTCAATAAATATATTTTTACTCTAATTTTCAACAGTTATCATGTCTCCTATGATTACTTCTAATCTATTTTTGGATTCTTGTAACTAACTTGGCTTAAAATTCCATTAACTACCTTTCTGGAATCATCTCATAATTATTCTAGTACCATTATTTTTCATATGGCTGTTGAAGCATATGCTCATAATATATAAGTTAAATTATGCTTTATCTGTGGGTACTGGATAAAGAAGATAGCATTCTGTTGTTTACATGTACTTTCTTCTGTAACAAATCAGCTTGGTTTATACTAGTATAACTTTTAGTCCCTTATGAATGTTTACCATTTGTGATTTTGTCATAACTAAAAATACAATGTACAAACTTTTGAAATATTTTATTCCATATCAAAATGATTACTATTGTCACTTGGTGGTTTCTATTATATGTTTTATTAATTTGGCGTATCTTGGTAATTTGGGTTACAACCTACCCCCTTCGGAATGAAATATAAGCAAAAATGGCAGCTGAAAAGTTGATGTATCCAGTTAAAAATTAAGATCAAATACATCAACTTTTCAGTTATCTTTTTTTCTTATATTTCATTCCAGAGTAGTATCGTGAAAAATTTATACATTTAAATTGTGTAATGTCTGCAGGATCTCAAGTGCACAGGCCAGTTACATGTCCTCCCAATATTCATTGGAATGATGGAGGCCTTGACAGAGACTTATACATTCAGATAAATGAGGTGACTGTATTAGCAATGGATGGTCGAAGGCGGTGGTTGGACATACAAAAATTGGTATTTGTTTAGTCTATATGGTTTTTTATAATACAATACCAAAAGTATTCAACATATAAAGAGGAAAACCACTATCAAAATGATAAATATTAAGGTAGAGAAGGAGAAAAGATAGAACAAACTTTCAATAATCAAATATATTTGTATGAGGTATGTGAAATGATGTGTTACAAAATACAATATGCTATCCGTTATTTATACAAATACTAGACTCCTAATATACATTGCATAGACATGGGTACAATATTGGCACTAGGTATGGATATGGGTACGGTGTAAGGGATTGTAAGTTCACAGTGGGGTTATGGTTGCAATCGCAGCCGCGTTTATCAACAATTTTTTGCAATATCAAGGAACACAACATAACTACAACCACAATTTCAAAACTTGTCCATTCCTCCTCCTGGTGGCAAGATCCTAAAAGAAGGGAAAAATGTTATTACTACATTTTGGTCTTTTGGGAACTTATGTATAGAGATCAAATTATTTTGATTTTAGGGACATGAACCACATTCTTCAATTATAAAGAAGAGTAAATGGTTGTAGAATGAAAAATCATGCGGTCAGTGGCACCAACTACCTTACATCCATGTTTACTAGGTGCTTTAAAATTCTTCAATTATACAGAAGAGTAAATGGTTGTAGAATGAAAAATCATGCGGTCAGTGGCACCAACTACCTTACATCCATGTTTACTAGGTGCTTTAAAGGATTGATAATAAAAGTTCTTACCAGTCATGACTAAGTCAATGTTGTCATTTATGCCCAAATTGATAGAGACCTGATTCGTAAAATATCTCTATACTGTTCTCTTTTGTTTTTGTTATGACCAGAGCACTCTCGTTCTCAGTAATAATTATAGAAATATTGATATTCCTGTAATTGCTTGTTTTTGTAATTTCTATTCTATTTGTTAATGGAGATATTTAATCAAAATAATATCTTGTTAGGCACTCAACTGCCTCCATAATATATCTTTAAATTAGTTGTTCAACTTCAAATTAAACATTATTAATTTTGATTTGTTGAGCACTTCTAAATTTGAAGTAGAAGATATTTGTTGAATTTTGTGTTTGGAAGGTATAATGGTTTATGTTAAGCATGATGACTTGGATTAAATTCCTATTCTAATTATTTTGCTAGCTCCAAGAACTCCTGATTTTCATATTTTTAAGTGTCTGTTTTACATCATAGATAATTATGCCATGGTGCAGTTTTTCAGTCTTTTAATCTGGATATGTAGGGTTCAAATGGAAAAAGTCATTTTGTGTTAGTGACCAATCTTGAGCCATGTTCTGGAATCAGACTTCATTTGTGGCCTGAAAAGGAGAAATCAGCTTCAAGTTTGCCTCTCAATGATAGGGTTATGGAAGTGACGTCAAAGATGATGCGTATTCCCTCAGGTCCAGCACCACGGCAGGTATATAATGACTCTTTCAAATTATTTCTTATTTCTTGTTTGAATTAACCTTTTTATTTATTACAATTCTAACTACTGAGGCCATTATCTTTGTTTCAAATTATCTGTAGAGAAGAAGTTTAATTAATTTTATATGCTTACTCAACTTTGAATATGCAATACTGTTACAGCTTGAACCTGGCAGTCAAACCGAGCAACCTCCTCCATCTGCTGTATTTTGGTTAGGACCTGAAGATATGCATGGCTTCAGATTTTTAACTATCTCAGTTGCACCTCGTCCGGTACAATATCAAATTTGAATGATTTCCTTTAAATATTAATAAATGCATAATTGCTTATCATCTGATAGGTTTTCAGAATTATTTAGGTTTGTTTATGATTATTTATTCCATAAGACCTTTTTGGTCTGCTTGATAACAAGATTTTGAGACATGAAACTTGAATTCTGATTTCTTATTTAATCTTTTGTCTGGAAGACTTTTTTTACTTCGCTTTTGATTATACAAGTAACTTGTGTATAAAGTAAGAAAGAAGCTTCTCAGGAGGATGGATGGACTGCATATTCATCAATAAATGTGTTGTAAATAAGTGCAAATAGCACTATTTTGAGATAGAATATTCCACATCCAATATCTCTTTTGAACATATAACTGTGATGTTATTGTAGTTAAAAGGCCAGCTTTTATTTCCTTTTCTCTTTCCACCAATCATTAGGAATCATATCCATTGGTGTATATATTAGAGTTTGTAATTTGTAAAACTCAGGGACTGCAAAATAGGCTACGCAACCATGGCAACATTCAATTAAGAGAAATGTATATCCAGTATGTCATCTTTAATGGATACAGAAATGTATGTCAGCAAGTCATCTTTAATACTTCATGTCCATTATTAATATCGAAAAAAAATTGATTTGTTGATTGCAATTTTCCTCTGCATTGTATGCACACATATTAAAGAAGGATAGAAGGAGAACATTCTCTTGCAATGATGCATCAATAATTCCCAACATTATTAGGAATTTTTTTTATCTATTCATTATAATTTTAATATTTCTTTGGATTTTGTCACCATAAAATTGACAAAATTTGATTTTGGTCCCTATAAGAAGTTTGTTTGTTTAGTCCCTATTATTACAAAAATAGCGTGTTTTTAGTCTTGTTAAGAGTCCCATTATTAGAAAAAGATAAATGGTGAAGAAACCATTTGTAGAAGATGAAGTTCAGTTAGAACTTCAGTGAGAGAAAGCAGAATTTTGATTTCTAAAAATTTAGTTACAAGATATTAGCTAGACCTATTTATTCTAGAGAGCTAAACTCTTTGATCATATTAGGTGGACGTAACTGACTGTTGACTCAGCAGTCAATTAGTTACACAGATGGTTATATTGTTAGTGTTGAAGAATCAAGAGAAATCATATTTGATTCTCTTTTATTTTATATTATTATATTTATTTTTATTTTATGATTTTGTCATTATTACTCAGTATTACTATTGTAATTTTTTTTCCTATATAAACAGCTTAAGGCTGTAGTAATAAAACATGAAAGTATTATATTATTTTGTCTTTTACTTTCTTTATGGTATCAAGAGCTCTGGTTAGGGTTCTGTAAACAACCCATCAGGGTTTGTGGCTCTAGTCAACTGAGCTATGGCACAAAATACCCCATGGAAGGCAGCCCTTATGAGTAGCGGCGGCAGCAGCGACGATGGTTTGGGTAAAAAATCAGAAGTAGTCGACAACGCCGACAGTATGGGTCTAGGCAGCGGCCCAGGCGGCGGCCCAGGCGATAATAATGGTTTATCTAACAATGGTTTTTCCAACTTTTTTGGCCATGAGGGAACTTCTAATGTCCTCAAGGTTGAAATTCAAAAACTCAATGGAAAAAATTATGTTGAATGGTTCCAAACCACAAGATTGATATTAGACGGTAAGGGAAAATATGGTTTCCTAACCGGAGAGGTGCAAATGCTTGCCACTACTGATCTGAATTACAGGTTTTGGAAATCTGAGAACTCTGTTATTATCGCTTGGCTGCTTAGTAATATGGAATCAATGATAAGAAAACCTTTTATGTTTTTGCCTACTGCAAAGGAAGTTTGGGAGACAGTCAAAGAAACATATTCTGACATTCATAATTCTTCTCAAATCTTTGCCGACTAACCTCTGGTATCTTCCAATCTCAATAGGAACACTGCCTTTCTCCCAAAGTTTAACATTTAATTCCATAGGAGTATCTGCTGGTTTACACCCACTCATCCCAGTTTCTTCCAAGAGATCTAGGATGTATTTTCTTTGAGAAACAACAATTCCCTTCTTGGAGCGAGCAACTTCCATACCAAGAAAATATTTAAGCGCGCCTAAATCTTTGATCTCAAATTCTTGTGTCAAATTTTTCTTCAACCTTTCCATCTCGACAATGTCATCTCCTGTGAGAATAATATCATCTACATATACAATTAGAATTGCAATTTTACCAACATTAGAGAACTTCATGAACAGAGTATGGTCTGATTGTCCCTGCATATATCCTTGCTTTTTGACCGACCGAGTGAATTTTTCAAACCAAGCCCTTGGGGATTGCTTGAGACCATAAAGGGATTTTTGTAGTTTGCACACATTTGAATCAAATTTATCTTCAAAGCCAGGTGGACTATCCATGTATACTTCCTCCTCCAAATCACCATTCAGAAAAACATTTTTTACATCAAGTTGGTTAAGAGACCAATCTAAATTCACTGCCAAGGACAAGAGGACTCTAATAGTGTTTAATTTGGCAACGGGAGCAAAAGTCTCTGAGTAATCAATGCCATATGTCTGAGTAAACCCTTTAGCAACCAAGCGTGCCTTGTATTTTTTCAACTGTGATGTCAGAATTATATTTTACAGTAAATACCCATTTACAACCAACAGTATTCTTTCCTGTAGGTAATGTCATGACTCTCCAAATTTGATTCTTCTCAAGAACTCTCATCTCCTCAAGAACAGCTTCCTTCCACTTTGGAATTTTTAGAGCCTCATGTATATTTTTTGGAATTTCTACAGCAGACAACTTAGAGGTAAATGCAGCAAATGAAGAAGACAATTTTGAGTATGACACATAATTAGACAAAGGATATTTAGTGCATGATCTAACAGGTTTTCTAATTGCAATAGGAATGTCTATATTAGGATACTCGACATGACTCTCAACAACAGAAGAAGACTTACCTGTATCAAGATGATGTGTTGGATTATCTATTGGTTCGGAATCTTGGAAGGGTCGGAGAATGGGTCCTTCATTTCTCTGTTTATGGTTTCTTCTTTCAAAGACATTTCCCTTCCAAGTAGGGTCAATTGTAGTAAACCTGCTTTGTGTCTCTTTATCTGAGTCATTATGTTGTGGCATTTCAGGTGGTCCTTCATTATTGTGATTTTGATCATTGTGATTTTGATTTGAAATTGTCGCCCCCGAATCTGTCGAAACCTCATTCATAAGTGGATGGAGTTTCAATATGGATTCTTGGGCATTTTCTTTTGGTGCATCTATATAAGTCTCAAAATTTTGTGACGACACTATATCACTTAAAGTAATGATGTTTTCAAACGTAAAAGATGAATCTTCCTTAAAATTTCCCCCCTGAAGATGAATGTCAGTAAAAAATGGTTGATTTTCAACAAAAGTAACATCCATGGTTACAAAAATTCTTTTTGATTTCGGTTCAAAACATCGATACCCCTTTTGAGTTGGAGAGTAACCGGTAAACACACATTTTATTGCTCGTGGCTCGAGTTTGTCAAGGTGTTTATGTTCATGAACAAAAGCAGTGCAACCAAAAACTTTTAATGGCAAATTAGCAGAGACACTAGTCAAAGGAAAATATTTTCGAAAAACATCAAGAGGGGTATGAAAATCTAAAACTTTAGATGGCATTCGATTAATTAAATATGATGCAGTTAAAACAGCTTCACCCCACAAATATTTTGGAACGTTATTTGCAAATAGTAAAGCTCTAGCAACCTCAAGAAGATGCCTATTCTTTCTCTCTGCAATTCCATTTTGTTGGGGTGTATTAACACAAGAACTTTGATGAACAACCCCATTTGCAAGAAAAAAATCGGACAAAAGTGTATTAAAATATTCTTTACCATTGTCACTTCTGAAGACTTGAATATTTGTTTGGTATTGAGTATGCCCCATTGTAAAAAAGTTTTTGACAACCTGTCCAACTTCAGATTTTTCTTTTAATAGATATACCCAACAAATTCTAGTATGATCATCAATAAAAGTTATAAACCATTTTTTATTAGAAAAGGTGTTTATTCTATTAGGACCCCAAACATCACTATGAATAACTGCAAACGGTTTTGATGGTTTATATGGTTGTGTAGAAAAAGAAGAACGGTGATGTTTAGCAAGTTCACAAGTTTCACAATGAAATAAAGGCGGATCCTTCTTAGAAAATAATTTGGGAAACAAATGTTTCAAATACGGAAAACTAGGATGTCCTAACCGTAAATGCCATAACATAATATCATCATTATTAGAAGAGACAAAAATAGATTCAAAGCAGGTACTTGTTTTTTGTTGGTCTTTGAAGTCGAGTCCATTGTCAAGATAATAGAGTCCTCCACTCTCCTTAGCATTGCCAATCATCTTCCCTGTGCTCAAATCCTTAAAAGTGCAATGAGAATGAAAGAAGTTAGCTTGACAATTTATATCCTTTGTTAATTTAGTAATGGATAACAGATTACATGATAAATTAAGAACATGTAAGACATCTTTTAAGGTTAACACAGGTGACAGAATAACAGAACCTTTCCCTGCAATGGCTGAAAGAGAGCCATCTGCAATTTTAATTTTGTGGTTACCTGCACAAGGACTATAAGAAGAAAATAGACTCGACTCCCCAGTCATATGATCAGTAGCACCAGAATCGATAATCCAAGTATGGCTGGGAGTGACACTAAGTAGAGCAGTATTTGGAAAATTACCTCTTTGAGCTATAGAGTAAGAAGGAGTTTGAGACTCAAGGAGTTTGTACAATTTATCTAATTGTTCCTTGGTGAAAGGAGATGGGCTTGAAGGGGACTGCTTCTCTTGATTAGAGGTACCAGCTTGGAGGGCATGACCTTCGTTTCCTTCTTTTTTCTTCCAATTTAGAGGTTTTCCATGGAGCTTCCAACACATATCACGTGTGTGCCCTAGACGTTTGCAATGTTCGCACCATGGTTTCTTGCCATCTCTCTTCCCGTCTTCATTCTTAGAGACTAGGGCAGAGCTTTCAACCTCACCAACAGAAGGTGTCTTACCCATCATAACACCTTGTCTCGCCTCTTCTCTTCTAACTTCTGAGAACGCTTCCCGAAGTGATGGCAATGGAATCTTTCCCAATATTCTGCCACGGACTTCATCGAGCTGCTTATTAAGCCCAACCAAGAACATGAATACTCGGTCGTTCTCCTGTCTCTTAAGAAACAAAACACTGTCCTCACAGCACTTCCAATGATCATCATAGCAGAGATCCAATTCTTGCCATAGTGTCATCAACTCATTGTAATAGGTAGTGACATCTCTATCTCCTTGTTTGGCATGCCACAATCGTGATTTGGGATCAAAAATTTAGGCGCGCTTAAATATTTTCTTGGTATGGAAGTTGCTCGCTCCAAGAAGGGAATTGTTGTTTCTCAAAGAAAATACATCCTAGATCTCTTGGAAGAAACTGGGATGAGTGGGTGTAAACCAGCAGATACTCCTATGGAATTAAATGCTAAACTTTGGGAGAAAGGCAGTGTTCCTATTGAGATTGGAAGATACCAGAGGTTAGTCGGCAAACTTATTTATCTAGCCCACACTAGACCTGACATCGCTTTCTCTGTGAGTGTTGTAAGCCAATTCATGCATTCTCCCTATGAAGAACACTTTGAGGCAGTTTATCAGATCTTAAGGTACTTGAAATCCAATCCTGGAAAGGGTTTGTACTTCAAGAAAACTAATGACAGAGAAGTCTCTATATTTACAGATGCTGATTGGGCAGGATCAATTACTGATAGAAAATCCACCACTGGATATTGTGCCTATGTTTGGGGAAATTTAGTTACTTGGAGAAGTAAGAAACAAGGGGTTGTTGCTCGAAGTAGTGCAGAAGCTGAATTCAGAGCAATGGCTCAAGGAATCTGTGAACTTTTATGGATTCGTAAACTCTTGGACGAATTGAAAATGAAAGTTGACTCACCCTTAAAATTGTTCTGTGATAGCAAAGCAGCAATAAGTATAGCTCACAACCCTGTACAACATGATAGAACCAAGCACATTGAGATTGACCGCCATTTCATAAAAGAAAAAATTGATGCTGGAATTATATGCCTACCATTTGTGACTTCCAATCAGCAAACTGCTAAAAAGTTTGGCAAGACCCAATTTTGAGCGACTTATAGCCAAGTTGGGCATGACAGATATCTATGCACCAACTTGAGGGGGGGTGTTGAAGAATCAAGAGAAATCATATTTGATTCTCTTTTATTTTATATTATTATATTTATTTTTATTTTATGATTTTGTCATTATTACTCAGTATTACTATTGTAATTTCTTTTCCTATATAAACAGCTTAAGGCTGTAGTAATAAAACATGAAAGTATTATATTATTTTGTCTTTTACTTTCTTCAGTTAGGACTAATGCTAAGACCTTGTTTGGCCACAAAGGGTTGTTTCTATCATTTATTCTATTACCTATATTGGATGAGACATGGTCTGAAAATGTGTTTATAAATGGTGCCTTACAAGCCGATTTTGTAAGGTTGTGTTTGGCTCAACCCAAATTCTAAGAAGTCCCATCCAAAAGCACACAATTTTTGTATTTTGGGTACTATAAAAGAATAGTTTTTTTGTAGCCATCTAAATCAAATTTGTCAATTATATAGGGAGGCACAACCTAGAAATGAAATCCCCAAAACTTAGGGTTTGAGAAAAATTATACTATGAATCTACTCCATTTAAGAAAATAAATCATTTCTCATAAATAAGTAGAAAATAGAATAAATCAATACATCCTTTGTATGAAAAATGATGAATTTCCTATGTCGTGTTTCTAGTTGAATATAGGATTCTTATTTGTACATCTATAGTGACGACTTAGTGCTCAGACTGTTTCAGGAAGACCACCACCAGCGGCATCCATGGCAGTTGGACAGTTCTTTAACCCTGAGGAAGGAAATCAAGATTTATCTCCATGGTTTATGCTTCAATCTACCTATTCTCAGAAGGTTGTTATTTTCATGTAGAATAGACTTACCAATAAACTTCATTGCAGTTTTATTCACTTCTATTTATTTTGAAGTATTTTTCATTGCAAGACCACTGATCAATGTTGTTTTGTAAGCAACAGTTTTAGACCTTATTTAGCTTAAGTCTTCTGCTTTGATACTTACAAGTAGCATCGCAGAATTACAACAATGTGCTGTTATTTTATTTGGGCTAACCAAATATTCTACCTTTTGTCTTATTAAATTGCATGTAGTAAAATTAAAGATATTAATACGAAAAGTTTATTTATAAATGTAGTGAAATATTCTGTTATAATATTAACATATGTTCCATAATCTCAAGTGTATTGCTTGCGAATGGATGTAACAATTAATTACATTTTTGCTGTCTTAAGTTTAATTTTGGCCTGTTGTGCAGGAGTTGCTGTTGGAGGAAGCTCATCCTCTAGCAGTTAAATTATCATTTTCCATTAGCTTGGGCCTTCTTCCTGTTACTTTGTCTATGAATACTGTCAGTTGTGGAATTAGAAACTCTGGACTTCCAGAAGAAGAAGCTGGAGACATTGAAAGTAGTAGTAAGAATTCTAATCCACTTCCAGTTGGCCAGTTTCTTAGAATTTTTTTTGTGATGATAAGGGGCGGCCTGATGTTTTATGCTAGGGGGCCAGGGCCCCTTCAGCTTTTTTGAGTTTTTTTTTATATACACATATAATATATGGATAGATAAGTAATTAATAGTAGTGCATTTTATAGTAAGATTTCACATGAGTTGAAATAATTTATAGTAATAAAATAATAATAATAATAATAATAATAATAATAATAATAAGTTTTCAACTGTGTGTGCATTTGCGGTCAGCTCTTAGTAATTAAACTTTTAAACCTTTTCATTATTTTATTGCTATAAAGTATTATTATTAGAGTAAAGTCTCAAAGTAGTCTATGACATTTTGGATGTGAACCATTTTATTATGAGAAAAATAATATCCACATATAAATGGCTTGCCTACAAAATGTCAGGGATCAATCTGAATCTTTATTATTATTATTATTATTATTATTATTATTATTATTATTATTATTATTATTATTAT
>JBBPBP010000003.1:21496000-21514020 GCA_037974735.1 Cicer chorassanicum
TTTTGTTATTATTATTTACATAAAGGTATTTTTTATCATCAACTTTTTGTATATTTTAAATAGCAACTTTTTTCAACTATATATATAGTAAAGACTAAATATTACTTATTAGTATAAATTGAAATGATAATAGCTAAAAAAACTAATTTAGATTCAATTATATATACAAAGTACATGTTTTGTATATATATAGGATTAATATCTTAAATATAATTGCCCATCCCAAAAATCTAATCCTGGGTCCGCCCCTGGTGATGATGTTATCTTTGGCGTGCATGTTTTCAAGAGTTATGATTTATTGGTTTATTCACTACATCGATAACACTCCGACATGCTTGCCAAAACCAGCATAAAACAATTTTATAGGTCATGGAGATGTATGTTGTGTGCAGGGAATATTTTTATTCAATCCAATTGTGGTTAGTATAATGCATTTTTATGAGACCAAGTGGATATATTTATAAACCGGTTTAACAGAGTGATCTCATTACTTTTTTCATATCAACACATCTAACAGCTCATCAATCAGTGATGCTTCTATACTGTTAGGATTAGGATATTAGATTTATTAGGTCAATAGTCTTGTTATATTAGAGGGTTTGGCATCGTACCTATTGCACACCACACTAGTACTAGACCTTATTATTTGCTTAAATTGGAGCTTTGGTGTTTTTGAATTGACTAATATATTATTGGGTTCTATAAGCTCCCACCTGCAAAAGATGGAAAAAGAAATACAAATGCAATTATTCCGTGGAACCTATTCAAGTTGCAACACCGAAGTGGATCATTGAACTGCAATTGAACTTTTTAATTCTAAAATTTTACTTGGCTGTCACCTAAGGTTCAATAAACAATTAACATAAATTTGTAATCACACTATTCATATTAGGTCTATGTTAATTTCAAACACATACTTGATCTAGGTTATCAATCAATCTGACCTTTGTAGGATTATGTATTTTGTGATTATTATTTATTTTTCATGCAAGGCATTTGTTGACAAATATAGCTTGGTATTTCAGGGCTCTGCAAATTGCGTTGTTTTCCACCTGTTGCACTTGCTTGGGATGATATAGCTGGACTTCATATATATCCAAATTTGAACAGTGAAACCATTTTTGTTGATTCCTCACCAGCACAGTGGAGTTCCCCTCAGCAATCTGAAAAAACCATTGTTCTTCTGCTGGTATGAATCACCCAATAAACTAAAGTGAACTGTTTTTCCCCTTTAATTCTTGAACAAAAAAACAGCAAAGTGTAACATGTAAGGGACGACAACATACGAAATTTCTTCACTATTCTGCAGGTTGACCCACATTGTTCTTATAAAAGTAGCATTTCAATATCTGTTAGTGCTGCTGCAAGTAGGCTTCTGCTATTGTATAGTTCAAAGGTACGAACTTCTGTAACCCTTATTTTCAAAATTGCTTAGTGCATTTTATTCAATGAATTTTACTTCCATATTCTGAGGCCTTTCTAGAACCTAATTGTTATATTTCCATTGGGTAATTTATTATTTATTATATTTGTATAATATGTGTTTTTTATTACTTTATGAAGGTAAGTTGTCTTTTCATGCATATGATCCAGACATAATATGTTGAATTTGTGGAACTTTAGATATAAGGAGGAGAGAAAATAATAAGAGCTTGAATATTGTTGAAGTTGTGGGATTTTAGAGAAAAGGAGGAGAGAAAATAATAAGGGTTTGAATATTATTGATAATAGTTTAATGCTGATTGTATTATAAAAGACTCAATATTAATCTCTATTTATAGAAAAACATAGACTTAATCTTAAATCAGGAACAAATCATAATAATAATGAGAGATATTCTAAAATATCTCTATGATTATAAATTGATCATAGATACTCTTATATAATATAAAAGATATTATAAGATATTTTCTAATATTCTAACACTTCCCCTCAAGCTAAAACTTACTAAGCTTTAACTTGTTACATGAAAACAATGTTTTGCTCTGCAAAATAATAAAAAATGATGGAAAGGCAACTCAGGGATGCAGGTGAGGTCGGAACTATAGCCTAGCTAGATAGCCGGAATGATCATCAGCATGAGAGAAATTCATGGCAAACAAAGCAAGTTCCGTTCTTCTAAAAGCTGCATTTGGAAGCTTCGAACTAATAATACTGGAGACCAAAAATATTTAAACTTGAATCTGCTTCAGGGAGAGAGAGGTGTGCTTCAGGGAGAGAGAAGTGCGACCAGTACATCTAGGACAAAGATGGGGCCAGTGCATCTGGTACAAATTGTCAAGCTAAAGTGACTCGTGAAAAAGACATCGTCGGAATAACCATCAACGGAAGAAGAAGTTATCACTAATATGATTCATATGTAGGAAAAGGGACACCACCGGAATGATCTCGGTGGGAATAGAAGCCACTATTATAATCTATTAGTAAGAACTAAATTGCATGACAAACATCAAAGAAGAAGCAGCGCGACTCTAACGAAATGAAGCTATGATCGATCAACAGAGTGAGAATATACGTTCAAAACAGGAGAGATAATGGTTGTTTGAACAAGAACGCATATTTCTATTGATCAAAATTGGAAAGTAAGGACAAATATGAAACTGCGAGGACCGAGATAGACCGACCAAGCAGTAACCAAAGCGGCATCGGAACGCGCGGTCACACGTGGAGACGCCAGCGCGTGAGAGTGCGTGTGACAGCTTTTGGCGACACGTTTTCTGGCGTGGGTCGATTTAGATAGAACGAAGTTGATGGAGAGATTGTTCTCTGGAAAAGCTGTCGGAAACAATGGTGGGGATGGTGGCAGCAGCGGATCTGGACGCAAAATGTTGAAATGTGTGCTGGAAAATGGTCGACAAAAACAAATGACGGTTGTTTAGGAGGCTCGCTGAAAAGAGCTGGAAAAGTATGAAAATTCACCAAGAGATCACATCGAAAAGGAGAAAACTATTATTACATTCCCAAACTTTTGGGAACTTAGAGCGGAACAATGGCGAGACAGCTCAAGGAGGATCAAAATAAGCTCTAGATACCATGTTGAAGTTGTGGGATTTTAGAGAAAAGGAGGAGAGAAAATAATAAGGGTTTGAATATTATTGATAATAGCTTAATGCTGACTTGATTACAAAAGACTCAATACTAATCTCTATTTATAGAGAAACATAGTCTTAATCCTAAATCAGGAACAAATCATAATAATAATGAGAGATATTCTAAGATATCTCTATGATTATCAATTGATCATTAAAAATAACTCAAGATACTCTAATTTATAATGTAATATAAAAGATATTATAAGATATTTTCTATTATTCTAACAAATATTATTGATAATAACTTTATGCTAAATTGATACGAAAGACTCAATAGTATTCTCTATTTATAGAGATACATAGACTAAATCCTAAATCAGGAACAAATCATAATAATAATGAGATATATTTGAAGTTATTTCTATGATTATAAATTGATCATAGGAAATAACTCAAGATACTCTAATATAATATAAAAGATATTATAAGATATTTTCTAATATTCTAACATATTATTTTCTTGTTTCTTCGTGTCTCCATATCAATGTTTTTTTACATATGTGCTAATTCATGCTGACTAATTTTGTTGTTTATTTAATGTTGTTCATGCAGATTGTTGGTCTCTCTATTGCCGTTGTTTTCTTTGCTCTAATGCAGCAAGCATATTCTTGGGATCTTAATCAACGGATTCCATCAATGTTGACTGCTGTCGAGTCCAATTTGACACTAATGTCTCATTTGTTTCCCCTAGCCGTTCTACCCATTTTCTTTGCCTTATTCTTTTCCTTCTCTATGTCTCAACCATTCCCTCCATTTGCTAGCTTCACTAGCATCTCTCTAATTTGTTATATCATTGCAAACGGATTTATAGCCATTCTAATTTTGATATCTCACTCGGTATTCTTTGTGGTTGCTGTTACACATATTTTCATCAAGACAAGGTTAGTAGACTGGTAGTTGCCACCCTAAATTGTGCATACTGATACATATCTTCTAAAGTCTAGCAGAGTAGCCATGATTTTAATAGCAATCTGATTTAGTGAATCACATTTCTGGAGAATATCTAGACTTATTTTCTTATCACTTAGTACAGTTTTATAAGTTTGCTAATCGATGATAGGGATTCCGGATCTTGAATGATAAATGTCATGGATATTTCTTTTGCAGGTGGCAAATGTGGGAACAAAATGTTCAATTTATATTTCTCCAAAGGTTTTTTAATCGTTCGTCCGGCTTCTTTTCTCTAAAGGTGAAGTACTATCTTATATTTGAACACCACCTTTTTGAGTGAAGGGGTAATCGAAAGTAGAAGAGGGAAGGGTACTTATGCTAGTAGTAGATTTGGTGAAGATTCTTGCTCCACCTTTTGTTTTATTATGTATTTCAAGTTCATCACATTAACCATTACACATGTGTGCTTACATTAAACAGGCCATTCGGGTTCTAAGAGCAAATCCAATTCTTGTTACATTGTTTACAGCAATGATCTTGGCATGCTTGGTTCATCCATCGTTCGGTCTCCTTATACTTCTCTTCGCACATTTTTTCTGCTGTCACAATGCATTATGCAGGTATATCCACATTTATCCCATTTGTTTTTAGTTGTTTCTGCAAAGTGTGTAGATGTAATCACTTTTGATAGTTTTTAACAAAGTAAGTGTTCGTTAGTGTGCTAATCTTTGTGTGTTTCTTAAATGTGCATGTATGTGAATAATAGTATACTTTTGCTTGTACTTGTTTTCTTTGTGTTGGTGGTTTAGAGAATCTGTTATTTACTGTTTGGTTCTTTTCTGTTTCCTGTGCCACTGTTCTTCTGTTCTATTGCAGTATTAGTTCAAAATGCTTTAATATCATTTTATTCTTTGAGTAATGAAGAATGGATTAGTCAATTTGCCTATGAAATTTTTAATTTAGCTAGCATGATTGTAGGAAATTGCAAAGCTAACTATAGTAGTGTTAAAAGTTTAGTGGAAATTCCTTTTTGTATGTCTTGAACATGTATTGTGTATGACCACTTTGACACTGAAAATTTTCTTGTTTTTGTAGCAGTTTCCTGACAGCATCATGTCGGAGTAATGAACAAAACGATGAAACTTTCGATTGTAACAGTGATGATTACAAGGTGTCTGAAAGATTGAAGTACAATTTTGATGGTAGTTTTAACCGGACTTTTCCTTCAGAAGAAAACCCCAACAGTCCAGATTTATCAAAAAGTTTTGGTGAAGCACAATTAGATGTGTTTCACCATCGCCATGGTTTGTTGACATTGCATCTTCTTGCAGCAATGATGTTTGCCCCATCTGTTATAGCTTGGTTCCAGGTATAAGATACATCAATTCTTTTCAAATTAACATTCTAAAACTCAGAATTTTATGTATGGGCTTCTCTCTTCAACGTATGATTTTGTTTCTCTCTGTGGTTATATACTTAGATACTGACACTCCTAAAGAAACATGATTAAAAGAAATATTAGAGAAGAAATTATGAAAAATTTTGAAAGTACATTTTAAAAATAGATTGAATATATCTAAAAATTCTGAAAAATGTCATTATTGTTTTCGAAAATGCGTTCTCTAGTTAGCTTCCATCTTCTCTCTTATCACAATTAAAAAGAAAATTTTAATAACATATGTCATTCCCACCATTGATAAACAAAGTAAATATTGAAAACACAGTGTTTTACAAAATAATGAGACTTTACTTTCCCTTTCTTTTTATTTCTGTAATGCCTTTTCCCTATTGAAAAGACGAATTGCAATCCTTTGATCATGACTTGCATAGCATTTTTCATAATTTTGGATATGAATTATGTAGTGAATTTAATGTTGAACACAAGCTATATGTGATAAGTTTAAACTCCTTTTTTATGACTTTTAATATTGCATGGAAAATAGAGTTCCTTTATGATTGCAATATCTAGATTCTCTCTTTTGTTTTTAAAATTTTTAATAATCAATTTTGTAGAGACTAGCCATGGGTGAGAGCCTCCCATGGCTTTTGGATTCAGTACTTTGCATTGGTGTCATACTTCATGGCATCTGCAATTCGAAGCCCGAGTTCAATTCGTTCTTCTTGTCTCTCCCTGGGGTCCCTTTCCCCAATGTTAGACTATCCGTTGTCTATCTCATAGCTGGATACTGGTCCTATCTTTCTGGTCTAGCTTTGGCTCCGGACAGAGCATTTTATGCTATGGCTGCTGTGGGTGGCATTTCCTTTGCTTTAAGAATGATTCAAAGAAGAAGTAGCGGGGAAAAGAAAGAGGTTACTTACGGCGGCCGAAAACATTCTCACCGGCACTGAAACTTTCAGAAACCACATTTTGTAGAATCAGATAATAGGATGCCATGTGTAAATTACATGTAATAGTTTTGTTGATGAGTGATCTGTACCACGGAGATGGTGTTGCACCATAGGTCATTGCTGTCACATATTTGATTGATATTTCATGTAATACGAACTTGTTTTCCTGTGTAATGTGTTATCTCAGCATTGGGAACTGTTGTAATAACTTTTAGATGGTTAGGCTTAGGGTGTTTTTGTTTAGCCAACTAGGCCTTTTCATATGTAAACGAGAATATTGTTTTGCAATTGTCTGAATGTGATGAAAGGTTTTTCTAACTGTTGAAGTGATCATGCATGTGATGTGAATTAGTTTGGAAACGAAGTAATAATAAAACGAAAAACAATCACAAACTGCTGTAAGTTAGACTATTTAGAATACAGTTTCACTCATTAAAAGAATCAATTAAGTTTGTTTGTACTTAACTTTCAACTTAATTGTGTAAATAAATCTGAGCTCAAATTAGTTTCCTTTATCACCTTAACAGCCAACAGTGTCAATGCAATAGGACACAACCACGCATCTATCACCAAGTCTTAGCACATACAAATAAATCAGAATCCAATCTTATAAAACTTGGTTTCTAAAAGATGTTAAATAATAAATAATTCTTTTATAATAACATACCACAACACCGTGCTGCCTTTACTGCTCGCTGCAACGCGGTCGTCAATATTACAATTTTTCGTCCAGGTGCTCTTTTCTTTTTTCTTCTTATGGGTTCTTTTTTATTTTGTTGAAACTCGTTTTTCTTCTTGATGAAGCTTGTCTTGGTGCAACCTCCGTTTAAAGTTTGATTTTTTCTTTCTTTCTCGTTATAGGATTTTTTTCTTCTTCACCAATTACATTATTTTTTCTCGTTACAGTTTTTTTTTTCTTTCACCATTTCATCATTTTAAATCTTATATTTTTTTGATTTTGGTATAATATTTAACGTGATAACTCTATTCCTTTTTAGATAAAATGAATCTATCATCAATTCCATAGTCGATTGTGTGGATAAATTAGCGAGCAACATCATGAAGAAAAATGTGAAATATGACAAGTATTGCTGACAGTCATCCACATTTGAAAATAAGTTTGAATGAGGCAATAAAAGAATTTTATAATGAAAATAATTAGATTTGTTATTCCTCAAGAATATGTGAATAAAAGCAAAATAGAAGAGTTTTGACTTGAAGAAGATTCACATGCTTCAAAGAGGGTATTCGAAGTGTGTGACAAACGATGTGAACCGATGCGGGAGCCTAGAGTAGAAACAAGAACATGATGTAAGGTACGTATGATTATTTCACTTGATCGAAAGATTGGAAAATATAAGGTTGTTGACTTTGTAGTTCAACATAATCACCCTCTTCAACCACCAGAGTATGCTCATTTGATTCGCTCTCGTTGACACATATATGAGACACGAGCATCACAAATTGTATTGACAGATGAATCTAGATTAAGACCAAAAGATTTTCATGAATATATGTCCAAACAAGTCGATGGAATAGAAATTGTTGGTTTACAAGTTGAGACCTTAAGAATTACCTTCTAACCAAAAAGAAGCATACACTAACTAAAGTATGGTGAAATGGGTTCATTGTTGATTTATTTTAAACAAGAAAGTGAAAACCTCTCATTACTTTATGATTTTTCATATGGAGATGTTGAAGAGAAAATAATTATTGTGGACAAATGCAGAGATGATAACGCGTACTTTGGTGATATCATCACTTTTGACACCACATACAAGACAAATAAAGATTATCGATCATTGGAAGTTTTTATTGTACTTAATAATCATAGGCAATCAGTCATTTTTGGAACAACATTTCTATATGATGAAACAATCCCTTCTTTCAAGTGATTATTTGAAACTTTTGTCAAAGTAATGGGTGGAGAAAAGCCTAAAATCATTCTAATAGATCAAAAATACCACAATGGCTAAGATTGTTTTTTTAATTATGTCAGAAATATTTCATGGACCGTACCTTAACATATAAGATAAAAAACTCCAAGACATGTGAACCATCTATATCGAAAGAGTTCCATCATCTCTTCACATATTGTAACCAATCAAGTGAAGATATACAAAGCACCACAAACCACACCTCACATGTAGTGTTTGCTTCTAATAGAATTGAGCGGAAGACTATGATTCCGTTGATTCCAAGGCCTTATTATGCACCATTCCCATATGAGGGTAACCGATGATCAAATTAAAATCCAAAACTCTTTCATGACATCATTTGAGATTAAAAACTTGAACATACAAATTGTTAAGTTACATAACAATAAGCAAATTTTCCAATCATTATAAATAAGCATAGAACAATCAATAAATAATTTCTCATATTTTGCAGTGACAAAATTAACTCCAATTTGATAATGGCAGCAACAAAATTGACTTTGACTT
The DNA here is from genome assembly GCA_037974735.1 of Cicer chorassanicum. Lineage (NCBI taxonomy): Eukaryota > Viridiplantae > Streptophyta > Magnoliopsida > Fabales > Fabaceae > Cicer > Cicer chorassanicum. The sequence goes on from JBBPBP010000003.1 coordinate 21,504,777, forward strand.
AAGAAGATAGGACGTGGCAGCACACTACGACAGTGAGGCGGCGAGATAACGAGACGGCCAGCGCAATGGAGTTCTAAAAAAATGTGGGTTGCAATGGCTTCTAAAAAAACAATGGTCGATAAAAAAAAAGTAGAGAATCTCTTTTGCTTAGAAAATAAAACGATTTTTATAATCAACTGTTAAAATGTTAGTTGCAGCGTGTCGAAGAAATGGAACTTAGTAAATAGAGCAAATACGGAATGAGCATCCCTGCCCCCATCCCACACAAGAAACGGCAGTTTTAAAAAAACTAGATGCTAACCAACGCATTACGCGGGTATATTTTAATTTATTTAATTTAAGTGGATTTAAAAAAAAATCAATATGAAGTTTTATGTTTCAATTGTCAAATGATTATTGATATAGTAGTTATATCAATAATATATATTCATTTTTATCAATGTTATTTATAGAAGAGAAGTACCAAACAATAAAAGACGGGTATATTTTAATTTATTTAATTTAAGTGGATTTTTAAAAAAAATCAATATGAAGTTTTATGTTTCAATTGTCAAATAATTATTGATATAGTAGTTATACCAATAATATATTTTCAATTTATCAATGTAATTTAAGTGGATTTTAAAAAAAATCAATGTGAAGTTTTATGTTTCAATTGTCAAATGATTATTGATATAGTAGTTATATCAATAATATACATTCGTTTTTATCAATGTAATTTATAAAAGAGAAGTATCAAATAATAAAAGGCGGGTACATTTTAATTTATTTAATTTTAAGTGGATTTTTTAAAAAATCAATATGATGTTTTATGTTTCAATTGTCAAATGATTATTGATATAGTAGTTATATCAATAATATATATATTCAATTTATCAATGTAATTTATAGAAGAGAAGCACTCAACAATAAAAGGCACATATAAATAGTCGAAATATATTTTATAGGTAAGCAAGAGAGACATATGTACTCTCAATTTAGAAGAAGTTGAAAAAACTTTAAGTTCAATATTATATATTCTGAGAAAATGTATACAATTGCTAGCAAATAAGTAGATAGCAGGTAGAGGCGAAAATGTTAAATTGATTGATCCAGACAAAAAAAACGTATAAGTAAATGGCAACAAGAGAGACATATGTACTCTCAATTCAGAAGAAGTTGTAGAAACTTCTTATCTTATTAAGTTCAATATTATATATTCTGAGAAGATCTATACAGTTGCTAGCAAATAAGTAGATGGCAGGTAGAGCCGAAAAATGTGAAGTTGATTGATAAAAACAACAAAAAAACATATAAGTAGATGGCAGGTAGAGCCAGAAAATATGAATTTGATTAATGCCGACAAAAAAATAAGTATTGAATAGTAATGTGGAATTAATGTGAAAAATGTTGGGCAAACGTTATGAAATAATAATGTGACGTTATAAAATAATAATGTGAGATTAATTTAGAAAATTGAGTAGACATTATGAAATAATGTTTAAATAGAAGATATAGTATAAGATAGTGGATAGAAAACTCTCTATGAAGAATACACGTCAGCTTTGTGGCTGAGGTGAGAAATGTTTGCATGTGGAGGAAATAATATGAGGTGGCAATAGAGTCTGTTTTAATTATATATAATAGATAGTCCCACGCCTTGAATCCCAATCTCGCCCCTCCCCGAGCATAAAATATGTGATTCACAATGTGGACCTTATTCTGTAATGATACACCTTAAATACCCTCAAAACAGACCCTTTTAAACCAGCAAAGTTGTATTTGAAAAACTATTTTATGAAAAACTAACACTTAAAAGACTTGTATAGTCACACAAGATTGTTTTAACTTTCCCAAAATAATTAAGAAATATATCCACACAAACCATCAAACTAAAATATCTCCTCTGAGAAATCCTCATGAATGAAGATGATGTTGATATAAATACCCAACCGCTATAAGCTTTTCTACAAATGCCAAGCTGACATGACTAATTTACAGTATATGAAAGAATATAGCTATTTTCCGAACTAAACTTTATGGTAAAAAGTAAAATCTTCCGGCAGCAGGCCCTGATTTGAGTTGAGATGAGATAAGCCTAAGTCTCTGATTCTTCTCCGAAATTGCCAGCAACACAAGAAACTAATTGACATCTGGTTTCTTCAAGTTCAAACAATTATCTGATGCTTGCCTAAACAACTCCTGAACCTGATTTAATTCCTTCTCTGACATCAAGAATCCAAATAAAATGTTAGGCTGCATCTACCTTTTCCTCAAATCAAGAACCAGTGTAAAATCTAATCAAGGATATAAAAATGTATATTGTTTTGATATTATCCCATTTTCAGTAAGAAAAAAATATGTTAATGAAAGTTTTCATGGTGTGAGGAAAGCTGTGAGAGAAAGAGAAGTCTTTATCACACAATCAAAATTCATATGCAATACATGAAATCTGAATGCAAGTTGTGCCTATCTAACTAACTTGTAACTCAATAAGTAACTAACATCAACATCTTTTATTACCTAATAATAAAATAATAATTGTTGTACATCACAAATTTATTACAATACTTGATGCTTTAATAGCCTTAGTTTGAATAAAAAGCCCAAAGACTTCAAAAATTGAAGAGTATTGGTGTCTGACAAGTATCCGATGTGTACCTAAAAAATATCTAATAATTTTTTCAATTCTTTCAAAAATAACTTCACTGATACTTCTGAGATGAATCCTCAACAGTTCTTACAAAGTAAAGACACAATTGTCATCCAAATAAGATGCATCTTCAATACATCTTCCTAACTAAAGACAGAATATTATATGTTTATGGTGGTCACAAGTATTTAAAAAAAAATTGTAATCCTCATTTATTGACTACTGATAATATCTGTAGTACTTGTATCGTTCTATATATGTGGCCTTCTTAGTAGATTAGGCCAATCACAGGTGAAAAACAATGACTGGCCACTTAATATCACCAAATCATTGCATCAGTAAAACATATGAAATGCTCTACACATAAACAAATCACTATGGTAGTTTCAATTCAATTTTCTCAAAATTAACACTACACTGTTATTTTCTATACATAAAAATTATATACCCCTGGCGTCTTTTTCAAAGAATCTAACTTATTGAAGAACTCAACAAATCTTATTTTTTCTATTTAAAATGAATTTACACTTAATGTGTTATGAGAACTCAAGATAAACACACAAAAACATAGACAGACCTGCAGCTTCCAATTGCTTCTGAAGTTCTTGGCCTGCTACATCATTTTCAGCCTAGATGGTAAAATCCAGAAAACATTAACACAACAATATTTGTTATAATTACACAAGCCGTTATTAACTACTTCCAGTCAATCACATATAAAGAGCAGTCAGTGAACTCAGAGTTCCATACTTGTAGTTCGGCAATCCTCTTAAGCTGTGCTTCTTCACCTGTCTCAGATATTGGAAGCGCTGCGACCAATGCATCAAACTGCAGAAGAAACATCATTCTAATGATTACTTTTATAAAAATAAATTTTGTTTAGATAAAATTCATATAATACAACCTCCAGTCTTATGGACCAAATACATTTGTTGATCAAATTATAACCCAATTGTCTCGTATAAAAATGACCAGAGGGAGTAATTATTTAACAAGAAATCCAAACTTAAATAATGCTCTTTGTCAAAAAAACTAATATAATGCTTATCATGGCCTTTAAGAACATGATGTAAAATGAGCATGGGTAAAGAGAACATCCAGAATGATGTTCAGCCAAGTGGAACAAATAACTTACATTTCTTTCAATGCCAGTATTGATTTGGGAATTGAGATGTTAAAGGAAGAGGAATACAGTTTATGTTTTGTTTGTACGTAACATAAACATAAAAAAAGTTATTTTAAAAGAGCAAAATGGGATTTTGTAGTGCATTATATTTTCAGCCGCAAGTCAACCTGCATATCTATGTTGTTAATCTCAGATAGTGATGCAGAGCAGCTGATTCTAAAATTGGGATAGCGGTTAAAGTACAAGAACATTTTCAGTATTCTTGTTTCGGTTTAAATCGAAGTTTTTTTTACACTTTGTTTTGGTAGGGCAACACTCTTGTGTCCGACTGTGCTCCTGTGTCCAACTGCTTGGCCCATCAGTGGGTTTTTACACTATTACCAACAGAAATATTTGCTAGATATCAGGAAAATACTTGGCCCATTGTTCAGTTTATCATTAGGCCGTTATGCAAGACAAACCCTAAAACTAAAATGTCCATTCTCTAAACTCTAAAATTGAAACTTCAACTTCTCCAGGCAGTCCCTTCTCTCTTACTGTTGCAGGCCACCGCTGCGCCCTGTATCTTTTCATCCCCATCCTTCATTTCTTCTTTCATCTGTCTTGTTTCTTCTTCGTTTCTTCTAGGCGTGTGGGCGGTGGCAGGAAACAGCAGATTGTAAACGAAAAGTTCCGTCCAAATTGAATCGCAGCCGCAAAAAGGGCTATTTAGCCGCGATTCGTGGCCGCTAACACCGCAATTGTCAAATGCAGATAGCAAAGAAAAAGTGTTGCAGCTTAGGTCATTTCTGCTCTGCTATTCCGCCGCAATTGCGGCGCTATTAACAACATAGCTGCACATAATGAAAGATGAATAAATAATCTATTTCCTAAATTGTGAATGTGCAGTAGGTTCAAAATTGGAATCTTTCTTCCTATTATCCGGATATGCCTTTGGTGTTTTATAACAATGAAACACCAACACTAGAAGAGTGGCCACACACTTATGTCCAACACGTGCGATACTCCATCATCAAATTTGAACTAAAATATATTATATACCACATTTCCATATTTAAAACTTAGAAACTTTTTAAACATATATCAAACACCTTCTTGTTGGCTCCTTTTTATTTCTAACTAAAATGCTACATACCTGCTTAGAAGCCTTGACCAAAGAAGCACTCATCAACTTTGGTTCTTCTGAGAAGTTTGCCACATCCTCCACAGGATGTGCAGGTGGTTCAGGGTACTTTGGTGAGAGCCGATTAGGAGGAGCATCCCTTTGCAATGTCCCAATGGTGTTAAAAGCTAAATTTGCAATCGAATTAACTTGTTCTTGTAGCTGAGAGATTATATCCATTACAAGAGCAACTTTTTGGTGGAAACTTTAAGTTAATAAATTTCAAGTTGTCAACTGCAAAATAAGAAACAGAAAGGTTATCTATAAGTATACATGCATCAACAAACACACATTGTAACCTGGATTTAATGATCATGCACTGTTAGTGTAAACAGTTTTACACTGACGGGTTGCATCAGCCATTTATTGCACAGTTATTAATTGATGGAAATTACAATCATGAGATGAGATGAGATGAGATGATAAAGATCAATGATTCATATTAACCGTTCGTGTAAATTGGTTTACACCAACGGTGTACAGTCCTTTTCTGTTGTAACCTCCTAACCTAGGAATTTCCTTCTTTAAATTCTTCAAGGAAATACTTCAAAATACATTATTTTATATTTCTAAAAACACCGCTAGTAAAAATTTTCTTTAATATTCAATTAAGACCGTAGAGAAGAAATTTTCTGCTACATTATCAACCTTGACCTTAGAGATCCTTGACCAATGTAGTCTTCTGTATTGCTTGATTATACGTCTATCATTAACACCTGGAGGTCCAAAAGCATGTGTAACAATCATCAAGATGTATCACCAAATATTTCGTAAAATTCTGAGATTGTTATTGAAGATAGACATCGCATACAGAAACATTTTGCAATTGGTTTGACTTAAAAATTTGAAACCAATATAATTCACAATAAATCACGCACTGAACTATTTTACCCAGAAATTTCCAGTATTGAATTTACTTACATTCATTCACATGAATTTATTTCTAATCATGCAAGCATATAAAACAAATAAACAACCAACCAACTGACTCTTTATCATCATTATGCTCCAATTAATTATTAGAACCATCATCCCATCAAGATTTATGCTCCGATTGCACACGCAAAAACAAAAGGCGACACTTTAAGCAAGAATTACACATGCAATAATCCAAATGAGTTGAATCAATGCAGTGGCGAATCTTCAGAAATAGATATACTAATTATATTATTTATGTATTATAAATTTATATAAGTTACATATTCCGCAAAATAGCTTGAACCTCAAAATGGCGCAGTGGTAGCACGATTTTAGTATTATCAAAGGCCTTCTGTTTGAGTCGCTTGACCGCAATATTTTTGTATTTCTTTTGTTAATTATTTGACAAAAACAATGTAGCTTAAATTCAAACCAGTGACATAAATTACAGCTGAAACTTAAATTAAAGATTGAAGTGATAAGGAGGTCAGGAGTTCGTGTACTACCCTCAGCATAATTCTAACAATTACTAACAATATTAACCTAACATTGTTTGTCTAAAAAAAGAACAATTTATCAAACACTTGGCATACACTTTACTAAAAGGTGAATAGTGAGAACCGACACGGCCAGTCCTAAGATATTCGGTGCCCTGGGTGAACTATAAAAATGAAACCTCGTGTTCATTATATTTTTTTCTTGCAAAAACATTAATAACAGGAAAATCAAGTCGCCGTTTCAAGGCTACCGTGCAAAAATAACATGAAAATCAATCTCAAATAAGAGAAAAACATCAGGTTACAGTTTTTGAAAAAAATCCCTTCTCATCCTTCACAAAATAGGCACGATGTTTGAAAAAAAATCAACATAATAGAAGAACAATAATTCAATGAGACAACACACCAAAAAAACAATCAAAACAAAACTAAAATGTTCAAAATAAGAATAAAAACAACCATTGAAACAACATAAAAGAAGAATAAATAAGAAACGAACCAGAACTAAACGATTGATAAAGAAAGAAGGACGGTGCCGGATAGCCTGAAAATGCTGTCGGTATGTGGAAGGTCGGTGGTCTTGGGTGATGGCAATGTCAGGATGGTTTTGGAGTTTTGGGTGAAAGGGAAGATTGAATAGTAAGAGACGATTGAAGTGAGCGTGAAAACAGAAACAAAAACCACCTTATGTTGTTTTTAGTTTTAATTCGGTTTCAAATTAAGTTAAAAAACAATTTCAACCTTGTTTTAAACAAACATGTTTTATTTTCAAAATCAAAAATCAGAAACTACCGATCTCTCCAATGGGGTACTAGAATTTTAATAATTTCAAGTTGATCTCTCCAATGGGGTACTAGAATTTTAACAATTTCAAGTCAGAGCAATATGTGTTAATAGATGTAACAATAACAATTAAAATTAATATTATTGTATAAATTATACAGATATTATGAAAATAATTAAATGTTATTAAATAATTTTAATATTATAAATTTTTAATTTTGATTGAATTGTTAAAATATCTGCAATGATTTTTAATTCTTCAAATATAATTTTATTATCAAGACTGAGTATTATCTTATGTTAGACAAATTTTAAGATGTCTAGAACGTAGTTTCAATTTATTATTCCATGATGGTTTAAGTTCAAGACAAAAAAATCTATTTGTATTTGTTATATTATTCTATCGATTTTTATTGAATCGAGTTACTGGTTAATGGGTTGGGTAGGAAATGAATTCAAAATATGGATTTGATTCATGGACACTCAGTTCAAGATTTTTTCATAAAACGAGTTAATTTTTTTATTTAAAACCGGCATTCCACACTCTCATATACATTCTCGACCAAATCGCACAAAAATATTCAAACAAAATCATTTACCCTCCTAAAATCTAGCTATCTTGCCTAACTTTTTAAATCAAAATCAATGAAATTTAAATTTAACAAATATCTATATCACAAAGAATCAAACCAAAAATAAATATGACCATACGATAATAAGAGCTATATAACCAGTCAAACTAAGGGCACATGTGTTAGAAAGACAATGCCACTTCCATTTAGCAAAGAAAATTGCCATTAAATATCTTTAAACACTTTTCTCTTTTCGTAAACAAATATTATTTTAACTTATCCAACAAATTTTATGAGTATCATTTGCACCACTCTATAGAAAATTTCATTGTAAACTTATAAGAGTATGTAAAACTTTTTTTGGTGCTTTAAAGAAGGAGAAAAAAATACACTTACAAACTATTTAACGCTGAATTTATCAAAATCACCCTACCACCTATTGACAAATGTTTTTTATTCCAAGAAGTTAGACTCTTTTTTATAAGATCTATCATTGGTCTCCACGTTGAACACATTCTCGAATTCGCCCCAATTGGAATACTAAAAAATTTGGGTTTGAGTTTGTCAGTTGACGGAATCTAAGGAGAATTTTTTAAGTCATTTGTTTTTGTTATTACATGAGGTGGTGCATTTGAGTGATGGTAATGATAAGTGGATTTGGAAAGAAAATTCGTTGGAACCTTTTCTATTGTATCTGCTTACCTCTACTTCTTAAACCATCTTGGTGGTAATCCTATTGTAGTTAAGGTACTGCAAAAAAATTGACAAACAACAATTCCATCAAAAATAATTGTTATTGTGTGAAGAATGTTGTTGGATTTAGGGATGCTTTGTTGAGGCGAGAAATTATTAATGGAGAGAATTGTTCAAGTTTTATTTTTTGTTTTCGAAATAATTAAATCATGTCCTTTTTTGTTGTTATTTCTAATATAATATTTGACCGTCAATTTATGATTGGTTGGGTGTGTCTAGTGTGTGGGGAGTGGATGCCGTTGATAATTTTTTTTTTAATATGGAATGGCGGTGAAAGGCAAAAAGAACTACATGGTGAGATATTTTATTTGGAGTGTCATGGTGTAGTGTGGTGTTTGTGGGGTATGTGTAACAAAATAATTTTTTTGAGTAGTAGCAAATAACCTAATAATCTTGGCTTAGGTAAAAACTTTATCTTAGAATTAATTTATATCAATTGTGGGGAGTAATTTGGATCGGAAATATTCTAAGTGGTGTATAAATTTGTTAAAACGTCTAATGTCTATTTAATATTAAAGAAAATTTGATATAATGGGTTTGAGTACTCTTATATTTTTTTTAAATTTAATATTTTTTCCTTATAAATGCATATAAATTTGTTTTTAATCTCTTCAAAAAATTTCTTCAAACTTCTGACCCTAAAATATTTTCAATTATTAATTTTACCATTTACTTTTTTAACGAAAGTTCATTTGAAAAGTGTGAAATGACTTTTTTTTGATGATGTGTCATTGTTAAGAACTTAAAATCTCATTAACTTAATAATGTAACCATTTAAAATTTAATTTGGAGTTGTAGATA
>JBBPBP010000003.1:21518026-21531794 GCA_037974735.1 Cicer chorassanicum
AAAAAAAAAAAAAAGACTTCTCCATGCAAAATATATCACATATAATCCCATTTCTACAAATACAAACAAAAATACAAAAATCTCCAACAGTAGTATGAGAGTTAGGTTCATACTTGGATTTGTGAAGAAAATGAAGAATAAAAAGAAAAAGAAGAAAAAAAAAAGAGAAACAAAATTCTATTTGGTTGATAACCAATAAATGATCTTTATGTGTTACATAAATATAGATAACAAAAAAATTGATCTTCATGTGTTACACGGAGATAAATAACTAAAAAATATTCTTCACATGTTTACATAAGGATAGATAATCATAACAAAAAACTGATTTTCATGTGTTACAAGAGAATAAATAACCATAACCAAAAACTAATCTTCATGTGTTACATGAGGATAGATAACCACAACCAATGCTACATTTTTATGTATTACTTGAAATATGTTCATGTGTTATAGGAAGATGTAGGACTATAACCAAAGACTACTTATTTATGTGTTTCATAAAGATGTTGGGATATAACCAAAACTACTTATTTATGTGTTTTATGAAGATGTAAGACAAAAAAAACCTACATACCATTGTGTTGCATGAAGCATATTTATGTTTACATGAAGGATATGAAGAAGGAAAAATAAACAATCATAACTAAAGGACATCAAGATATTCAATCAAGGAGGAGAATGAAGACGTAAGAGAAAAAAATCACATGGACAAGGTACAAAGAAGCTGAATAGACAGTTTCACTCCGAAATATATTTAGTCAAGGAGAAATGTTGAGAATAATATACCTAAATACATTTAGAAAATTTTATTTTGATTTATATTTAGATTTAGATTTAAATATATTTAATATTTAGAATAAGATATCATTAGGATATAAAATTTATATTGTTGTTTAGATTATGTTTAGGATTTGTTCCTTATTTTAGGGATTTGATATACTTTTATATTACAATTTAGCTTTATATATAAAGCGATGAATAAAAGTTTATAAAATGAGATTTCACATAAAAAGAACAGACTTCTTCGTACAAAATATATCACATATAATCTCGCTTCCACAAATACAAAGAAAAACATTAAAAAAAACCAACAACTTTTCGTAAGCTAATATGAACCTTCTTAGGTGTAAGATTTTCTGAATAATACTTTTTTTTCCATTTGTTTGTTGTGAGAAACTTCATCAAAGCCTTTTGTCATTCGAGAGAGTTAATCACTCAAATAGAGATTCTTTAAACTTGCTCTTTAGTATAACACTCAAACACATAGATGAATTGATAAATGATTAGAAGCTTTATTCATTAGTTAGAAAACCTAATTCATAATTTAATAACATAAAGGTTACAGAAACACAAAATTTGACACAAAATGGGATACAATACAATATTTATTGTTCTTACATATTAAATCTTCATTGACCTTGAGTTTGCATCTTAAGGAATGAGCAATTTAGTTATTTTAGTATCTTAAAGGAAGGGCATTTTAGTTAGTTTTTTATTTTCCAAAATTATCCCTTATCTTCTTCCCTCAACCCCTTGCCTCTCAGTCTTCTCTCACGTTTGCCCTATCTTCTCCGTCATCTGTCTTCTCTCTCTCTCTCTCTCTCTCTCTCTCTCTCTCTCTCTCTCTCTCTCTCTCTCTCTCTCTCTCGTCCTTAAGTATGTCATCCATCTTAGTTTTCTAGTATGCCTCGTCCGTCTCTATTCTCCCTCAGTGTTCTCTCTTATCTCTCACATTTTCTCTAAGTGTTCTCTCTCGCTAGTCTTTTGTTTCAATTGTTGGCGCAATAGAGATAGGTTGCACGACAAACATAGGTTGCTTAATCTTCCCCTTGTAAGTTTACCTGTCTCTGTTATTGTTGTTGTTTCTTTGTGTGACAATGTTCTTCAGTTTGAAACCATTAACCACTTCGTGAATTGTATTAACCATGGTTTTTCAAGCCTCTATCCAATTTTTTACTTTTCATAAAAATGATCATGCTCCTCACTTTGAATCTGTTAACCACTTTGTTGAATGCATTAACCAAAGTGTTCTTAGCCATCAACCGAGTTTATTTATTATGATAAAAATGACAAAGTTCCTCGGTTTAAAGTCATCAACCACTTTGTATACCATATTAACCACTGTTTTTCAAGCAATTAACCAAGTTTGCAGTTGTGATAAAAATGATCAAGTTCCTTAGTTGTTTATATACACGTTATGTAGAGCACATTGTTTAACAATGTTAAACATATAATTTCAAGACATTTACCATTAGTATTCAAGTCATTATCCACATAAAAAAAAAAAATTAGCTTCACATCACTCCCACTACTCCTTTCTCTCAAAGTGTAGAATGGATGTATGGGTGTACACCAAACTTTTTTCTTAATAATATTTTTTGGTGTGCATAATGATACATGACATGTACAAAAAACGATTAAAAAAAAATTGATGTACACCTATATATCCAATCTACACATTGAGAGAAAGGAATAGAGGGAGTGATTGGTTAGATGTGATATATTGATGATGTAATAGGAAGAGAGAGATAGAGAGAAAATAATGTGTTAAATGGTTTATAACAATTATTGATGTTCAAATAAAAGAGCTGCAATACTAAAGCATTTACATGAGTGTTTTGGGCTACAAAATGTCATACAAAAAAGTGACAAAAGTGGAACATGGCTACTAAACTATGATATAAATTAGAACATCACTATTGAAAATCATACCATCATTCCCAAAAAATGCAAAACATGAATGACGTATTGTCACAAAGTTGCGTTGAATTGTGACAACCTCATTAAGCCTATTTCAGACGTTGTCAAAGTATCCATAAATGACATATTACTTCCAACCTGAACAACAACATATAAGAATATAAAATACAACATACATAAATTATAACTTCTTTTAATATTGTTATTTATAGCATCTATGGTGGGCACATTAGAATTAAATTGATGTAACATTTCATGGAGGCCTTAGTTTGATCTTCAAAATATTTATAGAAATGCTTGCACAATTTGTCAAACCTATCCATTTGCGGCTTCAATTCTGTCACACCATAACTGTTGAGGCAAAATCCCAAATTATTGTTTTGATGTAAACAAATAAAGCTTAATTAAAGACTCTAATTATGATTCTAAATTATGTGTTAATTTAACATGTGCTTTTGGGTGTAACAATCCAAGATAGTTACAAAGCAAATGCAAGAGAAATTAGTTTAAAGAAAGAGCTAAAAATGAACAAAACTGAACCAAGAATGTTCTTGACATAATCTGGAAAACCAAGAACGTTTTACACGTTTCTGTCATTTTCAGCAAGCAAGATCAAATCAGTTTTTAATGCAAGGAAAACTCTTGCAAATCGCGAATGGATTTCCGTTTCATATACTAGGAATATACAGATCTTAAATGAGCAAAAGAATTACTCAAAAAGATCAAAGATAAAAGGCACAACTCAAAGCAAAAGTGACATATGATCAGTCTTCAACAGTGTAACATCAGTCTCCAGATTGATAAACATTCTTCAGCATGTTACACATAATCTTCAGCAACAAACATCTTTCTCTAGCATGATTAACAAATATCTCTAGAATGATCAACATCATTCTCCAGTATGATGACATTAGTCCAGAATGATACAATCATTCTCCAGCATACCAACCATCATTCTCCATCATTCTCCATCATTATTACATCATTCTCCAACCTGTTTTGCACGAGGTAAAAGGCAGTCTTAATCTTAATCGATTAAGCACATCTCTAAGATGTTTGTGTGCATAAACAAATGATCATCATAGTCAAGAATGAGAAGCTACAAATAAGACATTATTAACATAGAAGTAGAAACGTAGAATGTTCAAAACATGAACATTCAAAGTTTAAAAGTCTGGTCTTTGGTCAAGTCTAACACTTGACAGCCAAGCACCTTTTCAAAGATCATAATAGCTGTCATCAACCTCCTTAGAGCCTATAAAAGGAACCCCAAGCTCAAGGAAAACACAAAACTTCATGTGCTAAGAAAATCCATCAATCACATACACTTACATACTTGAAAGCTTCTCAATTACAAAAGAATCAGTTCAGATTTCCTCTTCATATATCCAAATCGTATTACTGATTTCCTTTATCAAGAATCTATTCTCAAACACGAGTTGAGCAAACTCAAATTCTACCAATCTCTTTTAATCATTATTGTGTAAACACAAAACTAGGATATATCATTGTGTGGTGTCTCTTCCCTTATCTCTATTTACATCCAGTCATCTTGATTATTAAGTTAAATAGATAAGCTAAAATTGTGATTTTAACTAACCAAGAACGTTCTCCGTTTTCTGTTTCCAGAACCAAGAACGTTCTCTGTTTTCTATTTTCATAACCAAGATCAATCTGAAGTTATTTTCTTAAGATTTTAACAGGAAATTTTAAACAGGTGAATTTACAATTCAAACCCCCTTCCTTGTAAATTGACATTGCTACTTCAATAACAACTCCTAATATATGAATGTTTTCTTTTAATATTTTTCTTCCATCTTGCTAAGATATACACTAATAACACTAGGTGACACAAAATACCTCTAAACTCAAATAGTGAGCATTCACAGTTGACATCATGGCCTTTACACCATCTTCTTTTCCAACTGCACGTCATTCCTTGTTAATATAATTCCTCACATCTTTTTTGCAAAATGGTATGTTTTCATGTCCTCCTGCATCTTTAACAAGAGATTGAAAAGTCTTGTTGATCTTCCTTCCTGCATCATCATTGATTTGTATTGTTATCTTTGTTTAGGTCAAAACCTTTTTTATATATGTTTTAATGACAACAAATCATATTAAATAAATGTTAAGTTTTATGAATGGTGATCTACTGATGATTGCACTTGAGTTTTTATTTAAGGAACATGAATCACATAAGTGGACATGCTAGAAGTCATTCACATCAACAACTGCATAAGTATCTACTCAATGATCAAAGAATCAAAGTAGCATCAGAAGATTACAACAAAGCTTACTCTGTATAAGATAGAGTAAGAAAGATCATGAGATGTCTTCCAGCCATATGGAGACCGATGGTGACAGCTATAAGCCAAGCTAAAAACCTTGAAGTGCTTGCATTAGAAGAACTAATTGGAACTTTAAGAACGCATGAAGTATTGTTACAATAAGATAAACCAACCAAGAAAGGAAAAACAATAGCATTGAAAGCATCTCAAGAAAGTATACAAGCACAAACAGAAGAAGAATCAGAAGAAACTGGACAGGAAGATGCTGATGAAGAAATTTCCCTTCTCACTAGAAGAATTCAAAGAATGATGAGAAGAAGAGATCAGATCAAGAAAGGATTTATTGATAACAATGCTTCTTTTAAGAAAAGAGAACATTATCCTTTTCCAAAGGTGAATGTTGGCCTAAGAGTTCATGGTTATTGGGCCTACATTGTATTAGCACTTTTCCAAACAGGTTTATGAACCGATGAGAATAAAACAAGTCAAAATTTGTCTCAAGAATCAAATGCAACAAGTGTTATGAACGTTCTAAACCAAAGAATAAGGAGAATGATCATTTGATTCCTTGGGAAATATGTCCAATGGTTATATTATAGATCCAAACATATCTGAAGATGAATAAAGAAGTCAAATAACATCTTCACTAATCTCAAACAAAATGTTGAGAATCATTAGATCCCAAACACTTTTATCATAAACATTGTAATTGACTCAAGTCTATTTTTTGTTAGATTGAGCGTGTTTGTAAAAATCCTTTCTAGATTGAAAGATGATTGTAAATATCCTTTCAAGGTTGAAAGGTGTGTTAGAACCAAGTTGGTTTGAAGAAATATGACCCTTACTTGTTTTAATGATAACAAAATTATTTTTAGGAACAATTTAAAACACTAACGTTTTATTTAAATGTGCAGTTTCTAGATCAGGTTATTTTGAAATACTTTACGCTGCATCCTCTGATGTTTGGACTAAGTTAAAGGAACAACAAGATTGTGCTCTACTTTTTCGTATTATGAGTCCGTTGAAAGCGCTCTGAAGCGCACCTCTTGTGATTTTGTTATTGCAAGCAATGCTCTGATTAGTTTGACTCTAATGACTACAACAATCATTTGACCATTTGACTCTAATGAAAAGTCAACACCCAGAAAAGTTAACGTTCTTAAAAGTCAACATTCAGTTTTATAGTCAATGCTCTGATGGAAGTAATCATTTTGAAATGACAAGCCTTGAAAAAGTCAACGCTTTCAAAAAGACAAATTTTTGTGCATCCTTTGTTCAACACTCTGAATCTGTTATTTGTCTAATCATGGTATCCTCTGCTTTCTCTGTCTCCATATCAAGATACGCATAATCAATTACAAGGACTCTTTCTAGACAAGTTTTAATGGTGAATCAATCTCTGAAGCTTTGCTACAAAAATTCATGATACAAGTTGATTTCTTACAATCAGGACAACTAACAAAAACCCTAAAGTTATCTATTAAAGAACGTGCAACCCTCATTGAACAACAAGAACAACACACTTCAATAAGCACAATGGAAAAAGAATTTGATAAGAATTAAAGGTAAATGAACAATTGGTAAGAAAATTTTTGCTCAAATAACTAATGTTCAATATGTGGAAGGTCTGAAACATAATCTCTTAAGCATAAGTCAACTATGTGACAATGACTTTGAAGTTATTTTCAAACCTAACCTATGTGAAATCATAAAAACAAATTCTAGGGAAGTACTTTTTTCTGGAACTAGAAAGAAAAAATTGTATGTTTTATATCTTGAAGAATTACCTGATGAATCCTGCTTCATGTCTATCAATAAAGATAAATGGATTCAACATAAGCGAACATGTCATGTTAGCATGAAAACCATTTCAAAAATTTTAAAACTAGAACTTGTTAGAGGATTACCAAAACTGAATTTTGAAAAAGATAAAGTTTGTGAAGCATGTGCTAAGGGAAAACAAATCAAAAGCAGTTTTCATTCAAAAGAGTTCATCTCCACAAACAGAATTCTTGAGCTGCTTCACATAGATATTTTTGGCCCTGTTAAAACAACAAGTTTAGGAGGAATGAAGTATGGTTTTGTTATTGTTGATGATTTCTCACAATACACTTGGGTATTATTTTTAAAACAAAAAGATGATGTTTTTGATGCCTTCAAAATCTTTTGTAAAAAGGTACAAAATGAAAAAGATTCCAGCATCGTTTCTATAAGAAGTGATCATGGAGGAGAATTCATAAATGTTTCTTTAAAAACCTTCCTTGAAGAACTTGACATTTCTCATAATCTATCTTGTGCAAGAACTGCTCAACAAAATGGAGTTGTTGAAAGAAAAAATAGAACCTTACAAGAAATGGCAAGAACAATCTTGGAAGAGTCTAATGTTGAAAAATACTTTTGGGCAGAAGCTATCAATACATCATGTTACATTTTAAACCGTGTATCAATAAGAAAGATCATAAACAAAACACCATATGAAATCTAGAAAACAGGAAGCCAAACATCTCATATTGTGACATTTTTTGTTGTTATTGTTATATCTTGAACAACAAAGATAATATTGAAAAGTTTGATGCAAAATCAGACAAAGCTATATTTTTGGGTTACTCAACCGATTCTAAAGGGTATCATGTTTTCAATTTAAAAACCAAAATTATTGAAATCAACATGCATATATTATTTGATGATCTTGATTTGAGTAAAAAAGATGAGGAATAAGAAGAACATTTTGGGCGACAGCAGCAGTAGAATGTTCCCCAGGAAACCTAGATAGATAAACAATCTCCATTTCATTCTCCTCCTAAAAGCTGGAGAACGATTAGTGATCATCCTCAAAATCAAATCATTGGAGATATTGCTGATGGAATTAGAACAAGAATGTCATTCAAGGATGATGGCAACAACAACATGGCAATGATCTCCCAAATTGATCCAAAATCAACAAAGAAGCCATATTTGATCAATCTTGGATTGAAGCGATGAAGGAAGAACTTCTTCAATTCGAAAAGAATGAAGTCTGGAATCTGGTTCCAGATCCACAAGATCAAACCATCATAGGAACAAGATGGGTATTTAGAAACAAACTAGATGAAGAATGTAAGGCTATAAGAAACAAAGCAAGGTTGGTTGCTCAAGGTTACAATCAACAAGAAGGTATAGAGTATAATGAAACTTTTGCTCCCGTTGCAAGGTTAGAAGCCATACGAATTCTTCTTGCATATGCATCTCATAAACTTATCAAACTCTTTCAAATGGATGTTAAAAGTGCATTCTTAAATGGTTTTTTAAATGAACAAGTTTATGTGCGTCAACCTCCCGGTTTTGAAGATCAATCAAAACCAAATCATGTTTTTAAACTCACCAAGGCTCTATATGGTTTAAAACAAGCACCAAGGGCTTGGTATGAACGACTTAATTCTTTTTTAATCAAAAACGGATTTTCTAAAGGAAAGATTGACACTATACTGTTCAAGAAAAATGATAAAAATGATTTACTTATTGTTCAAGTGTATGTCGATGATATTATCTTTGGCTCAACCAATGAGAAAATGTGCGATGATTTTTCAAAACTCATGCAAAGTGAATTTGAAATGAGTATGATGGGAGAATTAAGATATTTTCTTGGCTTACAAATTAAGCAACATGAAGATGACATTTTTATATGTCACGAAAAATACATTAAAGATCTCTTAACAAAATATAAAATGAATGAAGCCAAAATCATGATTACTCCTATGCATCCATCTTCTTCATTAGACAAAGATGAAAATGGAAAATCTATTTCTGAAAAAGAGTATAGGGGTATGATAGGATCCTTACATTATTTAACTGCTAGTAGACCTGACATTGTGTTTGCAGTAGGATTATGTGCTAGATTTGAATCAGCACCTAAAGAATCTCATTTAATAGCTGTAAAAAGAATTTTTAGATATCTCGTTGGTACTACTGATCTTGGCCTTTGGTATAGAAGAGGTTCTCATTTTGATCTTGTAGCTTACTGCGACGCTGATTATGCTGTCGAGCTTCCATGTCTTCGGAGTTCATTTTCATCCACTCTGTGAACATTGTGGTTTCAATCCATTCTCTATTTAAATTGGTAGAAATACGCATAGATTCTGGGAAATATGTTGTTTGCTACCCGTGGAGGTGAAAGGAAAGGCGATTGACTACTGGTTTTCTAAAAAATATATTAAACTGGAAAATTCTCCACGAAGCCTCTGATTGAGAAATGTATCTACAATCAAGGTACTCTTTAATTTCATCACGAAAGTGCATTGAACTTGTTGAACTGTTATCAAAGTTTTCTACATTAGAGATGACTGCTCTAAATCGATCAGGACCTTTGTTAATATATTTGAAAAGATATTTAATTGATCTAGAACGATTGTAAAACTCTACATTAATATGGGCATCATGTTTGATCAAAAGATTTATATTGTATGGGACCATGTAATGACTATCAAGTTGGATGCCATTCTTCAAGATGTATCGACCACCATTTCGTCGCATATATATAGGGAACCCATCTTCATTTATTGATGTGTTATCATGAAATCTCTTTGGATAATGCTTCCCACATTTTCCATTACCCATACGTCGAGATTTTTTATTTAAAATATCACATGATTCATGTATGATAAATCGCTCAACTACACTAAAAAAAAGACGGTCAATATCTTTATCTGGAATTTCTATCGATATGGTCTCATCAATCTTAGATAGTGTTTATATTTTATCTTCAGAATGTATGAACACTAATATGTGGGCATAGGGAAAACCTCTTTTTTGAAATTCAACAGTGTACACAACTGTTAATAAAAAGGAAACACTTAATTAAAAGGAATGAAACTGTTGGAACCAAGTTAGTTTTACATTTAGAGTTTTGATGTTAACAAAAGTATTTTATGAGAATAATATATTTGACTTCAAAGAGTATGAAAGAAGATTCATGTTTTTGAAGAAAATCTAAAATAAGATATGATTCTAAATTATAATTGATGAAAATCTAAAATAAGATTTGATTCAAATTTATAATTGAAGAAAATCTAAAATAAGATTTGATTCAAATTTATAATGGATGAAAAATCTAAAATAAGATTTGATTCATATTTATAATTCAAGAAAATCTTTGACCAAGTTGAAAATAAAATATGGTCAAGATTTGAAGAAGATTTGAAGAATATTTGATCAACATTTAATTGAAGATTTGAAGAATATTTGATCAACATTTAATGAAGATTTGAAGAATATTTTATCTACATTTAATGAAGATTTGAAGAATATTTGATCAACATTTTAATGAAGATTTGAAGAATATTTGATCAACATTTAATGAAGATTTGAAGAACATTTGATTTGAAGAATTTACAAAGTCAATCTACACAAAATAGGAACATAATCAATTTGAAGAATTTACAAACTCAATCTAAACAAGATACAATTCAGAATTAAATAAGGAATAAATTGAAGCCCAAAATTTCACTATAAATAGACACTCAAGGTTGAAGGAGAAAAGTATCAAAAAGCAGAAAAGAGTAGAAGAACTCAAGCTCAAGATTCCAAATTCATCTTAGAGTTCAAAGAGAGAAACACTTGTTCGAATGAGAAATATTTTCTGAGTGTTCTTTTTTTAAAGTGTGAGAGTTATTATTATTATTATCAGCTTTGTTAGAAGCAACTACTCAAGTTTCAATCTCTTGTATCCAACTCGATAGTGGTTTAGTTCCTTCTTCAATCTGAGGTTGTCAGGTTGTTAGGAGAAGACTTTGCTTGTAGGGTCAAGGTGGTTAGTTCCTCAAAAGTCTGGGGTTGTCAGGCTGTTTGGGAAGACTGGTTTGGAGGGTTAGATGCTTTGTAATTCAAGGTTTTTGAATTAGTGGATTAAAGCCTTTTGAATGAGGGGACTGGATGTAGCCAAGTTAGTGGTGAACCAGGATAATTCTACGCGTCAAATTATTTATGCTTTCATTGCTTGCTGCCTCTAAATCTGATTGCTTCTACTCCAAGTAAGTCACCAAAACCAAACTAATTTTTAATTATATATAAATTATCAAAAAGTTATCAACTTTGTGCAAACACAATTCAACCCTCCTTCTCGTGTTCGCACCTTCAAAAACAAATAAAAATATTATGGGATATTTTTATTTTAATATTCATAGATTTTAGTAACATATCAATATTGTTACATACAATAATAGGTAATATTGATAAATTTCGATATTTCTTTAGTTTGTAGATTAATCAAAGACTAAAATAAATTAAAATTGTGACAAAATACATTACCTGCTGTGACTTTACCAAATATTTGTTGATGTTTAATATCATTGATTAGCTCCCATAACTTAATAGAGAAAACACGAATAATGATGTCGGGTCTATCGTCACCTTTTTGTCCTTCAATGGTTTCAAGGAAAAATGGTATTTGTGGCCATTTTGGGTTGCATGTGAATGCTAAAAATAAGTCGAGATATCCAACATATCGACGTATAGCCATCGCATCCTGAGTATGATTTCAATTTTTAGTTACTGACTTAAAAAATATATCTGTGAAAAATGACCATCAATTTAGAGAGACGTTGATAAAATTTAGATATAGGCAACTTAAGTATAGTCGAAGAATAGCACGAAAGGGGATTTATTTACGAAGCAAAATATATTGGAAGTCACAAAGATTTGTTGGGTATGTATATAATGCATGACTAAATATATTATTTACCTGGTAACTTTTAACATGATACCACGACCCACCAATATAAGACAATGGAAGGATTGTCATTCTACCAACGAAATTTGTCATGACGCCTCCTTGATTAATAGCATCTCTCAATCCACTATATAGTTCTACACGCAATAGCTTTTGATTCTTTCTAATCCAATTGATTCTAACTTCTTCGATGGAAGCATAAGCATCCACCATGTATTGTTGGAACAAACGCCCACTCTGTAACAATGTTTGTGCCTCTCCAGCTCATTGTTGAGAGAGAAAAGAATAATATTGTCTCATAGTTATTGTTTTTCACCTATAGCAACTCCCCGTTTCTAGATTTCGATGACTTATCCCAATCCTTTAACCATATTCTCCATATGGAAATAATAATGGGTATTGTAGTGCAATGAAACTTGGGTGCAATTTTGTAATTCTCTGAAGACCAATTGTTTTGTGTTCAACAATTATATCCCGATGACTTTCTTCATTTGAGCTTTGATCAACTAAAAGTGCTGCAACTTCTGAGCAAGTGGGCAGGTTATTTTGTCTCCCATCAGTCAACCTATTACTAAGCAATCTTAGTTTCAATTCTCCGATGACATGATGATCATATTTATCTCTGACTATCCTAAATGATTTTACCAAGACATTGTGATTGTCCAGCATATGCAAAATGTCTGTTACAAGTTTCTCTTGAAGATGACTATTTTCGTTATCACCTTAAATAAAGCCTAATCTATTTGAGATCTCATTTTCGGTGTCATGTATATAAAGTTGGGCAAACTTTGGATTTTCTCCATTCTTAGGGCATAAATACCCAAGTAGGTGGTAAGTATGTCCATTGATTCGAAAGACATAAGGGCCGCCGTGTTTGTTGATTTCATAGTCAATTTTTCCACGAAGAGATGTAAAAGCAAAAGCTGCATTATAAATTCTAATGTTATGAAGGAATATTTTGCAGCACTATCTCCATCATAATCAAGCAAGTCACATAGAAAAGATTGTGGAAATTTTAGTAATGGAAGTTGCACTTGACCTTCCATGCAACATGCAGAAAATATGTTGGGGGTGTTTACTTTTTTCCGTTCTTTCTTCGTACCAGGGGAAGAGCTCCACAAAATTCACAAACACATGTTGGCCTTCCAACATGTAGAAAATATTTTTTTTAGAGTGCAAACCATATAAGGAGACTGAACATCGATAAATATTTGCAATCTTTTTGTTAAAATAATTATTAAAATATTTTAAAAGTTACTTGTTTGTCTACGGGTGGCATTGGAAATTGTAGATGTTGATAGATTAGCTTGGGAAGCTTATCTAACGAGGACTGTAAAAGGATATAAATGGAACAAATTACATGATATTTTGGAGGTAACTAATTTCATTCATATACAATAAAATTCTTGGCACATTTTTTGAGTAAGGACCTGAATTTGATTTTGAAATCATATTCCTTTGCAAATGCAGTAATTTCTTCCTTTTACATCTTGCTTGTTGAGATTGCGCATGTTGTGATGAAATAGAGTGCTCAACTTCTACGTGAAGCCAGTCGCTGAAATGATCGGTTACAATAATCTCAAAAAAGCTAAATAAAATGTAGGAATCATATTTAAAAAATATATTATGCACACCTTTATTTTTAATACAGACACAATTCCTTTTAAAATGAAGCAATTGCTTTTTTTCAAACCTTGCAAGTTGACACCGAACAAGTTTTTCCAAGCAGTCTTGATCAACCTCTACAAAGATTTATTACATTTCATCATTGGTAAGAAAGAAAACTTGATGTAGTAGGTGAAGGGATTCCTATAAGGAGTCATGTACCCATCTCTAAACTTCTTTCTATAAGAAAGGCTAACTATTTTAAGACAAACTCTTGAAAAATTATAACAAACTAGAATATGACACACATTTTGCGCGGGTTTAAATTTAATTATATATATATATATATATATATATATATATATATATATATATATATATATATATATATATATATATATATATATATATATATATATATATATATATATATATATATATATATATATATATATATATATATATA
>JBBPBP010000003.1:21531975-21604781 GCA_037974735.1 Cicer chorassanicum
TAATGTATTAATCTTGTGAATTTTTATAGTTATAAGAAAAATAAATGCAATAAATGATATTGTAGAGTGTGTAATTAAATGAGTATTTTTATGCTTAAAACATGATAAAAATAACCATGTATAAAGGAATAAAGGAACTGAAAATGCCAAAGATCATATAAGAAAAATCATTTTGTGGTTTAAGAATTTGAAAGTGTTCGACGTATCCAAAATAATATATATAAGTTAAAGAAAAGAAAATGATATGTATCAAAAAATTAAAAAAAAATTATGCTGAGAGACATAGATAAAAAAAAAGGAAATAAAAGAAGAATAAAATTTAGTGGAGAAAGAAGATGACATGAAGTTATACAATCTCTAAAAATATATTTTAGTATATAACCATACATAACAATATCAATATTTCACAGGACATACAAATTTTTCTATCAAAGTATATAAATAGAATTAAAGCTCAAAGATGTAAACTAAAAAATGTAAAAATTCTCACACTTTTAGTTTATCTAAAAGAAAAAAAGTTTGAAAGCACGTAAATGATCATATATGCCATTGTCTTCCTATTTTGAGATATAAAATAACTTACACTCACTATAGTCATGTATTTATTTGTTGAGAAACCAAGATAAAAAATGTAAGAATTCTCACACTTTTTGTTTATCTAAAAGAAAAAAGTTCGAAAGCATGTAAATGGTCATATATGTCATTTTCTTCCTATTTCGAGATATAAAATAACTTACACTAATTATAGTCATGTATTTATCAATTGAGAAACCTTTAAAATGACCCAAGATATTAATTGAGAGTAAAAACCATAGGAAGAGAATAACCGATATCAATAATGATGGAGGAGCAATGAGTGTCGAATAACTGATAACTGATATTTATTGTATTGTAATTTGTAACTTATAACATATGAATAGTTCTACAAAATATTAAATGAAAAAAAATGTAATAAAATTTGTGCTAAAAACAAACTGCAAGTATGATAATAAGAAAGAGGAAGACTGCTTTTAAGATGTGCCACATCAGATTTTTTTTATGATGTGGCAATATTTGAATAAGGTGGCACAATTGATGTAGGAGTCTATTTTAATATATATAATGAGAAACCTTTAAAATGACCTAATATATTAATTGAGAGTTAAAACCATAGAAGAGAAGAACCGTTATCAATAATGATGGAGAAAGAACCGTTATCAATAATGATGGAGGAGCAATGAGTGTCGAATATGATAACTGATATTTATTGTACTGTAATTTATAACTTATGGCATATGAATAGTTCTGCAAAATATTAAATGAAAAAAAATTTAATAAAATTTCTGCTAAAAACAAACTGCAAGTATGATAATAAGAAATAGGAAGAGTGCTTTTAAGATGTGCCACATCAGATTTTTTTTTAGATGTAGCAATATTTGAATGAGGTGGCACAATTGATGTAGGAGTCTATTTTAATATATATAATGAGAAACCTTTAAAATGACCTAATATATTAATTGAGAGTTAAAACCATAGAAGAGAAGAACCGTTATCAATAATGATGGAGAAAGAATCGTTATCAATAATGATGGAGGAGCAGTGAGTGTCGAATATGATAACTGATATTTATTGTATTGTAATTTGTAACTTATGGCATATGAATAGTTCTACAAAATATTAAATGAAAAAAATGTAATAAAATTGTGCTAAAAACAAATTGTAAGTATGATATAATATACTAACTGAGAGTTAAAACCATAGAAGAGAAGAACCGTTATCAATAATGATAGAGGAAGAACCGCTATCAATAATGATGGAGGAGCAATGCGTGTCGAATAACTGATAACTGATATTTATTGTATTGTATTGTAATTTGTATTGTATTGTGATAAAATTTGTGCTAAAAACAAATTGCAAGTATGATAATAAGAAAGAGGAAGAGTGCTTGTTAGATGTGTCACATCAGAATTTTTTGATGTGACAATATTTGAATGAGTTGACACAATTGATGTATGAGTCTATTTTAATATATATAATAGAAGTATATAAGTTATGCATGAATTTTTAAAATTTTCACATTTTTTCCTACACATATTAAATTTTTTTCGAAATAATGTTCATTATGCATTGATGGTTTGAAATGAGAAAGCATAAGGAATAAAGGAACTGAAAATGTCAAATATCATATAAGAAAAATCATTTTGTGGTTTAAGAATTTGAAAGTGTTCGACGTATCCAAAATAATATATATTAGTTAAAGAAAATGATTTGTATCAAAAAATTAAAAAAAAAAATATTATGCTGAAAGACATAGATAAAAAAATAGGGAAATAGAAGAAGAATAAAATTTAGTGGAGAAAGAAGATGACCTGAAGTTATACAATCTCAAAAAATATATTTTAATATATAACCATAAATAACAATATCAATATTTCAGAGGACATACAAATTTTTCTATCAAAATATATAAATGGAATTATAGCTCAAAGATGTAAACTAAAAAATGTAAAAATTCTCACACTTTTTGTTTATCTAAGAATTTTTTTTGAAAGCATGGAAATGATCATATATGCCACTATCTTCCTATTTTGAGATATAAAATAACTTACACTAATTATAGTCATGTATTTATTTGTTGAGAAACCAAGATGTAAACTAAAATATGTAAGAATTATCACACTTTTTGTTTATCTAAAAGAAAAAAAGTTTGAAAGCATGTAAATGATCATACATGCCATTGTCTTCTTATTTCGAGATATAAAATAACTTACACTAATTATAGTCATGTATTTATCTGTTGAGAAACCAAGATGTAAACTAAAAAATGTAAATGATTTAAAAGATAAATTATTTAAGTGATTATCGGAAACTCTATTTTTATTAAAGTATATAAGTAATGTAGAAATTTTTAAAATTTTAACATTTTTTCCTACACATATTAAAATGTTTTCAAAATAATGCTCACAATGCATTGATGGTTTGAATTGAGAAAACATAAGGAATAAAGGAACTGAAAATGCCAAAGAT
The DNA here is from genome assembly GCA_037974735.1 of Cicer chorassanicum. Lineage (NCBI taxonomy): Eukaryota > Viridiplantae > Streptophyta > Magnoliopsida > Fabales > Fabaceae > Cicer > Cicer chorassanicum. Next base: position 21,534,982 of record JBBPBP010000003.1, read on the forward strand.
CATATAAGAAAAATCATTTTGTGGTTTAAGAATTTGAAAGTGTTCGACGTATCCAAAATAATATATATAAGTTAAAGAAAAGAAAATGATTTGTATCAAAAAATTATATAAAAAAAAATATTATGCTGAGAGACATAGATAAAAAAAAAGGAAATAGAAGAAGAATAAAATTTAGTGGAGAAAGAAGATGACATGAAGTTATACAATCTCTAAAAATGTATTTTAGTATATAATCATACATAACAATATCAATATTTCACAGGACATACAAATTTTTCTATCAAAGTATATAAATAGAATTAAAGCTCAAAGATGTAAACTAAAAAATGTAAAAAATTTCACACTTTTAATTTATCTAAAAGAAAAAAGTTTGAAAGCATGTAAATGATCATATATGTCATTATCTTTCTATTTTGAGAAATAAAATAACTTACACTAATTATAGTCATGTATTTATTTGTTGAGAAACCAAGATGTAAACTAAAAAATGTAAGAATTCTCACACTTTTTGTTTATCTAAAAGAAAAAAAGTTTGAAAGCTTGTAAATGATCATATATGTCATTGTCTTCCTATTTCGAGATATAAAATAACTTACACTAATTATAGTCATGTATTTATCTTTAAAATGACCTAATATATTAATTGAGAGTTAAAACATAAGAACCGTTATCAATAATAATGGAGGAAGAACCGTTATCAATAATGATGGAGGAACAATGAGTGTCGAATAACTGATATTTATGGTATTGTAATTTGCAACTAATGGCATATGAATAGTTCTACAAAATATTATATGAAAAAATGTAATAAAATCAAATTGCAAGTATGATAATAAGAAAGGGGAAGAGTGCTTGTTAAATGTGCTACATCAGTTTTTTATTTTATTTTTTATGAGGTGGCAATATTTGAATGAGGTGGCACAATTGATGTAGGAGTCTATTTTAATATATATAATAGATAGGTTCTTAACAGAATTTTCATTATGTTACGAAATCTACCACGACCACTCCAAAGTGCATTATCTAAAGAAAAGAAGATCAACTGGCAAAGAGAAATGGAGTGGTTAACGTCTCCTACTAAATACATGGTTGAGCTAGTTCCTGCTAAGCAAAACAATGCTAATGATGGAAATATCAATAGACCATGAAATGCATTCTTTTCACGATAAATTTAGAAAAAATTAATGACATAAAGAGTAAGAAGAATCTTTTTTCTTGAATGTAGTTTAGGAGAGGAATAATGCAATGCACCATAGAAACTAAATCACCCAATATGTGCACAGTTAATGAAATAATCAAGTTTGTCACAACGTTTCATCACCTTCATATGTGTGTTAGATAAAATAAAAATGAAAGTTAGATATGAGACCTGTATCACAAATTATAGTAATGATATAGTGAAATATGAATTTTAATATAAAATATAAGTTGTCTCTTGTGAATATGTTTGAAGAGATCTTGATCTAGCAATGAATATTTTATAGTAAATAGTGTTATAGCTCTTGTGAATATCTATACTTTGTTCGACACATAACCATGGAGTTGACAAACATATTTTCCAAAGAGACCCTAATGAAAATTGAAACCTTGGGCAACACACAACAATAAAATTGACAATCAAACTGCCCAAAGAAACATAAAATCAATGTATCTTTAAATTGAAACCATAAGAACAAAATAGAATAATAGTAAATAAATACCACTATTTCTACTATTGTGAGGAAAAGTGGAGAGTCTTCTTAAATGAATTAATTGTTTCCTTCGAAACCTAGCTTGTCAGAACTGACACAATGTTCGCAGACGTTGTTCTTGAGCTTCTGAATTAAAAAAAAAAAGTTTGTATAAGGGCACAAAAAAATTTAGCATAGTGAAAATGAGAATGTTAGGTTCGAAAGCCATCAGTTAAAATCATACGAAGTTTGTCAAGCAGGTCTTGAAGACACATAATTTGCACCCTCCTCTACTTACCACCATTTTCATTTGCGCTTTAACCTAGCTATTTTTTTCACAAGTTTATTATGGGCATCGAGATTAAAGGAAAAACTTTTTTTGTTTCTCATGAAAGAATAATATAAGAAATTTTGAGATTCAAGTGTGACAAAATAGAAAAAGAAATTCATATATTCAAGTGTTTCTTTGGAGCGTTGACAACACCCTTTTATTTTAAGTTGGAGACATTATTAATTGTCCCTTATTTTGTTTGATTGTTTCACGATATTTTAGTTGTAACAACTGAATTACGAGGCTAATAAAACCCTTGTATTTAAAATTAGAGTGATCAATATCCCTTATTTTGTTTGCATATATTTTTGTCAACGTCTCCCCATAACAGCTAATTTTTTTTGATGAAAAAAAATACACAAATGAATGAGAATATTTGAAAATTGAAAAGCGTTTAGGTTGATATAAGCAAGATAGGATGAAACCATATCATATATAGCATATATAATATAAATATAATTCAAGAATGAAATCAACAATAATTAGAGGGCTTTTTTAAAAATAAATGACATACTAAGATTGATTTGTCTTTTTTGTTCTTATTTTAACTTACCCTAAACTATTAAACTTGAATTATTTCACAATTCAATGACACATATCTTTTAAACATGATTAGAATTTATTTTAGTCAGACTTTTTCTTACCTGACAAGTGATCATCTGTCTGATAAGAAGAAGTGAAATGAATGTTGAGAAAGCAAGAACACCTCCAATCAAAGTTGAGGAGTAGAGTGATGCATCTCCTCCAATTGAATTTATGCCAGTCAAAATCTGAGAAGTAGGTTATTCGCAAAGTCATACATGGACAAAGAGAAGGAAATTTTTTGTTGCAACGAATAAACCTATACCTCTTTTGAGTTATCTTTGGAGCATAGTCGGTTATTCACGAAACGCGACTACGAGATTTTGGGGCCACAACAGTTATACACAAAACCATTACAAGTATCCTCGATTTCTTCTATGGTTCCAATGTCCCAATCAATTTGTGAACTTTCCACTAAAATATCTCTGTCAATGTCAGGAGCAACGACTTCCTCACTACTTACTGTAGGATTTATTTCCTTGTTACTTGAGTGAACAACGACAATATTAATAACATTAGAGTCAACAAAAACATTTAAAGATGGAGGATTCTCATGCATGTTACTCACGTTATGTAATACAGCTTCCGAAGATCTGATCTCTGCAATCATTATACTAATCCTATTTAATGTATTCAAAACACATGTCAACTATGAGCCTATCCTTCAATTGAGATGATTCAAAAGAGTTACAGAATAATGCATCAGGTAACGGACCATGGAGGGACGTCGAAGAAGATGATTTCAAATCATGAATCGATGAGACAATCAAGGATGAGGAAGTAGAAATAGTTGGAGGACCTGAGCGACGAAGTGAACAAATTAGAATCGAGAAGAAGAAACTGTTGGAGGACATCAAGATCAAATAGGAAGCGTTTAAAAAATTAGGGATTTAAAAGAGAGTAAAATAATTTAGAAACAAAGTGGAGGAAAATGAGGTGAAACACAACACATAAAGGAACTCTCTAACAAGAGGCATACACATCAGCTCTTTTACTGAGGTGAGATATATTTGTACACGTGGAATGAATTACTATGAGGTGACAACAATAGAGTGAGGAAGTCTATTTTAAATATATATAATAGATTCTTCCTATGTTAGTTTTTTTTAAAAATGGTTTTGAAGTAAAAGAAAAATATTCGTTGTCAAAAAATTAAAGAACTATTAGAAAAATGACAATGACTAGTCAACACCTAATCATCTATAAGCTCAATTAAAATAGAGCACATGGCACTGCCACGTGGCATTTCGTTATTCAAAGCACATTGGCGTCACGACCGAGACTAAATTCACAATTTTTTTAAGGACTAAAAAGTAGGAAACTTTTTATAGAGACTGAAAGTAAAATACAACAATTTTATAGGGACTAAAAATTTATTTAACCTTAAATTTAAATGATTTAGTATTTATTGAGACAATATTAATTTTATATAATATTTTATTAATTTTATTTTTGAAAAAATAGTAGAATGTGAATTTTACCGCAACTTTACAAAGCTAAACATTTCAACCAAAGATAGAAAAAACAAGTTTGACATGTCGAGTCAACCCGTTTATGAATTTCTAAACATCAAGATTTTGAATCCATCACTATTATTTGTTATGTTCCGCCTAACCCACTAAAAAGTGGGCAATGACGAGGTGGGGCGAGTTGACTCGTCGGAGTAAAATAAATAATTTTTTACACTTCTTTTTATTTATAAGGCACAATTCATTTTTCAAATTTTTCTCCATAAAATAGAGATAATAAAGTCATTTAAATTGATCGCTTTAGTTTCATGCTTTTAACCTCATGTTTCTAATAATTTGTCAATTGGTGAACTCATGAACAATTTATTTTTGATGTCTTATTGACTTATTATAGGTTTTCAGATCATGAAATATAGATGTTGGAATGATGATTTTCATATTTTTAGTAGACTCAATGGTTACATATTTTGTTTTCCTTAAATTGTTTATTTATTTTTACTATTTTGAATCTTTCAACCTTACACCTCTAGTTGACGTGTCTCGCTTCGCCCTTTTTTAGATGGGTTAATGAAGTGGCGGCGCGAAACAAGGTGGGTCAACCTATTTTGCTATCCCTAAATTTCTAACTCCAAATTTAATGCACAAATGTATTCGTTCAATTACTCTAACAAACACCCAATAAGGACAAATTATCTTGTTAAACGTAACCTTAAACTGTTATTGTGGAAGTTCAAATTAATTTCATGAAGAAAAACTAATAAAAAAAAATTAAAGTCATGTTAACAAGTGTGATAAGAGCACTTATTAAAAAGAAAAACAAAATTTTATGTGAGAAAATTACTTTTTAAAATTTCTAGATGTTAATAAAAAAAATTATATACGTTAAATACATAATTTTCAAATATATATATATATATATATATATATTTATATATATATATTATTTTTATTTCTTAACAAATATTTTTAAACATTTTGCAAAAAGTTATTATCTCATTGACTTGATCCTTATACTGCCATCGAACAAAAACTAAAGAAAATGGTTATTATAGAAAAAGAGAAACTAAAAAAAATTGTTATAAAAAATCAATTGAGAAAAGGAAAAAGTGCAAGATAAATTCTTAATCAGTTAAATTTTTATTAAATAAAGATTTTTTAACTTGCGTAGTTTTTGCTTAAAAAATGTGTAACTGCATACGATAATAATTAATAATTAAAGTTGTTTCAAATATTTTTTAGATTCTGTTTTAATTTTAAAAATTAAATTTCTGATAAAAAAACATTAAAAACTAAAAAATAATTTTTTTATTTAAATTGTAAATAACACCAATAATATAAAAAATAAAAAACTTGTAAATAATATCAAAGACTTTTTTTTTTCTTCTTAAAATATGTTTCTATTTTTGAATTCTATGTCTTTTTTGTTTTTGGAACTCATAGTACATGTGAACTTTTTGTAATAAAAAAATAGATGTATTTTCTACTAAGATGATTAATGATTCATACCATATGCAATTACACATTTTTGAACCAAAAACTACACAAGTTAGAAAAATTATTTCATAAAAGGTAATTAATTAGTTCATGTAAAAACCTAATTAGTTGATTAAGATCAATCTATATTGAACTAATTAAACTTCAACAAAATTTTTGGTTTTTTTATAAAATTGAAATTCGAGTTCTAGTTTTGAAACCTCCGATCTCGATCTAACGGTGAGTAATATATGATGAAGAATGTGTGGAATTGTTGATGCACCAATCCAAATCACATAAAATCTGTTGCTAATGCACATTAATGCCAAACCCATAGAAGTGAGATAGATAGATGCATATAGATACATGAATTAAATAAACCCAGCCAGATAGATCTCAATCAGTGTTTTGTAGTGTGCTCATTCATACTAGCACCTTTGTGGGAATGAGTTTAAACAAAAGCATCAACTGTCACTCTCACAATGACCTCTGCTCCTTCCTTCTTCTTCTCATCTTTCAACTTCCATTTTTAATAATAATATAAATAACAACTTCATTTGCACTCTCCGTCCCCGCAACTTCCACGCCATTTGCCACTTTCGTTTTCACTCTCTCCTCTTCACAACTCGGTAATCTCTCTCGCTCTCTCTCTTCTACTTCGAGTTGTTTCAGATCTATGAAGTTTCTTCTTCGTCTTCTTTCTATTACCGTTTGATTTCTTGCTAATTTTGACTTTTTCATGTGTTTGTAGATTTTTCTTCATTTCGTCTTCGATTTTTTTTTTTTTTTTTTAATTTTTCGTTTCTTGTTTAATTACTAATTTTAGATCTCATTGTTAACTGTTGAAAATTGATATTGTTTTTTTTCCCGCCGAATCTGTTGGATCCATGAACTGTATGAATCTCAAGTTGAAACTAGAGTTCAATTGAACAGTAAACTCGTGATCTGGTTGTGGCGTTGAAAGTGTTTGTGACTTAGTCAAGCTACGTCGTTGTGTTTAATGTTCGTTGAACTCGAAGCTTTGTTTTGATTGGAAGCACTTGCACTTTTTTTTTTGATTCCCAGTTAGTTAATTAGTTGAGGTGAAATCAAAGGGTGCATCGATTTTGAGATTTCGGAGTTTTGAAGCTTTGTTCAACAATGCCAACGTTTAGAGGAAAAATTAGGGTTGGAATTTTGATTGTTGTGGTGATAGGGATATGTCTTGCTGCTTTGTATGGTTTATTGAATCCTATTTCGAATGGTTGTATTATGACCTACATGTATCCGACCTACATTCCTATCACATTTTCGGATAGCGTTACACCGGTGAAGTATGCATTGTATTTGTATCACGAAGGTTCGAAAAAGATAGATTATAAGGAGCATATGAAAAAGATTAGTGGTGTGCCTGTTCTTTTCATCCCAGGCAATGGTGGTAGCTACAAACAGGCAAGGTCCTCTTTCTTCTTTTTTTGAATTTGAATTTAGTTGTAGTTAGTTTGGTTTTATGGCTCCTGGTGAAATTATTTCAACCCGTTTAGGAAATATTGCACTATTTGGTATTTATGTTATGTTAACTAATAACTAGCGTCCAAACGTGTGTCTGTCTATCTGCTGTTTTTATTGTGCCAGCGTGTGTGTATGAGTTTTCCTATTCTATGCGGTTATTGAGTTTTTTCTTTTGAAAATGCAATTAGTGATTTAGTACCAATGTGTAATAGAAAAGGGGTTAAGCAATCAGTTTTTGTATCAGATTAATTTTCACTAAAGGGTAGAATAGGAAGAAGAAAAAACCACTCCAAAAAAGGCTATTGCCTTTATATATTGTTGTAGATAGCAGAAGCTGAAAACAGGGAACTTATTATTGCCCAGGTCATTTATGACAATGTTTAAAATAGTGGCTCCGGTTAAGTTGCGGTTCTTGAAATCGATGAAAAGTGCGGCAAACGTGGCTGTTGCTGTAATCGCAATCGCGGTTGAGGACCACAATTTTAAAACCATTCATTTTAATTAATGATCTTAAGATTACTTGGAAATTTGTGGTATTTATTCATTATTCTAACTCCTATGGAAGTATTTGATTTAGCTGTAAGAGATTGATTCTGGAGTGGTTAATTTGTTAGGTAGTGTGATAACATGTAGACTTCAAAGCCTTGGGTTTGCTTGCTTGCTGGCCAAGGTCTTTGATTGAAACCAGGGTTATATTCATTTTTGAAGGATTTTTTATCTGGATATTTTTAATTTCCCTATGGCAGTAGAATTTGCTGTCCTTTTTATGAGTAAAATTGAGAATCTGTGAAAAGAAGAAAAGTTAAAAAATTTCTCTGGAAGTGGAGAAATATGATATAGGTATACAAGTTATGAAGCTTACATTGATTATGACTGTTTGGCTCAGTTGTTTCTGTAATTGTTTTTGTTTATTAGTACAACACTCTTGGTACTACTTTTGCCCGAAATTATATATATTTATGAACATTTTGTTCTGCTTTTATCCACCAAATAGGTGCGGTCTTTGGCAGCAGAGTCTGTTAAGGCATATCAAAATGGTCCTCTTGAGCATACTTTTTATCAAGAAGCCTCCCTAATACCCAAAGAAGGAGATGTAGATATCAGTTTGTCCAGTTTCGAATTACCTAACCAGTATACTAGCAGGTTAGACTGGTTTACCGTTGATCTTGAAGGTGAACATTCTGCCATGGATGGTGCAATTCTTGAAGAACACACTGAATATGTTGTATATGCTATACACAAGGTATCTCACTTTTATCCTAGATTGTATATAGGCTATTGTGAAAACGTTGTATTTCTCATTGATTTTGTACAGAATACAATATGGTATAAATAGCTTTGGGAGTACAAGTAAATCAGGAAGCTAATTAAATCCTAATTAACTCAATTATTTACAAGAAAAGAAAGATATTATATGGCTATCAATGGTAATAGAATATTCCTATGATACAACTAATAAAAGTTGTACAGCTGTCCCTTAATGGACAGAATCGTAACCAACACTCACCCTCAAGTTGGGTTATAGATGTCAATCATGCCCAACTTGAATCTTAAGTTTTCATAGGTTGCTCTAGGAAGTGCCTTGGTCAAGATATCGGCAGTTTGGTGGCTTGAGGGTGTGTGCGGAAGAGAAATTAGTTTCTTGATGAAGTGTCTATCAATTTCCACATGCTTTGTCTTGTCATGTTGCACGGGATTTTTAGCAATGCTTATGGCAGCTTTGTTATCGCAGAACATGTTTACTTCATGGTCAGTGTAAACGTGTAGTTCTGCAAGCATCCTTTGCAGCCACATCCCCTCGCAAATCCCATGTGCCATGGACCTAAGTTCTGCTTCTGCACTGCTTCTAGCAACCATAGATTGTTTCTTGCTTCTCTAGGTCACTAAGATTCCCCATACAAAAGAGCAATATCCACTGGTTGATCTCCTATCAGTCATTGAGCTTGCCCAATTTGCATCAGTAAATATTTCTATTTTCCTGCTTGTGTCCTTCTTGAAATGCAGCCCCTTCTGTGGTGGCTTTTTAAGATACTGTAGGATGCAGTTAACTGCTTTTATGTGAGCCTCCCTAGGGTCATTCATGTAGTGGCTAACCATGTTAACAGAAAAACCAATATCTGGTCGTGTGTGGGTTAGGTAGATAAGTTTCCCAACCACCCTTTGATACCTTTCTTTGTCAGTAGGTGGACTCTCCTTTTCCTCTCCAATTTTTACATTGGATTCCATAGGAGTGTCTGTTGGCCTGCATCCTAACATCCCTGTTTCTTGAAATAAGTCAAGTATATATTTCCTTTGAGATAAACAGATTCCATGTTTGGACCGTGCCACTTCCATTCCCAGAAAAAACCTTAATTGACCAAGATCTTTGACTTCAAATTCCTTAGCTAGGATCATTTTTCAGTTCTTCAATTCCAGTATAATCATCACCTGTAATAATAATGTCATCCACATAGACAATGAAGATGGTTACCTTGCCTTCCTTTGAATGCTTTAAGAACATTGTGTGGTCAGTTTGACACTGGGAGAAGCCATGCATCCTAACCACTCGTGTGAGCCTATCAAACCAAGCCCAAAGGGATTGCTTGAGTTCGTATAGTGATGTTTTGGGTTTACATACCTTGCCTGAATTTTCTGATGTTTCAAGTCCAAGTGGTATTCTCATGTAGACATCTTCTTCCAGTTCACCATTTAGGAAAGCATTTTTTATATCGAACTAGTGAAATGGCTAGTCCAAATTTATTGTCAGGGAAAGGAGTACACAGACTGAACTCAACTTTGCTATAGGTGCAAAGGTTTCTTCATAATCCACCCCATAGGACTGGGTGAATCCTTTTGCCACCAGCCGAACTTTGTACCTGTTTACACTCCCATCTGCATTGTATTTTACTGAGAATATCCATTTGCATCCAACTGCCTTCTTCCCCTCTGGTAGGTGGGAGAGCTGCCATGCACTATTCTTTTCAAGTGCCTTGATTTCTTCCATTACAACAGCCTTCCATTTTGGAACTAGGACAGCTTCATCAAAGTTTTGAGGAATGTCATTGCTGTCCACAGAGCTGATGAAGTTCTTATACCCCTGTGATAATTTTTCACTAGAAATATGGTTTGCAATTGGGTGTTTGATACAAGACCTTACTCCCTTTCTCACAGCAATAGGTAAATCTAGGTCTTGGTCATTAGTGGCATTATCAGATCAATTAGAGGAAGAGTTAATGCACAGTATGTTACGTTCGTGAGTAGGTTCAGGATCTGAATTATGTGCAGAGTCTTGGTTCTGCTTTGGAAGAGTGCATGCTTCTACTTCCTCAAGAGTTTGCTGCTTGTTCTTCTTCCTATATTTGCAGTTCTTTTCCTCCATTTGGTTTTCATCTTAGACCATTTGTTGGCTTGGGAACCTCAAGAGTGGTTGTTTGCTAGTCTAGTTCAGGTTCAACAATTATTGGGACAAATTCTAGGATTTGAGTGATTTGGACAGGTTCAAGTGGGATTTTGACAGGTTCTGCTGGGATGGTTACGACAGGTTCAAGTGGGATTTTGACAGGTTCTGCTGGGATGGTTACGACAGGTTCATGTGGGACAAATTCTGGTATTGTAATTTCCCAAGGTTGGTGTTCATCAATTGTAACTTTCTCCCCCTGAATGCCAACTTTGGGATAAAAAGCTCTGTCTTAAAAAAAGGTAACATCCATAGTGTGATAGATTCGTCTTTTTAGAGGGCAGTAGCATTTGTATCCTTTCTTGGTTGGAGAGTATTCCAAGAAGATACACTTATGGCTTTTGGGTCCAACTTATTGAGGTTAGGCTTTTGGTCATGTACAAAGGCAGTACATCCAAAAGGATAAAGGGACAAAAGGGTTTGTGAGGAGTTTGCTCAAAGGATAAAGGAACAAGATGTTTAGGTTGAGTGTTTTGGAGGGCATTCTATTTAATTAGGTAGGATGAAGAGAGGACTGCATCTCCCTAAAAATTGTTAGGTACGTTCATGGATAGCATGAAGGCTCAAGTGACTTCCAATAGATGCCTATTTTTTCTCTCTGCTGTCCCATTACGTTGTGGAGAGTATGGGCATGATGTTTGGTGTATAATGCCATTTTTGGTAAGGTAACTACCAAGGGTGTGGTGGAAGTACTCTCCTCCATTATCAGCTCTTAGTACTTAAAATGTTGCTTTGAAATTGGGTTTGAACCATTTTATGGAAGTTCTCAAATATACTCCCAACGTCTGATTTTTCTTTCATGTGGAACACTCAAGTGACTCTTGTATGGTCGTCAATAAAAGTGGCAAACTACCTTGATCTAGTAAAATTTCTCACTCTCGAAGGTCCCCACACATCACTATGAATGAGTGAAAGGTTTAGACGACTTATAAGGTTGTATGGAATAATGGAATTTGGTGTGTTTGACTAGTCCGCACACTTCACATTTGAAAGAACCAGAATCTTTATCAAACAAAGATGAAAACATTTTTTTCAAATACATAAAATTTGGGTGTCCTAGGCGATAATACCATAACATTACATCATTATCATTCTTTGATGAACGCATAAGGACAACCTTGTAGGATCTCTTATTTTGGTCTTCAACTCTAAGGAAGTAAAGGTCTACACTCTCCTCAGCATTGCCAATCATCTTCCCTGAATTCATATCCTGAAATTCACACAAATGTGGTGAGAACTTAGCAACACATCCTAAGTTTTGGTTAATTTACATATAGACGATCAACTGCAATCTAGTTTAGGAACATGTAAAACTGAATCAAAAGTAATATCTTTAGAGATAACCATTGAACCTTTACAAGCCACTTTGAAGGTGGTACCATCTGCTATCCGGACAAAAGATCCATCTTGACATGGAGTGTATTTGCTAAATTCATTGATGTCCCCAGTCATGTGATCTGAGGCACCAGAATCTACAGTCCAAGAGTTTGTTTTTTGGTGATTCACATGAAGGGCAGTAGAAAAATTACCTTTTTGGGCAAGAGTAGCAGTGGAAGAAGAGATACTAGTGTTTTGCAATGCCTGTTGCATCAGTTTCTACAACATCTCTATTTGTTCTTTGTTGAAAGGGCTGACCTCTGCAATGTTTCTGGACTTACTTTCATCAGAAGCAGCAGCATATGCGCGTGCGTCCTTGAATCATGGTTTTAGATCCGTGTGTTTTCCATGAAGCACCCAACATGTTTCCTTTGTATGTCCAGGTCGCTTGGAGTGATTGCACCATCCTCTACCTTTCTTTGATGGACCTCTTGCTGCAAGTGCAGAACCTTCAATGTTTGTACTTGCACTTTGACTTCCCAGCATGATTTTCCTTCTCCTTTTTTCCTTTCTCACTTTTGCAAATGCTTCATGAATGCTAGGGAGAGGTTTAGTTCCAAGAATCCTCCCTCTCACTTCATCCAAATTTTTATTCAGTCCCAATAGGAACTGAAAGATTTTGTCCTTCTCGACCAGTTTCTTGTAGATTTTTTCATCATCTGTGCACTTCCACTTTCTTGTGGAGCAACCATGTCATAACAAGACTGTTTTCAAGTTTCCATTTTTCATGGCTTGGATCCGTGTGTTTTCCATGAAGCACCCAACATGTTTCCATTGTATGTCCAGGTCGCTTGGAGTGATTGCACCATCCTCTACCTTACTTTGATGGACCTCTTGCTGCAAGTGCAGAACCTTCAATGTTTGTACTTGCACTTTGACTTCCCAGCATGATTTTCCTTCTCCTTTTTTCCTTTCTCACTTTTGCAAATGCTTCATGAATGCTAGGGAGAGGTTTAGTTCCAAGAATCCTCCCTTCCACTTCATCCAAATTTTTATTCAGTCCCAATAGGAACTGAAAGATTTTGTCCTTCTCGACCAGTTTCTTGTAGATTTTTTCATCATCTGTGCACTTCCACTTTCTTGTGGAGCAACCATCTCATAACAAGACTGTTTTCAAGTTTCCATTTTTCATGGCTTGGATCAGTCTTTTTTGGCTGCTTAACCTCGCCAGGGATGTAGTCTTCCTTTCCTTTTCCTTGGAGGAAGATGCTGACAGATCTGGACCACTGTGCATAGTTTTGTCGATTGAGTTTGTAGCTAGTAATGATGATTGTTTCATGATGACTGTTGGTGTATCCTGTCGCTTCTGCCTTAGGGTCAGCATCTATGATGCTTGGGCGACTCTGTTTTTCTTCCATGAGAAAACCCTATATTTTTTTTCTCGGATAAGAACTGTAGCTCTGATACCATGTGAAAACGTTGTATTTCTCATTGATTTTGTACATAATACAATGTGGTATAAATACCCTAGGGAGTACAGGTAAATCGGGAAACTAATTAAATTCTAATTAACTCAATTGTTTACAAGAAAGGAAAGATATTATATGACTACTGTTGAAATTGTAGGATTTTAGATAAAAGGAGGAGAGAAAATAATAAGGGTTTGAATATTATTGATAATAGCTTAATGCTGACTTGATTACAAAAGACTCAATACTAATCTCTATTTATAGAGAAACATAGACTAAATCCTAAATTAGGAACAAATCATAATAATAATGAGAGATATTCTAAGATACTCTATGAATATAAATTGATCCTAGGAAATAACTCAAAATACTCTACTATAATATAATAGATATTATAAGATATTTTCTAATATTCTAACACTCCCCCTCAAGCTAAAGCTTACTAAGCTTTAGCTTGCTACAAGAAAACAATGTTTTGCTCCATAATAAAAGATGGAAAGGCAACTCAGGGATGCATGTGAAGTCGGAGAGAATTGCTATAAATATAGCCTAGCCAGATAGTCTGATTGATCATCAGTCTGAGAGAAATTCATGGCAGACAATTGAACAAAACAAGCTCCGTTCTTCTAAAAAACTGCATTTGGAAGCTTCAAACCAATAATAATAGAGACTCAAAATATTTAAACTTGAATCTGCTTCAAGGAGAGAGAGGCGTGCTTCAAGGAGAGAAAGGCAAGGCCAGTGCATCTGGGACAAATTGCCAAGATAAAGTAAGTCATGAAAATAAAAGACACCGTCAAAATAACCATCAACGGAAGAAGAAGTCGTCACTAATATGATTCATATGTGGGAAAAGGAACACCACCAGAATGATCGTCGGTGGGAATAGAGGCCACTGTTATAATCTATTAGTAAGAACTAAATTGCATGACAAACACCAAAGAAGCAGCGCGACTCTAACGAAACGAAGTCATGATTGATCAACGGAATAAGAAAATGCGTCCAAAACAGGAGAGATAACGGCTGTTTGAACAATGACACATATTTTCGTTGATCAAAATTGGAGAGTAAGGGCAGATCTGAAACCATCGAAGAGAGAATAATCGTGCACCAAGAAGAATCCCACCAATTGAATTGCAAATCTTCCAAACCTGTCAGCTAAGAGCCCACTCATAAGGGCTGCAACAGCTGATGAAGAGACTGATTAGCAGATGGTTGCTGAAACATAGGGTTGAAATGGTCTCTGTTCAAACCTGGTCGCTGCATTGGCGAAGGAGTTAAGTTGGGGACTTGTGGACTGCTAAAGTTACTCATACTGTGGTGACATGCATCTATATCTTCCTTGCTTGCTTGACTGGGAAGATATGAGCTCTTGGAAGGAGATAACTTTGATGTCCCTGATGGATCATATTTGTTATGAAATCCTTGGTTGCTAATTGGACTGCTTCTTCCACTCACATTGCTACTGCATAAATGATCAACATCGTATGCATGAGACCGAGAACTAATTGGACGAAGCACAGATGATGATGCTCTAGCTTTATCTAATGCCTTAGCTGCCTCATTGGGATCTAGTTTTGCAAGTTTCCATGCGCTTATTCGTACAGGGCAGTGATTCAAATTTTTTTCTTTGTCAGGTAGTTGTATTGCATCTGGATCTACAGTAGATGGTAGGCGACCTGGCTCCAAATGTGGTATAATTTCATCCTGGTGATCCATAAAGATTCTTGGAGGTGTACACCAGGCACCTTTGTATTGCAAACTCATTCCGACAGAGCTTCTTCCGCTAATTGCAGTGACAGCTGAACTAGTAGGAGACGGAGGTAGACTCTGCTGCTCACCCGCGTCAACTGAAGGACCAGGTGATTCACTCAGAGTTCTCATGGCAACAACATACTCATATGTAGTAATTCCCTTTCTAATCAGAATCATATGAAAAAAAGAACAATTCTCCCAGAGGTATAGTCGTAAGGAAAGAAACTGCCGTGCATATGGCCACTATTGTAGCAAATGGGACTCGAGAAAATCCAGCTCCAAGCTTTTCTTCTATCAGATTCTCTGTATGCTTCTTATCAGCAAAGCATCTGACAAGCACAGTAATCCCAACTCCACATTCGACTAAAAGCCAAACCAGGCTCACTGCCATTAGGCACACAAATGTGATGTAATTCTTCCTTCCAACACAATTGTTCAACCACCGGCAATGGTGATCGAATCCATCAACACATTTATCACAACTTCTACAATGCTTACTGAACTTCCAAACCTCAGCTTTGCATAAAGTACAGAACAAAGCCTCCTCCTCTCCGGATTCTTGTTGTAGAATAGAATCTTCATCGCTGCGGCAATCTTCCCTTGCATGGAAACTACACAAGCAACATCCAAGTTTGGAGCAACCATTTGAATCATGCCGATCAGACATTCTTTCATCCTTGAGCCCTATCTTGCTGGGTTCTGCCAACTCTTCATCATGTTTTGATCTATTCTTGGATGTTTGGTCACAATGAAGCCTCACTCCCAGATCAGCGAGGTCAATGGCAGTGCAGCGAACATAGAGGACAAATACAGAGAGTGCCAGTACAGAGTAAACACCAAAGGCCACATATTCATAGATTTCCTTTCCGAGAAAAGGAGCAAAGAAGAAGTAATAAGCAATGCATAACAAGAAATAAACTGTTATAGCCACAACCTGAAAAGTGTGAAAAGGAAGTTCCCATCCATGACGCCTACCCATTATAACAGACTTAACAAATCCAAACCATTTATTTTTCCGCACAAAATTTTGCATTCGCTTCAACTTTCACAACTCAAAGAGATAACTCTGAAAATGGTAGTAGAATGTAGTAACGGATTTGAATTGATCCTGAAATGATTATTAGGTTAGGGTTTCTACTTTGAAGAGTCAAATTTAACAGAGAGTGTGCGGTGTGTGTTTCTGGGGGGCAAAAGTTGACAGATCGAAAATTAAGGTTTCGATACGTGAAAAAAAAAAAGAAGGGGTTTTAGGTTTTTTTTTTTTTTTTTAGGGCAAAGGGTTGTTTGCCGGAAACAGTGGCGGCGGCAGTAGTGAACTGGAAGGAAAACGAGTGAAACCGGTGTTGGAATGTAACGCGATAGTTGTTTGAATGTTCACGTTGAAAAAAGAGAAACTATAATTATATTCCCTAACTGTTGGGAACTCGGCAGCAGAATAGAGGCGGGATCGTTCAAGGAGGATCGAAATAGGCTCTGATACCATGTTGAAATTGTGGAATTTTAGATAAAAGGAGGAGAGAAAATAATAAGGGTTTGAATATTATTGATAATAGCTTAATGCTGACTTGATTACAAAAGACTCAATACTAATCTCTATTTATAGAGAAACATAGACTAAATCCTAAATTAGGAACAAATCATAATAATAATGAGAGATATTCTAAGATACTCTATGAATATAAATTGATCCTAGGAAATAACTCAAGATACTCTACTATAATATAATAGATATTATAAGATATTTTCTAATATTCTAACAACTACCAATAGTAATAGAATATTCGTATGATACAGCTAATGAAAGCTGTACAGCTGTCCCATAATGGACAGAATTGTAACCAACAGCTATATCCTTGGGAAGCAAATGAATATTGGATAAATATGTCCTGCTAGTAATATTGAGAATATAAATTGTTTATTTGTAGTTTGTAGATGGATTATTTGTTTCGAATTGTGCTTGTCATCATTATTGTGCATTTGTTATTGTGTACCAGTGGACTAAATCAACGAATTATGTGCCATGTTAGAATGATTTTGGTTAAATGGTCAACTCTGAAATGTTCCTCTGACCTCCAGTCATTCTATGTCCTAGTGCAAGCAAACTTTATTTATTGGTTTCAGTTTTTTATCATCTTGTGGTAGGAAATAACTGGATGGCTATGTTGTTACTTTGAATAACATTCTTCTCTGGTTTGAAGTTGTTTAGCTTAGACTTTATCAGGCTCGTCACTTGTACAATGCACTACTTTCTCTCCTCATTTGGTGCTATCTCTTAAATTTGTACTTACCTGACTATCTTGCTTTTCATTGCTTGAGACGATGATTTGTGAATTTACCACTTTGTTCAATACTTGTGATGCAACATCATTTGCAGATTTTGGACCAATATAATGTGTCTTATGATGCTCGAACAAGAGAAGGTGCTGCAAATTCTGGGAGTTCGCCAAAAAGTGTGATATTGGTTGGTCATTCTATGGGTGGTTTTGTTGCTAGAGCTGCTGTCATTCATCCCCATCTTAGGAAATCAGCTGTTCAAACTATTCTTACACTCTCATCCCCACATCAGTATGGTGCTCCTCCTCTTTTGGTTTCGGTTACTCTTGTATTTTTATGGTCTGCTTAAATATTTGACGAGACACTTGTATTTTATTCAGATCACCTCCTGTGGCATTGCAGCCTTCCTTGGGTCATTATTTTGCACGTGTAAATTCAGAATGGAGAGAAGGATACGAGGTTCAAACCACTAACACTGGACGAAATGTGTCTGGTCCAGTACTCTCTGATGTTGT
Source organism: Cicer chorassanicum (assembly GCA_037974735.1). Taxonomy (NCBI): domain Eukaryota; kingdom Viridiplantae; phylum Streptophyta; class Magnoliopsida; order Fabales; family Fabaceae; genus Cicer; species Cicer chorassanicum. Next base: position 21,552,764 of record JBBPBP010000003.1, read on the forward strand.
TGTTGTATCTATTTCTGGTGCATATAAGGATTACCAGGTATTTAACCTTATATGCGGTACTCATAGATCACTATTAATAAATAGATAACTATTAATAAATAATAAACAAAATTTGTAAAATTAAAGTTTGAATTTTTATTTTACCAATTACACAAAATTATCTCAAGAGTTAGGATAAATAATTACATCAAAACTGTTTTACTTTTCAAAACTGTGCACAGATATCCAGCCCAACTGTTGTCTCTATTCAGAACAACCTCTGTTTCCATAATTGAGTTAGTGCAAAACTTATTAATTTCCTATCTAATGTAATTTCTTGAAGTAAACTTTGTCAAACTTTAATTTGAGTCTTAGTGTACTATCTCTATCTCTACCTTGGATTAGTTGGTTTTTATGGAAATTCGTTTTCTGGAATCACTCTATGTCCAAGTTGTACTCAGTTTTACAAAACCATTTTTCTGTTCTAATGTCTTCACATTTTAACATACATGACTGCTAAATATGAACCTTGGCATGGTAGTTTATTTTTTATACTTTCTTTTCTTTAGGTACGATCACAGCTAGCGTCGCTTGATAATATTGTACCACCAACACATGGCTTCATGATCAGCAGTACAGCCATGAATAATGTGTGGTTGTCAATGGAACATCAGGCTATATTGTGGTGTAATCAATTGGTTGCCCAAGTAAGTGGGTTTTTTCAGTTTTCAAGGACTAAAATTTGGCTCTCCCATGTGATCTTTATCATTTACATTCTTATCTAGGTATCACACACACTTCTTAGTTTGATAGATGCCAAAACTGGACAACCTTTTTCTGATTCTCCGAAGAGACTTGCAGTTTTTGCTAGAATGTTGCATAGTGGAATATCACATAATTTCAACCGGATGATGCAATTGCCCTCTTCTAAACAGTCAATAAACATTCCTGTCCAGAATACAAAAGACGCCTCTGGTATTATATACTGCGGTTTCTAATTTTGTTATCATGTCTCCTATGATTACTTCTAATCTATTTTTAGATTCTTGTCACTAACTTGGCTTAAAATTCCATTAACTACCTTTCTGGAATCATCTCATAATTATTCTGGTACCATTATTTTTCATATGGCTGTTGAAGCATATGCTCATAATATATAAGTTAAATTATGCTTTATCTGTGGGTAATGGATAAAGAAGATAGCATTCTGTTGTTTACATGTACTTTCTTCTGTAACAAATCAGCTTGGTTTATACTAGTATAACTTTTAGTCTCTTATGAATGTTTACCATTTGTGATTTTGTCATAACTAAAAATACAATGTACAAACTTTTGAAATATTTTATTCCATATCAAAATGATTACTATTGTCACTTGGTGGTTTCTATTATATGTTTTATTAATTTTTTTTTCAATCTAAATCTTTGGCGTATCTTGGTAATTTGGGTTACAACCTACCCCCTTCGGAATGAAATATAAGCAAAAATGGCAGCAGAAAAGTTGATGTATCTGGTTAAAAATTAAGATCAGATACATCAACTTTTCAGTTATCTTTTTTTCTTATATTTCATTCCAGAGTAGTATTGTGAAAATTTTATACATTTAAATTGTGTAATGTCTGCAAAATCTCAAGTGCACAGGTCAGTTACATGTCCTCCCAATATTCATTGGAATGATGGAGGCCTTGACAGAGACTTAGACTTTCAGATAAATGAGGTGACTGTATTAGCAATGGATGGTCAAAGGCGGTGGTTGGACATACAAAAATTGGTATTTGTTTAATCTATATGGTTTTTTATAATACAATACCAAAAGTATTCAACATATAAAGTGGAAAACCACTATCAAAATGATAAATATTAAGGTAGAGAAGGAGAAAAGATAGAACAAACTTTCAATAATCAAATATAATGTTTGTATGAGGTATGTGAAATGATGTGTTACAAAATACAATATGCTATCCGTTATTTATACAAATACTAGACTCCTAATATACAATGCATAGACATGGGTACAATATTGGCACTAGGTATGGATATGGGTACGGTGTAAGGGATTGTAAGTTCACGGTGGGGTTATGGTTGCAATCGCAGCCGCATTTATCAACAATTTTTTGCAATATCAAGGAACACAACATAACAACAACCACAATTTCAAAACTTGTCCATTCCTCCTCTTGGTGGCAAGATCCTAAAAGAAGGGAAAAATGTTATTACTACATTTTGGTCTTTTGGGAACTTATGTATAGAGATCAAGTTATTTTGATTTTAGGGACATGAACCACATTTTTCAATTGTAAAGAAGAGTAAATGGTTGTAGAATGAAAAATCATGCAGTCAGTGGCACCAACTACCTTACATCCATGTTTACTAGGTGCTTTAAAGGATTGATAATAAAAGTTCTAACCAGTCATTACTAAGTCAATGTTGTCATTTATGCCCAAATTGCTAGAGACCTGATTCGTAAAATATCTCTATACTGTTCTCTTTTGTTTTTGTTATAACCAGAGCACTCTCGTTCTCAGTAATAATCATAGAAATATTGATATTCCTGTAATTGCTTGTTTTTGTAATTTCTATTCTATTTGTTAATGGAGATATTTAATCAAAATAATATCTTGTTAGGCACTCAACTGCCTCCATAATGTATCTTTAAATTAGTTGTTCAACTTCAAATTAAATATTATTAATTTTGATTTGTTGAGCACTTCTAAATTTGAAGTAGAAGATATTTGTTGAATTTTGTGTTTGGAAGGGATAATGGTTTATGTTAAGCATTTGGATTAAATTCCTATTCTAATTATTTTGCTAGCTCCAAGAACTCCTGATTTTCATATTTTTAAGTGTCTGTTTTATATCATAGATAATTATGCCATGGTGCAGTTTTTCAGTCTTTTAATCTGGATATGTAGGGTTCAAATGGAAAAAGTCATTTTGTGTTAGTGACCAATCTTGAGCCATGTTCTGGAATCAGACTTCATTTGTGGCCTGAAAAGGAGAACTCAGCTTCAAGTTTGCCTCTCAATGATAGGGTTATGGAAGTGACGTCAAAGATGATGCGTATTCCCTCAGGTCCAGCACCACGGCAGGTATATAATGACTCTTTCAAATTATTTCTTATTTCTTGTTTGAATTAACCTTTTTATTTATTACAATTCTAACTACTGAGGCCATTATCTTTGTTTCAAATTATCTGTAGAGAAGAAGTTTAATTAATTTTATATGCTTACTCAACTTTGAATATGCAATACTGTTACAGCTTGAACCTGGCAGTCAAACCGAGCAACCTCCTCCATCTGCTGTATTTTGGTTAGGACCTGAAGATATGCATGGCTTCAGATTTTTAACTATCTCAGTTGCACCTCGTCCGGTACAATATCAAATTTGAATGATTTCCTTTAAATATTAATAAATGCATAATTGCTTATCATCTGATAGGTTTTCAGAATTATTTAGGTTTGTTTATGATTATTTATTCCATAAGACCTTTTTGGTCTGCTTGATAACAAGATTTTGAGACATGAAACTTGAATTCTGATTTCTTATTTAATCTTTTGTCTGGAAGACTTTTTTTACTTCGCTTTTGATTATACAAGTAACTTGTGTATAAAGTAAGAAAGAAGCTTCTCAGGAGGATGGATGGACTGCATATTCATCAATAAATGTGTTGTAAATAAGTGCAAATAGCACTATTTTGAGATAGAATATTCCGCATCCAATATCTCTTTTGAACATATAACTGTGATGTTATTGTAGTTAAAAGGCCAGCTTTTATTTCCTTTTCTCTTTCCACCAATCATTAGGAATCATATCCATTGGTGTATATATTAGAGTTTGTAATTTGTAAAACTCAGGGACTGCAAAATAGGCTACGCAACCATGGAAACATTCAATTAAGAGAAATGTATATCCAGTATGTCATCTTTAATGGATAGAGAAATGTATGTCAGCAAGTCATCTTTAATACTTCCTGTCCATTATTAATATCGAAAAAAAATTGATTTGTTGATTGCAATTTTCCTCTGCATTGTATGCACACATATTAAGCATAGAAGGAGAACATTCTCTTGCAATGATGCATCAACAATTCCCAACATTATTTGGAATTTTTTTTATCTATTCATTATAATTTTAATATTTCTTTGGATTTTGTCACCATAAAATTGACAAAATTTGATTTTGGTCCCTATAAGAAGTTTGTTTGTTTAGTCCCTATTATTACAAAAATAGCGTGTTTTTAGTCTTGTTAAGAGTCCCATTATTAGAAAAAGATAAATGGTGAAGAAACCATTTGTAGAAGATGAAGTTCAGTTAGAACTTCAGTGAGAGAAAGCAGAATTTTGATTTCTGGAAATTTAGTTACAAGATATTAGTTAGACCTATTTATTCTAGAGAGCTAAACTCTTTGATCATATTAGGTGGATGTAACTGACTGTTGAATCAGCAGTCAATTAGTTACACAATTGGTTATATTGTTAGGACTAATGCTAAGACCTTGTTTGGCCACAAAGGGTTGTTTCTATCATTTATTCTATTACCTATATTGGATGAGACATGGTCTGAAAATGTGTTTATAAATGGTGCGAAATTCTCACCTTACAAGCCAATTTTGTAAGGTTGTGTTTGGCTCAACCCAAATTCTAAGAAGTCCCATCCAAAAGCACACAATTTTTGTATTTTGGGGACTATAAAAGAATAAATTTTTTGTAGCCATCTAAATCAAATTTGTCAATTATATAGGGAGGCACAACCTAGAAATGAAATCCCCAAAACTTAGGGTTTGAGAAAAGTTATACTATGAATCTACTCCATTTAAGAAAATAAATCATTTCTCAGAAATAAGTAGAAAATAGAATAAACCAATACATCCTTTGTATGAAAAATGATGAATTTCCTATGTCGTGTTTCTAGTTGAATATAGGATTCTTATTTGTACATCTATAGTGACGACTTAGTGCTCAGACTGTTTCAGGAAGACCACCACCAGCGGCATCCATGGCAGTTGGACAGTTCTTTAACCCTGAGGAAGGAAATCAAGATTTATCTCCATGGTTTATGCTTCAATCTACCTATTCTCAGAAGGTTGTTATTTTCATGTAGAATAGACTTACCAATAAACTTCATTGCAGTTTTATTCACTTCTATTTATTTATGAAGTATTTTTCATTGCAAGACCACTGATCAATGTTGTTTTGTAAGCAACTGTTTTAGACCTTATTTAGCTTAAGTCTTCTGCTTTGATACTTACAAGCATCGCAGAATTACAACAATGTGCTGTTATTTTATTTGGGCTAACCAAATATTCTACTTTTTGTCTTATTAAATTGCATGTAGTAAAATTAAAGATATTAATACGAAAAGTTTATTTATTAATGTAGTGAAATATTCTGTTATAATATTAACATATGTTCCATAATCTCAAGTGTATTGCTTGCGAATGGATGTAACAATTAGTTACATTTTTGCTGTCTTAAGTTTAATTTTGGCATGTTGTGCAGGAGTTGCTGTTGGAGGAAGCTCATCCTCTAGCAGTTAAATTATCATTTTCCATTAGCTTGGGCCTTCTTCCTGTTACTTTGTCTATGAATACTGTCAGTTGTGGAATTAGAAATTCTGGACTTCCAGAAGAAGAAGCTGGAGACATTGAAAGTAGTAGTAAGAATTCTAATCCACTTCCAGTTGGCCAGTTTCTTAGAATTTTTTTTGTGATGATAAGGGGTGGCCTGATGTTTTATGCGAGGGGGCCAGGGCCCCTTCAGCTTTTTTGAGTTTTTTTTTATATACTACACATATAATATATGGATAGATAAGTAATTAATAGCAGTGCATTTTATAGTAAGATTTCACACGAGTTGAAATAATTTATATTAATATAATAATGATAATTATAATAATAATAAGTTTTCAACTGTGTGTGCATTTGCCGTCAGCTCTTAGTAATTAAACTTTTAAACCTTTTCATTATTTTATTGCTATAAAGTATTATTATTAGAGTAAAGTCTCAAAGTAGTCTATGACATTTTGGATGTGAACCATTTTATTCTGAGAAAAATAATATCCACATTAAAATGGCTTGCCTACAAAATGTCAGGGATCAATCTTAATCTTTATTATTGTTATTATTATTATTATTGATATTGTTATTTTTATTATTATTATTATTATTATTATTATTATTATTATTATTATTATTATTATTATTATTGTTATTGTTGTTATTATTATTATTGTTATTGTTGTTGTTATTAATTATTATTATTTACATAAAGGTATTTTTTATCATCAACTTTTCGTATATTTTAAATAGCAACTTTTTTCAACTATATATATAGTAAAGACTAAATATTAATTATTAGTATAAATTGAAAGTGATGATGTTAACTTTGGCGTGCATGTTTTCAAGAGTTATGATTTATTGGTTTATTCACTACATCGATAACACTCCGACATGCTTGCCAAAACCAGCATGAAACAATTTTATAGGTCATGGAGATGTATGTTGTGCAGGGAATATTTTTATTCAATCCAATTGTGGTTAGTATAATGCATTTTTATGAGACCAAGTGGATGATATATTTATAAACTGGTTTAACAGAGTGATCTCATTACTTTTTTCATATGAACACATCTAACAGCTCATCAATCAGTGATGCTTCTATACTGTTAGGATTAGGATATTAGATTTATTAGGTCACTAGTCTTGTTATATTAAAGGGTTTGGCATCGTACCTATTGCACACCACACTAGTACTAGACCTTATTATTTGCTTAAATTGGAGCTTTGGTGTTTTTGAATTGACTAATATATTATTGGGTTCTATAAGCTCCAACCTGCAAAAGATGGAAAAAGAAATACAAATGCAATTAATCCGTGGAACCTATTCAAGTTGCAACACCGAAGTGGATCATTGAACTTTTTAATTCTAAAATTTTACTTGGCTATCACCTAAGGTTCAATAAACAATTAACATAAATTTGTAATCACACTATTCATATTAGGTCTATGTTAATTTCAAACACATACTTGATCTAGGTTATCAATCAATCTGACCTTTGTAGGATTATGTATTTTGTGATTATTATTTATTTTTCATGCAAGGCATTTGTTGACAAATATAGCTTGGTATTTCAGGGCTCTGCAAATTGCATTGTTTTCCACCTGTTGCACTTGCTTGGGATGATATAGCTGGACTTCATATATATCCAAATTTGAACAGTGAAACCATTTTTGTTGATTCCTCACCAAGTGGAGTTCCCCTCAGCAATCTGAAAAAACCATTGTTCTTCTGCTGGTATGAATCACCCAATAAACTAAAGTGAACTGTTTTCCCCTTTAATTCTTGAACAAAAAACAGCAAAGTGTAACATGTAAGGGACGACAACATACGAAATTTCTTCACTATTCTGCAGGTTGACCCACATTGTTCTTATAAAAGTAGCATTTCAATATCTGTTAGTGCTGCTGCAAGTAGGCTTCTGCTATTGTATAGTTCAAAGGTATGAACTTCTGTAACCCTTATTTTCAAAATTGCTTATTGCATTTTATTCAATGAATTTTACTTCCATATTCTGATGTCTTTGTAGAACCTATATTGTTATATTTCCATTGGGTAATTTATTATTTATTATTGTTGGATTCCAAACTGTGGCTGAGAATAAGTTATTTGTTGATTGATTATTCTGTAATTAATTTATTATTATGTTATATAGGACAGCTGTAGTGAATATCAAGGGACCTTGTACAGTAAATCCCTCCTATTTAATTCTGATTTATTTATTAGACTAGGGAATGCTGTATTTAAAACCAGAATTGTAACCATTCTGATTCAAGAAATGAAAAGATCATTTCCTCTATAATTCACATGGTATCAGAGCAAACCTGGTCCAATTGAAAAACACCATTGTTCCATGGCTGAAGAAAGCAGTTCAGTCATAGACCCAAACCCTAAAATGGCAGCTGGAACTTCCACAATTACCAGCCTGACCGAAAACACCACTATACCCATCACTGGCTACAAATTAAATGGCCAAAACTACACCCAATGGGCAAGATCTGTCTGGATCTTCCTTCAAGGAAAAGGGAAGGAAGATTACATCTCTGGTGATGCTAAAGAGCCAGAAAAAAAGGACCCCGACTACCCGAAGCGGAAGCTAGAGAACAGCTTAGTCATGACATGGCTACTGAACTCAATGACCACTGAAGCTGGCGAAAACTTCATGTATTACAGCACTGCAGCTGAGATCTGGAGCGCTGCCAAGGAGACATACTCAAATACCGATAATACTTCCGCCATATTTGAGATCAAGAGTCTCCTCCATGACCTGCGACAAGGAGACACAACAGTCACTGATTACTACCATACCCTCACCCATTACTGGCAGCAGCTGGATATCTATGAGGATATAGTATGGAAATGCCCTGAAGATAGCAAACAGTACAAAAAACTGGTGGAGAAAGACCGAATATACCAGTTCCTCCTTGGCCTGAACAAGAATCTAGATGATGTAAGAGGAAGAATCCTTGAAACCAAAATCCAAGTCCTACGAACTGGCAATGGCCGTGAATACTATCACCATTCCCTCAAATCTCACCTTCTCAAGCATGGAATAATTCACCAAACCAGTTGTGTGAACACACCACAACAAAATGGTATTGCCGAGACGAAAAATAGGCACCTCATGGAGGTTACTAGGTCCCTTATGTTATCAACTAATGTACCAAATCATTTTTGGGGTGAAGCTGTCCTTTCAGCATCATATTTAATAAACAGAATGCCTTCTAAAGCGCTCAAGTTCAAAACCCCTTGCCAAACCCTTCTATCCATTTACCCACACATTAAAATCCTTTCATCCATTCCTCCCAAAGTCTTTGGCTGCACTGCATTTGTGCATGACAACCAGCCTAACAAAGGAAAATTAGAGCCCAAATCCCTAAAATGCATATTCTTAGGATACCCACCAAATAAGAAGGGATACAAGTGCTACTGCCCCATAAGCAAAAAATTCTACCATTCCATGGATGTAACCTTCTTTGAAAATCAACCTTATTACCACAAAGTTGGCCTTCAGGGGGAGAGAGAACAAAATATTGCAGAATCCCAACCTTGGGAAACAGAACAGCATCTGCAACATGAAATGACACAGAATTTACAGCAGCAGCAGCAAAATTTGCAACATTTTTTAGAAACAGAACAGACCTCCATACAGCAGCAAGTTGTAGAACCAGAAATTGACCTTGTGACTGGAGAAATAGCAAAATCTGCAACCAGATCTGAGACAGAACCGGAAAAAGAACTACTGGTGTACACAAGGAAGAAGAAAACTCAAAGGGAGGAAGAAATCTGCACATCTCCAAGGCAAATCCAAAATTCTGAACTTAATACAGATTTAGAAATTCTACCAGGTAATATTGTTTTTGAGCCTAATGATAATTGCAGTCTAAATGAGAATGATCTTAACTTCCAATTGCTGTGAGGAAAGCAGTGAGATCATGCACTCAACATCCAATTGGCAATTATGTATCTCATAGAAATCTGTCACAAGAATACAGGGCTTTCATCACCACATTGGATAACATAAAACTTCCAAAAAATGTTCAAGAAGCTGTCCAACATGTTGAATGGAAGGCTGCAGTAGAAGATGAAATTAAAGCACTGGACAAGAATGGAACATGGAAATTTGTGGAGCTGCTAGAAGGAAAAAAACCAGTTGGGTGTAAATGGATCTTCTCAATAAAGCACAATACTGATGGGAGTGTGAATAGGTACAAAGCCCGCTTGGTGGCAAAGGGGTTCACCCAATCATATGGGGTGGACTATGAAGAAACATTTGCTCCAGTGGCAAAACTAAATTTTGTTCGTGTCATTATCTCCTTAGCTGTAAATCTAGATTGGCCTTTACACCAACTAGACATCAAGAATGCCTTTCTAAATGGTGAACTCGAAGAAGAGGTATACATGAAAATACCACCTGGCCTAGAAACTTCCCAAACAATTGGCAAGGTATGCAAGCTCCAGAAATCACTTTACGGTCTTAAGCAATCCCCACGGGCATGGTTTGAAAGACTAACCCGAGTTGTTAAGGGTCACGGCTTTACTCAATGCCAAACCGACCACACAATGTTTGTCAAGCATTCTAGTGAAGGAAAGGTGGCAATATTTATTGTTTATGTGGATGACATCATAATCTCAGGCGATGATGACCAAGAGATAGAAGAACTCAAGAGATTTCTAGCTAAAGAATTTGAGGTCAAGGACCTTGGACACCTAAAATATTTTCTTGGGATGGAGATTGCTCGTTCCAAACATGGAATCTACGTATCCCAAAGAAAATATGTGCTAGACCTGTTGGAAGAAACAAGAATGTTAGGGTGCAAGCCAGCAGATACACCGATGGAACCTAACCTTAAATTGGCAGAACAGGAAGGTAGTCTCCAAGTTGATAAGGAGAGATACCAAAGATTGGTAGGAAAGCTAATTTACCTAACTCACACAAGACCAGATATTGGTTACTCAGTCAGTATGGTAAGTCGTTTCATGAATAAGCCCACTGAAGATCACATGAAAGTTGTGACTCGAATTTTGCAGTACCTCAAAAAGACACCCGGGAAAGGTCTTCACTTCAAAAAGAACCCAGTTAGGAGTGTGAAAGTGTTCACAGATGCAGATTGGGCTGGTTTATTGACTGATCGCAAGTCAACAAGTGGGTATTGCACATATGTGTGGGGAAACTTGACTACTTGGAGAAGTAAAAAACAGTCGGTGGTGGCAAGAAGTAGTGCAGAGGCTGAATTCAGAGCAATGGCTCATGGCATTTGTGAGGGAATTTGGTTGCAGAGAATGCTTAAGGAATTAAGAGTACCAACAGATTCCACCATGAGCCTCTGGTGCGACAATAAGGCAACCATCAATATTGCAAAAAATCCAGTCCACCATGATAGAACGAAACATGTGGAGATAGATAGACATTTCATAAAAGAAAAGATAGATGGTGGAATTATCAAGTTGGAATACATCCCTTCCAAGAACCAAACTGCAGACATACTGACCAAGGCCTTTCACAAATCTAATTTTGAGAACTTAAGGTCCAAGCTAGGCATGATTGACATCTACTGCCCAGCTTGAGGGGGAGTGTTGGATTCCAAACTGTGGCTGAGAATAAGTTATTTGTTGATTGATTATTCTGTAATTAATTTATTATTATGTTATATAGGACATCTGTAGTGAATATCAAGGGACCTTGTACAGTAAATCCCTCCTATTTAATTCTGATTTATTTATTAGACTAGGGAATGCTGTATTTAAAACCAGAATTGTAACCATTCTGATTCAAGAAATGAAAAGATCATTTCCTCTATAATTCACAATTATATTTGTATAATGTGTTTTTTATTATTTTATGAAGGTAAGTTGTTTTTTCATGCATATGATCCAGACATAATATGTTGAATTTGTGGAACTTTAGATATAAGGAGGAGAGAAAATAATAAGAGCTTGAATATTGTTGAAGTTGTTGGATTTTAGAGAAAAAGAGGAAAGAAAATAATAAAGGTTTGAATATTATTGATAATAGCTTAATGGTGACTTGATTACAAAAGACTCAACACTAATCTCTATTTATAGAAAAATATAGACTTAATCCTAAATCAGGAACAAACTCTATGATTATAAATTGATCATAGAAATTAACTCAAGATACTCTTATATAATATAAAAGATATTATAAGTGTTAGAATATTAGAAAATATCTTATAATATCTATTATATTATATTAGAGTATCTTTAGTTATTTCCTAGGATCAATTTATATTTATAAAGATATCTTAGAATATCTCTCATTATTATTATGATTTGTTCATAATTTAGGATTTAGTCTATGTTTCTTTATAAATAGAGATTAGTATTGAGTCTTTTTTAATCAAGTCAGCATTAAACTATTATCAATAATATTCAAACCCTTATTATTTTTTCTCCTCTTTTTCTCTAAAATCCCACAACTTTAACATGGTATCTAGAGCCTATTTCGATCCTCCTTGAACGGTTTGCCAATATTCCGCTTCCGAGTTCCCAACAGTTAGGGAATATAATCATAGTTTCTCTTTTTTCAACGTGATCATTCAAACCACTATCGTGTTACATTCCAACACCGGTTTCACTCGTTTTTCGTCAAGTTCGCTACTGCCACCGTCACTGTTTCCGACGATTTTTACGGCAAACAACCTTCTGCCCTAAAAAAAAAAACTGAAGAAAACAAAAATCCATAAAAGTTTAAGTTTCTTCGCCGTATCCACTGTTTCGAATCATGACATGTGTTTTACTCAGGCTGCAGATTCGTTGTTTTTTATGCACGAGGGGCTTCAGCAAGCTCGGGCTCCGGTTTATGATGTTCCCTCTGCCGTTGAAATTCTTCTCAGTGGAAGTTACCAGCGTTTGCCAAAGTGTATAGAAGATGTTGGTTCTTAGTATGCCTTGACTGAAGATAAGCAAAAGCCTTGCTTTGAATAAGTTGGACACGCTTGTTCGGTCCAAATTGCTTGAAGTTGCTCTTCCCAAAGAAATTTCTGATATAAAAGTTTCTGATGGTACTGTAATGGTTAGGGTGGACGGAGAGTTTCAGGTTTTATTAACACTTGGGTATCGAGGACACATGTCCTTTTGGAGAATATTGCATTTGGAGCTGCTTGTCGGTGAAAAATATAAGCCTGTGAAATTGGAAGAACTGCGGCGACATGTGCTTGGAGATGATCTAGAGAGACGGATGGCAGCGACTGAAAATCCGTTTTCAATATTATACTCAGTTCTTCATGAGCTGTGTGTTGCACATGTTATAAGGCAAGTGCAAGCCCTTCGACAGGGAAGATGGAAAGATGCAATTCGGTTTGAGCTAATAACCGAGGGTGGCACTGGTCATTGGGCAAGTTCAAGCTCTGTGCAGAACCCTGATGGGGAATCTGATACATCTGGTTTACGAACTCCAGGGTTGAAAATTGTATACTGGTTAGATTTTGATAAAAATGCTGGTATGTCTGATTCAGGTGTGTGTCCATTTATTAAAGTCGAACCTGAATCAGACCTTCAGATAAAGTGCACACACAGTAACTTTGTCATTGATCCGTTAACAGGCAAGGAGGCAGAGTTTTTCTTAGACCAGAATTGTATTGATGTTGAGGGGTTGCTGCTAATAGCTATTTGTTGCAATAGATATACTCGGCTGCTGGAAATTAAAAAAGAATTGAAAAAAAACGTTCAGGTCTGTAGAACAGCAGATGATGTTGTGCACCAGTCTCGTATGGGTGAACCTGATATTGAACACAAGCAGAAGGATGATAAGTGCTGCAACAAGGAGTTGGACAGGCATGAGGTACTGCGTGTGCGTGCTTATGGCTCTTCATTTTTTACTCTTGGAATTAGTATCAGGAATGGTCGATTCCTTCGTCAATCATCACAAAACATAGTTGTTTCTTCTGCCTTGTTAGAATGTGAAGAAGCTTTAAATCAGGGATCTATGACTGCAGCTGAGGTCTTCCTAAGCTTGAGAAGCAAAAGTATATTGCACTTATTTGCATCTATCGGAAGGGTTTTGGGCCTTGAGCTATATGAGCATGGACACCCAACTGGTTCAGCTAAAGTAGTCTATAATAGGCGAAGTGATGCATTTGCTGCTCTCAAACGATATAACAATGTACTTTTGGATGGAAAGCCGATGAAGATTGAGATTGTTGGAACAAATTCAGAATTACCCATTGGACCGTGGGATCAGATTTTTGGTGGAGGAAACTATCCAGCCTTTGTCGTGGCAGCTGTTGCAGCCCTTATGAGTGGGCTCTTAGCTCACAGGTTTGGAAGATTTGCAATTCAATTGATGGGATTTTTTTTGGTGCATGATTATTCTCTCATCGATGGTTTCAGATCTGCCCTTACTCTCCAATTTTGATCAACGAAAATATGTGTCATTGTTCAAACAGCCGTAATCTCTCCTGTTTTGGACACATTTTCTTATTTCGTTGATCGATCATGGCTTCGTTTCGTTAGAGTCGCGCTGCTCCTTCTTCGGTGTTTGTCATGCAATTTAGTTCTTACTAATAGATTATAACAGTGGCCTCTATTCCCACCGACGATCATTCTGGTGGTGTCCCTTTTCCCACATATGAATCATATTAGTGATGACTTCTTCTTCCGTTGGTGGTTATTCTAACGGTGTCTTTTATTTTCATGACTTACTTTATCTTGGCAATTTGTCCCAGATGCTCTGGCCTTGCCTTTCTCTCCTTGAAGCACGCCTCTCTCTCCTTGAAGCAAATTCAAGTTTAAATATTTTGAGTCTCCATTATTATTGGTTTGAAGCTTCCAAATGCAGTTTTTAGAAAAAAGGTGCTTGTTTTGTTCAATTGCCTGCCATGAATTTCTCTCAGGCTGATAATCAATCAGACTATCTGGCTCGGCTATATTTATAGCAATTCTCTCCGACTTCACATGCATCCCTGAGTTGCCTTTCCATCTTTTTTTTATGGAGCAAAACATTGTTTTCTTGTAGTAAGCTAAAGCTTAGTAAGCTTTAGCTTGAGGGGGAGTGTTAGAATATTAGAAAATATCTTATAATATCTATTATATTATATTAGAGTATCTTGAGTTATTTCCTAGGATTAACTTATATTTATAAAGACATCTTAGAATATCTCTCATTATTATTATGATTTGTTCCTAATTTAGGATTTAGTCTATGTTTCTCTATAAATAGAGATTAGTATTGAGTCTTTTGTAATCAAGTCAGCATTAAGCTATTATCAATAATATTCAAACCCTTATTATTTTCTCTCCTCCTTTTCTCTAAAATCCCACAACTTCAACAATAAGATATTTTCTAATATTCTAACACTTCCCCTCAAGCTAAAGCTTACTAAGCTTTAACTTGTTACATGAAAACAATGTTTTGCTCTGCAAAATAATAAAAAAGGATGGAAAGGCAACTCAGGGATGCAGGTGAGGTCGGAAATATAGCTTAGCTAGATAGCAGGAATGATCATCAGCATGAGAGAAATTCATGGCAAACAAAGCAAGTTCCGTTCTTCTAAAAACTGCATTTGGAAGCTTCGAACTAATAATACCGAAGACCCAAATTATTTAAACTTGAATCTGCTTTAGGGAGAGAGAGGCGTGCTTCAGGGAGAGAGAAGTGCGACCAGTACATTTGGGACAAAGATGGGGCCAGTGCATCTGATACAAATTGTCAAACTAAAGTGACTCGTGAAAATAAAAGACATCGTCAGAATAACCATCAACGGAAGAAGAAGTTATCACTAATATGATTCATATGTGGGAAAAGGAACACCACCGGATTGATCTCGGTGGAAATATAGCTTAGCTAGATAGCAGGAATGATCATTAGCATGAGAGAAATTCATGGCAAACAAAACAAGTTTCGTTCTTCTAAAAACTGCATTTGGAAGCTTCGAACTAATAATACCGAAGACCCAAATTATTTAAACTTGAATCTGCTTTAGGGAGAGAGAGGTGTGCTTCAGGGAGAGAGAAGTGCGACCAGTACATTTGGGACAAACATGGGGCCAGTGCATCTGGTACAAATTGTCAAACTAAAGTGACTCGTGAAAATAAAAGACATCGTCAGAATAACCATCAACGGAAGAAGAAGTTATCACTAATATGATTCATATGTGGGAAAAGGAACACCACCGGATTGATCTCGGTGGAAATATAGCTTAGCTATATAGCAGGAATGATCATCAGCATGGGAGAAATTCATGGCAAACAAAGCAAGTTCCGTTCTTCTAAAAACTGCATTTGGAAGCTTCGAACTAATAATACCGAAGACCTAAATTATTTAAACTTGAATCTGCTTCAAGGAGAGAGAGGCGTGCTTCAGGGAGAGAGAAGTACGACCAGTACATCTGGGACAAAGATGGGGCCAGTGCATTTGGTACAAATTGTCAAACTAAAGTGACTCGTGAAAATAAAAAACATCGTCAGAATAATCATCAACGGAAGAAGAAGTTTATCACTAATATGATTCATATGTGGGAAAAGGGACACCACCGGATTGATCTTGGTGGGAATAGAAGCCACTTTTATAATCTATTAGTAAGAACTAAATTGCATGACAAACATCGAAGAAGCAGCGCGACTCTAACGAAATGAAGCTATGATCGATCAACAAAGTGAGAAAATGCGTTCAAAACAGGAGAGATAATGGCTGTTTGAACAAGAACGCATATTTCTATTGATCAAAATTGGAAAGTAAGGACAAACATGAAACTGCGAGGACCGAGATAGATCGACCAAGCAGTAACCAAGGCGGCATCAGGACGCGCCGTCACACGTTGTGGAGACGCCAGCGCGTGAGATCTAGTCGCAAGAGAACGTAGCAACGCGTGAGAGTGTGTGTGACAGCTTTTGGCGACACGTTTTCTGGCGTGGGTCGACTTAGATAGAACGAAGTTGATGGAGAGATTGTTCTCTGAAAAAGCTGTCGGAAACAAGGGTGGCGATGGTGGCAGCAGCGGATCTGGACGCAAAATGTTAAAATGTGTGCTGGAAAATGGTCGACAAAAACAAATGACGGTTGTTTAGGAGGCTCGCTGAAAAGAGCTGGAAAAGTATGAAAATTCATCAATGATCACATCGAAAAGGAGAAAACTATTATTACATTCCCAAACTTTTGGGAACTTAGAGCGGAACAGTGGCGAGACAGCTCAAGGAGGATCAAAATAAGCTCTAGATACCATGTTAAAGTTGTGGGATTTTAGAGAAAAGGAGGAGAGAAAATAATAAGGATTTGAATATTATTGATAATAGCTTAATGCTGACTTGATTACAAAATACTCACTACTAATTTTTATTTATAAAGAAACATAGACTTAATCCTAAATCGGGAACAAATCATAATAATAATGAGAGATATTCTAAGATATCTCTATGATTATCAATTGATCATTGAAAATAACTCTAGATACTCTAATATAATAAAGAAGATATTATAAGATATTTTCTAATATTCTAACAAATATTATTGATAATAACTTTATGTTAAATTGATACGAAAGACTCAATAGTATTATCTATTTATAGAGATACATAGACTAAATCCTAACTCAGGAACAAATCATAATAATAATGAGATATATTTGAAGTTATTTCTATGATTATAAATTGATCATAGGAAATAACTCAAGATACTCTAATATAATATAAAAAATATTATAAGATATTTTCTAATATTCTAACATATTATTTTCTTGTTTCTTCGTGTCTCCATATCTATGTTTTTATACATATGTGCTAATTTATGCTAACTAATTTTGTTGTTTATTTAATGTTGTTCATGCAGATTGTTGGTCTCTCTATTGCCGTTGTTTTCTTTGCTCTAATGCAGCAAGCATATTCTTGGGTTCGTAATCAACGGATTCCATCAATGTTGACTGCTGTCGAGTCCAATTTGACACTAATGTCTCGTTTGTTTCTCCTAGCCGTTCTACCCATTTTCTTTGCCTTACTACTTTCCTTCTCTATGTCTCAATCATTCCCTCCATATGCTAGCTTCACCAGCATCTCTCTAATTTGTTATATCATTGCAAACGGATTTATAGCCATTCTAATTTTGATATCTCACTCGGTATTCTTTGTGGTTGCTGTTACACATATTTTCATCAAGACAAGGTTAGTAGACTGGTAGTTACCACCCTAAATTGTGCATACTGATACATGTCTTCTAAAGTCTAGCAGAATAGCCATGATTTTAATAGCAATCTGATTTAGTGAATCACATTTTTGGAGAATATCTAGACTTATTTTCTTATCACTTAGTACAGTTTTATAAGTTTGCTAATCGATGATAAGGATTCCGGATCTTGAATGATAAATGTCATGGATATTTCTTTTGCAGGTGGCAAATGTGGGAACAAAATGTTCAATTTATATTTCTCCAAAGGTTTTTTAATCGTTTGTCCGGCTTCTTTTCTCTAAAGGTGAAGTACTATCTTATATTTGAACACCACCTTTTTGAGTGAAGGGGTAATCGAAAGTAGAAGAGGGAAGGGTACTTATGCTAGTAGTAGATTTGGTGAAGATTCTTGCTCCACCTTTTGTTTTATTATGTATTTCAAGTTCCTCGCATTAACTATTACACATGTGTGCTTACATTAAACAGGCCATTCGGGTTCTAAGAGCAAATCCAGTTCTTGTTACATTGTTTACAGCAACGGTCTTGGCATGCTTGGTTCATCCATCGTTTGGTCTCCTTATACTTCTCTTCGCACATTGTTTCTGCTGTCACAATGCATTATGCAGGCATATCCACATTTATCCCATTTGTTTTTAGTTGTTGCTGCAAAGTGTGTAGATGTAATCACTTTTGATAGTTTTTAACAAATTAAGTGTTCGTTAGTGTGCTAATCTTTGTGTGTTTCTTAAATGTGCATGTATGTGAATAATAGTATACTTTTGCTTGTACTTGTTTTCTTTGTGTTGGTGGTTTAGAGAATCTGTTATTTACTGCTTGGTTCTTTTCTGTTTCCTGTGCCACTGTTCTTCTGTTCTATTGCAGTATTAGTTCAAAATGCTTTAGTACCATTTTATTCTTTGAGGAATGAAGAATGGATTAGTCAATTTGCCTATGAAATTTTTAATTTAGCTAGCATGATTGTAGGAAATTGCAAAGCTAACTATAGTAGTGTCAAAAGTTTAGTGGAAATTCCTTTTTGTATGTCTTGAACATGTATTATGTATGACCACTTTGACACTGAAAATTTTCTTGTTTTTGTAGCAGTTTCCTGACAGCATCATGTCGGAGTAATGAACAAAATAATGAAACTTTCGATTGTAACAGTGATGATTACAAGGTGTCTGCAAGATTGAAGTACAATTTTAATGGTAGTTTTAACCGGACTTTTCCTTCAGTAGAAAACCCCAACAGTCCAGATTTATCAAAAAGTTTTGGTGAAGCACAATTAGATGTGTTTCACCATCGCCATGGTTTGTTGACATTGCATCTTCTTGCAACAATGATGTTTGCCCCATCTGTTATAGCTTGGTTCCAGGTATAAGATACATCAATTCTTTTCAAATTAACATTCTAAAACTCAGAATTTTATGTATGGGCTTCTCTCTTCAACGTATGATTTTGTTTCTCTCTGTGGTTATATACTTAGATACTGACACTCCTAAAGAAACATGATTAAAAGAAATATTAGAGAAGAAATTATGAAAATTTTTGAAAGTACATTTTAAAAATAGATTGAATATATCTAAAAATTCTGAAAAATGTCATTATTGTTTTCGAAAATGCGTTCTCTAGTTAGCTTCCATCTTCTCTCTTATCACAATTAAAAAGAAAATTTTAATAACATATGTCATTCCCACCATTGATAAACAAAGTAAATATTGAAAACACAGTGTTTTACAAAATAATGAGACTTTACTTTCCCTTTCTTTTTATTTCTGTAATGCCTTTTCCCTATTGAAAAGACGAATTGCAATCCTTTGATCATGACTTGCATAGCATTTTTCATAATTTTGGATATGAATTATGTAGTGAATTTAATGTTGAACACAAGCTATATGTGATAAGTTTAAACTCCTTTTTTATGACTTTTAATATTGCATGGAAAATAGAGTTCCTTTATGATTGCAATATCTAGATTCTCTCTTTTGTTTTTAAAATTTTTAATAATCAATTTTGTAGAGACTAGCCATGGGTGAGAGCCTCCCATGGCTCTTGGATTCAGTACTTTGCATTGGTGTCATACTTCATTGCATCTGCAATTCGAAGCCCGAGTTCAATTCGTTCTTCTTGTCTCTCCCTGGGGTCCCTTTCCCCAATGTTAGACTATCCGTTGTCTATCTCATAGCTGGATACTGGTCCTATCTTTGTGGTCTAGCTTTAGCTCCGGACAGAGCATTTTATGCTATGGCTGCTGTGGGTGGCATTTCCTTTGCTTTAAGAATGATTCAAAGAAGAAGTACGGCGACCAAAAGCATTCTCACCAGCACTGAAACTTTCAGAAGCCACATTTTGTAGAATCGTATAATAGGATGCCATGTGTGAATTACGTGTAATAGTTTTGTTGATGAGTGATCTGTACCACGGAGATGGTGTTGCACCATAGGTCATTGCTGTCACATATTTGATTGATATTTCATGTAATACGAACTTGTTTTCCTGTGTAATGTGCTATCTCAGCATTGGGAACTGTTGTAATAACTTTTAGATGGTTAGGCTTAGGGTGTTTTTGTTTAGCCAACTAGGCCTTTTCACATGTAAACGAGAATATTGTTTTGCAATTGTCTGAATGTGATGAAAGGTTTTTCTAACTGTTGAAGTGATCATGCATGTGATGTGAATTAGTTTGGAAACGAAGTAATAATAAAACGAAAAACAATCACAAACTGCTGTAAGTTAGGCTATTTAGAATACAGTTTCACTCATTAAAAGAATCAATTAAGTTTGTTTGTACTTAACTTTCAACTTAATTGTGTAAATAAATCGAGTTCAAATTAGTTTCCTTTATCACCTTAACAGCCAACAGTGTCAATGCAATAGGACACAACCACGCATCTATCAACAAGTCTTAGTACATACAAATAACTCAGAATCCAATCTTATAGAACTTGGTTTCTAAAAGATGTTAATAATAAATAATTATTTTATAATAACATACCACAACACCGTGCTGCCTTTACTGCTCGCTGCAACGCGGTCGTCACTATTACAATTTTTCGTCCAGGTGCTCTTTTCTTTTTTCTTCTTACGGGTTCTTTTTTATTTGTTTGAAACTTGTTTTTCTTCTTGATGAAGCTTGTCTTGGTGCAACGCCTGTTTAAAGTTTGATTTTTTTTCTCGTTATAGGATTTTTTTTTCTTCACCAATTACATTATTTTTTCTCGTTACAGTTTTTTTTTCTTTCACCATTTCATTATTTTAATTCTTATATTTTTTGATTTTGGTATAATGTTTAACATGATAACTCTATTCCTTGTTAGATAAAATGAATCTATCATCAATTCCATAGTCGATTGTGTGGATAAATTAGCGAGCAACCTCATGAAGAAAAATGTGAAATATGACAAGTATTGCTGACAGTCATCCACATTTGAAAATAAGTTCGAATATGAGGCAATAAACGAATTTTATAATGAAAAGAATTTAGATTTGGTATTCCTCGAGAATATGTGAATAAAAGCAAAATAGAAGAGTTTTGACTTCAAGAAGATTCACATGCTTCAAAGAGGATATTCGAAGTGTTGACAAACTATGTGAACTGATACGGGAGCCTAGAGTAGAAACAAGAACATGATGTAAGGTACGTATGGTTATTTCACTTGATCGAAAGATTGGAAAATATAAGGTTGCTGACTTTGTAGTTCAACATAATCACCCTCTTCAGCCACCAGAGTATGCTCATTTGATTCGCTCTCATTGACACATATATGAGACACAAGTATCACAAATTGTATTGGCAGATGAATCTAGATTAAGACCAAAAGATTTTCATGAATATATGTCCAAACAAGCCGATGGAATAGAAATTGTTGGTTTACAAGTTGAGACCTTAAGAATTACCTTCTAACCAAAAGGAAGCATACACTGAAGTATGGTGAAGGGGGTTCATTGTTGATTTATTTTAAACAAGAAAGTGAAAACCTCTCATTACTTTATGATTTTTCATATGGATATTGAAGAGAAAATAATTATTGTGGACACATGCAGAGATGATAACGGGTACCTTGGTGATATCATCACTTTTGACACCATATACAAGACAAATAAGGATTATCGATCATTGGGAGTTTTTATTGTACTTAATAATCACAGGCAAACAGTCATTTTTGGGGCAATATTTCTATATGATGAAACAATTCCTTCTTTCAAGTGATTATTTGAAACTTTTGTCGAAGTAATGGGTGGAGAAAAACCTAAAATCATTCTAATAGATCAAAAATACCATAATGACTAAGACTGTTTCTTTAATTATGTCAGAAATATTTCATGGACTGTTACCCTTAACATATAAGATAAAAACCTCCAAGACATGTGAACCATCTATATCGAAAGAGTTCCATCATCTCTTCACATATTGTAACCAATCAAGTGATGATATACAAAGCACCACAAACCACACCTCACATGTAGTTCTTGCTTCTAATGGAATTGAGCGGAAGACTATGATTCCAAGGCCTTATTATGCACCATTCCTTATCATCACATCATTTTGAGATTAAAAACTTGAACATACAGATTGTTAAGTTACATAACAATAAGCAAATTTTTCAATCATTAGAAATAAGCATAGAACAATCAATAAATTTTTTTCCATATATTGCAGTGACAAAATTGACTTTGACTTTGACTTAAGATGTGGCGTGGCAGCACACTATGACAGAGAGGCGGCGAGATAACGAGACTACCGGCGCAATGGAGTTCCAAAAAAATGTGGGTCGCAATGGCTTCTAAAAAAACAATGGTGATAAAAAAAAAGTAGAGAATCTCTTTTGTTTAGAAAATAAAACGATTTTTTAATCTCAACGGTTAAAATGTTAGTTGCAGCGTGTCGCAAAAGTGGAGCTTAGTAAATAAAGCAAATACGGAATCAGCATCCTTGCCCCCATCCCCACACAAGAAATTGCAATTTTAAAAAAATAGTCTCAGAACCCCAATCTCGCCCCTCTCCGAGTATAAAATATGTGATTCACAATGTAGACCTTATTCTGTAATGATTAAATACCCTCAAAACAGACCCTTTTAAACCGGCCAAAGTTGTATTTGAAAAACTATTTTATGAAAAACTAACACTTAAAAGACTTGTATAGTCACACAAGATTGTTTTAGCTTTCCCAAAATAATTAAGAAATATATCCACACAAACCATCAAACTAAAGATGATCCTCGTGAATGAAGATGATGTTGATATAAATACCCAACCGCTATAAGCTTTTCTACAAATGCCAAGCTGACATGACTAATTTATAGTATATGAAAGAATATAGCTATTTCCCAAACTAAAGAGTAAAGACTTTATGGTAAAAAGTAAAATCTTCCAGCAGCAGGCCCTGATTTGAGTTGAGATGAGATAAGCCTAAGTCTCTGATTCTTCTCCGAAATTGCCAGCAACACAAGAAACTAATTGACATCTGGTTTCTTCAAGTTCAAACAATTATCTGATGCTTGCCTAAACAACTCCTGAACCTGATTTAATTCCTTCTCTGACATCAAGAATCCAAATAAAATGTTAGGCTGCATCTACCTTTTCCTCAAATCAAGAACCAGTGTAAAATCCAATCAAGGATATAAAAATGTATATTGTTTTGATATTATCCCATTTTCAGTAAGAAAAAAATATGTTAATGAAAGTTTTCATGGTGTGAAGAAAGCTGTGAGAGAAAGAGAAGTCTTTATCACACAATCAAAATTCATATGCAATACATGAAATCTGAATGCAAGTTGTGCTTATCTAACTAACTTGTAACTCAATAAGTAACTAACATCAACATCTTTTATTACCTAATAATAAAATAATAATTGTTGTACATCACAAATTTATTACTGTTAGAATATTAAAAAATATCTTTTATATTATATTAGAGTATCTTGAGTTATTTACTAGGATCAATTTATAATCATAGAGATATCTTAGAATATCTCTCATTATTATTATGATTTGTTCCTGATTTAGGATTAAGTCTATGTTTCTCTATAAATAGAGATTAATATTGAGTCTTTTGTAATCAAGTCAACATTAAGCTAATATCAATAATATTCAAACCCTTATTATTTTCTCTCCTCCTTTTCTCTAAAATCCCCCAACTTCAACATGGTATCAGAGCCTATTTCGATCCTCCTTGAACGATCCCGCCTCCATTCTGTTGCCGAGTTCACAACAGTTTGGGAATATAATCATAGTTTCTCTTTTTTTTTTCAACGTGAGCATTCAAACCACTATCGTGTTACATTCCAACACCGGTTTCACTCGTCTTTCGTCGAGTTCGCTACTACCACCGTCACTGTTTCCGGCGATTTTTCCGGCAAACAACCCTTTGTCGTGGCAGCTGTTGCAGCCCTTATGAGTGGGCTCTTAGCTCACAGGTTTGGAAGATTTGCAATTCAATTGATGGGAATTTTTTGGTGCATGATTATTCTCTCATCGATGGTTTCAGATCTGCCCTTACTCACCAATTTTGATCAACGAAAATATGTGTCATTGTTCAAAAAACCGTTATCTCTCCTGTTCTGGACGCATTTTCTTATTCCGTTGATCGATCATGGCTTCGTTTCGTTAGAGTCGCGCTGCTTCTTCTTCGGTGTTTGTCATGCAATTTAGTTCTTACTAATAGATTATAACAGTGGCCTCTATTCCACCGACGATCATTCTGGTGGTGTCCCTTTTCCCACATATGAATCATATTAGTGATGACTTCTTCTTCCGTTGAGGTTATTCTAACGGTGTCTTTTATTTTCATGACTCACTTTGACTTGGCAATTTGTCCCAAATGCACTGGCCCCATCTTTGTCCCAGATGCACTGGCCCCATCTTTGTCCCAGATGTATTGGCCTTGCCTTTCTCTCCCTGAAGCATGCTGCTCTCTCCTTGAAGCATTTTCCAGTTTAAATATTTTGAGTCTCTGATATTATTGGTTTGAAGCTTCCAAATGCAGTTTTTTAGAAGGACGGACCTTGCTTTGTTCAACTGCTTGCCATGAATTTCTCTCATGCTGATGATCATTCCGGCTATCTGGCTAAGCTATATCTATAGCAATTCTCTCCGACTTCACCTGCATCCCTGAGTTGTCTTTCCATCCTTTTTATTATTTTGCAGAGCAAAACATTATTTTCTTGTAACAAGCTAAAGCTTAGTAAGCTTTAGCTTGAGGGGGAGTGTTAGAATATTAGAAAATATCTTTTATATTATATTAGAGTATCTTGAGTTATTTACTAGGATCAATTTATAATCATAGAGATATCTTAGAATATCTCTCATTATTATTATGATTTGTTCTTGATTTAGGATTAAGTCTATGTTTCTCTATAAATAGATATTAATATTGAATCTTTTGTAATCAAGTCAACATTAAGCTAATATCAATAATATTCAAACCCTTATTATTTTCTCTCCTCCTTTTCTCTAAAATCCCCCAACTTCAACAATTACAATACTTGATGCTTTAATAACCTTAGTTTGAATAAAAAGCCCAAAGACTTCAAAAATTGAAGAGTATTGGTGTCTGACAAATATCCGATGTGTACCTAAAAAATATCTAATAATTTCTTCAATTCTTTTAAAAGTAACTTCACTGATACTTCTGAGATGAATCCTCAACACTTCTTACAAAGTAAAGACACAATTGTCATCCAAATAAGATGCATCTTCAATACATCTTCCTAACTAAAGACAGAATATTATATGTTTATGGTGGTCACAAGTATTTAAAAAAAAAAAAATTGTAATCCTCATTTATTGACTACTGATAATATCTGTAGTACTCGTATCGTTCTATATATGTGGCCTTCTTAGTAGATTAGGCCAATCACAGGTGAAAAACAATGACTGGCCAATTAATGTCACCAAATCATTGCATCAGTAAAACATATGAAATGCTCTATACATAAACAAATCACTATGGTAGTTTCACTTCAATTTTCTCAAAATTAACACTACACTGTTATTTTCTATACATAAAAATTATATTCCCCCGGCGTCTTTTTCAATGAATCTAACTTATTGAAGAACTCAACAAATCTTATTTTTTCTATTTAAAATGAATTTACACTTAATGTGTTAAGAGAACTCAAGATAAACACAGAAAAAAAAATAGACAGACCTGCAGCTTCCAATTGCTTCTGAAGTTCTTGGCCTACTACATCATTTTCAGCCTAGATGGTAAAATCCAGAAAACATTAACACAACAATATTTGTTATAATTACACAAGCTGTTATTAACTACTTCCAGTCAATCACATATAAAGAGCAGTCAGTGAACTCAGAGTTCCATACTTGTAGTTCGGCAATCCTCTTAAGCTGTGCTTCTTCACCTGTCTCAGATATTGGAAGCGCTGCGACCAATGCATCAAACTGTAGAAGAAACATCATTCCAATGATTACTTTTATAAAAATAAATTTTGTTTAGATAAAATTCATTCAAATTACTTAAGTAAAATCAGTTAGTGTAAATCTTTTATATAATACTACCTCCAGTCTTATGGACCAAATACATCAACTTTTGTTGATCAAATTATAATCCTATTGTCTCTTATAAAAATGACCAGAGGGAGTAATTATTTAACAAGAAATCCAAACTTAAATAATACTCTTGGTCAAAAGAAACTAATATAATGCTTATCATGGCCTTTAAGAACATGAGGTAAAATGAGCATGGGTAAAGAGAACATCCAGAATGATGTTCAGCCAAGTGGAACAAATAACTTACATTTCTTTAAATGCCAGTATTGATTTGGGAATTGAGATGTTAAAGGAAGAGGAATACAGTTTATGTTTTGTTTGTACGTAACATAAACATCAAAAAAGTTATTTTAAAAGAGCAAAATGGGATTTTGTAGTGCATTATATTTTCAGCCTCAAGTCAACCGGCATATCTATGTTGTTAATCTCAGATAGTGACGCAGAGCAGCTGATTCTAAAATTGGGATAGCAGTTTAGCAGAAAGTGGGATAACCACTATTCTAATATATATATATATATATTCATTCAGATTATACTATATATTCAGTTTAGCATATTAATTAAATTAAATAATTAATAATAGAAATATATATTAAATAAGATGTATTAAAAAATTTGTTTTGAGTAATTTATACTATATATTCACGTAATTAATTTTTTTCTGTTTCAGTTTTTTATTTATTACAGATGTTAAAGTACAAGAATATTTTCAGTATTCTTGTTTCGGTTTAAATCGAAGTTATTTTTACACTTTGTTTTGGTAGGGAAACACTCTTGTGTCCGACTGTGCTCCTGTGTCCAACTGCTTGGCCCATCGGTGGGTTTTTACACTATTACCAACAGAAATATTTGCTAGATATCAGGAAAATACTTGGCCCATTGTTCAGTTTATCATTAGGCCGTTATGCAAGACAAACCCTAAAACTAAAATGTCCATTCTCTAACTCTAAAATTGAAACTTCAACTTCTCCAAGCAGTCCCTTCTCTCTTACTGTTGCAGGCCACCGCTGCGCCCTGTATCTTTTCATCCCCATCCTTCATTTCTTCTTTCATCTGTCTTGTTTCTTCTTCGTTTCTTCTAGGCGTGTGGGCGGTGGCAGGAAACAGCAGATTGTAAACGAAAAGTTCCGTCCAAATTGAATCGCAGCCGCAAAAAGGGCTATTTAGCCGCGATTCGTGGCCGCTAACACCGCAATTGTCAAATGCAGATAGCAAAGAAAAAGTGTTGCAGCTTAGGTCATTTCTGCTCTGCTATTCCGCCGCAATTGCGGCGCTATTAACAACATAGCTGCACATAATGAAAGATGAATAAATAATCTATTTCCTAAATTGTGAATGTGCAGTAGGTTCAAAATTGGAATCTTTCTTCCTATTATCCGGATATGCCTTTGGTGTTTTATAACAATGAAACACCAACACTAGAAGAGTGGCCACACACTTATGTCCAACACGTGCGATACTCCATCATCAAATTTGAACTAAAATATATTATATACCACATTTCCATATTTAAAACTTAGAAACTTTTTAAACATATATCAAACACCTTCTTGTTGGCTCCTTTTTATTTCTAACTAAAATGCTACATACCTGCTTAGAAGCCTTGACCAAAGAAGCACTCATCAACTTTGGTTCTTCTGAGAAGTTTGCCACATCCTCCACAGGATGTGCAGGTGGTTCAGGGTACTTTGGTGAGAGCCGATTAGGAGGAGCATCCCTTTGCAATGTCCCAATGGTGTTAAAAGCTAAATTTGCAATCGAATTAACTTGTTCTTGTAGCTGAGAGATTATATCCATTACAAGAGCAACTTTTTGGTGGAAACTTTAAGTTAATAAATTTCAAGTTGTCAACTGCAAAATAAGAAACAGAAAGGTTATCTATAAGTATACATGCATCAACAAACACACATTGTAACCTGGATTTAATGATCATGCACTGTTAGTGTAAACAGTTTTACACTGACGGGTTGCATCAGCCATTTATTGCACAGTTATTAATTGATGGAAATTACAATCATGAGATGAGATGAGATGAGATGATAAAGATCAATGATTCATATTAACCGTCCGTGTAAATTGGTTTACACCAACGGTGTACAGTCCTTTTCTGTTGTAACCTCCTAACCTAGGAATTTCCTTCTTTAAATTCTTCAAGGAAATACTTCAAAATACATTATTTTATATTTCTAAAAACACCGCTAGTAAAAATTTTCTTTAATATTCAATTAAGACCGTAGAGAAGAAATTTTCTGCTACATTATCAACCTTGACCTTAGAGATCCTTGACCAATGTAGTCTTCTGTATTGCTTGATTATACGTCTATCATTAACACCTGGAGGTCCAAAAGCATGTGTAACAATCATCAAGATGTATCACCAAATATTTCGTAAAATTCTGAGATTGTTATTGAAGATAGACATCGCATACAGAAACATTTTGCAATTGGTTTGACTTAAAAATTTGAAACCAATATAATTCACAATAAATCACGCACTGAACTATTTTACCCAGAAATTTCCAGTATTGAATTTACTTACATTCATTCACATGAATTTATTTCTAATCATGCAAGCATATAAAACAAATAAACAACCAACCAACTGACTCTTTATCATCATTATGCTCCAATTAATTATTAGAACCATCATCCCATCAAGATTTATGCTCCGATTGCACACGCAAAAACAAAAGGCGACACTTTAAGCAAGAATTACACATGCAATAATCCAAATGAGTTGAATCAATGCAGTGGCGAATCTTCAGAAATAGATATACTAATTATATTATTTATGTATTATAAATTTATATAAGTTACATATTCCGCAAAATAGCTTGAACCTCAAAATGGCGCAGTGGTAGCACGATTTTAGTATTATCAAAGGCCTTCTGTTTGAGTCGCTTGACCGCAATATTTTTGTATTTCTTTTGTTAATTATTTGACAAAAACAATGTAGCTTAAATTCAAACCAGTGACATAAATTACAGCTGAAACTTAAATTAAAGATTGAAGTGATAAGGAGGTCAGGAGTTCGTGTACTACCCTCAGCATAATTCTAACAATTACTAACAATATTAACCTAACATTGTTTGTCTAAAAAAAGAACAATTTATCAAACACTTGGCATACACTTTACTAAAAGGTGAATAGTGAGAACCGACACGGCCAGTCCTAAGATATTCGGTGCCCTGGGTGAACTATAAAAATGAAACCTCGTGTTCATTATATTTTTTTCTTGCAAAAACATTAATAACAGGAAAATCAAGTCGCCGTTTCAAGGCTACCGTGCAAAAATAACATGAAAATCAATCTCAAATAAGAGAAAAACATCAGGTTACAGTTTTTGAAAAAAATCCCTTCTCATCCTTCACAAAATAGGCACGATGTTTGAAAAAAAATCAACATAATAGAAGAACAATAATTCAATGAGACAACACACCAAAAAAACAATCAAAACAAAACTAAAATGTTCAAAATAAGAATAAAAACAACCATTGAAACAACATAAAAGAAGAATAAATAAGAAACGAACCAGAACTAAACGATTGATAAAGAAAGAAGGACGGTGCCGGATAGCCTGAAAATGCTGTCGGTATGTGGAAGGTCGGTGGTCTTGGGTGATGGCAATGTCAGGATGGTTTTGGAGTTTTGGGTGAAAGGGAAGATTGAATAGTAAGAGACGATTGAAGTGAGCGTGAAAACAGAAACAAAAACCACCTTATGTTGTTTTTAGTTTTAATTCGGTTTCAAATTAAGTTAAAAAACAATTTCAACCTTGTTTTAAACAAACATGTTTTATTTTCAAAATCAAAAATCAGAAACTACCGATCTCTCCAATGGGGTACTAGAATTTTAATAATTTCAAGTTGATCTCTCCAATGGGGTACTAGAATTTTAACAATTTCAAGTCAGAGCAATATGTGTTAATAGATGTAACAATAACAATTAAAATTAATATTATTGTATAAATTATACAGATATTATGAAAATAATTAAATGTTATTAAATAATTTTAATATTATAAATTTTTAATTTTGATTGAATTGTTAAAATATCTGCAATGATTTTTAATTCTTCAAATATAATTTTATTATCAAGACTGAGTATTATCTTATGTTAGACAAATTTTAAGATGTCTAGAACGTAGTTTCAATTTATTATTCCATGATGGTTTAAGTTCAAGACAAAAAAATCTATTTGTATTTGTTATATTATTCTATCGATTTTTATTGAATCGAGTTACTGGTTAATGGGTTGGGTAGGAAATGAATTCAAAATATGGATTTGATTCATGGACACTCAGTTCAAGATTTTTTCATAAAACGAGTTAATTTTTTTATTTAAAACCGGCATTCCACACTCTCATATACATTCTCGACCAAATCGCACAAAAATATTCAAACAAAATCATTTACCCTCCTAAAATCTAGCTATCTTGCCTAACTTTTTAAATCAAAATCAATGAAATTTAAATTTAACAAATATCTATATCACAAAGAATCAAACCAAAAATAAATATGACCATACGATAATAAGAGCTATATAACCAGTCAAACTAAGGGCACATGTGTTAGAAAGACAATGCCACTTCCATTTAGCAAAGAAAATTGCCATTAAATATCTTTAAACACTTTTCTCTTTTCGTAAACAAATATTATTTTAACTTATCCAACAAATTTTATGAGTATCATTTGCACCACTCTATAGAAAATTTCATTGTAAACTTATAAGAGTATGTAAAACTTTTTTTGGTGCTTTAAAGAAGGAGAAAAAAATACACTTACAAACTATTTAACGCTGAATTTATCAAAATCACCCTACCACCTATTGACAAATGTTTTTTATTCCAAGAAGTTAGACTCTTTTTTATAAGATCTATCATTGGTCTCCACGTTGAACACATTCTCGAATTCGCCCCAATTGGAATACTAAAAAATTTGGGTTTGAGTTTGTCAGTTGACGGAATCTAAGGAGAATTTTTTAAGTCATTTGTTTTTGTTATTACATGAGGTGGTGCATTTGAGTGATGGTAATGATAAGTGGATTTGGAAAGAAAATTCGTTGGAACCTTTTCTATTGTATCTGCTTACCTCTACTTCTTAAACCATCTTGGTGGTAATCCTATTGTAGTTAAGGCACTGCAAAAAAATTGACAAACAACAATTCCATCAAAAATAATTGTTATTGTGTGAAGAATGTTGTTGGATTTAGGGATGCTTTGTTGAGGCGAGAAATTATTAATGGAGAGAATTGTTCAAGTTTTATTTTTTGTTTTCGAAATAATTAAATCATGTCCTTTTTTGTTGTTATTTCTAATATAATATTTGACCGTCAATTTATGATTGGTTGGGTGTGTCTAGTGTGTGGGGAGTGGATGCCGTTGATAATTTTTTTTTTTTAATATGGAATGGCGGTGAAAGGCAAAAAGAACTACATGGTGAGATATTTTATTTGGAGTGTCATGGTGTAGTGTGGTGTTTGTGGGGTATGTGTAACAAAATAATTTTTTTGAGTAGTAGCAAATAACCTAATAATCTTGGCTTAGGTAAAAACTTTATCTTAGAATTAATTTATATCAATTGTGGGGAGTAATTTGGATCGGAAATATTCTAAGTGGTGTATAAATTTGTTAAAACGTCTAATGTCTATTTAATATTAAAGAAAATTTGATATAATGGGTTTGAGTACTCTTATATTTTTTTTAAATTTAATATTTTTTCCTTATAAATGCATATAAATTTGTTTTTAATCTCTTCAAAAAATTTCTTCAAACTTCTGACCCTAAAATATTTTCAATTATTAATTTTACCATTTACTTTTTTAACGAAAGTTCATTTGAAAAGTGTGAAATGACTTTTTTTTGATGATGTGTTATTGTTAAGAACTTAAAATCTCATTAACTTAATAATGTAACCATTTAAAATTTAATTTGGAGTTGTAGATAAATTAATACATATTAAATATGAATTAAAAAATTTCTTCAAACTTCCAACCTTCAAATATTTTCAATTACCATATACTTTTTAACGAAAGTTCCCATGAAAATTGTGAAGTGGTTTTTTTTTTATGACGTATCATTGTTAAGAACTTATAATTTCATTCATTTAATAATTTAACCATATAAAATTTAATTTCGGGTTATAGATAAATTAATACATATTAAATATTAATTAAACATTAAATGGTTAAATTATTAAGGTAGCAATATTTTAAGGTCTTAACAATGACACATCATCAAAAAAGTCACTTGAAATTTACTATGTGGACTTTTATTAAAAATGAGAGATTAAAATTGATAACAGAAAATATTCAATAGACAAAAGTTTAAAGGAAATTTTGTTAGAGACAGAAAACTAAATTTGATATTTTAAAAGAGACGGAAAAACTGAATTAACTCAAAAAACTATTCCAAAGCACTAATCTCGCTCATTTCATGTATGCCACATTAACTAATGCTTTTAATGACATTTGAATTAATCAAAATTGTGTATTAACGTTGGACGATTGTGCAACCATAAGTGCATGGATCAAGCCCAATATAGAGTACATTTAATGTACATCAATTTTCAGTGCAAAAATGTCTAATGAGCCGAATTCAAAATAAATGCACGCAACAATTAAGACGAAACAATTTTCAATACATCAGAAAAGAGGAATACCTTTGTTTATGTAGGATGTTGCTCCAACAATTAATGTTATCAACAATTTTCAATGCACCATTAGTCACTTTAGTTATGTGATGTGTTGCTCCATAAAGATTGTAAGTGACCAATTTGGCATCCATTTATATGAACTATATTGTGTGAATTGCATTGAAAACTTGATGCATCCGTATAAGCTATACTGGAGTTCTTGATGGATGGAGGCAACCCTAGGTTTTCAAATAAGCTGACCAAGTAGAAAACTGAATATCATTCAATAAGGAATGTTCATATGAAAAGTGTGAAGTGACTTTTTTTGATGATGTGTCATTGTTAAGAACTTAAAATCTCATTAACTTAATAATTTAACCATTTAAAATTTAATTTGTAGTTGTAGATATGAATCAAAAAATTTCTTCAAACTTCCAACCTTCAAATATTTTCAATTACCGATGTTACCATCTACTTTTTAACGAAAGTTCCCATGAAAATTGTGAAGTGGTTTTTTTTTTATGACGTATCATTGTTAAGAACTTATAATTTTATTAACTTAATAATATAACCATATAAAATTTAATTTGGGATTATAGATAAATTAATACATATTAAATATTAATTAAACATAAATGGTTAAATTATTAAGGTAACAATATTTTAAGGTCTTAACAATGATACATCATCAAAAAAGTCACTTGAAATTTACTATGTGGACTTTTATTAAAAATGAGAGATTAAAATTGATAACAGAAAATATTCAATAGACAAAAGTTTAAAGGAAATTTTGTTAGAGACTGAAAACTAAATTTGATATACTAAAAGAGACAAAAACTGAATTAACTCAAAAACTGAATTAACTAATGCTTTTAATGACATTTGAATTAATCAAAATTGTGTATTAACGTTGGACGATTGTGCAACGATAAGTGCATGGATCAAGCCCAATATAGAGTACATTTAATGTACATCAACTTTCAGTGCAAAAATGTCTAATGAGCCGAATTCAAAATAAATGCACGCAACAATTAAGACGAAACAATTTTCAATACATCAGAAAAGAGGAATACATTTGTTTATGTAGGATGTTGCTCCAACAATTAATGTTATCAACAATTTTCAATGCACCATTAGTCACTTTAGTTATGTGATGTGTTGCTCCATAAAGATTGTAAGTGACCAATTTGGCATCCATCTATATGAACTATATTGTGTGAATTGCATTGAAAATTTGATGCATCCGTATAAACTATACTGGAGTTCTTGATGGATGGAGGCAGCCCTAGGTTTTCAAATAAACTAACCAAGGAACTCTAAAGGTTTTTAAATAGTAGGTCAATCAAGTAGAAAACTGAATATCATTCAATAAGGAATGTTTAGAACATGTTATGTAGTCAAAATATATTAAATTTGTGTTTTCTGTTAAGATAATCGATTACCCGAAAATGTCTAATTGATTAGTATTGTGCGACAACTTCAATAGTGCATTGTTTTACTCATAACTTGAGCTACATGTACCTAATATATTAAGGCGATCATGGCGGTGTTGGAAAGCTAGAAGAAAAACTTGCAACAATAATAAAATAACATTGTTAATTCGATTTATAGGGATGAGAAAAAATATATTTGAAGTTTCATTTGTTGCCCCATAATTGGTATTTGCGGTGCATTGCTTCCAAAAAAACGTATATAGAGTTGTAAATATCAAATTGAAGTCAAACAAAATCCAATATAAAGATAAGAGTTATAAATATAAAATAGAGGTAAAACAAAGTCTAAAATTCTCCTTACATTCTCCCCCTAAACAAATTTGTCCCCAAAATTCAATTGGTGATTGAACGAATGAATGGAAGAATTATATTTTTTTTTATCAAAATTAAAACGAGGAATTGCAAAGGGTTCAAAACTTAATTGCTTATTTTTACATGAAAATTTTCTAGAAAGAAGATGATGGTGTTTCTCATTCAAGCAGAAGTGAAGATCAAGCTTCAAAGTTCACGTTGTCTTTGAAATTGAGAAAATGAAAGGATTCTAGTGTTCCCTATGTGCTTCATGCGCTTCTGATCGTAAAAAAGATTATATAATGATAAAATAAACTCTCATTTAAGTGAGCTTAGAAGCTTTTGTTGAGAATAATATGCTTGTAGAAAATTTTATTTAGATTTAAATATATTTAAGATTTGAATAAGATATCATTAGAATATAAAATTTATATATTTTTTAGAATATGTTTAGGATTTTTTTTCCCTTATTTTAGGGATATGATATATTTTTATATTACAATTTAGTTCTATATATAGAGTAACGAATAAAGTTTATAAAATGAGATTTCACACAAAAAAAAAAAAAGACTTATCCATGCAAAATATATCACATATAATCTCATTTCTACAAATACAAACAAAAATACAAAAAATCTCCAACAGTGGTAACAGAGTTAGGTTCATACTTGGACTTGTGAAGAAGATGAAGAATAAAAAGAAAAAGAAGAAAAAAAAAGAGAAACAATATTCTATTTCGTTGATAACCAATAACTGATCTTTATGTGTGACACAAAAATATAGATAACCAAAAAATTGATCTTCATGTGTTACACAGAGATAAATAACCAAAAATTATTCTTCATGTGTTTACATAAGGATAGATAATCATAACAAAAAAATGATTTTCATGTGTTACAAGAGAATAAATAACCATAATCAAAAACTAATCTTCATGTGTTACATAAGGATAGAGAACCACAACCAATGCTACATCGTTATGTATTACATGAAATATGTTCATGTGTTACAAGAAGATGTAGGACTATAACCAAAGACTACTTATTTATGTGTTTCATAAAGATGTTGGGTTATAACCAAAACTACTTATTTATGTGTTTCATGAAGATGTAAGACAAAAAACACCTACATAGTATTGTGTTGCATGAATCATATTTATGTTTACATGAAGGATGTGAAGAAGGAAAAAAACAATCATAACTAAAGGACATCAAGATATTCAATCAAGGAGGAGAATGAAGACGTAAGTGAAAAAAATCACATAGACAAGGTACAAAGAAGCTAAATAGACAGTTTCACTCCGAAATATATTTAGTCAAGGAGAAATGTTGAGAATAATATACCTAAATACATTTAGAAAATTTTATTTTGATTTATTTTTAGATTTAGATTTAAATATGTTTAAGATTTAGAATAAGATATCATTAGGATATAAAATTTATATTGTTGTTTAGATTATGTTTAGGATTTGTTCCTTATTTTAGGGATACAATATACTTTTATATTACAATTTAGCTTTATATATAAAGCCATGAATAAAAGTTTATAAAATGAGATTTCACATAAAAAGAAAAGACTTCTTCATACAAAATATATCACATACAATCTCGCTTCCACAAATACAAAGAAAAACATTAAAAAAACTCAACAACTTTTCGTAAGCTAATATGAACCTTCTTAGGGGTAAGATTTTGTGAATAATACTTTTCTTTCATTTGTTTGTTGTGAGAAACTTCATCAAAGCCTTTTGTCATTCGAGAGAGTTAATCACTCATATAGAGATTCTTTAAACTTGTTCTTTAGTATAACACTCAAACACATAGATGAATTGATAAATGATTAGAAGCTTTATTCATTAGTCAGAAAACCTAATTCATAATATAATAACATAAAGGTTATTGGAACACAAAATTTGACACAAAATGGGATACAATACAATATTTATTGTTCTTACATATTAAATCCTCATTGACCTTGACTTTGAATCTTAAGGAATGAGCAATTTAGTTATTTTAGTATCTTAAATGGAGGGCATTTTAGTTAGTTTTTTATTTTCCAAAATTCACCCTGATCTTCTTCCCTCAACCCCTTGCCTCTCAGTCTTCTCTCACATTTGCCCTATCTTCTCCGTCATTTGTCTTCTCTCTCTCTCTCTCTCTCTCTCTCTCTCTCTCTCTCATACTTAAGTATGTCGTCCATCTTAGTTTTCTAGCATGCCTCGTCCGTCTCTGTTCTCCCTCAGTGTTCTCTCTCATCTCTCGCATTGTCCCTAAGTGTTCTTTCTCGCTAGTCTTTTATCTCAATTGTTGGCGCAATAGAGATAGGTTGCACGACAAATATAGGTTGCTCAATCTTCCCCTTGTAAGTTTATGTGTCTCTATTATTGTTGTTGCTTCTTTGTGTGACAATGTTCTTCAGTACAACCATACATCCATTCTACACATTGAGAGAAAGGAATAGAGGGAGTGATTGGTTGGATGTGATATATTGATGATGTAATAGGAAGGGAGAGACAGAGAGAAAATAAGGTGTTAAATGGGTTTATAACAATTATTGATGTTCAAATAAAAGAGCTGCAATACTAAAGCATTTACATGACTGTTTTGTGCTACAAAATGTCATACAAAAAAGTGACAAAAGTGGAACATGGCTGCTAAACTATGATATAAATTAGAACATCACTATTGAACATCATACCATCATTCCCAAAAAATGCAAAAAATGCATGAATGACATATTATCACAAAGTTGCGTTGAATTGTGACAACCTCATTAAGCCTATTTCAAACATTGTCAAAATATCCATGAATGACATACTACTTCCAACCTGAACAACAACATATAAGAATATAAAATACAACATACATAAATTTAATAAACAGTATAAAAATTTATCAACAAGTACATAAGTTATCCTCAACCAATACACATGTTATTCTCAACAAGTACATAAATTATCTTCAACTAATACACATGGTATCTTCGACAAGGATATAAGTTATCTTGAGCAAATACAATATAAGTTATTCTCAACTAGTACAAACATTATTCTCAAATAATATATATGTTATCGTCAAATCTATAACACAACACATGAATCCAATAAACAACCACACTCTCGACCATAAATTCAAACATTAGTTAGCAAAATCTCAAACACAAACCTAGGTACTTGAATCCAAAAAAATCCCTTTCAATGACAGCCTCAATAGATGATACTATGTAGATGTTGCTTTCATTTTGATTTCTCCCTATTTCAATATTTTTCTCCTACACATTTGAATAAACAAAAAATTAAGATTTTACACAATGGAACAAACATAAAAAGAAAGATTTTAATATAAGGCATAGATAAGTTTTAAGTTCCTACAAAACTTGATTTTTAGTTCCCAAAAAAAAAAATCTTCATCTTCAGTCCTCAAAAATTTTGTCAATTTTATTTTTAGTCCCTCTTTTCAAATTAACTCATGTTTATCGTTCAAATTTTTAAATGATTTTTTTCATACATATTTAGAACATTATAAGAACATCTCATACAAAAGTTAGAATTTTTTATTAAATGATCAATTAAATATGAATTTTTAAGCTTTTGACACTTAAAAACTCAAATTTAATTCTTCTATTTTTTTTAAATTCTAATTTTTTTTATCAAGGAAACTCTTATAATGTTCTAAACATGCATGAATGAAAATAATTCAAAAACTTGATTGATAAACATGAATTGACTTAAAAAATAGGGACAAAAAACAAAACTAAGAAATTTTTTAGAGACTAAAGATGTAGAATTTTTTTATAGAGACTAAAAACAAAACTTTGAAATTTTATAGGGACTAAAAAATTATTTAACTCTTAATATAATATGTTGATGGTGGATACATAGTGTCTGAACGAGAAAAACTTTCAATAGTAGTCTCTTTGTCATCACGTTGTTTGGTTCACTTCCTTGACCTTTTAATATTTTTTTCAACTATAGATATTTTTCTTTTTGATGGAGGACGACCTTTACGTTTGAACCGCAAAGGACTGGGAATTCCAGTATCATTGTTTGGATTTAAAGCATCATCAGAACTTCTTTTAATATTGTTATCTGTAGCATCTATGGTGGGCACATTAGAATTAAATTGATGTATAACATTTCATAGAAATTCTTGCACAATTTCTATAGAATTAAATTGATCTTCCAAATATTTATAGAAATTCTTGCACAATTTGTCAAACCTGTCCATTTGTGGCTTCCATTCTATGACACCATAATTGTTGAGGCAAAATTCCAAATTAATATTTTGATGTAAACAAATAAAGGTTAATTAAAGACTCCAATTATGATTCTAAATTATGTGTTAAATTAACACGTGCTTTTGAGTGTAATAATCCAAGATAGGTACAAAGCAAATGCAAGAGAAGTCATTTTAAAGAAAAAGCTAACAATGAACAATACTGAACTAAGAACGTTGTTGAGATAATCCGGAAAACCAAGAACGTTTTCCACGTTTCTGTCATTTTCAGCAAGCAAGATCAAATCAGTTTTTAATGCAAGAAAAGCTCTTGCAAATTGCGAATGGATTTCCGGTTCATATACTAGGAATATACAACTCTCAAATGAGCAAAAGAATTACTCAAAAAGATCAATGATTAAAAGGCACAACTCAAAGAAAAAGTGACATATGATCATTCTTCAGCAGTGTAACATCAGTCTCCAGATTGAAAACATTCTCCAGCATGTTACACATAATCTTCAGCAACAAACATCTTTCTCCAGCATGATTAACAACTATCTCCAAAATGATCAATGTAACAGCCTTTTTTTAAAAAAATAAATAAATTCAAGTTCATAAAATCAAGAAAATACTTTTGGATAAAACATTTAAGTCGTATCACAACGACAAAAGTCAACAATAATTGCAAGCATCGAAAATAGTTTTTCGGAATTAAAAGTCCAAAGTATTTTCAACAGAAAAATACATCGGGGCTATGAGATCTATCAAACATAGCTCATACCCCTGGGGTATTCTCGACACTCACCTGCACAAATGCATTGCCCCAAGAATCTCTACTTCCCCCACGTCACATCAAAAAGTGATACATGGACCCACTAGAATAAAAGTCAACAGACAGTTAAAATATAGAAATACAGTCTTCCAAAATAAAATAAATACAACCACAACAAGAAGACACCCTGCCCCTATACAGCCACCTAATCTGATCATACCACAAAAAGCTATACAACCTGGGTAAACTCCACAAGCCCATCAAAACCTTCTGACGCAGCCTTGGTCAGGTATAACCACTACCTTCCCGTCTCCAGGGTAGTAATCAGAAGGACGGTTCTGATCCTCATCTGAGGGCAAAACCCAAATTTCCACAATAATTGTAAAGGGTCACCAATCCGAAATTAACAAACAACACATAACATTTAAGTTTTAAATGCACAAAATAACCTTTCAACTTAGCATACACCTTGAAAGGGTTTTCATATGCCAACAATGCATAAACAAGTTGAAAAATGAAGTTTTAACAAAACTACACTGTAGAATTCGAATACAGCATCACTGTATTCGAATACAGAGCTAAAACACAAGTCAGTAGCAAAATCCACTTAAATGCATTCGAATACAAGCACCACGTATTCGAATACAACTGCTACAAATTCCAGATTTCAGTTTTGCAAACGTTTCGAAATCATTCAACACTTACGCACAAAATCAAACAATCACACTCATCAATTACGACACAATCACAACAATCGAGTATGTATATACAATCATCATGGTATATCAAACACGACTCGCGTGCCAAGCACCCTAATGCAATGCGTATATGATAATGCACATGATTCCGAAATTCCAAACCAAAACCCTCCTCGAAGGGGCATAAATCATGATTGTACAGCCTCTCACAGACCAGTACTAATTATCAAGATGCAATCTATCACGGATCAGCACGATTTACTATCGTATAACCTCTCACATACCAACACGATTTTCTATGTGTGCAATTGCTCACAGATCAGCACGACTTACAAGAGTGCAATCTCTCACAGATCAGCACGATATACTATCGTACAGACTCTCACAGACCAGCACGATTTTCTATGCGTGCAATCGCTCACAAATCAGCACGACTTACAAGAGTGCAATCTCTCACAGATCAACACGACGCGGAAATCCCCGCAAGGATAAAATGAACCAACTATTCACATGGTATCATCTCGTGTCCCATCACGGTAACCACTATCACCATGGCACCATCGCGGTCACCATGTACTATGAATGCATGAGCACACTCTGACTATTTTCAACACAACCATTAAGTAAATGCAACTATTAAAAGATTCCTCATTTTTAATGCTCATTTAACACTAATAATTTTTCAAATTCCACACAGAGCATACTCAAACATATATAACTCATAATCCCACAATTCACACCAATTCATATCAATTCATTTTTTCACAAAATCCACACATAAAACACATCTAAAAAATTCATAATATTAATTATGAACACATCAATCACACCAAACATGAATCACCACAACCATTACGTAAATACGGCTATTAAAAGATTCCCCATTTTTAATACTCATTTAACAATAATGGTTTTTCAAACATTTCAAAGAGTACACTCAAAACAGATTTTTCTCAAACCCACATCAAATTTAATCCACAATCCGCATTAAATTTAATTCACTGTACATACAAAATTTCATCAATTCATTTTCCACAAAACCACACATAAATCACATTAATTCAAAACTCCAAATTTCCAAACATAAATCACCTATATTAAATCTCCAAAATTTTCGACAATAAATCACCAAATTCAAAACTCCAAATTTTCAAACATAAACCATCTATATTAAATCTCCAAATATTAAATCTCCAAAATTTTCAACAATAAATCACCAAATTCAAAACTCCAAATTCCCAAACATAAACCACATATATTAAATCTCTAAAATTTTCAACCATAAATCACCAAATTCAAAACTCCAAATTTCCAAACATAAACCACATATATTAAATCTCTAAAATTTTCAACCATAAATCACCAAATTCAAAACTTCAAATTTCCAAACATAAACCACCTATATTAAATCTCCAAATATTAAATCTTCAAAATTTTCAACCATAAATCACCAAATTTAAAACTCCACAATTTTCAAACATAAACCACCTATATTAAATCTCCAAATATTAAATCTCCAAAATTTTCAACCACAAATCACCAAATTCAAAACTCCACAATTTCAAACATAAACCACCAAATTCAATCTCCAAAATTTTCAACCATAAATCACCAAATTTAAAACTCCACAATTTTCAACCACAATACACCCATTAATTTCCATAATTGGAAACATAAATTTACACCAAATTAATTTCCACAAATCATCCCTCAAACTCATCAAATTAATTTCCTCAACTCCACATAAAACACCTTAAATTCATTTTCTACAAATCCACACATCAAACACACCAAATTTAATCCACAAACCACATTGAATTCAATTAATTCGAATTCCACAAAATCCACACCAAGTTCAATCATAAATCACCCATTAATTTCCACATTTTCAAACATAAATCTCGCCAAATTTATTTCCCACAAACCTCACCTCAAACACCTTAAATTTAATTTCCTCAAAACACACATAAATCAATTAAATTCAATTTCTACAAAATCACACATCAATTTCACCAAATTCCAACTCCATAAATACACATATAAAATCTTATATGTAAGCTAAAAATTTGGAAGGAACCCTTACCTCAATGGTAGCTCGAAAAATCGATTACGGCACCGCGATTAATTCTGGTAAAATTTTTTGTTCGTTCGTCGCTTCCAAAGTTGGCTCACTAGCAACTCAATTTTTTATTCTCATTGCAACTCAATTGACCGGTAAATTTTTTAGCAACTATAGATATTTTTAACAAAATAGTCCGGTAATAAATTTTTCGCAACGTAATTAAATTATTTATCGCCAAATAATTTTAAACGGGTCTCATAAAAATATCATTGGCATTTAACATTCAAAATACTAATAAAATTGGCTAAAAAGCCTCAGAATTCAACATAAAAACACACTAAAATTCATAATTTACAAATTAAAATTAAGGGTCTTACAATCAACATCATTCTTCAGTATGATGACATCAGTCTAGAATGATACAATCATTCTCCAGCTTACTAACCATCATTCTCTAGCCTTGTTACATCATTCTCCAGTATGTTTTGCACGAGGTAAAAAGAAATCTTAATCTGAATCGATTAAGCACATCTCTGAGATGTTTGTGTGCATAAACAAAGAATCATCATAGTCAAGAATGAGAAGCTGCAGATAAGACATTATTAACACAAAAGTAGAAACGTAGAATGTTCAAAACAAGAACATTCAAAGTTTAAAAGTCTAGTCTTTGGTCAAGTCTAACACATGACAGCCAGACACCTTTTCAACGGTCATAATAGCTTCAGCAACCTCCTTGGAGCCTATAAAAGGAACCCCAAGCTCAAGGAAAACGCATAACTTCTAGTGCTAAGAAAATCCATCAATCACATACACTTACATACTTGAAATCTTCTCAATTACAAAAGAATCAGTTCTGATTTCCTTTTCATATATCCAAATCGTATTCTTGATTTCTTTTATCAAGAATATTTTATCAAACACGAGTTGAGCATACTTAGATTCTAGCAATCTCTTTAAATCATTATTGTGTAAACTCAAAACTATAAGGGTTGTTTATCGTTTGAGTAGTTTTTGTAAAAATCATTTTATAGTTAAAAGGTGAATTGTAAAATCCTCTCAAGATTGATAGGTGACTTGATTGAATCCTTTCTGGGTGGAAAGGAATTGCTGTTACAGATCAAGGTTGATCTTAACAAAAACTGTGTAAAACCAAGAACGTTCTTTATTTGAACACTTAGTGGAAAATCTCACAGTTGTGAGGACTGGACGTAGCTCGAGTTGGGTGAACTAGGATATATCATTGTGTGGTATCTCTTCCCTTATCTTTATTTACATTCAATCATTTTGATTATCAAGTTAAATAGATAAGCTAAAATTGTGATTTTAACTAACCAAGAACGTTCTCCGTTTTCTGTTTCCAGAACCAAGAACGTTCTCTGTTTTCTGTTTTCATAACCAAGATCAATCTTGAGTTATTTTCTTAAGATTTTAACAGGAAATTTTAAATAGGTAAATTTACAATTCAAATCCCCTTCCTTGTAAATTGACATTGCTACTTCAATAACAACTCCTAATATAGGAATGTTTTCTTTTAATATATTTCTTCCATCTTGTTGAGATATACTTCTTTGGAACATTTTTAATCATTTCTTGAGTATACATTAATAATACCAGGTGACACAAAATACCTCTAAACTCAAATAGTGAACATTCACAGTTGACATCATGGCCTTTACATCATCTTCTTTTCCAATTGCACGTCATTCCTTGTTAACATAATTCCTCACATCTTTTTTGCAAAATGGTATGTTTTCATGTCCTCCTGCATCTTTAACAAGAGATTGAAAAGTCTTGTTGATCCTCACTCCTCCATCATCATTGATTTGTATTGTTATCTTTGTTGAGGTCAAAACCTTTTTGATATATGTTTTAATGACAACAAATCATATAAAATAAATGTTAAGTTTTATGAATGGTGATCTACTGATGATTGCATTTGAGTTTTTATTTAAAGAACATGAATCACATAAGTGGACATGCTAGAAGTCATTCACATCAACAATTGCATAAGTATCTACTCAATGATGAAGAATCAAAGTAGCATTAGAAGATTACGACAATAATATCATAAGCTTTATGAAGATATTAGAAGAGTATTGATTGAAACTCAAAACAATTAACTCAACTACCTTATCATTTATTGATAAGAATGCTTCTTTTAAGACAAGAGAACATTATCCTTTTCCAAAGGTGAATGTTGGCCTAAGAGTTCATGGTTATTGGGCCTACATTGTGTTAGCACTTTTTCAAACAGGTTTATGAACCGATGAGAATAAAACAAGTCAAAATTTGTCTCAAGAATCAAATGCAACAAGTGTTATGAATGTTCTAAACCAAAGAATAAGGAGAATGATCATTTGATTCCTTGGGA
The DNA here is from genome assembly GCA_037974735.1 of Cicer chorassanicum. Classification (NCBI taxonomy): domain Eukaryota; kingdom Viridiplantae; phylum Streptophyta; class Magnoliopsida; order Fabales; family Fabaceae; genus Cicer; species Cicer chorassanicum. The sequence continues at coordinate 21,597,459 of JBBPBP010000003.1, forward strand.
AATATGTCCAATGGTTATATTATAGATCCAAACATATCTGAAGATGAATAAAGAAGTCAACTAACATCTTCACTATATATTTGTATCATCCTTATTGAGTTTTGCCTTCAGTTAATCTCAAACAAAATGTTGAGAATCATTAGATCCCAAACACTTTTATCATACACATTGTAATTGGCTCAAATATATTTTTTGTTAGATTGAGCATGTCTGTAAAAATCCTTTCTAGATTGAAAGGTGATTGTAAAAATCCTTTCAAGGTTGAAAGGTGTGTTAGAACCAAGTTGGTTTGAAGAAATATGACCCTTACTTGTTTTAATGATAACAAAATTATTTTGTAGGAACAATTTAAAACACTAATGTTTTATTTAAATGTGCAGTTTCCAGATCAAGTTATTTTGAAATACTTTACGCTGCATCCTCCAATTTTTGGACTAAGTTAAAGGATCAACAAGATTGTGATATACTTTTTCGTATTCCGAGTCCGATGAAAGCTGTAACACCCCGACCATTACCATTATCGGCGGTGCTACCTCACGACCTTCTCGCCCCCCTATCCACCCATTGGAAATAACGAGTTTTTGCCTTCCGTGCGATTCGAGCCCGGTACTTGGGGGATAAGTACCGCCTCCACACAGACCCACTACCAATTGAGCCAGCAACTCAATTGGTAGTGGGACTGTGTGGAGGCGGTACTTATCCCCCAGGTACCGGGCTTGAATCCCACGGAAGGCAAAAACTCACTATTTCCACTGGGTGGTTAGGGGGAGTGAGAATGTCGTGAGGTAGCATCGCCGTTAACGGTAATGGTCGGGGTGTTACAAAAGCACTCTAAAGCGCACCTCTTGTGATTTTATTATTGCAAGCAATGCTCTAATTAGTTTGACTCTGATGACTACAACAAGCATCTGACTATTTTACCTCTGATAATCACATCAATCATCTACCCGTTTGACTCTAATGAAAAGTCAACGTTCTTAAATGTCAACATTCAGATTTAATCAATCATCTACCCGTTTGACTCTAATGAAAAGTCAACGTTCTTAAATGTCAACATTCAGATTTATAGTCAATGCTCTGATGGAAATAATCATTTTGAAATGACAAGTCTTGAAAAAGTCAACGCTTTCAAAAAGACAAATTTTTGTGCATCCTTTGTTCAACACTCTGAATCCGTTATTTGTCTGATCATGGTATCCTCTACTTTCTCTGTCTCCATATCAAGATATGCATAATCAATTACAAGGACTATTTCTGAACAAGTTTTAATGGCGAATCAATCTCTAAAGCTTTGGTATGAAACTTCATGATACATCGATTTCTTACAATCAGGACAACTAACAAAAACCGTAAAGTTCTCTATAAAATAACGTGCAACCCTCATTGAACAACAAGAACAACACACTACAATAAGCACAATACATTTGTATCTACACTCTTGGTCTATATCATTTGTTTTGTCTAAGTGCCAAATAAAAACAATTTTATGAGAATACAACATTGTAAACACTCTCTTGTGATAGTATTTAGAAAACCCTTAAACCTACTCATTTTGTAACCTAGCCCAGTAGTGGCTGCATTTCTCAACAACTTGATTATACTAAGCTAGAAGGTTGAGAAGACTTGAACACAACTAATTTGACTAGTAGGTGTTTAGTGGAAGTGTGATTCAATTGGTGAATTAGTGGATTAAATCCTTTAGTTTGAATGGACTAGACGTAGCTACCGTGTTGGTGGTGAACCATGATAAATTGGTTGTGTTGTTATGTGTTTCTATTTTATCTGCTCTATTTTCACCCCTTGGTTTTAATAATGTTGAAATAAAGCACAAATCAAACCCCAATTTATTGTGTTTCTTGTTCTACAAGGTGACTGTAAAAATCTTTTCTTGGTTGAAAAGTGAAAATTGTAATTGATAAAGACAAAAGGTGCAAAGGAGAACATGGTGAAAATCTGGTTGAAAATTTAGTTATGAAGCACATATTGAAAATCTTACGGTTGTGAGGACTTGACTAGCTCGAGTTGGGCAAACCAATATCCCTTATCTTTAATTTATTTGCACGGACCAATCATACTTCACTATCATTGTTTTTATTTACAACTTCTTAATTTCATATAAATTGTACATAACGTTTTGGCCAGTTTAGAGCTTTCTAATCAACTTTTGATTACCAAGTTTAATCTTGAGTAAAATATCAATTAAAGTGCAGGAACTAAATTTTAAAAGAGTCACAATTCAAACTCCCCATTTCTTGTGACTATTCATTTCACTTTACTCTTCACATGCAAATTTATTTTCTTGTTAGCCTTGAATAACATTACATTTGTAGGGGACTGGTCTCATGAGTATAATCAGGTTCAAATTTTTTAATGTACCACAATCTATCTTCAACCAACTTAATACAAATCTTGGTAGGAATTTTTTTTTTAATCTTAGTTGGGAGTGTTTTTAACATACACAAGGTTTTGATATTTTATACCACCCCTTTTCTTGATGATATAATCTTCCACCCAAAATCCTTTCTCAAACCATACTCTTCATAAAATGGTTTGACTTCATTTAAATAAGAAAAACACTTCCGTGTTGCATACTCTCAACATGGGTTATCATCATCATCATCATTAATATTTTCAACTCATTAAAATTTTAATCAACCATCATTAATTCATTAAATTTTGTTTTGCCTGAAGATATATGACATTAAAGATTGTGAATCTTGCATTATTCTTGACCATTGACCAGTGAAAGACATTAGTTTGATTGTTAGGATTAAGGTTTTGGTTTTGTTATCTTTCATTGGCTTATGCAATTTTTATGTGCATTGTTAATGTGTTTTTTGTTTTCTGGATCATTAGATCCGATTGTACTATTTTTATTTTAGTACTGAATAAAATTTATTTTTCTTTCAAAAACAATAGAGTAAAGCACATAAGTGTAGTCCTTAGTCTTAGTATAACTGTCAAATGCTGATATTGTTAGGTTGAACGTGGATCTCGCAGTTGTATGTGGATTTATTGTAGTATTTAGTATTTCTTCTACGGAAAAAAATCACATATGTGATACAGAGTATAAAATATTATATACATTAGTGTACTTCAATTTATGATACATTAGCCAAAACATTAGGAAAACGTAGTATATACTCGCATTGGAATATCTGTGCAGGAAGAAGAACAATTAGTGTTAAAGTATTTTTATGCTGAGATTTATTAATAATCTATGTAAGTTGGATTGTTGAATAAATTGATTAAGGAATAGCCAAAAAAACATGATGAGACAGAAAGATTAATTGCATAACAAGATATTCATCGAGATGGCAACTTAACTTGATAGTAAAAGGTTGACATTGTATGGGATATGGTTCATTAAAATGGTACAATTTCCACTTCCCCAATTTTAATGGTACAATTTAATCATACATTTTCCCTTATTTTACATCTTTCGATTTCTACTATTACGAAGATTCATGGCTCTAGTTGCCATAGCTCTCAAATTTGCTCTACCTAAAGATGTGGTGGTGGATGAGGAGGAAGATGGTTGCTCCTCCTGGTTGCTACTGCTGTTACTCTTAAAAGCTTGCAGAAACTCTTCTCTCTGCAACCTTAAAGCGAATGCAGCATCTTCATCTTGGTTAGTAGAAACCCCTCTTCTTGTCCTTGCTCTTCCAACATTATTTGATGATGATGATGATGATGAGGTTTGATTCCTATGAACCCTTGTTGTTGTATCAATTTGTCTTTGTAACCTTCTAGCCAATGCAGCATCCTCATCAATATCGTTTCGCCTACTTGATGGATATATTGGCTGTATACTTCTATTCCTTGTGTTTGTATAAAATGTTGTTTCTGGAATTACAATCTGAGATGCTTCTTGTCTATTATTAGTAGTAGACGTTACTTTCCTTGCTTCAATTTCTTGTGGAAAAAGAAGTTGAATTGTGTTCCACAGAACCGTGTTCACCGTGCACGATCGTCCATTGCTGCAAGATATCAATGAACGATTGATTATTATGGTTTTAAATTGAAGTCTGTAATCATAATTATCACACTAATAAATATGCAATGTGCTCCGCAGTTGCCACGTTTGTGCACAATTTTTTGCAATTATATAAAGAATTGCAACATTACTGCAACTGAAATTTAAAACCTTGCTTACACACATTTATTATTACGAAGTAGCAAAATGAAAACTTAGTAAAAGACCTTATCAATTGCCTGCATTTGGGACACTTTTTGCCACACTTGTCTGCAGCAGATCTCAGACATTTTCTACAAAAGCTGAAAAAACAATTGTGGATTCTCAATAAGAAATCTAGGAATCAATAAATTCAATTAATGAAATCAGAAAAATAAATAGAGTTAATAGGGCGTTTCAATTTGATATACCTGTGACCACAAGGAGTGGTACTTGGCTCAAAGCATATCTCCAAACAAATCTTCATAATTTAAAAAAAATTCACATTAGTGTCTCAACAAAAAGCATAAAAACAAAAGCAAAATAGAATTGAAAAAGAACAAGAATCTTACTGCACATGAAAGCTCTTCCCTTAGTTTATCAATACAAGGAAGAGCAGAAGTAGTAGTAGAATTCTTTTCAGTCAATTTATTTTCATTTTCTTCCACTTTACTAATTCCTTCACTAGCACAATTTTTCTTTTCTTTCTTCTTTTTCACACTATCTGTCCATCAACGACAACATCACAATAGTAATTAGTAAAATAAAACATATGAAGCACAAATATTGACATCTGACATATCTACACTGGTAATAATTTGAGACAAATGAATGTAATAAATGTATTAGTTTAGTATAAGTGCCACACACCGGAACAAGCCTTCGATTAGAAGACTCGATGCTACATAGAATAAATCACAATAAAATGAATATATAGATAGATGAATCAAAATCAAAGCAAGATACTAACCCTTTTTTGGAGTTTCTTCTTCATCAAGATCAAGAACAATTGGACGTGGATTCCTTAGAACTCTACGTTTCCTATACCCAAATAATAAAAAATTAAAAAATCAAATCAACCCAATAACCAAATTAATGGAATTAAGCAATAATCCAAAAAAAGATCTAATTTTTAACAAACATACAATAAAAAAATATCAAACCCAAATGGGATTTATTAAATTTGAAGGAAAAAAGCAAAATACCTTGACGAATTGTTATGTGGTGATTTGGAATTCAAAACAAAACGTTTCTTGTGTTTGGAATCTCTAACAGGTGTGTCTTCAACAATGAGTGTTGCAAGTAAAAGTGCTTCTTCATCCCAACCAGCCATAGCAGCAGCAGATTTGAATCTAGGACTTATAAGTGTAGACATGTTTTGGCTATTTGATTCCATCGACTTCTTTTGGATTATGGGACTGCGTTTTTGTTCTTCACTTTCCACCATTTTTTTAGTTTTGATTTTGATGAATCTGGAGAATGGAGGCGACAAGGGTTAATAGGTGAACAGAAGAAGACACTGTGTTTTCGTAAAAGGAAGGATAATAATTTTCAACGGTCGAATTATTTTGAATCAGATTATCGTGTGTTATCGTAACGGCTATATTTCGAGGGTAATAATGTCAAATTATGACTTTGGAGATTTGTTTTTAAAAAACAAAATTTATTTAAGGTGTATTGAGGTGCCCTATAGATTCTAGAAGTCCAAGTTAGGAAAAGTATAAAGATTCATTGAACATTTTTTTTTGGCAACGGGATTACTGAATATTTATGAAAAAATTTATATTTATTTTTCATCAATAAAACAAGTCGAAGACATCCTTATCTTATTATTATTATTATTATTTTGAAATACATTATTATTATTTTTATTTGTTACTTTTTTAAAAGAAATTATATTTTTCATTACACAAAAAAAATATTATTAGTAAAAAAAGAAGTTATTACTATTTATTATTATTATTATTATTATTATTATTATTATTATTATTATTTGTTTTAACCATTTGTACTCAGGGAGGTAAGTCCGACCAAAAATTAATATTTTTCTTTTGCCGTAAAAAACTATTATTTATGGATTATTTACTGTATGGGTAAAGTTATTTAATATTAACAATTGTATAATTGACTTTTCAATTTTTTAATTAAAAATGTAGTAAATTGAAGAGTTATAATTGATTATCAATATAAAATAACTTTATGATTATAATGTATATTTTTTTTAATTTAATGTGACAAGAAAGGGCAAAGACCAAAAAAAAAATTATATGGACATTCCATCAAATGTAAGCTTTAGAATCTTCATTAGAAATGAGGTTTTGAAGCTCACTAGGAATTGACTCCAAAACATGAAAAGTAAAAAATTTATGTGAAATACTTTGATTGACAATCCAATCAACGTTCTTATTGCCTTCACCCTAAATGCAGCTAATTTGAATTTAGTCCAATCTCAAAAGGTCACGGATGCGCCGAACCAAAGTTGGGTCATCTCCACTGCAGCCAATCTTTCCTGTTACCATGCCCACTGGAACTTTCGAATCGCTCTCCACCTAAAAGTGAGAAGCCTCCTCTTTTCGCCATATTCATTCCTAGATACATACTCCACATCTATGTGTGAAGAACATCACAATCTCCCAATTTCTAATAATACCCCCTTAATCCATCAACCATATGTGTCTTGAAGTAAACATCACAATTTGCTATGTTTTCTATCACAATTAACCTTAAACCATTTGTCTTGGAGCCTCTTCCAACCAATGAATGTAGTGTTGCTCTAATGAACACCCTAGGGATGAAAATTACTATTGCAATGTTTGTGCTCATCTTGAGAACCACAAAGATACGATCTATTGGAGGTTTTGTTCAAAAATTCTATAGAGGAAGAATTGATTGTTAAAATGAGTTGAATGTAAATTAATTTATGTTTGTATATTTTAAAGTTAACGTGATTCTAGTAAATTAAGTAATTTGGATAATTTAGATCAAAATTACTTTTGAATTTCTAATTTCCAAAATGGATTTTAATAGTGTGTTGAAATTTATTTGTAAATTATTTCGGGTTTGAATTAACAAGGTTTTACATCTTTTTTAGATAATTAAATATAAAGTTTAATTTCAGCTATATATTACATTAATTCTTTTGGTGCAATATATGTTATAATAATTTATATTGTATTTAAATATATGTTACATTCTTTAATTTATAATATAAAATAGGCTAAATTGTATCCGTGGTCCCTTAACTTAATTTCAATTAACGTTTTAGTCCTTTATTTATTTATTTTTTTTTCCAATTTGGTCATTTATTCTTTATTTGATATTGTTATAGATGAAAATATAAGTTTATTTAAAGATTTAAGTTATGAGTT
>JBBPBP010000003.1:21605046-21616356 GCA_037974735.1 Cicer chorassanicum
AAGTTAAGGAACCACATATTCAATCGAGTATATTCAAAAAAAAAAAAAATCACTGTTCAACTTATTAAAGAGAAAATATATATAACTTCACATGGCTCTATTCAAAACAAAGAATATTACACGATTCCATTAAAAAGAACAATACTAGTAGTAGTATGATTCAGGTTAAGATAAATAAGGAAATATTGATGAATTATAATTGTCCAAGAAGAAGCATAAATTAATTTTACCCTCCATGTAAAATTCAGAATCGCTTTCGGTTGACGTAGAAGCTAAAAATTTGAGCTTCAAACTAAACTTGAGTTTGACCTTTGAATCAGTTTGTATTTTTAAAAGCCAAAACATAATAATTTTGGTCAACTTACATTTAATATGTTGCAAACTCACGTTTAAAGGTTGCAACGTGCAACCAAACAGGTGCTAAGAAGGTACGTATATGCAATCTATTTTTTTAAGAAGTTAATTATGATTTATAGGAAAGTCGTTTTGGGGGCGAATAAAATGATTTGTAAAATATAAATCAAAATATGTTTCGTTACATCATTTTATTATAATATAAAATACATAGTGTTCTATATATTTATTGATGAAGATTTTGTAAATAATTAAAATTTAAAATATGTTCACAATATTTTTAAATTAATATTTGTTATAAAAAGGAAAAGAAAGCCTGAGCCATAATCGTGAAAAGAAGCTTTGTACCATATAGCAAAGCTGTTTTGGACGAGTTCCTTCATTGTGGTTATAGGGATATGCATTTTTGTATAGTTGAAAGTACACCAAAGAAGAGGGGAACAAATATAACGTAATTTAAAGAATTAAATGAAGAAAATAAAATTTTAAAGGATTTAAACAAAATCTGAGCTAAATTTCAACCGTCCAAAGTGTTAAAAAAGAGTTTAAAGACGAAATCCGTTATTTTCATAAAACATGAAGGATATCAAATGTATTTTACCAAGAAAAACGTATATAAAAAATGTATATATACAAACTTTGATGGTGTTACATACAAATTTTCAAATAATAAGAAATTAATAATAGAAACAATTATGTTAATAATTCAAACTATAACATAAAATCAACATTACATTCCAATTTAACATTGTACACACCGTTTCTTTCAAAATTATAACATTCCTTTTTTAGTTTAGATAAAATTTGTAATATTTAAAAAACACAATTACAATGAGAAATTTTCTAAATCATAAAAGTATAAAAATCCTATTTAGAAAAAGTCAAATTAGAAAACTTTAAATATACAAACTGGATTCAATAGTGTTAGAACAGGTGATATAATTGAGAGGAATTGAAATTGAGAATAAGAGAGAAGAAAAATGTTCTGAAAACGAAGATTGATTAATTGCCTCTGGAGAATGTTTTCTATTTTACAAATTTATATCAGTTTGAGCACTAACTGTCAAAACAGAATTCTAACCTTCTTAACTGCTTCTAACTGTATTCTAACACTCCTAACTAACTACAAATCACTTTAATTTTATTTAACATGTCCCATAATTCAAAGTGATTCAATTGATGTTAATCCAAGATTGTTCCTTATCTCTTGGAACTTCACTCTCTTCAAGCTTTTAGTTAGAATGTCAGCCTTTTTATCATTAGTACTGCACTACTCTAGCTTTATTTTGCCTTTCATCACTTGATCTCTTAGGAAATGAAACCTTGTCTCTATGTGTTTGCTCCTTCCGTGAACACTTGGATGTCTTGCTAGATCAATTGTTGATTTGTTGTCTATCTTCAACTTCACTGCTTCATTGCTTCTCAGTCCCAATTCTGTCATATAGCTTGGCACGCTCCCATTGATGCAGCCACATATTCAGCTTCACATGTGGATAAATTTGCTTCTTTGAGCACCACGAGAATGGTGAGTTATTCATCATAAACACATAGCCCGCGGTACTCTTTCTATCATTCTTATCTCCACACCAATCTGCATCAGTAAAGCCAACATGTTCAACTTCATCTCTATTCGAATTTGTGGGATACAACAGACCAAGCTCAATGGTTTCCTTGATGTATCTCAAAATCCTTTTTGCTGCCATGTAGTGTGATGTCCTAGGCTTCTCCATGTATCTACTAATCAGCCCAACACTATATGCAATATCTAACCTTGTGTTGCACAAGTACCTCAAGGATCCTACAATTTGCTTGAAGATTGTAGGGTCAATCATTTCCTCATTGCCTTTCTTGGATAGTACCAGCCCTGCTTCTGCTGGGGTACTAGTTCCATTGCAATATAGCATTTTGAATCTTTTCAATACATCATTTGCATACTTCTTTTGATGCATAAAAGTTCTATTTTTCCTGGTTTCAAACTCAATGCCAAGGAAATATGACTGCATGCCTAGATCAGTCATCTCAAAATCCTTCTCCATTCTGATTTTGAACTTCTGAATTTGTGTTTCATCACTGCCAGTCACTAGCAAATCATCCACATAAAGGCATATCAATAATGCAGGTGCTAATGCTGCCTTTTTCACATACACTCCATGTTCATTCACACACTTTTCAAACTGCTGCTCTAGGAGGAATCTGTCAGTGCTCTTGTTCCAGACCCTAGGGGATTGCTTCAGGCCATATGGTGCGTTCTTCAGCTTATATACATTGTCTTCCTTGCCTCTTATTTCATATCCTGGTGGTTGCTTCACATACACTTCTTCCTCCAATGATCCATTGAGGAATGCTGATTTAACATCCAACTGATGTATAGACCAGCCTTTATGGCCATTGAGACTACCATCCTCAATGTTTCAATTCTAACTATTGGGGCAAACACCTCATCATAGTCCAGTCCATGTTTCTACAAGAGTCCCTTTGCTACAAGTCTGGCCTTGTACCTGGTGATATCGCCATCAAGCTTCAATTTTAGTTTATACACCCACTTCACATCAATTGATCTCTTATTTACTGGCAGGGTCATCAGCTCCCAGGTCTGGTTCTTCTCTATTGCTTTGAGATTTTCCTCCATTTCTAATCTCCATTTAGGATCACTTAAGGCCTCTTCATTACTTACTGGCTCTAATTCAGCTAACAAAGAAAAATGTGTTAATTCTCCACCTGCATTGATGGTTGAGTTAGATGTCACTTCATATGGTTGCAAATTGACTAAAGGCTGCCTAGCTCTTTCAAACCTTCTTACAAACTCAAGGACTAGCTGACTTGCCGTTCCTACAGGGTGGCCTTCATCAAGTTCCACTACTTCTGCCCTGTTGGTTGGATTGATGGAGCTGGCTGGTATGTTTGGGATGGCTGCACTACTCGAGCTGGCTTCACCCACTTTCTAGTCCCATCCTCTTGATTCATCCACCAATATGTCTCTGCTTATCACCACCTTGTTCTTGTTTGGATCATACAGCTTGTAAGCTCCAATTGCATCATAACCCAACATCACCATTTGTTCAGCCCTGTCATCAAGCTTCCTCCTGTTTTGAGCTGGCACATGCCTGAAGCACAATGAGCCAAACACTCTCAAATGATTCACAACTGGCTTTCTTCTAGTCCAAACTTCTTCAGGTGTCCTAGTGCCCAGTCTTTTGGTTGGACACCTATTTAAAATGTATACTGCTGTTGAAACTGCTTCTCCCCAGAATTTTTGAGGCATCTTTCTCCCTTTCAGCATGCTTCTTGCCATATTAAGAATGGTTTTGTTCCTCCTTTCTGCAGCTCCATTATGTTGTGGTGTATATGGTGCAGTCACTTCATGAATCATTCCCTCTTTGTCACATAATTCATGGAATTCATGGGATTGATACTCACCACCTCTATATGTCCTAATCACTTTAAGATTGCAGCCACTTTGTTTTTTTTTTTTTTTTTTTCTGCCATCAGCTTGAATCCTCTAAATACAACCAGCACTTCACTCTTCTTCTTGATTAGATAGATCCAAGTTTTTCTTGTAAAATCATCAATGAATGATACAAAGTAGTGATTACCTCCTATTGACACTTCTTCAAAAGAACCACAAACATTAGAAAAGATTACCTCCATCATTCTTGAGGATCTAGTTCGCAATTCTGATTTGAATGAATTCCTATACTGCTTGGCTTGACAACACTCCTCACATATCTCCTTTGGTATTTGAATTTTTGGAATTCCTAGCACCATTTCCTTACTCTGCAACACTTGAAGACTTCTGAAATTCAAGTGTCCAAACCTCTGATGCCATAACAAATCTTCATCCCTGATTTCAGCAGCTAGGCACTTGTTCTCACTGATATGAATATTAACCTTGAAGGTTCTGTTTTTGTTCAGTGGTGCATTCAAGATCAGTCTTCTTGAATTATCAAACATCCTCATTTCTCCATGCTCCATCTTCATTGAATATCCCTTTTCCAGCAACCGTCCAAGGCTTAGCATATTGTTCTTCATGTTTGGCATATACAACACATCACATATGAATGATTGTTTGACATCTCTCCTTTGAATCAACACCTTGCCTACTCCTTCAGCTGCCACTGTGCTATTATCTGCAAATCTAATCTATCTTTTTACCTTCTCATCAATGCTCACAAACCAATATTTATGGCCAGTCATATGATTAGAGCAGTCTGTATCAACATACCGCTGCTTTGGACAATCATCATCTGATTTAGTTGTAGCCATTAATAACACATCATCTGAACCTGAGTCCTCAGTTGCCATTTGAGCTTCATCATCATTTCTTTGGACTTTCTTGGATCTGCATTCATTTGCAAATGCCTCCATTTTTGACAATTGTAACATTGGATTCCTTTCTTGTGTAATTTCTTCTTGCCATTCGAATTCTTGCTGATGTTATCACTTCTGTTCTGATTTCTTGAACTTCCAGCCCCTTCATCAGAATCATCAGTCTGTTCATCAGAATCATGTTTCTTGTACGACTTGAATTTACCATTTCCTTTCTTGTGCATCACATCACCTTGGCTGGTCTTCTTGCTAACTTAGGCCTGCAGGGCCTGCACTTGAGATGCTGAGGTTGCTGCACACCTTTCTCTTACTCTCAGTTCATGAGCTTCGAGAGAGCCTTGCAAATTCTCCACCTTCATCTTATCAAGATCCTTTGATTCTTTAATTGCCACCACTATGTGATCGTACCTTTGTGTTAATGTTCTAAGGAACTTTTCAATAACCACCACTTCAGTTACTGATTCACCATTTGTTCTCATCTGATTAACAACAACCTGCACACGATTGAAGTAATCTGCCACAGCTTCATCTTCTTCCATCTACAATAGTTCGTATTGCCTTCTTAGCATTTGTAGCTTCACTTTGTTGGCCTTTTCCCCACTTGTATAGTACTTGACCAAGATCTCCCATGCCTCTTTTGATGTAGATGCCTTCGAAATCCTTTCAAAGTTGTTTGAATCCATACTTTGCTGGATGTAAAACAATGCCTTGCAATTCCTTTTCTTGCAATCTTTGAAAGTTGTCTGCTGTCTTTCTGTAGGATTAGCACCAAGCTGTTCATAGCCATCTTGAACAATCTCAAACACTTCTTGAGCTCCCAAGCAATGATCTCATTGATGTAAACCACATCTCCCAATTCTTCCCATCAAGGATTGGCAAATTCGATGGAAATCATCCTCCATTGATGTCTTTTTTTCTTTCTTTCACTCACACTTGTGTTTCCTAATTTATGATTTCCCCTCACACTTGCACTCGTGTTTCCCAAGGTTTAGAACCCAAGCTCTTGATACCAATTGTTAGAATAGATTGTATAATTGAGAGGAATTGAAATTAAGAAGAAGAGAGAAGAAAAACTGAATGTTCTAAAAACGAAGATTGATTAACTACCTATGGAGAATGTTCTCCAATTTTACAAATTTATATCAGTTTGAGCACTAACGGTCAAAATAGAATTCTAACCTTCTTAACTGTTTCAAACTGTATTCTAACATTCCTAACTAACTACAAATCACTTTAATTACATTTAACAAATAGTGCATATATAGGTTTTAATAAAATATTCAGTTAGAAAAATGTTTTCTTTAGTTTTAACCTTGTGGTTTTAATGGAAATGAGACCATAGTAATCTAGAGTTCGGTCGGGAGGTAAATAAAATGATCAAAAAAAATTTCAATGAAAATTTGAAGTAGAATTCTCTCGAATAGTTCGTCGTTAATTGAAACTCATTAACCACTCGAGTTTAATCAATTAATTAATAATAAAAGTGTTTTGATATAATATTACAATAAAAAAAGTACATATACGTAAATTTTTTGATGTTTTTTTGACAGTATACAAACATTGATGTTTCATACAAATTATAAAATAATAATGATAATAACAATTAGTATAAAATAAAAGTTATAACATAAGAGAATAAAAAAGAATGACACTAGTTTGACGGACTAAAATGTTCGATGTTTATAATATACGAGATCAAAATAAAATAAATAAAATTTAAGGGATCAAAGTGAAATTTAAAAATAACTTAAATGATCAAAAATATAATTTAGCTTAAAATCGATGAAGAAAAACTAAGAGGAGTGTATTTAATTAAGATTTGAAAAAACTTTTTCTGATGGAAAAATATTAAAGTATTAAATTAAGATTTTACTCAAATTTAAAAAAGTCTTTTTGCAACTACGATTTTTTACAATTAAGTTTTTCTCTGTTACATGATATGTCTATTGACTTTCTCTCTCTCCGACACCTCTTTATTCTCATCTTCTTTCTTTTCCTGCCTCCAACTCTCTCATCTCTTGGTCTATCTCCTTTTCTCATTCTCTTATTGGTTCTTTAATTCATTTATATTCTAAATATTAATATGACTATTAACTTTGCATTAGATTATAAATATTAATATGACTATTAACTTTGCATTAGATTATTGATGTTATATAAGTTTGTATTGTATATGTAATAAATAAAAAAATTAGTGGAACATCAAATTTTTAAACGACTTTAATTTTAAAATTTACTTTAAGGTGTGTGATATTTCAACTTGAGTGTATGATATTATAATTTATAAAATAATGCATATCATAACCGAAATAATAATGAGGATTAATATAATTAATCTTAAAGATATTATATTTCATGATAATAAATAGATTATTAATTTACTTCGTACATCAACATCAGATGATTTTAAATATGTGAAATTAAATTTTGCAAAAATAATTTAAATTTTAACAAATAAAAAAAGTGTACTAAGAATATTGTGTTATTGCTATGATGCATAGATACACGAGTACGATAACAATGATGGGTATTGGTACAAGTATGAGATACAATATTTTAAAAATAATTAAGGTACAAATACATTAATGGAAAACATGACTTTTTTATATATAATTTAACTAAGAGAACTAAATTGTTCAATTCACGACTTTTTCACCCAAATATCATAGTTTTTAGGAAATCTATCCAATTTGCCCCACTTCGAAAAAAAAACGGGATTGCCCTATTTTTTAGCCCCAGTTGCTGATCGCAACCTGGGGATGCGACGAGGTGAATGATTTTTTTTTACGTTATAGTAGGAGGTCGCATCCTGGGGATGCGACCATGTAATGCAGGAATTTTTTTTTGGTTATATTTTATTTACGAGTATAATTATTATTTAATTAATTAAAAATAATTAAAATATTTTAAAAATCAAAATAATAATAATAATAAATAGAATACATTATTAAATAATAATAATAATAATTTTAATTTTAATAATATTAGTGACTTATTGTTAATTTAAATTAATTATAAATAATTAAAATATTTAAAAAACCAAAATAATAATAATAATAAAATAAAATACATTATTAAATAATAATAATAATTTTAATAATAACAATAATTTTGATAATATTATTAATATTAGTGACTTATTGTTAATTTTAATTAATTATAAATAATTATAACAATTAAAAAATCAAAATAATAATAATAATTTAAATTACATTATTAAGTAATATTAATAATAATAATTTTAATAATAATAATAAAAAGAAAATTATATTAATAAACTAAAATAAAAATTCATTAAATTGAAAGAAAAAAATACATTAATTGAAAATAAAAAAATACATGAAATTAAAATTAATTATTTCCATCTAAATGTCCTCCAGTTCCACATCTACGCGGTCCTCTTGTATTGAAACAATAGACATCTAGATGTGGAACTAGAGGACATTTAGATGGAAATAATTAATTTTAATTTCATGTATTTTTTTTATTTTCAATTAATGTATTTTTCTTTCAATTTAATGAATTTTTATTTTAGTTTATTAATATAATTTTCTTTTTATTATTGTTATTATTAATATTACTTAATAATGTAATTTAAATTATTATTATTATTATTTTGATTTTTTAATTGTTATAATTATTTATAATTAATTAAAATTAACAATAAGTCACTAATATTAATAATATTATTAAAATTATTGTTATTATTAAAATTATTATTATTATTTAATTATGTATTTTATTTTATTATTATTATTATTTTGGTTTTTTAAATATTTATAATTATTTATAATTAATTTAAATTAACAATAAGTCACTAATATTAATAATATTATTAAAATTAAAATTATTATTATTATTATTATTATTTAATAATGTATTCTATTTATTATTATTATTATTTTGATTTTTAAAATATTTTAATTATTTAAAATTAATTAAATAATAATTATACTCATAAATAAAATATAACAAAAAAAAAATTCTTGCAGTACATGGTCGCATCCCCAGGATGCGACTTCCTACTATAACGTGGTTGCGATCGGAGCTAAAAAGTAGGGCAATCCCGTATTTTTTTTTCGGAGTAGGGTAAATTGGATAGATTTCCTAAAAATTAGGATATTTGGGTGAAAAAGTCTCAATTCACACTATAAAATCACAATAAAAGCTTAAAAGTCACAAATTGTGTTCACAACAAATAACCTCAAATACACACAAATAATATTATATTAATGTATAAAAAAAATCATCAATTTCACTCGTAATAAAATAATGAGGAAAAATATAATACCCACTAGTAGAGTACAAGTATCAGTACCGGATAGGTACTTCACAATTTTAAAAATACTCATGTTTCATAGGTGTGCTGTAATCATTTGTCTTCAATGATTGTTTAAAATTTATTGCGTCTTTTGAAATCTTAAAAATCCATAAAATATTTTCAAATTTTATAAATTCCGATGATAAAAATAATCAGAATTACAAATCTTGATAGTCTTTTAAAATCTTATAAATCTTTTAATATTCATATGACTTTTTTTAATAAAAATTATTTTTTAAAACACCTAATTCATTACACACTCTCAATCACAAAAATTAAAATATGCGAAGTGACTTACTTTGCCAACCATATCAATTCAAATATGCGAAGCCACCTACTTTGCCAACCATATCAATTAAAATATGCGAAGCGACCTACTTTGCCAACCCTATCAATTCACCCACACAAACAAACTAACCGTGTCTAAGGTGCACAGCATATGTGATGTGAGTATCATAAGCAACAAAAAAGATAGACTAATGGTTGATAACATGAAAGCTAACAAAACAAAAAGAGAAAATCCACCAAATAATAAAAAAAACTGCTACCCAGTTTTCTAAGGGGTTTTTCCTACGTAAACTACTTTTAGATCGTTGATGGGAGAAATACCCTAACAAGCTGTTTAACAGTAACCTTTTTTCTACAGGTAGGACATTTACCTTGAACACTTATAGCAGTCTTAATACAATTCTTGCAAAAAATATGACCACACCTTGTTGACATAATTTCATCTCCCAAAGGTCCCATGCATATTGGACAATTGAACACAGGTTCCTTTGGTGGTGGTTCAATCATATTCATAGATCTGCTACTTCCGTCGCCGCCATCCAAATTTATATAAAAATTGTAATTAATAATTGTTTCATTTAGAGATTCTCTACTGCTTTTGTTGCGATTTCTCGAATTGCTTTTAGCCGCTTCAGCAAAAGCTCTCGGAGAAGATTCAATAACATCGTCATCATCATCAATAACAACGACAGGTTGTTCAACTTCTAATAACGGAGTCGAAGGTACGTCATCCTCATCAGCAACTGGTAATCCGTTAAGGTCAATGTCCAAAATTGTCATTCTTTGAGGAAAACTTCTCACAGCAGGCGTCTATTGAAATCAATACTCTTTTAATCCAAATTGAAATCAGTGGCCAAATTGTGGTGTAGGAGGTGTGTTTATTTTATGTTGAATAAAAATTACTAAGTTTTAGGTTAAATCAAATAAAAATATTTAAGGAAGAAAATAATAAATATATTGACTACATATGGAACCGATTTTTTTTTTTTTTTTTTGACTATACAGATAATAATAAAAAGTATTATATATATACCCAATTCAGTCAAAGAAAATATACCTAATAAAATCTAAATATGTCATTTGACCACATTCATTCCCAAAATCAATTCAAATCTATATAGCTTCGTTAATTTGAAAAACTATACTAAATATATAATCACAATAATAATAATAATAATAATAATAATAATAATAATAAAAATAATAATAATAATAATAATAATAATAATAATAATAATAATAATAATAATAATAATAATAATAATAATAATAATAATAATAATAATAGTAATAATAGGGAGGGAAGAGAATAAGAAGAAATTGCAATTGGGGATAGTGTGGTAGTCTTGTTCTTTCAGGATTTTTGTGGTCGAACTCTAGTAGTTAGAGAGGGCTTTGAGAAGACTGAGACCTTGGAATCCTAAGAATACCACACTTTGGCTTAAAGATTTGAGAATTTGTGATTTAAAGAAGAAGAAATTGGGTTGAAGATGAAGATTGTTGAGTTTTTATTAAAAAATTTGAGGTTGAAGATGAAGATGATTTATTTGTATTATTTAATTGGTTTATTAATTAATTAGTTTTAAGTTTTAAATTAAATGATTAATTGAGTTAATAAAATAAATTTGAATTTTAAATATTAAATATTGTATTGTCAACAACA
Source organism: Cicer chorassanicum (assembly GCA_037974735.1). Taxonomy (NCBI): domain Eukaryota; kingdom Viridiplantae; phylum Streptophyta; class Magnoliopsida; order Fabales; family Fabaceae; genus Cicer; species Cicer chorassanicum. The sequence goes on from JBBPBP010000003.1 coordinate 21,615,999, forward strand.
ATTACACAGTTATCATGTGTCACTTCATCCAAAATTAGCTATGTCACCATTTTTTTACTAAAAAAAATTCGTAAAGGACTTTTTTAAAACTTGTTAGAATTTGCAATGGTCAAATAAAAAAAATTACATGGACTAAAATAAAATAAAAAAGTATTTGCAAAGATAAAAAATATATTTAAACTTAATAATAATTCTAAGAAGACCTTTTATACAAAAAAAAATATACACAATAAAATCTAAAATCTAAAACGTTATTTCACCCACATCAATTCTAAAACTATGCTCGAAATTAAAATAATCACAGAAATTTCTAAACAACTACACAACATAAAGAAATGTAACAAAAATAAAATAAAAT
>JBBPBP010000003.1:21616612-21679863 GCA_037974735.1 Cicer chorassanicum
AAATTATAATAATAAATATCCCTCAAAATTTAATAATAATAAGTTATTTTGATATATGTCAAAAATAAAAAGTAGAAGTTCCTTTTAACCATAATAACAAATTTAAATATCTCTCCAAATTTTTGTAACCTCATGACTTCTAAAAACCATTATTAAATATAATAATAATAATATGAGATAGTGTAGGCCTGATTATTATTATATTTTTGTAACCTCATGACTTCTAAAAACTATTATTATTATTATTATTATTATTATTATTATTATTATTATTATTATTATTATTATATTTTAAGGGTAAATTTCACAAGATAAAAATATGAGATAGTGTAGGCCTGATTAATGTCAGTTATGACTGGGTTCAAGTCTAAATTTGTTAATCTAGCCAAAATCGTCTATGGTATATTTTGGCCAAGTATCACCAAATCTCAAAAATTAAATAAATAGATGTGTATGGTTCAAAACAAAGAAGAAAAATATTTAGCTTAATTCTAATTTTAGTTTTTGTTTTTAACAAACACAATTTTAATCTATTTATTTTCATCAATTCATATAATTGATCATTCTATTTTAAAATTTGATAGTTTCGATCAATCCTTCAGAGTCTTTAACTAAAAAATAGTTATTTGATATATTTTAAATGACATAATATACAATTTATATAATCATAGAGATGCATTAATTTTTATATGTTATTAATTAAATTAAAAAACAAATTATGTTAGTAAAACAAAAGTTTATTAAGAATTTTATTGCAATTTTATGGTTGTTAATCATTTAATATTATTGTAAAATAAGAGGGAGATAAAACAATTGACAAAGAGTATCCTTCTGGAACTTTAACTTCGTGTAGAAATTTACACAACAATTTTTTCCTTTCTAGATAGAGTATGAGCGGCTGGAGGTAGATATGTGCGATTTCCTTTCTTTACGGGACTCAATTCATTTCTTATTCCTATATCGACCAAGTCCAATCTTGCATTGATGCCATCCTTAGACTTTCCTGGTACATTGAGTAACGTACCAATAACACTATCAAATACATTTTTCTCAATATGCATCACATCGAAAAAATGTCTTACATACAATGATTTCTAATATGGCAATTCAAAGAAAATTGACTTTTTCTTCCACCCAGTTTTGACCAGCTCTCCTGCAAAAGGTTTGCCAAATTTATTGGTCAAACCTTGTACTAAATTTTTCAAGTATTTGATATCCATTCGGTGCTACAAGAGCTCCATCTTCCTCTGATTTTCCATTGAATGCATTTCTCCACCCACGATACTGACGACTATAAGGTAAAAGTCTACGATGTCCAAGAAATACATTCTTCTTACAATGTTTCAATCTCATCCAATTTGTACTCTCTTCACATATAGGACATGCACACTGACCTTTAATGCTATATCCTGATAAATTACCATATGCTGGAAAATCATTAATTGTGCCGAACAACATAGCCCTCAAATTGAGACATTCTTTTTTATACCCAACATAAACTTCCACACCTGTCACCTACATAATTTTTAAATCTTCAATTAAAGGAGCCAAGTATATGTCGATATCATTCCCCGGTTGTTTGGATCCTGAAATTAACATAGACAACATCATAAACTTACGCTTCATACATAACCATGGAGGTAGGTTATAAATCAACAAAATCACAGGCCACGTACTGTGTGAGATGCTTTGAAGACCATGTGGATTCATTCCATTAGTAGAAAGTGCAAGTCGTAGATTTCTTGACTTTATCCCGAATTCAAGATACTCGTGATCAGTTTTTGCCCATTGTGGAGAATCTGCAAGGTGTCGAAACTTTCCATCTCTAATTCTTTCATCTGCATGCCATGTCAAGTGTTTTGAATCTTCTTCACTGCGATACATGCGCCTAAATCTTGGTATTATAGGAAAATACCACACGACTTTTGCTGAAGTAGATTTTTTCTTCTTATATCGAGAGACCTTGCATTTCGGACACGCCTTTAGAAATTCATATTCGTTTTGAAATAAAATGCAATCGTTAGGACACGCATGAATCCTTTCGTAACTCATACCAATAGAGCACAAAATTTGTTTAGCCTCGTAGGTTCGACTGGGAAGTTCATTATCATCTGGCAACATATCTTTTAAGAGTGTTAGTAATTCTGTGAAGCTTTATCAGACCATCCGTTACTCGCTTTTAAGTTGTAGAACTTTAATATCGCCGACAGTCTTGTGAATTTAGTACAACCATTATATAATGGTTTCTCTACATCACTCAACAAGCTCTCAAACATTTTAGGACAATCCCGAAGATCTTCTTCAACTGCTTTTGCAGTCTCCTCAACTCGGTTTGGCTCATATGTATCTATGTTGAAATCAGTTGAAACATATGTATCTAGGCGGATGTTTCCATTTATTTTCTCACCATGTCTTATCCAACATGTATAGCTTTGATCAATTCCATACCATACTAAATATCCTTCCAATTCATCTGCTCTAACGCGTTTTTCAAAACAACATTTTAAACAAAGACAAACGACTCTATTTGGATCTTTTGCATTCTTCACTACAAACTTAACAAACTCCTTCACTCCATTTTCATACCCTTTTTTCAATCGATTGACACACATCCATTTCCGATCCATTTTATATGACCTACAAGCTCGGATAATATCACCAAATTGAGAAATATTGTTTCTAGCGTTTAGATTGTCAACAACTGTCTTGGAATTCAATTCAAAATCTACCGGAGTCAATTGTAGTTCATGTCTCCAATTCAACGCTGCAAGTAATCCAAATGGTTCTCCCATGTGAGATGCACACACATGCGTAAACCAATATGTTTTGACTAGGATAAAAGACCAAATTTGTCACGAATAATTATTCCAATACCCACCTCATTGCGCTACACAGAGAAAGACCTTCAATGTTGCATTTCACTTTTCTGTGGCTTGAAGTTGTCCACTGCATCACAACAAGGGCTGTCCGCGGCTGTTGCAGCTACTACATTTTTTGTGTAGCAGTCCAGCCCTCGCGGAGTGCAGATGCGCGCTCATATAGTACAAACACACCATTAACCACATTGTTCCAAATATGATTGTTGCATTGCTTCCAAAGACTCCATAGTGCATAAGCTAAATGGCATGAATCTGAAGCATAAAACAACCGTAGAGCACGAATCAGTGTTGCAACATCCATTTCCAACTCCCTAGACTACAGGAACACAACAAAAAAAAAAAACATTTGGTTGCTAAACAGGCAAAATGTTCGGACAAGAGAAAAAATGTGGTAGATGTCCTCTATTCAAACATCGTAAATAACAAAATTATGAGCACACAAGATTCCACGATCTTGCAATCTCACCTGTGTGGGGAGGAAATTTTGGCAAATGCGCCATAAAAGATTCTTAACTTTGGGAGGAATGTGTGGGTGCCAAATAAGGTATCATGGGTCAGCCATCTTAAAATCTAGAAGTATCTATGAGATCTTCGGTGCATAGTCTATAAGCAATTTTGACGAAATATATGTCATTCCGCGCTACACACCAAATTCTTTGATCTTCAATATAACTGAAGGAAATAGAGGCGTTCTCAACATTTTTAGAACCGCCTTTGGTGCGAATAAGGTGGAGAAAATAGAAAAAATTTAAGCCAGGCCATGAAGACTAATGATGTCAATAATTGTCAATTGATTCAAATTGGTATTCACATAATTTGACTAAGTGATGGAGGACCCATCAAATAACCAACTTTCATTTGTAAAAGAGATATGAAGGTGCGCAAACACGAGAAGAAAGGGTTGAATTATGTTTGTCTAAATTAAAACTATTTTCTTAGTTCTAATTCTATTTAGGTGACTTAAACAGTTTTACTAATTGGAGGCAACAGTAAAACAGATAATGCAGATGTAAAAACAACACAAATGATTTTATCCTGGTTCACCACCAACTTGGTAGCTATGTCCAGTCCCTTCACGCAGAAGGATTTATCCACTAATTCAAAACCTTGAATTACACAGCACCTGGCCCTACAAGTCAATCTTCTCAAAACAGTCTGAACCTACAGACTTTTTAAGGCAAACCACACCTTGACCCGACAAATCAAGTCTTCTCTACACAACTTGAAACCTACAGATTGTTAGAGTCAAACTACCCACTTGACCCTACAAGTCAAGTCTTCTCAGCACAATCTGAGATCCACTGATTTTTTGAGACACACTAAAACAACTATCGGGATAGGTTACAAAAAGTTGGAAACTGGTTTGATTTTGCTTCTACTAAGTAGATTTGATACAATTATTTTCCCACACTACAACACTTAAACTCTGAATACTTTTCAACGAGTGCTTTTCTAGAACTTAAACTCTGAATACTTAGAAAATTTTGAGCTCTTGAGGATTTTTTGAATAACTTTGGTTTTAAGATTTTTGAGTTTGTTGAGTTTATTGTTTTTGTTCTTCAGCTTTGATTGCTATTTATAGGAAAAATTAGGTTTTCAATTTTGTCCCTTAAGGATTATGAATCGTATCTCCTTTCCAACTTAGCCAACAATTATTTCTTCCAAACATAGTTCAAATTGATACGATCTTGATAATATGACCACTAAGCAATTTTTTATTTTCCAATCTGATCTAAGCAATTATTATAGAAATATATTACGCGTATTTGTTCAAATTACGTTTGTAAATTGATTCACTAGAGTCTTCCTTCATACGCTTGATTTGATTTGGGCAGGAACAAATTTGGGCTTGTTCTTGGACTTTTAGAAGTAAGGATACGACTAAGTCCAATTTAGTATTTTGCTCAATCTATCAGAGCATTTGACCTTCCATTGGATTCGTTGACTTTTCTCCATCAGAATAATTGACTTTGACCTTTCATCGGAGTCGTTAATTTTTCTTCATCAAAGGCATGCATAAATACTGTTTATCAGAGGCACACTAACAGAAAGCACATTGTAGTTTTTCGAGGCACACTAACAGAGTAAAGAAACAAACAGACATGAAGACAAACATGCAAGTAAGCACACAGACAGGGCTCCCCCTAACACAGGGCTTCCGCTAACTCTGAGTAGTTATACAAAACCTTTTTCTCTCCACATGCATATTCTTTCTCCCCAAAATATGTAAACATTAAATAGTTTAAATTCTAATTGTTCTCAAAATATCTTTTTCCCCTTTTTTCGTCAAACAAAAAGAAAGAAAGTCAAATTTGTAATTGACTAGAGAATCAACACATATTTAGTGGATCAAATTTTTTAAGGAAATAAACAAGACAAAAAAAACACATACTTATTAAATCTAAACTATTCTAGGCATAACATATATGAATCAAAATATTATTCACATATAAGGGTAAGGTTTATATTTTTCTTAATGAAATCAAATCTGTCTTCAGCTAGTGGTTTAGTGAATTTGTCAGCCCATTGATGTTCAATGTCTACAAACTAGATATTTAGCACAACTTTTGGAACAAAGTTCCTAATAAAGTGATGTTTTATTTCTATGTGTTTAGTCCTATAATGCAGAATTGGATTTTTAGTTAAACAAATAGCATAAGTATTATCGCAGAATATAGGAATGTTACTCTCAAATATTTTGTAATCTTCCAATTGGCGTTTCATACATAATAATTGAGAGCTGCATCCAGCTGCTGAAATGTACCCAACCTCTACTGTTGACATTGCAATTGTGTTTTGTGTCTTGCTTGACCACGAGATTAAATTTTCACCCAGATATGTGCAATTTCCACTAATGCTTTTCCTTTCAAGTTTGTTTCTAGCGTAGTCAACATCGAAATAGCCAATTAATCTGTACTCAGTTGACATTTTATAAAACAGGCCAATGTTAGAAATACCTTGCAAGTATCTAAGGATCCTCTTAACATCAGTATTTTGGGATTCCCTTGGATCAAACTGAAACCTAGCGCGCGCGCACACACACACACTAAATAGAATATCAAGTCCAGAAGCAGTAAGATATAGAAGTGACCCAATCATTCCTCTATATGTTTTCTAGTCAACCTTTTGGCCTAATTCATCTTTATCTAGTGAGCAAGTAGGGTGCATTGGTGTAGCCATAAGTTTACAATTATTCATCTTGAACTTCTTGCGAAGCTCTTTTGTATACTTAGTTTGATGAATGTATACAAAATTCTGACTTTGTTGAATTTCTATTCCTTAGAAGAACTTTAGTTCTCCCATCATGCTCATTTGAAATTCATGCTGCATTTAGCTAGCAAATTCTTGACAAAGAGTGTTATTAGTAGATCCAAAAATGATATCATCAACATAAGTTTGAAGAACAAGAATGTCATTTGCAATAGTTTTTCTAAACAAGGTAGTGTCAACCTGCTCTATTTCAAAATCATTTTTCCGAAGAAAAGTGCCAAGTCTGTCATACCATGGTTTAAGGGCTTGTTTCAGACCGTATAAAGACTTTTTAAGCGTAAAGATATGATCTGGAAACTCAACGTTTTCAAAACCAAGAGGTTGCTTTACATACATTTTTTAAAAAGACATTTTTTTACATCCATTTGAAATAAAGTAATACTATTATAGGCAACAAATGAGAGTAGGACACATATTGCCTCTAACCTTGCCACTGGAGCATATGTCTATGTGTAATCAATACCTTCTTGCTGACTGTAACCTTGTGCAACCAATATGGCCTTGTTTCTGACAACTTCTCCTTTTCCATTTTATTGATTTCTGAATACCCACTTGGTTCCAATAGGTTTCTTATTCTTTGGTCTGGGTACTAGATCCGAAACATCATTCCTTTTAAAATCATTTACACTACTAGAAAATAGCCATTTTCAGACGGCTTTACAGACGAATTTGGGACGTAAATCAGACAACATTCACACGGTAAGCAAAATATAACAAACTAATATGATCTTAGTTTCATTGGTAAGCAAAGTAACACAAATTAGTGTGATACTTTCATCATTCAAAAATACAATACACCAACTAGAGTCATCAAAGTGCTCTTAAGTATATATCAAAAGAAAATTATACTAAAGTCATTTAAAGACTCTCAGATCAAATTAATCAATCAAATCCAAAATTATCATCATTATTTCCATTAGAGGCTTCACCAATTTCATTTGGTTCATCTTGCATAGGTGTCCCATAAGCAAAGTTTGGAGGCAATGGCATATTCAACTTTCCAAATAAAGCAACAAGCATGCTTTCATTTGACTCAATTCTCTTTTTTTGTTGCTCCAATTTGTGTCTTTGGTCTTGATTAATAAGTTCTTGCTCTTTCACCTTTTCTTTCCATTTTACTAACTCTTGTTCTATGTTTGTTTCCTTAGAGGAAATTGAGAATGAACCGAACCACTAGTACACTTTGAAGAGACATTTGTACCAATAGAACCTAAACCATATAATTTTCCTTTTTTACTTTTAGGAACTACTTCCTTCCAAATAGTCAAATCATCTGGCATATTCTGGATTTCACATGACAAAGATACTTCGAAAAGCTCTGTTTTTCTCTTTCTAAAATCATCCTACAAAATATTTCATTTGAATGTTGTTAGTAATTTCAATAAAAAACATCCTTAAATTTGTAATGCTAAAAAGTTATAGATAACATACATAGGCTTTCTCAGCTCTATTATCAACCCAAGATCTATCCTTTTTTATATGACATTTAGCAAATATCTCCTCCATAGTAGGTTTGACTCCTGTGGCTTCTTCCTACAATTTTTATTATATTCAATGTGATAAGTTTCAACCAACATGTTATTTAAAAAGTAAATGTTTAAGCAAAGCAATATCAAGTGTATTACCATCCTACGTGCATGTTCTCCCATAGATATAGAACCACCTGTATGTATAGAGCTACCTTTGTTTGAATTACGATTTGTGATGTTTGCCACAGATAAATTCTTAAACTTTTTATCTGATGCCCAGTGATGTATTAATTGATTCCATATTGGTGTAGGAATGTATTTTGGCTTGTATTTTGGATTTTTTTTGCATAATTTTGCCTCTCTTGATACATCATACCTCTAAAACGAGATTCTCCCTTAATATTAAAAATTTGGCGAATCCTTGCATCATATTTAGGGTCCCATCTATAATACTTCTACAAAATTTAACATAGATACATCTACAATACTTCTTCAGTACAATATATCAATTTAATATATTAGAGTTTAACTATCTATTTACCTTAAATTCAAAAAACCATAAATCTCGCATACCACTTGTTGCATGTCTCCATGTAGGACAAAACCAATCGAATTTGCTCTTAATGGAATTTGAAAGGAAATGGATAGCAGTTGATGGATTAAACCTGTAAATACAAACATATTATTAGCGCAATTGAATTGATAATTCTATACAAAAATATAAGTTGATTGTTTTATCAAAATTATATTATGTAACTTACTCATTTCCATAAGGCTCTATTTCTTGAAGACATTCTTGTTCAACTTGTTCATCTACCTCGGATTCAATGGTTGCTGATTGAGTGTATGAAAAATTTTGTTCAGAAGTTTGAGGTAGAATAGGTGATGATGTTGAGGATGGATTTTGGGATGGTGATGCTGTTGGAGTTGGATTTTGGGATGGTGAAGGCGTTGGAGTTGGAGTTGGATTTTGGGGTGGTGTTGTAGTTTGGGCTGGTGATGGTGTAGTGTTTATGTGTGCTGATGGTGTAGGTAACACATGTAATAATGATTGATTTAGTGATACATGTTGAGATGGTATAGTAGGTGAAACTTTTAAAGCAATTCTCCCTCTGCTAGATGAGTGTCGACCTCGAGAGGATGAAGTCCTTCCACCTCTATTTGTACTTCTACCAGACATCTAAAATAAAAAATTAATTTATATCTAAATAACTACATCAAAAGAAATATTAAAGTGAAACCTGTTAAAACATATATGAAACTTCAATAAAACAAATTATATAATATCTTGACCCACAACAATGATATATCAAGGTTCAAAATAATAAAATATCATTACAACTATTAAAACATACAAATTTATTCTTTGTCACACTAATCACTAAACCATTCATCTTCATCTCGCTCACCATCCATCATCTCTTTTTCTTCCTCCTCCTCATTGTCATCGTCCATAAAATCCTCGTTAATCAACCCATGATCTTCATCATCAAACTCATTGACCTCGTCAAATCTTCCATCATTATCCAGTAAAGTAATGGGAAAATCAATGTCGATTGAGATGTTACTACTATTTTGATGTTGGAAATCCTCTTGATATGCAAATGCACCAATTTGTCGATCCTCAATCGCACCCCTAGCTTTGGTTTTGATTATAAACCACCAATCTGCATTACTCCTTGTTCTTTCTGGATGTGGAGCAAAATACACTTGAGTTGCCTTGTGTGCAACAATAAATGGATCATATTTTCTAGAATGACGATTATGTCGAATTTAAATGATACTGTATTGTTCATTCACTTTTGTTCCTCTACCAATTGTAGGATCAAACCACTCACATTTGAACAACACAACCTTTTTCAATGGTGTTCCAGGATATTCAATTTGAATGATTTCTTGAAGTTGACCATAAAAGTCATTTTCAAATTCACCGTAGCCTGTACCTTTAAGACTTTCCAATTGAATGTACTTTTGTGTGAAATGTGAAGCCACTTACAAAATAAACAGGCCATGTTTTTACAATTCTCAAAGGGCCCCATGCTAAAGCATGCATATTTGGATCGAACACATTATTTGATGCATTGTCAACCTATAAAAATATTTCAATAATAAGAGTGTTGTTATAAGTATATGTAAAATATAGTATGTATGTAAACCTTTTTCAAAACATACTTACATATTCTTTCAGCCATGATGCAAAGTTTTCTTCGATACATTTATCTGCATGTTCATCACTCATATTAGGATGAACTTTGCGTAATGCCTCCACAAAGATCCTATTGTAACATTATTTTCATTCAATTAAATTAATCATATTAGGAAATGAAGAATTTTTTTGGAACGTACTTACTCAATATAAGGTTGAATCTCATCACAATTGATTAATATATGATTCACGACATCATTGAATTCCTTATCCTCCAAAAACCGAACTTTGCATTCACCACCAAATTGGCCAGGCAAATTAAAAATAGAAAAGACAGTTTGTGATAAATCATCTTCATCTGCCTCTCTTCCAATGCTAGCATTGTATGGTTGCATGTTTGACTGATAATAGTATGTGCAAAATTAAGAAATCTCTTCAATAAGGTATGACTCAATTATCGATCCTTCAACACGAGCCTTATTCTTAACCTTCTTTTTAAGGTGATGGAGAAATCTACAATAAATAAAGAAAATAATTTGTGATTAACACAACTTAAAAAAAATGAACTATTGATGGATTCAATAAGCTAGATATAATACCTCTCAAAGGGATACATCCATCTATATTGCACTGGACCGCCAACTCTCGCTTCATATGGCAAATGAATAGGTAAGTGTTCCATTGAGTCAAAAAAACCAGGCGGGAAAATGCGTTCCAATTTACATAACACAATTGGGATATTTTTTTCATGGCTAATAAGATCATCCACTTGTACTGATGTTGAGCATAAATCTCTAAAGAAATGACTAAGCTCAGTTAAAGGCTTCCATGTTTGTTCTGGTAATGAGATAAAAGTAATTGGAAGTAAACGTTCCATGAACACATGACAATCATGACTTTTCATTCCATGTAACTTTCCATCCTTCATGTCAACACATCTATCCATGTTTGAAGCATATCCATCTGGCATATTTAAACTTTTTACCCATTCACAAATTGCTCTTTTTTGTTCCAAAGTAAATGTGTAGTTTGCCTTGGGCTTTATGATCCTACCATTACTTTGTTCATGTATTTCCAAGTCCTTGCGTTTGCAGTACTCTTTCAAGTTCATTCTTGCCGTTATGTTATCTTTAATTTTCCCTTTAATGTCCATAACAGTATTAAACACATTATCGAACACATTTTTTTCAATATGCATGACATCAAGATTATGCCGAATCAAATTAGTGCTCCAATAAGGCAGATCCCAAAAAATGCTTCGTTTTGTCCAATTATGATCAATTCCATACCCTGGTATTTGAATTTCATCATTATCAATTATCATTGGGTTCATATGAACTCTCTGCCATATTTCTTGCCCAATCAACCTAGGAGGGGGTTCTGACTTTTCAATCATATTCTTATAAAATGCATCTTTATTTCTTCTAAATAAGTGATCATTTGGCAAGAATTGTCTATGGCAATCAAACCAAGACGTCTTGCCACCATGCCTCAAACGGAATGCTTTTGTACGTTCCATGCAATAGGGACATGCCAATTTTCCTGCAGTCATCCATCCTGACAACATTCCATATGCAGGAAAGTCATTAATTGTCCACATTAATGCAACTCTCATTACAAAATTTTGTTTTGTGGAAATATCATAAGTTAAAGCACCCTCTTCCCACAATAACTTTAACTCATCAATCAAAGGCTGCAAATACACATCAATCTTACTTTTAAGGAGTTGTCATACACATCCAAGGAGTAAGGTTGTAAGGAGTCACAATTACAAGCCAACACGAATACTGAGAACCAGATTGACCAAAGGGAGTGAACCCATCAGCACATAATCCAAGTCTCACGTAGCGTGGTTCAGAAGAGAAATTTGGATGTGTTAGATCAAAGTGCTTCCATGCTTCAGCATCTGAGGGATGTTCGAGGACACCTTGAACTTGTTGATGCTCATAGTGCCATCTCATATGGTGTGCAGAATTCATAGTCGCATATAATCTCTTTAACCTTGGTGTGAGTGGTAGATAATGCATACGCTTTAAAGGCACCTCCTTACCACTCTTACCTAACTTGGACCTTGGAGCATGACAAAATCGACACTCTTTTTCTATTTGGTCATCTTTGTAGTACAACATACACCATTTGATGCAACAATCTATAAGTTTTTTTTCCATTCCATGTTTTGATACCAACTTCTTTGCTCTGTAAAAATTAGGGATGAGCAAGTTATCATTAGGCATAGCCTTTTTCATAACTTGAAGTATCTCATCAAAGCTCTATTGCGATATATTCCATTCGGCTTTAATACTCAACATTCTAACCGTCATAGACAATTCGGAATGTGTATCACAACCATCCCACAATGGTCTTTGTGCAAATTGTAACAAATCATAAAAAGCTTTGGCTTCCTTATTTGGAGGTTCCTCCATGGGTTGCTCAAAATGGCCTATAAATTCTGACCCAATTGCATCAAAAATCATAGACTCATATGGATTTCTTTGTGGCTCGACCTCTAAAGACTGACTCGATGTATCTTCCTTGTTAATGTTATTTGTATTTCTATTATTTGAACTCAAAGCTTCCTCCCCATGTGAATCCCAACACCAATAATTTGGCTTGAAGCCATGTTTATACAAATCAACCATAACCTCACTTGGAGTTAATAAATCAATGTTTCTATGTTTTTCGCAAGGACACCTAAGTTTACCCCCATTATCAGAAAATTTGGTTTTCTTAATTGCTTGCTTCACAAAATCTCGAACACCATTAACAAATTCATTTCTGAATCCTGTCCCATTTGGAAGAAGTCTCTTATACATCCATTTTCGGTGCTCAGGAATTTCCATATTCTGTTTTTGATGAAAATAAATTGAGCAATGCATATACAAATCTAGCAATTTCCATATCCTGTTTTGTGTAAATAGATTGAGCAATGCATATATATACATAGCAATTTCATAACTATTATATATGATATAGAGTAATTGATTTCATTGAACTTAATGGAATTGGCTAATTAAATAAGCTCAAGTAGCTTAAAATCTTAAGCAACTCTAGTTTCTTTGGATGAAAGCTCAAGCAGAAAAATCAATAAGGACATAATAACTATCAAGCAACAAATGATAAGTGAAATAAAACGTTTTTCAAAAAGATATACTTGCAATAATTTATTGACTATTAATTTGAGATAAAATTACATAAGTGATAAGTGACATGAGTATCTAAAGTTAAAAAAAAAACTACGTACCTTAAAGAATGAAATTTCACAAATTTTCTTGCAAGATAGAAAGGGTAGCTGGGAAAAAAAAACAAGTAAGCCTCACTTTAACAAATATTTTATCATATAACAACATAGAAATAGAAATATAATTTAGTTTGTTTCATGAGGAATTTTTGTCAATCATGCTACAGAAGGTCATTGGTATTTGGTATACATGACAAACCAAAGTAATATTGCACTTAAGGGTAAATATTGCACTTTTGTGCCTTAAGTTATTTTTAGGTTTCATTTTAGTCCTTTGAGTTTTGTTTGTTTCATTTTGTTCCCTTAAGTTACAATCTTTAGACACTTTGGTCCCTCAAGTTATTTTCATTCAGTTTTTGTTCTTTAAGTTACAAACATTAAACACTTTGGTCGCTTATATTACAAACATTATACACTTAGATCATTTCTAATAGTGTCTAACATTGTAACTTAGGGAATCAAAATGTCTAATTTTTGTAATTTAAAGACCAAAATGTTTGACGTTTATAACTTAATGGACGAAAACAAGATAACAATAACTTAAGGAACTAAAATGTCTATCGTTTATAACTTAAGTGAACAAAATGAAATGAACAAAACCTAAGACACTAAAGTGAAACTTAAATTAACTTAAGGAACCAAAATGAAAAATATTTGTATAATAGTTGTCATAAAAAATAGTAATCAGCAAGATAAATGAAATGTAACTTTTGCAATTCGTTTACACTAATTCCTTCATTAAGATGATAAATGAAATCTAACTTTTGCAATTTGTTTACACTAACTCCTTCATTAAGATGAGAATAACTACCTTCTACAGTTTTTTTATCAACAACTCCAACAAGACCAAAATTATTTTTATTTCACAAACCAAAACAAGGTTCAAGTGCAATTGAAAAATCAAAGATAAAATTCAATACAAAATCAAAACTTAACAAAAACAAGAAAATTGATGGGTATGAGAAGAGTAAAAAAATTGGTATATAAGTGTGTTTGACAGAGAGTAAGAGAGTGCTATGTTTGTGCAAAAGCGCATCACACACATCACATATAACAAAAAACGCAGCACATATAATAAAAGCAGATAAAATCAAACTCATGTGAAACAACAATGAACCCTACCCATTCATTTTAAAGATTAACTAATATGTGGAAAGTGAAATTAGATTGATGATTGATTTTATTATGTACAAAATATAAAGAAAAGAAAAGAAATTGGTACTCACAGTCACCTACAATTGTGCAAACGGATTGAGTCTTTGTTGTTTCCTTAAAGCAATACGACTTCCCTTTGAGGGATTTGGAGCACAACTTTTTCTTCTTCTAGTGAATATGGACAGATTGGAGGGGTAATGGAAGACGAAACGTTAGGGATTTGGATTTGATTTTCGTTTCCCTTTCACACTGTGAAAAAAGAAGAAGCAGATGAATGTGGATCCTTCTCTCCCAATGTTAACAACCTAGAAGATTCAAACGGTGCAAAGAAATTCCTCCGCGCCATTCTGTGCTTCATTGCCCTTAAATAGTTACCATTGTTTTTGTTTTTGATGTTATAACTTTATCTCTACACATATTTTTGTTTAGGGGTTCTATCAAAATCTCAAAGGCGAGTAGTTTTAGTGACTGGGCGGGGTATACAATTTTTTATTAAAAAAATAATAAAAACACTTTAAATATATTTTTATAAAAAAAATCCGTATGAATTCCGTCTCAATATTTTAGACGAATTGCAGACAAACTTTTTTATTTAACTGATTTTGTACGAAATTTGTGGGAAATCATCTTGAATATACAAAGGCATATAATACTCAGACAAATTTGAGACGAATTTGGGACCAAACTTATTTGTAACGGAAAACCGTCCCAAATCTGTTCGAAATGCAAAATACCATTCCTACAAACTTAAATCCGTTCTAAAATTTCGTCCGAAAATACATGTTTTCTAGTAGTGTTAGCTCTTCTTGCATTGCAAGAATCTATCCATCATTTGCCAGTGCTTCATCAACAGAGGTGGGATCAATTAATCTAGAGCAGACCAAATAATGTTGTGTCTTTTAGTAATGATCTACTCTTTAAAGGATTATTTTCACTTTCAATAATCATAGTGTCTAGATGAGATGACTTGTATTTCCATCCAATTTTATCTTCTGAATGAACTTGACTAGTATGAAACTGGGTATCATGATATGACATCCACTTCTACTGAAAGAATTTGGTTGCATTGGATTTTGTCTGATATGGGTATCTCTCTTTTTGAGCCAACTCCGATGCACTGCGATAATAAGAGTGTTATTCAAATTGCTCATAACTCAGTCTTTCATGAACGCACCAAGCACATTGATATTGATTGTCATCTCACTTGTCTTCATTTTCAACATGGAACCATTACTCTATCGTTTGGCTCCTCTTTCTTACAAATTGTTGATTTGTTCACAAAGATGCATTTCGTTAAACATTTTTCGTTTTCTGGTTGACAAACTCTCGACGCTCCATGTTAATGCATCGTGAGTTTGAGGAGAGATGTTAGATAATATTATTATATATTAGCAGTAAGGGTATTTTAGACATTTCTATTCTCTAGGTATATACTTATTGTAACTCTATTAGTTTAAGCTTTTTGTTCATTTTTATTATAAAACCCTAGACAAGGGTTCTTTCTCTTATTGCTCTCTTCTTCTTCTTCCTCCCTTCTATGTTTATGTAAGATTATCATTGTTAACATCCAAATCCTTACTTAAAACCTTAATGATTTTGGAGTAGTCATGTTTTTTATTCTTCATATAACCATCAACAATTTTGATTAGTTTGTTCACTAATCTATAAAATACAAAGCTCTAATAGAATTTAAATTTGAAAATTGTCCTTGGCCTAGGATCCCACGTATGGGATTTTTGGTCACCATTCACTAGTGTTGGGTACCAACGGTAATGAAAGTGAAATAAAAGCAGCTTAGTCGCATATGTGGGTAGAATATAGCAAAAAAACATAGGTAGTGTTGACTTCTCTAAGTTAGTTGTACTTTTGATGACGAGGCTAAAAAGGAAGAGCCAACCGGCGTGTGATTTACAAAAGATTTTTATTTTTTATTTTTACAAATCAAAGCTTAAAGCATTTCTTTTATAATAACGTGTTCAACATATTGAGGTATTTCTATCAAAATTTAGAAACTAGCTAAAAAGAAAGCAGCTTTTGACAACAAGTGAGCAGTCTCTTTTGCTTGCCTCCAAACAAACTCAACACTGGAGTTACTGTAGAAAGTAGAGAGACTGTGCCTACAAGCTCGGATAGTAACCCCAAACTCAGAAATATTTTCGGTATTAGCTTATAGACTGTGCCTACTCTTGGAATCCAATTTTAAATCTAATGGAGCCAAATGTGGTTCATGTACCCAATGCAACGCTACAAGTAATCCAAACACTTCTCCCACGTGAACTGCACACATAGACGTAAACAACTATGTTTTGATTAGGATAAAAGACCAAATTTGTCACGAATAACTATACCAATACCCACCTTATTGTTCTGCACAGAGAAAGATCGTCAATGTTGCATTTCACTTGTCTGTGGCTTGGAGTTGTCCGCTGCATCATAGTAGGGTCTGTTCGCGACTGCTATAGCTACTGCTGTGTTTTTTGTGCAAGATGCACAGTCATATACTACACACACACCATCAACCATATTGTTCCAAATACAATTGTTGTATTGCTTCCAAAGACCTCATAATGCATAAGCTAAATGGCCTAAATCAGAAACAGACAAAAGACATAGAGTGCGAAAAATCAGTGTTGCATCATCCATTTCCAACTCCTTGGACTGCAGGAATGCAACAAAAAAAAGCATATGGTTGCCAAATGCGCAAAATGATCGGACAAGAGAAAAAATGTGGTAGATGTCCTCTATTCAATCGTTGCAAAGAGCACAATTATGAGCACACATGACTCCATGATCTTGTAATCTTACCCGTGTGGGGAGGCAATTTCGACAAATTTGCCATAATAGATTCTTAACCTTAGGAGGAACGGTTAGGTGCCAAATAAGGTACCATGGGCCAACCATCTTGAATTCAAAAATAATTATGAGATCTTCGGTGCATAGTCTATAAGCAATTTTGATAGAATATATGCCATTCCCCGCCACATACCAAATTCTTTGATCTCCGATAACTGAAGGAAATAAAGGTGTACTCAAAATTTTTAGAACCGTCTCTAGTGCAAATAATGTGGAGATAAGAGAAACATTCCAAGCCTTGCCAGGAAGACTAATGATGTTAGCAACTGTCAACTGATTCAAATTGGTATTCACAAAATTTGACTGAGCGATGGAGGAACCATCAATTAACCAACTTTCATCCATAAGAGGGATAATATCACCAGAACCAATACACCATCAACTGCCTACTATGACAACAATCTTAGCGCTTCAGATGCTTCTCTCGATATATCTCAGATTGTGACTGATTGTGGAATTTAAACAATTGGTGTGCGGAAAGTATTTATCTTTGAAGAACTGTGAAATGAGAGTGTCTGTATTAACAATCATGGGCTAACATTGCTTTCCTAAAAGAGTGTAATTGAATGTTGTGATGTTTTTGAATCCCATACTTCCTTCGTACTTATGCATTGAAAGTTTATCCCATGACAACCAAGGGATACCTCTAGATTGTGTGCTATTATGGTCCCACCAGAATGAATTCATCATCCACTCAATTTCATTAGCACGTATGGATGGAAGAAGGAATATGCTCATGATATAAGTCGGTATAGATTGTAGAACGAATTTTATGAGAATTTCTCGACCAGTCTTCGACAAACATTTGCTACTCCAAGAATGAATTTTATTCCAAACTTTATCCTTGATAAAGTTAAGAGTGGATTTCTTGCTTCGTTTGATCATAGAGGAAAGTCCTAAGTACTTCCTTGTGCTAAGAACTAAATGTACTCTAAGGGTATTCGTGACTTGGTAAAGTCTTTCATTGTAGTGGATCACAAAGACATAGCTTAACAATAAAGTCTTTCATTGTAGTGGATCACAAAGACATGGCTTAACATTGTGTTATGGTTTGTTAAAACTGTTTTTAAAATTTATTCGTGACTTGGTGATCAAAGCAAATCAGAAAGTAAAAGCAAAGTGAAGAAAAAGAATCACACAAGTATTATTTACTCTATCTCTTCAGGCTTTGAATATTCTTTCTCCAACATCTCCAGACTGTTGTCTTCAGAACCATTCTTCAACATTTTGGCAAACTTTCGTTGTGGTTCATGAGCGTTGTTGCCACTAACGGTGTAATTTACATCAGTTCATGTTGGTGTCTAAATTGACAAAGTTTATTTATAGGATTCTAACTCTCATTGAGAGGGTGTTGCATATTAAATTCTATATCAGTTCAAGTGTATGAAAACACTTTGACTGATTTACATCGATTCTAGCTTGTGTCTGATTTAACACAGAGTATGCTTTGAGGATTGTAGCTTTCATTGAGAGGATGTTACATATTCAATCCTATATCAGTTCAAGTGTATGAAAACACTTTGACTGATTTACATCAATTATAGTAACTCTCTAATGAGAGGATTTTTCATTCATGTCTTTTTGATGTGTTTTTCTTGTTGTGTTGCGTTTGTTTCTCTTTTAAAATGTTGCAAGTTGTTATTCCCACTCTTAAGCTCAGAATGCATGTTCTTTTATAGAAGCAGTTACAACATTGCCTTTTTCCTTCAAGGGTTGGCTTAGTGTTCTTCACGAATTGGCCTTGTGTCCTTCATGACATGGCCTTGTGTCCTTCAACATGGTGTTTCATTTTAATTCAATAGTAGATCTGCCGAGAATAATCTAACTGTTTAGCCTAAACTGAAAGTTAGAACTTGTTTAAGTATTTTGATTTCAATTTTGCTGAAGCATAATGTTTTTGATTAGAGGCACAAAACAATCAGAAGCAGAAGTACTTGATCAGAGGCACAAAACAATCAAGAGCATGATTTCTTGACCAGAGACATGAACACTAGAATTATGATTTCTTGACAAGAAGCATGAAGCAACCAAAGGCAGAATTACTAGACCGAAAGTAATGACCGGTTGCAAGTTTACTGAACCAAAGGCAACAACCAGAGGCATTCACTTTATCAAAGCACTGAATTTTACCATAGGCATTGACTTTTTTCAACATTGACTTTTTACTAGGGATTTTGACTTTATCCTATCGTTGACTTTTTTATGGAGGGTGACTGTTTCCATAACATTGATTTTTTCTAGGCGTTGACTTTTTCCAGAGTGTTGATTTTTCAAATGATACATAATAGTTTAGAGTCAAACGTTTGATGAGATTATCAAAGACAAAGGCAAAAGAACTCTTATTACGATTGTCAGAATCAGAGGCATACAAATTCTTGTTACGCTTGTGTATCAGAGTTATAGGCAGATGAATTCTTGTTACGCTTGTGTATCAGAGGCAGAGGAACTCAGATGCTTGTTTCATATCCAGAGGCAACTGGTCAGAGGCAATTTGACCAGAAGCTTGATTGCTTCATCAGAGACTGACTTTTCCAAAGTCTATTTTGCTTCATCAGAGGTAGACTTTCCATAGTATGTTTTGTTTCATCAGAGGTAGACTTCAGCAACTGCATTGAGAGCATAACTGAATCAGGAAAAGTGGTAGTCTTGGCAAAAACCTTCTTGTACCATTTGAGGCTGAGTCAGTCTAATGCTTGTATCATTAGAGGAAGTATATCGAATGCACCTTTTCACCAGTTTTGGATGCGAAATTTTCCTTCATTGTTTTGTTGTCTTGGAACTGCACACTTAACATATATAGTTAGGAGATATTTGTTCTTTATTTATTTGTATCTGTTATCATCAAAATATTAACTAGATGATTGTGTTTCAAAATACTTTTTTACTAACATAAATAATATATATTTTTAAAATAATTAGATAATATATATATATATATATATATATATATATAATTTTTTTTTTGCATGTTTTTTATAAGCATATTTTTCTATGTATGTCTAAATAATATTTATTTGAGGTTGTGATCACAGTATATTTCAATGAAACATTGTATGTCTAAATAATATTTATTTGTTTGGATTCCATTTGAGTTGAGATCCACCTAATAGTTCTTCCCATCACGACTCAAGTCAGCGAAATATTGTCATTTCAACAACTATGTCACAGGTCTCAAACTTATCCATCAATCAAGACTTTCTCAACAAATCAACATCATTGTCATATGTATCTCCACTGTGCCTTTCATTATAAATCTCAACACTGTGCCTTTCAGTAGTGTACTTCTTTAAATATTTTCTTTCTATTGTGGCATTCCTCTTTATAACAGGTTCAACGTCTGATTGCATCTAATCGCTGCGACAATTTTCATCATGAGTCGGATCATCACCATCAACTTTACATGGCTTATCAGAAACCTAAACTATTTATTGCCTAAAGGGTTATTCAAGGTGGTTGTGAGTTAATAATTTTTTGTTTTGAAAGTTAATTCAAAACCAAAATTTGTTTTGGTAAAATGGGATTGATTTGGTATTTTACTTAACTTTGAAACTATTTTGACCTAAAACTTAATACCAAAAGAATAGATTTCATAATACTTGTTTTTGTTTTAAAAATAACATGCAACCACCAATCAGTGGACGTCACTAGGGGTGTACGTGGGTTGGGTTGGGCTGGTTTTGACAAAACCCGATGCCCAACCCGATCGACTATCTTTGGATTGGGTTAAGTTCTAAACCCATATTTTTTTCATTTAACCCGAACCGAACCGACCCGATCAAGAACGAGTTGGGTTGGGTTGGGTTGGCGGGTTATACATAAATAATAACCTGTTTTTTATTTTACAGGAAAATATATTGAATGAAAATATATTTAATACTTAAATGTCTCAAAAACTATAAAATTTCAATCACATCATTCAATTCTTTAAAAAAGTCATCAACCTCTCACACAAAAAAATAAATCCAACAATCTTCAAATACATAAATAAATTCAACAACAATAAATCAATAAAATATAAAAATTCATCAATTCTGAGCAATGTCAACTTCAAGTACAAGCACTTAACAAGTTTCTCAAAGTCCGGAAGAAAACAATTGGGAATATGCAAAAACAAATATTAATAATAAAAGTAGTTGGTCAACCACATTACTTTAATCATTACACATAACCCACCAACCATTTTAGTTTACTAAGCTACGATTATTTTTTAATAGTAGTGCTTCATTTATTTATAGTTAGAATACTTACTATTTTCAAATAAAATACTAAAAAAAGTGTTTAATAGATTTAAATGTAAAAAAATTAAACTAAATTCATTATAAGCTGTTATATAAGCATCATTTTTGCTCATAAATAGTATTTAACGAAAAAAATTTGTATTTAACAAATATAAAAAATTTAAACTAAATTCATTATAAGCATAAGCTTTCTGTTCATACCTTTATTATGTAAAACTATAACAAAATATAACATTTAAATAAATAGTATTTAACTCAAAAATTAAATAGCTCTTTTGAAAGAGACAATTAAAAAAATATAACTAGTTACCGGGTCGGGTCTACGGGTTGACGGGTTCAAATTGTTAAACCCATTACCCGAACCAAATATAAGCGGGTTTCAACAGGTTGGGTTGGGTTGGACCCGAAAGTGACCGGGTACGGGTAAAAATCGGGTTGGGTTGGGTGATCGGGTTGGCGGGTCGACCCCCACCCATGTACACCCCTAGACGTCACCACCATTCCAACAACCATCGACTACCATCTCCGACAACTACTACCATCACCAACCACCCACCTCTGACCACCACCATAAAGACTGACCATTGTTGGTCACCATATCTACGACCACCATCGCCACTTATGACCTCCTTTGACCATCGACCACCTACTTCCATCAACTTATGTCCACTACCACCTTCGTCACACTCTAACGACTAGTGACTACCTCCAACTTCTAACTACCTTTTTTGACTTCTGCAGCTACCTTCAAGATTGATCACGCACTACGTTAACTATCTTTAACAACTATCACTTTCAACCATTTATTATTTAAATTATTATAAAAAAATTATAATTTTATAATATTTAAATTATTTTAAAATAATTAAAATTTGATAAAATTTATATATAATTTATTTATTTTTATGTAACGATATTTTTTATAGTTAGTGAAGTCATAATGACACGAATTAAAGAGAGTGATTTAATTCAAAAAATAAAAAATAAAAAATTGAAACTCAAGTTAGAATTGAAAAAAAAATTTGAAATTGAAAATTCAAAACGAAAACTAATTTTAATTTTTAAAAGTTTCAATAAAAGCAAAAATCACTTCGATGGAGGCCTAAGTCTTAAAAAACACTTCCTTCTAATTGAATTTTCCTATTTGAATTAAATATAGAGTTCCCCAAACATTTTGAAGAAAAAACATTGTTTTAATTTGATTAAGAAGATTTGCTATTGGTTTATCGATTTAAAAAGGTGGATTACTACTAAATTTTATTTTTATTTAAAAAGTTTTATATTACAGGACTTGGTTTTAATTTAAAAAGTGATTTGCTACAAAAAAGAGTTCACTGAGAATAATTGTTTAACTCATTTTCTATATTCAAGATAGAACTCTCTTAATTTAAATGATTTATTAAATCTTTTGCAAATGGGAATTTGAAAGAAACTTAAATTCCAAAGTTATTAATAAAGGTTTTCATAAAAGAAATTGAGATGAAAATGAGAGTGAGAGTTGGTGATAAAAAGAGGAGACGATGTAAACCATGGTGAGATGAGACTTTCGTGGTTAATTCATCCACCAGGACGTGGTCGAACCTTACAAGAAAAGTGACATTCAAGATGAGAGATGTTGTAGCTATTTACTATAGGAAGAAATAAACCATTTTCTTGGAAGAGTTATTGACCATTTCTTTCTTCTAAACTTTAAATCAATTCTCCATTGTTAACACTCATTTTAGTTCTGTATTAGATCCTTATTTGATAGTTATTTTCTACTTTATTAGTTTTAAGCTCATTATAAGTTAACTCTTTTTAGTTACAACATCTTTATTTTGCATGGATTTTATCAGGACTGATCTAACACGTTACGAGGTCTAAAATAAAATTATCAGACGGGACATTTTTAAAGTAAATAAATAAATAATTAATATTTTATTTAAAATTTATCTTTTGCACTTTTTTCGAATTATTGTAATCGATTTTGTTTAAGAGTTTTTTTTCAATCGATAATAAAGCTAATCCATTTAATCTTTCTTGTGACATCGTTGATCTTAGATAAGATTTAATTAATTTGAGTTTCAAAAAGCTTCTTTATGCTGAAGCGACAGTTACAAAAATTGTTAACATTATTCTACGAGCAATATATGCATTTGGAAAAGAATCTAATTTTCTTATATAATTAAGTATGTCATTTGTTGTATTATTTTCTACTTGTATTATCTCTCTTAGAATTTTAAGTTCTACAAATAAATCTAATCCATCAATGTCTGAGTTGTCCTTATGTTTTAAAAAACGTTCAAGGTTAATGCAATTTTCTTTTAATTTTTTATCATCCAATGATTTTAATTTTTCAATATTAAATAGAAAACCAAAATTATCCGCGTACAATTTAAATTTTTCAAATCTACTTTGAAATGAAGTAATCAATTTTAAAGGACTCTTCAGAAGATTGTACAAAGTCATTATCAACACTTTCATCAAATTTTTTCTTTCTACGAATAATACATTTTTCTCGAAACTTAGGTTCTATGTCCATTTCGATAGAAGTTTCTTTGACAGAAATCATGAGATTTTCAAATCAATTTTCTCTATATTTTTCAAAAAATGAAATAAGACATTTCAATTGTTCTATAGCAACATCAATACGCATATCATTTGATTGAAAAGTTTTACTAATTGAGTTTACAACAAATAAAATATCTTACCAAATAGTCATGCTTAGCAAAAATTCAATCGACTTCACTTTTTACTTTAGGATCATCATTAACTTCACCTAATTTTAATAAAGCATCTTTTAACTGAGGAGTTTGAAATGCAAAGCTTTAACACTTTCAATGCGACTTTTCCAACGCGTTTGTGACAATGATTTTAGAGTTAAACTATGCATATGATCTTGCACAATTTTCCATCTTTTAGTTGAAGAAAAAAATAGTATGTATATACGTTTTATTTGTTTTTGAACATCTTTGTCAATTGTTTTCTCTTTTGACAATCTTAATTCTAAATCCATCCAAGAGCTCATGTTAGCAATGTGTTCACTACTTGTCTCATGATTTTTCAATTTATAATTAATATTTCCCCAATCCCTACTACCTTCATTAGCCAATTTACTTGTACTAGGAAGATCATTAAATAATTTGCAACAAAATCCTTTATCCAAGTCTTGAGAATAAACTAACCATCTTCTTTTGTGTGTTTCTCTATTGGGCAACTTTTGAATGTAAAGGGACAAAGAAAAGTGTGTCTTGAAGATTTATCCTTAGAAAAATCTATATCAATAAGTTTAACATGACATTTTTCTACCAATAAATCTCTCAAACTTGTATCAATATTTGTCCATTGACTAGGATCATATATATTTTTGGGAATTGATTCTTCTAATTCATTGATTTCTTGATTACAAAGTGATTATGATTCCATAGTTTCATTTATTTCTACAACATTATCCTGCTCATTTAATAAACAATCACCAATATTTTTAATTTTAGTTTTTTTTGGTTGTTTTGATAAATTTATCTATAGCCCCCTTTTGCGATGCAATAAAAGCTTCAACTTTTTTTTTTTTTGTAATTTTGCATAGCCTGATTCATATTTTCGAGTTGACATTTATATATACGAAAATAGAAGCAACACAAATTCAACAAGATCAAAGATAAATATTAGAGCAATAGAACCTGATCGGTAAGATACTATTTAAAATAAAAGTTTCTTCTAGTTCCTACTTCACCAAAATAGAAAATTAGAAATTGTTGATCTTGCTACAATTGGAAAAAACTAATAATTTAGAATATAGATTAATAAATGTTTACTTATATGTCATACAAATTAGAAAAATAAAATAAAAACATATACCTAAATATATTATGGTCACTAACAAGAGCTAATCACACAATTAAAATTCAAAACGAAAAATAAAATCAAAGCAAGGAATAAGGAAGTAGGGTCAAAGTGAAAAACAATTGTTTTTTAGTGTTGATAATAAAGTTTCAAATGAAGTTTCAATCTGATATTTTAAAAGATTTTTTTTTAGTGAAAACCAAACCTTTAATATCATAAGATTTCTTTTTAGTGAAAATTAATGTCTTTAATATAAAAGATGTTGTACCCTATCCTCCTAAGTAGTTGTGTCATTCTATGATTTTAATTGACCAGTAGTATAATCAACACAAATATCAATTCAAAAATGATTATGCTAAAAATTGAAAATTAAAATTTTTTTGGAGACCCTTTTTTGTTTTTGTGTATAATTACTGGAGTTTTAAAAAGTTTTTATAACATGGTATTATGCGTTAGTTCCGTATAAAAATTAAAATAAAAAATTATTTTTTGACGAGGCATAAAGCAAGGGTTTTACATGCCTCTCCCTTCGTCCGACTCTAGATTTTATGGGTGAAAGACATGTTATGGTTATATTTTAGTTCCTCACATGAAGTTGATATTTATGTTTATAGTTATTTGTGTTTTTAGTTCATACCATTTGAGCTAATTTTGATTTTAGTCATTTTATTTTTTTCTCTCTCTGGATTTCATCACCACAATATGAGATTCTTTTGATTTTAGTCTCCCACTTGCACATGTCGCTCAACCACGGATGATGTGACATGCTAACATGACATGCCACGTGGCACTAAGTTGTTAGCATCTAATGGGTAGCTACCACATGGAAGAGACGGAATTCAAAACAAAACATAATTACAACGATCAAAAACAAAAAAAAAAAACTATAAATTACATGGATGAAAATAGTAAAGCAAAAAAAAACTCTAATTCATTAAAATAATAGATTTTTTTGGGTCTTTTTTAATCTCTTTTTTCAATAGTAAAAGCTATCTTGTTACTTTCTTTATCTTTATTATCAATACTACCCACAAAGTATTATATCATCCTAAAACTCATTGGTACTTTATTTTGAGCAAGGGACTTATGGAGGCTACAACCAAATTCAGCACCCTCTCAGCCTAAATCACTTGTTAACACGTAGTTGAATTGATCATGTCAGAAACCACCTATAGTTGATATGACCGAACACCAACAAATATATTTTTTTTCCAAAGATTGAAGACATTAAAGATTGTGGATCTCACATTATTCTTGACTATTGTCCGGTGGAAAACATTAGTTTGGTTGTTAGGATTAAGGTTTTGGTTAGGTTATTTTTCATTGATTTTTGCAACTTTTACATGTATCGTCGACATGTTTTTTGTTTTCTTGGTTATTAAATCTGATTGTACTATTTTTTATTTTAGTATAAATGAAATTTATTTTTCTGGTAAAAAAAATCTTAAAACTCATTGGTACAATTTTTTTGGTAATTTATCACTAAGAAAATTACTAGAATTCATATTAAAAAAACTCATACTAAAGGTTCTTGGTGGATTAAGAATTATTTATTTGCGCCTACCTTAATGCTAGTTCCTAATCAAATTAATGCTAAATTAGAGATAATAATCTAAGTATTTTTAACACAAAGAATATTATCACCTAATAAATAAGTAATTATGTTTATTAAAAGAGTAAGTCGTTATATAACAATGAAAAGCATTGCAACAAACATATAATAATCTATAGTCTGAGTCAAAGCATTATAAACAAAGGAAATACAAGTCAATGATCGACCCTCTAAAGGCAAAGGAAAAGAACACTACAATGATTATTTTGTCTATGATTAAAAACCCATGTTGATCCTCTAACTAAAAGATCAAAAGAAGAAAGCTCTTAATGAAACCTCTAATAAAGTAAATTTTCTGGTACAAGTTAGATCATCTGGTGAACAAAGAAGGAGAATCTACTAAATCAGTTCTCATTGACTCTGAAGAATCTGTTAGAGTTGTGACTGATTATGAGAAACTCTCCCTAAATGTGCCTCCAACAAATCTTTTAATACAAGCTCACTTTGATAACTCTGCCTTTGATAATTTTGATAAACTAGTTCACCGTCTACTCAACATTTCAAGTCAAGACTCTGATACAATCAACACTCTTATAAGAAGTCAATATTCCAACATCATTTGCTCGTCAAGGATGGACTTATCCTCTAAGTGGGGATGCACATGACATCCTTTAACAGTGACATTCTCTGAGATACGTCAAGGATGGACTTATTCAATCAATTTTTTTGTTGTTTTGTTTATTTTAACTGATTATCTTATCCCTTGTACATGTGTGTCTAGGAAATAGTTTTACTCCGTGTTGTGTGTTTGTGTAGTCTTTTCTTATTCTTGTGATACGTATCTTCTGTCTTGGCCTGCGTTGTATTGTTTTTGATCGTATTGTCTGTGTTCTTTTTTAAAATTGTTCTCAGCTTACTTTCGTTAATAATTATGTTTTGATTTCTTTTCTTTTTCTTGCTTATTTAAACTTCTCTTTTCTCCACTTTTTAAAAAAATCATCTTTTTTGTTTAAACCTTTTTCTCCCACCCTAAATCCTTTTACATCCAAAAGTTTTAAACTTGAAACTCCTTAGGAAAAAAAATAGTCCAATCACTCATCCCTTATTGAGTCTTCTTCTTCCTAAATGATCATCTTCCTACATTATACTCTCATAAAGACTTTATGATCTTCTTAAAACATGAACTACTCCACTTCAATGTTGAAAAGTTCAGAAATCTTAAATTCGGTACATCTGTGAACTACACTCAACAAGATGGATTATACAAGGAGATTCACAAAATGTGTTCAAAGGTTCTCTTTGTGCAAACCTTGGATGTCAATGTCTTCTTCTCTTACTAAGGACCTTATATACAAGTTAGTAGTAAGAAAAGAGCATTGAAAGACTTATACCTCATTTTCTCTGATTCTATTGTATTGGATGAATGGTTTGGAAATAATGACCAAGAAGGGTTTGAGCACATACAATCCTATCAAAGATTTATATCTTTGGAGGATTATATCTCCAATTCAATATTCAAATAAAGTCCCATTAGAAATGTCAAAGATAATTAGAGAAAAGAGAAAACTAAATTATCTCATTTTCTTTAGCTACGTATG
Source organism: Cicer chorassanicum (assembly GCA_037974735.1). NCBI lineage: Eukaryota > Viridiplantae > Streptophyta > Magnoliopsida > Fabales > Fabaceae > Cicer > Cicer chorassanicum. The sequence continues at coordinate 21,644,833 of JBBPBP010000003.1, forward strand.
ACAAGTTAGAAGGTAGGCTCCTATATATGAAAACTTCTTCTTCATTCTATCATATGAAAGTTCAAAGAAGGAAGTCACTTACTAAAGAAAGTGTTGAACATGTCAACACGAGAAGGGGGGTTGAATTGTTTTTGACAAAGTTGATAACTTTTTGCTAATTTGATGGCGGCTGGTTGGTTTTTATGAATTACTTGGATAAGAAGCAATCAAATTTAGAGGTTGCAAACAATGAAAGCATAAATAATTTGACACATAGATTTATCCTGGTTCACAACTAACTTGGCTACATCCAGTCCCATCATTCAGAAGGCTTTAATCCCTTAATTCAATTACCTTGAATTACAAAACACCTGACCCTCCAAGCCAATCTTCCAAAATAGTCTGACAACCCTAGACTTTTGAGGAACTAACCACCTTGACTTTACAAGAGAAGTCTTCTTCTAACGAACTGTTAACCCCAGATTGAAGAAAGAACTAAAGCACTATTGGGTTTGATTCAAAAGATTGTAACTTTAAGTGTTTGCTTCTAACAAAGCTGATAATAATAATAACTCTCACACTATAAGAAAAGAACACTCAGAAAATATTTCTAACCTGAACAAGTGTTTCTCTCTTTGAACTCTAAGATAAATTTGGAATTTAGAGCTTGAGTTCTTTTACTCTTTTATGCTTTTTGATAATTTTCTTCTTCAGCCTTGAGTATCTATTTATAGTTAAAATTTGGGTTTCAATTTAGTCCTTGTTTAATTTTGAATTGTATCTTGTTCAGATTGCATTTGTAAATTTATCAGATTGATTTTGTTCATATTTTGTTGTAGATAAATCTTGATCAAATATTCTTCACAACTTGATCAAATCATCTTCAAATCTTGACCATATCTTCTTTTCAACTTGGTCAAAGATTTTCTTAAATTATAAATATGAATCAAATCTTATTTTAGATTTGAATCAAATCTTATTTTAGTTTTTCTTCAATTATAAATCTGAATCAAATCTTATTTTAGATTTTCTTCAATTATAAATTTGAATCAAATCTTATTTTAGATTTTCTTCAAAAACATGAATCCTCTTTCATACTCTTTGATGTCAAATATATTGTTTTCATAAAATAATTTTGTTATCATCAAAACTCTAAATATAAAATCAACTTGGTTCCAACAAGTGTCAATAAAGAGACTTAGTTTATTTATGTATTAGGAGTTGGTGATTCAAACCTAATATGTAACATAAATTAATGGATCTGGTTTAGTTAGCCTTAGAAAGACCTTGGAATTTTATTTTCCTTTAAGGCCTTTTGTAATAAGTATTACAACTGTAATGTAATTTGTGTTTGTTACAAGTGTGATATGAATTATGAATTGAATAGTTGTTCTTTCTGTTTTTAGTCTCTACTTCTGTCTTACTTATTTCCCTCTGCTTTCTTCTATTCACCTTCATTTTTTTTTTCTTTCTTTCTTCATTTTTCGTTTTTTTAGTTCCCTTATCTATGTTCTTTCAATCATCTCCCAACTTCTTGTTTTTGTTTTTTTTCTTTAACCTTTTTGAAACTCTTCTTCTATTGATGTTGATTCATCTTCTTCTAGGAAAAGGAAGTCACCTCCCTCTCCCAAGAAGAAGGAAATCTCACTATCTGAAGTTGCCTTGATTGTGAGCGACATTCTCCTCGAACAACTTGAAGTTCGGATTGCTATGCAAGAAGGTCACCACAAGCTGGACATTCGCAACTCTCAAATGGAGGAAGCAACTGAACTCTTGAGAAGTGTCTTTAGATGTTTTTATATCTTCTGTCTAGGATTAAGTTCTCTTAAGTTTTCTTTTCTTTCCTTTCTCATTTTTTGTTTGTTTGTAATCTTGGTTCTTAAATCTTTGAAGATGCCCTTTCTTTTTTTTTTTAATCAATCTCTTTCTATTCTGGTTTTATTTATTTATTTTTACTTTTTTTATTTATTTTTTTGGTAATTTACTCATGTTAAATTTCTATATGTTGTGTGATGGTCTTGATTTTTGGTGTTTGTGTTTTAGTGTCTAACTGATTGCTGTAATCCTTATATTTTTTAATTTCACCATTTTTGATAATGACAAAGCGGGAGAAAAATAGAAGATATAGTAATACAATTAATTGTCTGCTTGTATTTGATTGCATAGTTGGGTTTTTGCTTTGCATCTGATTGGCGCATAATTTGCATACATCTGCATCTTGTAACGCCCCAGATTTTTAATCAAAAACGTTACTTAAAAAAATACTTATTGTTTAGAAAAGTTTACAAAAATTTTGTTTTGAATACTTAGCATTTATTCATTTAAATAATTAGTAACAAGAACGTTATTTAATATCATTAAGAAAATATTTATTCAAAATTTAAAACAAAGTAAATGCAATTATTCCTAACGGAAGGGAACCACTTCCGTATTTCTAACGTTATTTAATGTCTTGAAAAACCCATGTTTACCCCACGTTCGCCACACGTCAATACTCATTAACTAATCTTGAATCTCCTTGAACTCATTAGTACCTAAAATGTTGTTGTAAGGGTCAGTTTTTTCCATAATCCACATCAAACCAAAGCTAAACATATAGAAAAATAACACAAAACATATAAAAGTAAAAACTTCCAATTTAAAAGAAAAAATGCGCATGTAAGACCCGTAATTTTAATTTGTACTTTTTTGTCTTTGATGTGTTTTTATGTTGAATTTTGAGGCTTTTTAGCCAATTTTAATGGTATGTTGTGTGTTAAATGTCAATGATATTTTTATGAGACCCGTTTAAAATTATTTGGCGAGAAATAATTTAATTCCGTTGCGGAAAATTTATTACCGGACTATTTTGTTAAAAATATCTTTAATTGCTAAAAATTTTACTTGTCAATTGAGTTGCAATGAGAATAGATATTTTTATCAAAATAGTTGAGGTGTGTGTAAGAATTTTTAGATATTTATTGATTTGGTTTAATTATAATATATATATATATATATAATATAATATTATAATATTATTATTATATATATATATATATATATATATATAGTATAAGTTACATATATTTATATATTTATATAGTTATTATATAGATAGAAAGAGAAAGAAAATCAGAACCCCAGCCTTTCTCGCTCACGCTGCATTTCCTTTTCTTTCTCCAGTGCTTCCTTTTCTTTTTCTTCTTCCAGCATTCAAAACCAAAACAAAAAAAAATCAAAACCCATAAATATAAAACCTCCATTTTCACCTAGATCTAAGCTCCATCTCGCGAAGTGACAGAAGGGAAAGTTGCTCACCTCCACGCTGCGGTGCTAGTGAGCTAGTTTTCGAAGTGACGTGCGAACAAAATATTTTACCGGAATTTATCGCGGTACCGTAATCGGTTGTTTAAGCTATCGTTAAGGTAAGGGCTCCTTCCAAACTTTTAGTTTGCATTTAGGACATTATATGTGATTTTATGGAAAAGAAATTTGGTGTATTTGATGTGTAAAATGGTGAAAATGAATTTAATTCGTTTATGCGTGAATTAGCGGAATTTAAAATTGACGCGGTTGAGACGTAGTTTGATATGAATTGTGTGCGATTCGCTGAGATTGAATTGATGTGATTAATGTGGTCGATTTTGTTAGTAATGGTTGACAAAAAAAAAAGAAATTGATTTTGACGTGTTTGAGTTATGAAATGAGTTATTTTCAAATAAATGAGTTTGAACTTTAGTTGTGAACAAATTGTTACAAATATTTATCTTTATGTAGTTAGCTCCTTGAGTCTCGAAAAGGAATCGAGGCTGTTGGCACCGAGTTAGCGGTGGGGAGAACTCTGAGATATTAATGTTATTGTGGTGATTCATGTTTGGTGTGATTGATGTGTTCATAATTAATATTATGAATTTTGAGATGTATTTTATGTGTAGATTGGAGGAAAATGAATTTAATGTGTTTATGGGTGAAATTGTGGAAGTTGAATTTAATGTGTTTGAAATGTGGAGTTGTGAACACAGATGAGTCACGATTAAATTTGGCGTGAAATTTTGGAAGTCGAATTGATTGAATTTGTCGTGTTTAACGTGTGGATTTGTAGAAAATGAATTTAAGGTGTTTTATGTGAAATTGTTTTGATGTGTTTGAGGAGTGATTTGAGGAAATAAATTTGGTGCAAATACATGTTTGCAATTATGGAAATTAACGGGTGTATCGTGGTTGAAATATGACGAGTTTTGAAAATGAGTAATTGGTAGTGATTTGGTGTGGATTTGTGGAATTTGGATTGTTGTATTTAATGTGGTTTGTAGATTGAATTTGATGTGGATTTGTTGGATTATGAATTAATATGTCTGAGTATGCTCTGTGAAAAGTTTTGAAAAATCATTAGTGTTAAATGAGTATTAAAAAAGGGGAATCTTTTAATAGCTGCATTTACTTAATGGTTGTGGTGAAAAGAGTTAGAGTATGCTCATGCATTTCATAGTACATGGTGACCGCGATGGGCCATAGGGATAGTGGTAACCGTGATGGGCCACGAGATGATGCCATGTGAATAGTTGGTTCATCTTATCCTTGCGGGGATTTTTGCGCCGTGCTGATCTGTGAGAGATTGCACTCTTGTAAGTCGTGCTGATCTGTGAGCGATTGCACGCATAGAAAATTAGTACTGATCTGTGAGAGGCTGTACGATAGTAAATTGTGCTGATCCGTGAGAGATTGCACCTTGATAATTAGTACTGGTCTGTGAGAGGCTGTATAATTATGATTTACGCCTTTCGAGGAGGGTTTTGGTTTGGAATTCCAGAATCATGCGCATTGGCATATACGCATTACATTAGGGTGTTTGGCACGCGAGTCATGTTTGATATACTGTGATAGTTGTATATACATACTCGGTTGTTGTTTGTAATGGTGTCGTAATTGATGAGTGTAATTGATTGATTTTGTGTGGTAAGTGTTGAATGATTGCGAAACGTTTTCGAAACTGAAATATGCAAATTTTAGCAGTTGTATTCGGCTACAAGCAGGGTGAAGTCGAATACAGATATTCAATTTTGCTACTGACTTGTGAAATAGCATTGTATTCGAATACAAGGATGCTGTATTCGAATACGACAGTGCAGTTTTGTCCAACACTTCATTTTGAAACATTGATTATGATTGTTTGGCATATGAAAATCCTTTCTAGATATATGCTAAGTTGAAAGGTTATTTTGTGCATTTAAAATTTAAATGTTATGTGATGTTTGTTAATTTCGGTTGGTGACCTTTTACAATTATTGTGGAAATCTGGGCTTTGCCCTCATATGAGAATCAGGATCGTCCTACCAGTTAGTACTCTGGAGATGGGGACGGAGTTAGACTTACCTGACCACTGCTGTGTCAGAAGGATTTCTGCGGGGCGCGTGGAGATCACTTGGGTTATAGTTTTTTTTTTGTAGCATGATCAGATTAGATGGCTGTATAGGGGCTAGATGTCTATCTGTTGTGGTTGTATTTATTTCATTTTGGAAGACTGTACATATGCCGTATATTGTCAGCCTAACTTTTATTTTGATGGGTCCTTGTACCACTTTTTGCGTGACGTGTGGAAGTTAAAATTATTGGGGCAGTGCTTTTGTACAGGTGTCTGCCGAGAATAGCCCAGGGGTATGAGCTACGTTGGATAGGTCTCATAGCCCCAGTGTATTTTTCTGTTTTAAATATTTTGAATTTTCATTTCAAAACTGTTTCCGCTGTTTGTAATTATTGTTGACTTTTGTCGTTGTGATACGACTTAAATATTTTATTCAAAGGTATTTATCTCTTTATTATGAATTTGAATTTGTTTAAAAAAAAAAATCGGGCTGTTACAGCGCACACCGGTAAATTGTATATCAAAACATATGCATAATGCATGCTCCTAAAACTATATGATCCGGATATAAACCTGCCACTAAGGCAACTTCCACACAGAAGGGTCACCATACCAATAGGGAAAACAAACCTGCCACTAAGGCAATTCCCACGAAGATGCATATGCCATGACTTTATAATATAGTATCAAAAGATATATTCCCACACAACCCACTAAGAATCATGTCATATGCATTCAAAATTACTTTTTTAAAATCATCACTTATTCACATATCACTAAGAACGCATACCACACATCCTTATCATGATTATCACATATTCATAGACAAATAATCATAAAAATTATGACTTTCACCACATACACATAAAAATAGAAACATTATATCATATAGGCCATAAAAATTACACTTCCACATATATAAAAAGAAAATTCAAACATCCAACTCATATACATAATCAAAGTTAAAACTTTATCACATATAAGGTAAAAATTCAGACTTTATTTCATATTCATCGTAAAACTACAATTTTATCACACATAGTATTAAATTTCGTACTTTACTCCATAGAAGTCATATATTACAATTCAATCTCCATAAAAATTGGGGTTTTATTATTTTAATCCATTAGTCTACATTTATTCATTTTAAAATAGAAGCAGTCACGATTATTTATTTCATGTCATACAACCAAGGGCCTAACTCTAATTTGTGTGGGGAAAAGCCCTTACCTTGGCCGCTTTTCTTCCTAGTACAAGTTTTAAGCCCCGCATAGTTGTTCACAAAGAAAAGAAGTTCCAAGCTTTGGATACACGAAGAAAATGAGGTGTGAAGGTGATGGTGGCTAGGGTTTCGGTATTCCTTTTTGTTTATTATTAGTGAGTATACAAAAACTGTGGACTTAAGGGAAATTTAAAGTGGAAATTGTTGGTTAGGAAAATGTTGGGCCTAAATGAAGAATAAGAGGGATAAAATGTCACTTTTTTTTTTTTGTTAACCTTGATCATAAAAACCAAGCCACAAACACATAGCTCACTTTTATACTCCTTCAAGTGGGTTGGGTCACACTAAGCCTCAAACCCTTAGTCCAATTTTCTTGCACTATAAAACACATCTACATATAATATATCTCTACTTATATATATGTATATATTTAAACTCCCCATATATTTAAATAATTCTTATTAATAACTTTATCAACTACAAAAAATCGAACAAGGCAAATAATTATCACACATAATTTAATATTGAATAATATTGATAGGTTCTAATTATTTTTAAATAATAAATTTAGAGGATGTTACAATACTCACCCCCTTAAAAATAGTTTCATCCTCGAAACTAGGTAGACATAAATAGACTAGGGTAAAGTTCTCTCATCTTTTCCTCTAATTCCCAAGTTGCATCTGCAGTCGTTTGGTCCCAAATCACCTTGACCAAGGCGATTTCCTTACCTCGTAGGTGCTTAGTAGTCGTATCTCCAATACTTAGTGGTGGAACTACAAAGGAAAGGTTCTCCTTCAACTGGATATCATCTAGCGTGATAATATGGGAAGGATCAGCCATGTACTTCCTCAGTTGTGACACATGGAATACGTTGTGCAGTTTGGCCAGGCTCGGAGGCAAGGCAATCTAGTAAGCTACGAGGCCTACACGTCAGAGGATCTGAAATGGGCCAATAAATTTAGGAGTGAGCTTCTTAGACTTCAGTGCCCTACCAACGCCAGTAGTAGGTTTCACTCTCAAAAATACATGTTCACCCTCTTGAAACTCCAGCGGTTTCCTCCGTTGGTCGGCATAACTCTTTTGTCTGCTTTGTGCTGTCTTCATCCTTTCTTGGATCAGACGAACTTTATTTGTGGTCTGTTGTACCAATTTTGGCCCCACAATTAGGTTATCACCATCCTAATACCAACACAAGGGAGTTTGGCACTTACGCCCATATAGAGCCTCGTATGGTGCCATCCCAATGCTCGCATGATAGCTGTTGTTATAGGTGAACTCAACGAGAGGCAACATATTATCCCAACTTCCTCGCTCATCCAACACACACGCTCTCAGTAAATCCTCCAAGGTCTGAATAGTCCTTTCTGTTTGTCCATCGGTTTGAGGGTGATAGGCTGAACTCAATCTCAACTTAGTACCCTACGCCTCATGTAATGCTCCCCACAGACGAGAAATGAACTTCGGGTCTCTATCTGACACAATGTTGGAGGGTACCCCATGTAGTCTAACAATCTCGGCAATGTAGATCTCTGCAAGCTTAGTCACATCATAAGTAGTCCTCACAGGTATGGAATGGGCAGATTTGGTCAACCTATCGACAATCACCCAAATGGAGTCAAACTTCCGTTGAGTCTTCGGCAATGCAACCACGAAATCCATATATATACTATCCCATTTCCATACCGGTATATCTAATGACCTTAGTAGTCCCCCTGGTTTCTGATGCTCTACCTTGGCTTTCTGACAAGTCAAACATGAAGCCACATATTCTGCTACCTGTTTCTTCATTCCCGACCACCAGAATTTTTGCTTAAGGTCTTTATACATTTTGGTGGTACCAAGGTGAATACTCAACTTGCTTTTATAGGCCTCATCCAAGATAGTCTTTCTCAATTCGGTATTGTCGGGTATACAAACACGTCCATTACATCTCAAAATATCGTCTGGGCCCACCCCAAATTCAAGTGCCTTGCCTACCTCGATCATCTTCTTTTTCTCTTGAGTCAACACGTCTGTAACTTGGAGAACTTTAATCTCATTCATCAATACACTATCTATAATGATCATTCCACATTGCACTTTCCCCAATGGGGAATCCAAATTAAGATCCAAGTCACAAAACTTCTCTAACACCTCATTCCACGAATAAATCTGGTTCTTCTTCATAAGGTGTGTCAATGGAGCAACAATCTTGGCAAATCCCTCAATAAATCTCCTATAGTACCCAGCCAAACCCAGAAAACTTCTAATCTTTGTGACTGTCTGCGGTTGTTTCCATGCCATCACGGCTTCTAACTTGGATGGATCGACAGCAATCCCTTCCTTAGAAATTACATGCCCCAAGAACTTCACCTCTTCCAATCAAAATTCACATTTTCCTAGATTGGCATATAGTTGTTGCTCCTTCAGTACTTGTAGGGCTTGACGCAAATGTTCCTCATGTTCTTCTCGGGTCTTGGAATAGATCAATATGCCATAAATAAAGATCACCACGAACTTGTCTAAGAATGGACGGAAGATACGATTCATATAATCCATGCAGATGGCTGGCGCATTGGTCACTCCGAAGGGCATAACCAAGTACTCATAATGCCCATAACGCGTTCTGAAGGCCGTTTTGGATATATCATCTTCTTTCACCCGAATCTGATGGTACCCTGACTTTAGATCAATCTTAGAAAACGCCTCTACCCCTCTGAGTTGGTCCATTAAATCATCAATGCGGGGTAATGGGTATCTGTTTCTTATTGTGACCTTGTTGAGTTATCGATAATCAACACACAGTATCGGCTTTCCATCCTTCTTCTTGACCAATAATACGGGGGCTCCCCATGGTGACACACTAGGCCGAATGAACTTCTTAGACAAAAGGTCTTCCAATTGGTTCTTTAGTTCTGATAGCTCTAAGGGGGCCATTCTGTAAGGAGCGATAGAGACGGGTCCAGTACCTGGAATGACATCGATAGAAAATTCAACGTCGCGGACTGGGGGTAATCCTGGTACGTCTGGCGGGAAAACTTCAGAGAAATCCTTCACCACTGGGATCTCATCGACAACAACCTCTGGAGTCATACTGATGGAGTTGAGAAACACATATTTTTGCACTTCTCCCTTAAGAGAAAACTTCAATCTGTTGACCGAAAGGAACATCGAAATGTCAGGATCTGGAAATAACACATTCCGTCGGGCGCAATCTAACATGACGTAGTTGCTAGACAACCAATCCATTCCCAAAATTACTCCAAGATGTTTCAGGGGAATACAAATTAAATCGACCTTAAAATTCATTTTAAACACAGATAGTGGGTATTGCAAGCACGCCGAATTACATTTTACTAGTTCAGCAGAGGAGAGGGTAACCTGTAAATCGAATGGTAAGGTAGTGACATCTAGTTGGAGCGAATCTACCCAATCTAATAAAATGAACGAGTGTGTTGCTCCTGAATCATATATCACAGAAAGTATTTTCCTAGCAATTAAACACTCACCCTGAATAAGTTCTGAGGAAGATAGTGCTTCTTCTCCACTAATATGATAAACGCGTCCTCGCGCAGTAGGGCGTGCAACATCCTTGTTGTTGACAACATCCTTATTGTCGTCAGTGTCCTTCTCCCGACAATCTTTTGCAAGATGGCCTGGTTTCTGACAAGCATAACATATCCTGGTTCTTCTGGGACACTCAGATATCCTATGTCCCTCATGTCCACAATGATAGCATCGAACAGTACGCATTGGGTTATGTGTTGGATTCTGAGGCCTTTGATCTCCCACGTTTTGGGGACCTGGTCGATCTCTTGCAATCCCTTGTGGGCGAGCATAAGGCTTTTGCTGTTGAAACTGTCTGCCTCTATTTTGTTGGTCACCAATTCCCTATTCAAAGATAATATTTAGAGACATAACCCCATAATTAAATGATAAGGTTGTGGTTAATTTCTACCTGAGGTCTCGCCGGTCCGCCAATAACACCTTTATTCAAGCGGCCCCGTTTCATGATCTCAACCTTTTTGCATTTCTCCACCAACACCTGATACTGACGTATCTCTAGGGGTCCCACAGACTCCTTAATCTCATACCTGAGCCCGATTTCAAACCTCTCGCACATGTACTCTTCATCCACGTGGTTACGGAAGTAGCAAAAATGTTTTGCTAGGGACTCAAACTTTGCCGCATACTCGGACACCGTGAGACTTGTCTGATATAGTCTCAGGAATTGGGCTTCTTTCTCACCCCTGGCACTCTTCAGAAAATATTTGTCCAAGAACTTTCTCTTGAAGACTTCCCAAGTCACCTCTTCGTGATTTCCTTCCATCATTTGTCTCGCCCCCCGCCACCAGTATTCAGCTTCACCAATCAGTAAGTATGCCGCGTACTCCACTTTCATGTCATCAGGGAAATGGAGGATGTCAAATATATTCTCTATCTCCTGCAGCCAGAGGTCAGCTTTGTTAGGGTCATGCTCCCCTTTAAATTTCGGCGGATCTTGTCGACGAAATTCACATAGTCCCCTCGTTGCAACAGCTGCTTCCTCCCTTAGGTCCCTCTGCGCATTACGTTGAGCTTGGATTGCAGCTTGATGAGCTTGAACTACAGCTTGTTGGGCCATTGCAGCGGCCATCGCATTCATGGCTTGGATTGTTTCAGTCATGTCACTTCCTCCTTGGGGGACTGATCGGTTTGCGCGACAAGCCATACTTCCTACAAATTATCTAATTAGGATAACACTATGATCTAATTATAACCTTACGGTTGTAAGGAAATATTTTATTCACGTCTATATAGTAGGTTTAGGTCACACAACAAGTCATGCACTAGAGGGCTTCCCAGGAAAGAGAGGTGGGTCAACGGACCACTTAATAACCAAGTCTTTCCTTAGCCAGAATCCCGCTAGTACAACTTTTTATGGTATTACCTTTTCCTTCTATTATGGGGACAATAGGTTTGGGTCACACAATAAGTCGTGTACTAGAGGGGTTCTCAGGAAAGAGAGGTAGGTCAATGGACCACTTAATAACCAAGTCTTTCCTTAGCCAGAATCCCGCTAATACAACTTTTTACGGTATTACCCATCCTTTCTATAAGATTAAAGGTTTAAAACATTGTCATAAAAATTTAAATTATCACACAAAAATTAAATAATTAAGGAATATTCATAATTATTATAATTCAATTGGTCTAATTAACCACGTCATTAAAGTGGAGACCAATTAATTCTTGTATATTTTCGAAACAAGTCAATCCAAATCAATACCCAATAATTCCACATTATAGCAAAATAAAACTAATCATTTTACGATTCTAAAATAAATAAAAAAACATTGAATTCGTGACAATTAATTATTAATGTCATAAATATACAAACAATTATTACATAACGTCAAATTAAATTACGATTAGTAAATTATTAAAAATTCAAATCACGATTAGTAAATTCATAACGTCAATAAATCACGAGAATTAAATTAATAACATACAAAACAATAAAAATTCAAATCATGATTAGTAAATTCGTAACGTCACAATATTAAATTCATAGCGTTATCAAATGACATGTATTAAATTCATAACATACAAGCAATTATTTTAAAAAATTCAAATCAAGAGTAATAAATTCATAATGTCATTAAATCACGAGTATTAAATTCATAACATACAAAACAAAAAAATGTTCAAATCATGAGTAGTAATTTCGTAACGTCATAATATTAAATTCATAATGTCATTAAAATCAAAAGCAATTATTGCATTGAATCAAATTAAAACTATTTTCAATTGATAGAAATTTAAGTCATATATTTAATCACAAAAATTAATGGAGGTTACACAATTAATGACACATAATAATAATTTAAGTAGATAATAAAATCTAATAATTAGAAAATCAACAATTGACAGAATTAATGGCACATAATAGTAGGAATTTAAGTAATTAGTAAAATCCAATAATTAAAAAAAAAATAATTAACACAAGAAACATTAAAATATATGCAACATACTCTCGATGAGTCCCAGCCCAAAGACCGTGAATTATTGCTCTGATACCATAATGTAACGCCCCTGATTTTTAATCCAAAACGTTACTTAAAAAATACTTATTGTTTAGTAAAGTTTACAAAATTTTTGTTTTGAATACTTAGCATTTATTCATTTAAATAATTAGTAACAAGAAAGTTATTTAATATCATTAAGAAAATATTTATTCAAAATTTAAAACAAAGTAAAGGCAATTATTCCTAACGGAAGGGAACCACTTCCGTATTTCTACAATTCTAGTACATATTAAAAGTTTGCGACAAACGATTAAAAAGAAATTAGAAATATTGGACAATTCTATTATTACAAGATTGTCTTGAAAAACCCATGTTTACTCCACGTTCGCCACACGTCAATACTCATTAACTAATCTTGAATCTCCTTGAACTCATTAGTACCTAAAATGTTGTTGTAAGGGTCAGTTTTTTCCATCATCCACATCAAACCAAAGCTAAACATATAGAAGAATAACACAAAACTTATAAAAGTAAAAACTTCCAATTTAAAAGAAAAAAATACGCACACCGGTAAATTGTATATCAAAACATATGCATAATGCATGCTCCGAAAACTATATTGTTAGATCAGATATGCACCTAAGAAAGGGGGTGAATTAGGTGTTTAAGAGTATTTCTTGTTTTCAGCGAGTTAGCAATTGATTTTTGCGCTTATGGATGGTAAAAGACAAAGTAAATGGCAGTAATGTAAACAACACAGCAGAATTATCCTGGTTCCCCTTATACCCAAGGGTACATCCAGTCCTCTTGCACACCACAAGAGATTTCTCCACTATTGTTAGAATATGTACAAGTCCCACCCTAGGATCTGTGCTACAAACTTCTAACAAAAACTCTAAGATAGCACCCCACTATCTTAGATAATGTACAAGATAGCACCCCACTATCTTAGATAATACACTTAAAGAAAGTACTACTTTCTTTTTACAAATAATGTGATTTGATAAGGATGTAGGAATATGAATGAGAGGTATAATAATAACAATCCAATATTGCTTCAAGTACTTTGAGAACCTTTGTCAAGGATATGAAAATGAAATGCAAGTACTTGAATTATGAAAAATGACTTTGAGAAAAATAGAAAAGTTGTTCAAAGTCGTTCAAGGTTTGGCCATTGGATTGTTGTTGTTGAATCTGAAGTTATGACATATTTATAGTCCTCTAACATCTCTTTAGATTCGTGGCCTTTGATCCAAGAGGTTTGAGGAAGAATTGCAATGTTTTAAATTGAATTCAGAACTGAAAAATTGCATTGCTTCCAGTTGTATTCGACTACAAGATTTCTGTATTCGAATACAGCTTGCTGCAACGTTAAAAATTATTCAAACATTTCACTGTGTAGTCGAATACAGATGAGATGGCCAACTGTCTGACTTAGCCATGTGTTTGTCTTGTATTCGACTACAAGATTTCTGTATTCGAATACGACTTGCTGCAACGTTAAAAAATCATTCAAAATTTTCACTGTGTAGTCGAATACAGATGAGATGGCCAACTCTCTGACTTAGCCATTGCATCTGTATTCGAATACACTTAGGTTGTATTCGAATACACCTTTGTATTTTGTCAAAAATATTAATTGTAACACTTTGTAAATATAATTTTGACTTTTGAAAATGCTTTTTATGCATATGTAAAGATGAAAGGTTCTCATGTACTTGATCTTATGATTGTATCATTTACCTTTTCATTTAAACATCTAATATGTTTGAAGTCTGAAGTTAATCAATGAGATATGTTGGACTTCTTCTTTTTGAGCTTGTTGTCTTGATCATCATCGTCATCGTTGGTCTTTTGTCTTCATCAAAAACATGTATTTTACATATATGATCCGGATATAAACCTGCCACTAAGGCAACTTCCACAATGAAGGGTCACCCATACCAATGTGAAAAACAAACCTGCCACTAAGGCAACTCCCACGAAGATGCATATGCCATGACTTTATAATGTAGTATCAAAAGATATATTCCCTCACAGCCCACTAAGAATCATGTCATATGTATTCAAAATTACTTTTTTAAAATCATCACTTATTCACATATCACTAAGAACACATACCACACATCCTTAACATGATTATCACATATTCATAGACAAATAATCATAAAAATTATGACTTTCACCACATACACATAAAATAGAAACCTTATATCATATAGGCCATAAAAATTACACTTCCACATATATAACAAAAAAAATTCAAACATCCAACTCATATATATAATCAAGGTTAAAACTTTATCACATAGAAGGTAAAAATTCAGACTTTATTTCATATTCATCGTAAAACTACAATTTTATCACACATAGCATAAAATTTCGTATTTACTCCATAGAAGTCATATATTACAATTCAATCTCAATAAAAATTGGGGTTTTATTATTTTAATCCATTAGTCTATATTTATTCATTTTAAAATAGAAGCAATCACAATTATTTATTTCATGTCATCCAACCAACGGCCTAACTCTAATTTGTGTGGGGAAAAGCCCTTAACTTTGCCGCTTTTCTTCCTAGTACAAAGCTTTAAGCCCCACGGAGTTGCTCACAAGGAAAAGAAGTTCCAAGCATTGGATACACAAAGAAAATGAGGTGTGAAGGTGATGGTGGCTAGGGTTTCGGTATTCTTTTTTGTTTATTATTAGTGAGTATACAGAAATTGTGGACTAAAGGGAAATTTAAAGTGGAAATTGTTGGTTAGGAAAATGTTGGGCCTAAATGAAGAATAAGAGGGATAAAATGTCACTTTTTTTTTGTTAACCTTGATCATAAAAACCAAGCCACAAACACATAGCCCACTTTTATACTCATTCAAGTAGGTTGGGTCACACTAAGCCTCAAACCCTTAGTCCAATTTCTTCTTGCACTAGAAAACACATCTACATATAATATATCTCTACTTATATATATGTATATATTTAAACTCCCCATATATTTAAATAATTCTTATTAATAACTTTATCAACTACAAAAAATCGAACAAGGCAAATAATTATCACACATAATTTTATATTGAATAATATTGATAGATTCTAATTATTTTTAAATAATAAATTCAGAGGATGTTACACATCTCTATAATGCTTTGTTCCATTGGGCTTAACATCCTAAGAAGAACAACAATTCAAAGGATTTACATCTAGAGGAATTATAAATTGTTAATCAATAGGCTTCATAAGAATCCAAGAGTTAACATTCTCGGAAAATGTGAGAATGTGTGTGTGCCTTATTTATTTGCTTATCTTTGTGTCTTTCCGCTCTAATGATTCCTTTTTAATTTTACCTTCATGTTTATTAGCAATAACATAAATTAATAATTTTGAAACTCTTAAAGAATCATGTTTATCATATTCAGAGGGAGTCCCACAATATTGATTTAAAAGTTTACTTTTAGAAGATCAGAGGATTATTAGTGAAATAAATAATATTGATTTAAAAGTTTACTACATTTAGGGGGGGGGCATTCTTTTAAACTTTTTTGTGTTTATCAAAGAGGGGGAGATTTTTAGTTCAAAAGTGGTTTTAGCTTCATTCCTCTAGTTGATGTTTTGATGATAACGAAACAAACAAATAAAGAACAATTATTCCCTAACTTTATTTGCTAAGTGTGTAGATTAAGTTAGAAGACAAATACTTATATTAATGACTATTTATCTTAAAGTAGCATAAAATATAAGTAAATTAGATATAATCTGAAGAGAAAGGAAAGAACGCTACAATGATTATCTGCCTTTGACTAAAAAACCATGTTGATCTTCTAACTAAGAGATCAAAAGAAAAAAGCTCTAGATGAAGCCTCTGATAAAATCAATGTTTTAGTATAAGTTAGATCCTTTGATGAATAAGGAAAACGAATCTACTAAATAAGTTCATAGTGACTCTGAAGAATCAGTTAGAGTTGTGACTGACTCTAGTAAACGCACGCTCAAGCACCTCTAACGAATCTGTTAATACAAGCTATCTCTGATGACTCTGCGTTTAATAATTCTAGTAAACCAGTTGAGCGTCCGATCAATGTTACAAGTCAATACTTTGATAAAATCAACGCTCTAGTAAGAAGTCAACATTCCATCATCCTTTACTTGTCAAGGATGAACTTATCTTTTGACTAAAGAAGCGCATCAAATCCTCTAATATTGACATTCTCTTAGATTTATGTTCTTAATTGAAGATACGTTGAATAAATTATGTAGATATATATGGATATGTCTTAAAGGCTGATTTGCCTTAAATGCTGATTCAAGATCTCCAACGGTAACATTCTCAACGAATACATTTCTCAGTATTTAAGTATAAACCAATCAATATGATAGTGTAGCTCAAAGAATGAATGAATGTGTTAAGAAGAATATCTGTAAAATCCTAGAACACATCAAAAGAGAAGAATGAATGGAAAAATCCTATTATTAGAGAGCTATTAGAATTGATGTAAATCAATCAAGTTGTTTGATACATTTGAATTGATATAGGATTTCAAATGTAATATTCTCTCAACGAGAGTTAGAATTCTAGAAATAAACTTTGTGTTAATTTAGACACAAACTGGAACTAATGTACATCAGTTTGATAGTGGCAACAACTTTTTCATCCATAAGAGGTACCTAGCGATAGGGGTGAACATGGGCGCGGATCGACCCGCCAACCCGATCACCCAACCCAACCCAACCCGATTTTTACCCGTACGCGATCACTTTCAGGTCCGACCCAACCCAATCCGTTGAAACCCGCTTATATTTGGGTCGGGTAATGGGTTTAACAATTTGAACCCGTGAACCCGTCGACCCGACCCGGTAACTAGTTATATTTTTAAAAAAAAATTATTTGGGTAGTTCAATAGGGTTTTATTACTCTTCTTCTTATTTAAATTTTCAGCTTCCTTCCTCCACTTTCTGACTATACCTTCTTCAAGACTTTTTGAAGAATTAGTTATAATAAGATATTATTAACAAGTGATTTTTATATGAATGTTGATGCAAGGTGTTCATGCGTCTAGGCTAAACACTAAACTCGTTTAATTTGTTTTGACATTGTAATCTCGTATATGCCTACTCATAAAATTCATATCTAGTTTTTGAATTGTCTCTTTGAAATGAGCAATTTAATTTGAGTTAAATACTATTTATTTAAATGTTATATTTTGTCATAGTTTTAAGTAATAAATGTATGAAGAGAAAGTTTATGCTTATAATGAATTTAGTTTAAATTTTTTTACATTTATTAAATACAATTTTTTTTAGTTAAATATTATTCATTTGAGTTAAATACTATTTATGAGCAAAATTGATGCTTATACAAAAGCTAACGATGAATTTAGTTTAAATTTTTTATATTTAAATCTATTAAACACTTTTTTTAGTATTTATTTGAAAATAGTAACTATAAACAAATGAATGGTACTTAGTAAACTAAAATGGTTGGTGGATTATGTGTAATCAGTGGCTAATCGTTATTGGGACATAGGTTGGTCACGACCACCCCAAAATTTTCTCTAATCTTTTAAAAATACTTCTTATGTTATTTTATTTATAATACTATTATGTTGTTTTAATGTTGGATTCTATAATTAGTATATTTTATGAGTTGAATTGCGGTTATTGAGTTATGTTGTCGAGATGTATGTTTCAGTCTAATATGTGAAGATAGCATACTATATGTGCATTTTTTCTTGTTACATGAATTAATCTAACCAAGTGACATGAAGATTGGTATGTGTAGATCTCATACTTTGAGAAACTTGTTAAGTGCTTGTACTTGAAGTTGACATTTCTTAGAATTGATGAATTTTCATATTTTATTGATCTACTGTTGTTGAATTTATTTATGTAATTGAAAATTGTTGGATTTATTTTTTTGTGTGAGAGGTTGATGAGTTTTTTAAAGAATTGCATAATTTGATTGAAAATTTATAATTTTGAGACATTCAAGTATTAAATATATTTTCATTCAATATATTTTCATTCAATATGTTTTCCTGTAAAATAAAAATAAAAAAATAAGTTATTATTTATGTATGACCCGCCAACCCAACCCGTTCTTGATCGGGTCGGTTCGGGTTGGGTTAAATAAAAAAAATACGGGTTTAGAACTTAACCCAACCCAAAAATAATCGATCGGGTCGGGTCTTGGGTTTTGTCAAAACCCGCCCAACCCAACCCACGTACACCCCTACCTAGCGAGGTATAACAATATTCATGAACATCAACAATACACTGCCAGAAAGTTGAGAAGGGTTCTAATGGTGATAGTCTGGAGAGGCTAAACAAGAATACTCAAAGCCTGAAGAGACAGAGTAAATAATACTTGTATGCTATTGTTTAAATAATGGATTAAGTGCTCGACTGTACTGGGGCAAAGTCCATATGTAAATGGAGGACTAGATGTAGCAACAGTCTATTGTGAACTATGAAAAAAATCTTTGCGTCATGTCTCTCTCTCTCTCTCTCTCTCTCTCTCTCTCTCTCTCTTTATATATAATATATTACTCTAATCTAAGTTCTTTATGATTAAACTTTATTTTACTAAACCTTTTTTATAATCGTAAATTGAATGATTTGATAATGAACATAGCTTTTGGTTAAGTAACTCAAGTAATTTTTCAGAAATGGAAAAACACAATTCTAACCCCCATTCTTGTGTTTTCCAGCACCTTCAAATTTTTCTACTAACGTGTACTCAAGTGTGTCGACAATACTTATCAAAGTATATAAATGATATTCAAGAAAAATCACGATCATTTGATCATTTCATTTGATAGAATCAACACACGTCTCAATACAATTTATTTGAACTCTTATTTATGTTCTTGAAAAGTTACATGAATACCAGCGCTATCTGCGAAACCAATGGTGATGAATTGTCAACTTTTGAATAGATAGAATGTTTCTTCCATGAATATATTTTGATTGACTATAAAAGACATCACCAAAATGTTGAAGACAAGAAATTTTTGCTTCAATATGAAATTATACATACTCTCAAGAAAGTCCTCAAATCTTACAAGAAATACTCAAATCTCATCTCCATTGAAAAGTTAAGAGAAGAAAATAAGTTCTTAACCACTAATAAATAAGTGAAAAGATCAAACTCATTACACTAATTGAAGCTATTTCAACTTGTATTTGTGGTTAAATTTTTATTCTCTATAAAATATGTTGTTTTTATGTATTTTTTGTGTGATCACACCTTCTATTTATAATGATGTTGCAATAATTACATTTAATGCTTAGGAAGTTGTATTGACTAGGACTACTAACAATTAACCTAAGATGTTGCACAATCAAGGAATAATTGAAACATACATTGAATTTTAACACAACTCCTAGAGAAGCTTACTATGCTTTAAGCTTGTTATATCAAAACATTTTATCACAAAAAACAATGAAACTATGTTTGACAACCGTTGAACTAGTTTGAAAAGAGAAGGCACCATTAACGATTCATGTGCGAAAGAGTCACCATTGAATTGATCATCCGTTGGAATAAAACGCGCCACTAATATAAAATATATGTGGGAATAAAGTCGCTACCAAATTGATCGTCAGTGGGAATAAAAGGTGCCACTAATATGACTCAAATGTGGGAATAGAGTCACTACTAGATTGATCTTTGGTGGGAATAAAAAGCACATTTTACACAAGAAATACACATAAACAACATATTTTACCAAAAGTTTCACCGTCATTTCTTTCGGAGTATTCACTAAGTTGAACTCCAATGGATTCAACCATGATTTAGCCACATCTCCTTCAATGTATAAGAGAATTTGAGTTTGAAACGGACATTAGGAATAGAGCTGTCAATTTCACAAGTCCACTAATTATTGGTCCCAACCCAAATGTTGGAGGGGCAAAAAAATTTCTTAGTTTAAAATGCCCCAAAAAAGAAAGCACCCAAAGCCAAAAGGCCCCTTAAATTTTGTTGGCTTAGTGGAGCTTATGGGTCCACTTTTTTAAAAAAAAAATTGATAATTTTTCGAAAAAAGTTTCAAATTTTTTTTTTTATAAATAAAGATTTACAATTTTTTTATTCAAGAAAAAGAAAAACGATTTTTTAAAGAAAAATAATTTTTTGATTTTACTCAAATTTTCGAGAAAAAAATATTTTTGATATTTTTTAGAAAATTTTCTAATATCTTTTCGAAAAAAAAATTCAAAAATATTTCAATTATCAAAACATTGGGGCTACAAGCCCCTCACTTAAGCCCACAAAAAATAATGTAATAATGAGTCGTGATCTTAAAAAAATTATTTCAATAGGGGGTCTAATATAGGGGCTTAGTAATAGATTTTTAAGAATGGACTTTGGATTTTGGGGCTTTATTGACAGCTCTAATTAGGATCACCAAGAATCTTGAGTTTATTAGAAACTGTTTAAGGTGAAAATTCGGGTCTTGAATTGGGCATCCATTTAACTGTTCAAATGATGAAGCATTGGTTTGAATTCGAATTGTGCAAGATAAATCTCAGGTATTACAATGCTGGTGTGCACAATTTTAGTGTCAAACCCAACATATTCCTTGATTTCTCTCTCCCTATCATTTCCTATGCGAATGATATCAGGTGCAGGATCAACAATTTGACGTTGTTAATGATCTATTCCAACCATGTTACTTACTGAAATAAATACTCTAAGAGGACTTATTGATGTTCCTCCTTCTTATCAAATTCCTCCTTCTTATTGATGTTCTTTCTATTTCAATATCAAGTCTAAACTTAGGTTATGATTGTGACTTGTGCTTATAGTTTCAAGAACATGTATTTGATACACAAACACTACAATGTGAAAAACAATACAAACAAGCTAAATAACTAGAAAAATTAATTGAAGCATTTCAAAAACCATGCAATCCACGACAACACCGCCAAAAACTTGTTGGTTGTTAATTTCAAATTTTATGCAAGTGTACACAATCAGAAAGAAGTAGTATATATGATAGTTGGCAAGAGGATTAGTTCACATTACTATATGCAAGTGTATCTAGAAGCTCTAGTTTAAAGATATTAGTTCGCATTACTATATGAAACTTATTATTTCAGTAAGAAGATAAAATTACATATACATTGTTAGAATAAATGGCTCTAGTCCAAGTCTTTGATGAGTAATCAACTGAAGTAAGGAGCAGAAGATTCAGAATTGATCAAGCGACAAAAGATAAATCAAATGATCAATCATCTGATGAAAAGGCAATGAGCAAGACATTCCTTTGATCAATATTTGTTTGACTCTAAAGATCAACAAACATAAATTAAGCCCAAGTTTCTTCTATTGCATTGATCAACAAAACATAGTTTCCTATGGAATTTGATTCCTAGAACAAGATAAAGATCATCCAAGGTCAATATGTTTCATCAACGGTAACAAGCATCCTTTGATAAAGTATTACCATTTTCTCTATGTGCAAATGATGTGACTCTGCAACACAAGAATCAAGGTAGATGTCAAATCTTATGGAAAGAAGTACAATGTAGTATGAAAGTTTGCACAGTAATAAGGTGTAAAATCAAATAACTACTTGTACAATTGCAGAAAACTATGCTAATCTCCCACAATTCTTTTTCAAAACAGACATATTTCTGACAACTATAAAAAGAATTTCTTCAAACTGAAGAAGTTGACTAACATTGACAATGTTAACAATGATGTCCAACTTGTGAGAATTATGAGTGAAAATTATCTACGACTTTGCTCGTAACATTCATATCATCAGAAAAGTCTGAAAGATCAATACAAAGAAGAAAAAAACATTTTCATACTTGGAAAAATATTTAAATGAAAACCCTTGAACATGAGAGGCAATTGTAATATCCTATCTTAGAATCAAGTACAATCGCAATAGTTCAGAATGAATTTTGATGCTGCAATTGATATAGGATTGAAAATCTATGTAAATCAATCAAGTACAGTTACAAACTTTGTGTTAAGTCAGACAAAAACTTGTAAAATTGAATGTAAGTCGATCTAGTAGTGGCTACCTCATTTGTTAAAGGAAAGTTTGGAGAGACAGACATGGGAAAATCTTCTTAGGGGCCAAGGGTTGCCATGGCCACCCTAAAACTTTCTTTTTTGGTAGGTATGGTGTACATTATAACAATTTTATTTCTCTCTCTCTCCATATATATATATATATATATGTATATATATATATATATATATATATATATATATATATATATATATATATATATATATATATATATATTGTATGTTACACTTAATTTCATGAGATTCCCTAGGATACAAAAAGGATAAGTCATGTTTTGCGACTTAGAGGTCGTGAGTTCGAGTCTAGCGTTATCGCAAATATTGTTGTACCAATGATTAGAACCCTAGACATGGTTGTAAAACTCATGTTAAAATACCACCTCACAAACAAATTATATATTCCTTATTCCAAGAGGTCCTTGTCAGAATTGTTGAGAAGAATAAAATGAATGAACTTTTGGGTCCTTGTTGAGGCATTATAACACAAACTTAAGAGGTAAGGTATATTAGTATTCTTGATGAATCCAAAGACCTTACTTTTGGTTGCCTACTATGGCATTACTATACAGATTCAAGAGGCTTGGTCTTGCAGTATTCTTGAGAATTTCAGATAATGTACTTTTGGTTTTTTGTTGAGGCATTACAATACAATCTTGAGAGGCAATGAAAAACAATAATTAGTTTGGCGAAGCTTAGGGTATATTCAAAGTTTAGAGAGGTTGAGTTAATAATACTTGAATGGATTAAGTATTTGACTATTCTAAGGCTAATCTCTTTGTAAGATGAAGATTATATGAAGATTAGATGTAGCAATAGTTGTTGCGAACTAGTAAAAAAATCCGCATGTGTTTTTTTAATCCCTTATCTCTTTACTTTTGTTTTTCGATTCTATATGTCTTTTCTTCCATCTAGATAAGCATTTGTGTTTTTCCAAAAGATAAGATTTTGATAAAGAATATTTTATAAACTAACAAAGAATATTTTAAATGTTCAACACATTTCAAATCCTCTTTCTTGGGTTTTGCTGTACCTCCAGTTACATTATTTGGGACTAGAATAACCTTAGGGATTTTCCAACCACAGTCGTCATGGCTTAAATCAAATCATGTTTCATTCACGCAATTCTCCTTTCCGTGGACATAAAAGGCTATTCCTAACATTTAAAATCAACCATTTTTTGAAACATCTTTTTTAATAAATATGAGATAAATGAAATATTTAACTATATCCTTTTTAACCAAACATTTCCATCTTTTCCCTTTTTTCAAAATCAAAAGATTAAACATTAAAACTCAAGTGATCAATTTAACCTCAGTGATAACAATAAAACAACTTGATTAAGAGGATACGGAACATGCAATAATATATTAACCTATAAACCTTTCTTACAAAATCATTGTTACTTAACAAAAGAGGTTTAACTCTTGATGAGCTTAGGAAGCCTAGAAATGAAAAGTAACATAAAAGAAGTCATTCACATCAAAACTACCAACAATTTAATAAATATGAGATAAATGAAATATTTAACAATTAAAGCATTAACTATAAATTATCCTAATATTAACTACTTAAAGCATAAATTCTAACTGAATCACATCAAATGATTTGCAAAGTTAAGTCTAACTGTGATAAAAACTCTTATTTCTAAAGGTTATCAATGGTGAAAGCTTATCTAGGTGGTCGTCGACGATCACTGGTGGAAATATGTCAGGGTAAATTAATATTATAATTATTAAATCTACTTGAGGTTTTGAGTTTTAGAAAAAAAAAAAACTATTTACAAATTAAACAAAAAACCAACATAACCATATTTTACACGAACATGTTTTATTTTCAAAATTAACTTTGAAAACAAAATTATGAACAACCTCGAATAGGCAGTAAATTGTGTGAAAATATGAGAGAAGAATGGAGAGAATTCCTTTCCAATAAATTTGAATTCAAGTTTGCCTAAGATATACTCAGTGTTTTACAATGCATTAAAAACTTTTTCAAATTATTTTTAACTACAAAAATTAAATCACGAGTTCATAATTTGACTTACAAATGTCTTGCAATTGATTTACCTTATTGACTTGCACAATTCTGTGGGAGTTCATGAATCTATTTGTTAGAACTAAGTTGGTTTGAAGAACTATGTTCCTTACTTGTTTTGATGATATCAAAATCAATTTGTGGGAACAATTTAAAGCACTAACGTTTTGATTAAGTATGCAGTTCCTAGATCAAGTGACTTTTGTAGGATTTTATGTTATATCTTTTGTTGATTGGACTAATACAGAGGAACACCAAGACCTCGCTTCATTCCATCTTCTAAGTTTGGTGAACACGTTCCGACACACGCCTCTAGTGATGCAAGCAATGCTCTAGTGAATGTGATTATGCTCTGATTCGTTTGGCTCCAATAACTTTAACAAGCATATAATCGTCTACCTCTAAGCTTGACAAGCAAGTGATCGTATGCCTATGATAATCACATCATCATATCAAGTATTTGATCGTCTGACTCTGATTTATAATGCATGCTCTGAAAGAAGTCAATGCTTCGAAGAAGACAATTCACTTGCGAATCCTCTAATGAACATTCTGAATCTGCTGCTTGTCTGAAGGTCTATAAGACATGCTCTAATCATTGTATCATTTGCCTTCCTATCTTCATACCAAGACACATTGAACCAATTACAAGGATTCATTTTGGAAAGTTTTCTATGGAAAATCAACCTTAAAAGATATGATATGAAACTTCATGATTTATGTTGATTTCTTAAAATCAAGACAACGACCAGAAACCCTAAACGATCTCTATAAAGGGAAGTTCATTCCTCACTTGAAAGAAACAACAAACACACAACTATAAGCATATACAGCCTCCTTTTCACTTTTTCCCTCAATCACTCGTTTTACCTAAAAGCCGACATAAGTTTTTGAAAGTACAACTTCATAAACACTCTCTTGTGAGAGATTTTTAAGAAAACTTAAACCTATTCTCTTGTAACCTAGATCAGTAGTGGTTTCCTTCCTCAAAAACATGATTATACTAAGCTAAAAGGTTAAGACTCGAATATAGTCAGTTTTACTAGTAGGTGTTCAACAAATGTGTAATTCAGTGGTGAACTAGTTAATTAAATCCTTCAAGTTGAAGGGGCTAGACGTAGCTACCGTGTTGGTGGTGAACCAATATAAATTGTTTGTGTTATTCTATTTTATTTATGTTTATCTATCCTGTTTTTCTTACTGTAGCTCATTCACGTTCAAAGATTTCATAGAGAAACACAATTCAAACCCCCCTTTCTTGTGTTTCCCTTTCTACAATTGACATCAGAGTTCGGTCTCAGAGCTTAGCACTTAACCGTGTTTGAGTAAAGATATGTTATTATGACTAATCGTGGTGAAGAAGTTACAGTTGGAAATGTTAACTAGTCTCCTCTGTTAGATGGAGAAAGATTCGAGTACTGAAAGATAGCCTCGGAAGCTTCTACATCTCTCACGATCTTGAACTCTAGGACATAGTCGAAAATGGCTATGAGGCTCCGAAAGATGTTGCTGGTGTTGAAATATCCATAAAGGATTTCGACGTTGATGAAAAGAAATTATCCAAAATATATCATAAAGCCAGAACCTTCATGATGAATGTTATCACCTTGAAAGAGTTTGAAAAATACAGCAACAAAGAAACATCAAAGAGTATCTTTGATGCTTTGGTTCTAAACTATGAAGGAAACAAGCATCTACAGGAAGCCAAAGCAAATCTACTCATCAAAAAGTATGAACTCTTTCAGATGGAAGAAGATGAGGACATTGAGACAATGTTTTCTCAGTTCCAAATTTTGGTTTCTAGATTGAAGGTTCTCCAAAATAGTTAGACTACTTCAAACCACGTCAAGAAAATTTATTTGTGCCTCTAGTAAATCTAATTTCAATTAATCTTGAATATCAAAAATTTCCTTCTCGTAAGGTGTGATACTGTAACAGGTGTTCTCACGCGTGCATACTAGTAATGACGTAGAAAACTCAATCGTTTTTTGCTCTTAAAATCATTTATTTCTCACAAACTCTCACAACTCCCACACTTTGTTTTCTTTGCAAACCGTTAAAATTCCCCGTTCTCACTGAATCAATATGGCATAAATAGCTTTTTAAGTCAGTTAAAAATGACTTGTTAAGTCGATTCCACGTCAGACTTAAAAACAAACGACTTAAAAAGTCATTCGGTGTTAAGTCGGTTAAACCTTAACTGACTTAAAAAGTCAATTTTTTTATAAATTTTTTTTCGTCCATATATATATGCATAACTAAATTTATTACCAACCAAAATTTCATAAACAATTATAATTTAATACAAAATTCATTTAGAACATAAAGTATACAAACTAATATATATATATATATGTGTGTGTGTGTGTGTGTACAGAAACTAAAGCAAATAAACTCAAAATACACCACTTAAAAATAGACACTACAAATCTACTAAATTTCACAAAAAATCAGCATACACCACTCTCACGGGTGAAAAAACTCTCACTCCTCAAATTATGTCGGGCTAGTGCTTTATAACTTCTCATCTCTTTTACTTTTGTCATCATACCTATGTAAAATTTGTACCATATTTGAAAACTCGGCTAAAATAGATGAAAATGTCATTATTTTTATGATAGCTAAGCTATTAAAGTAGCATAACAGCGTTGTATATTCTATGTTATCAATTACAAAAGGCATAAGAAGATAGATAAATATCCGAAAACAAATAAATGTAGACAAATGACAATGAATTTAAATAAAGAAATAATGTATTTTTAGTAGAGTAATAATTAAATTGCTAATAAGTAGTATATATATATCACCTCAATATGGTGAAGGTTCACAGTTGACCATGACAATAGCATTCTCCTCGTCATCCTATATCAAAAAAAAAAAATTCCAAAGTAATCTTTTTAGTATGAAATCGTAAAGACATTTCAAAATTCTTAAAAACTTCACAAGTTGAAAGAAAGAAACTATTATTTTCTCCATTAAATTGGTCAATTTACCAGTGCAAATTTACCTTTTTCCTCCTACAACTTATTGTTGCAAGATAGAAAAACAATTAATCTTCTTACCCATAAACCCATTTGAAGTTACTTCTAAATTTTCACCTCTACTTCGACTTTACTGTTTGCATTCTTATCTCACATCTATTGAACTTGACAGATTAATATCATAAGTTATAAAAAAATAGATTGCAAGCTAAATATAATAAAATTGTATGAACTCCAACAACAATATAAAACACGATAACATAGCTTTTCTTTGTCACCTTATGTCACAAATGATGTTGAAATTACGAAATAAATCTAAAATTGAAAAATAAATAAATTGACCTAATGTTAGCGGAAACAACCAGCAGATAAATAATAGAACGACACATAAACAGCAGTTAATGGCAACAACAAGATAATAATGAACACATAGACAAACAGATGAAATTACGAAATAAATCTAAAATTGAAAAGTAAATAACCTAAAGTTAGCGGCAACAACAACAAACATGATAAATAACATAATGACTCGTACACAATAATGGCGACAGCAAGATAACAACGAACACACAGACAAACAATGCAACAACAACTACGACGATAACAATGAACGCACAGACAAACGGTGCAATAACAACTAACCACGAAAAACACATAAGAACCTTGACGAAGGTGAAGAACATAGAGGATGTCGGCGATGAAGTAGATAAATGGAGAAGAAGAAAGATGAAACAGGAGGAATGGAGAGGGAGGAACAAGTGTGAGTGAAACAGAGAAAAAGGGGTTTTAGGGTTCTTGATCCATCACAACCAGAATATGCTATGATTTTTTTTTTTATTATCAATTTTAAGTCGGTTATTGTTATAACTGCGTTAAACAACCTTCACATATTTACAAAATTATCACCGCCTTATTTTTTTAACTCGTTTATTTAAAAAAACTGACTTAAACATGTACTAAACAACTTTCACATACTCTATTTATGGTACTTAAACATATCTCCGTCTCATTTGTTAATATAGGTGGTAGATAACCGACTTAACACTTTGTATTAAAAACTCTATTTTGTTCTAGTGAATCCCTCCTACTTCAATGGCTTCTTGTTCTTCCTGTCAATTAGAAACGTTTATTATGTTCATTCATTGCAATGCAATCTGGATCAATTAGAGATTCTTCACGAACTGAAGGTTGACTTTTTAAACCTAGCTGAGAATGAGTTTGACTTCATTGAGGAGCTTACTGAAGTAGGTTGGTTTGAATACTTCAACCTAGAACAAGAGGTCGCTTTGGACATTCTAGTGAAAGACTTTTGGAGGTTCACTGATGCTAACTCAAACATCGAGATATCAAGCAACGTGTTGGGTCTCCCTATCAGGATCACTCAACAATCCCTTTTGCCATCATCAGATGCCTAGATGAAGAAATGCTGCTTGAAAATGGTATGAGTAAAAGGTTGGCTCATTTAGAATTAACAAAGAGTTGTTCAAGGACCCATAGGTGAACTCTAAATTTGTACACTTTAAACCCAAGAGTTCTCTTCAAAACTATGATTCGGCGTATGGTGCCAAAAAGTGGGTATGTGGACCATGTTAGCAAAGACCATAATGGTCTAATGTGGAACATCTCTCAAAGGATCACGACGAACCTTCCCCACATCATCCTGGATCACATGAGGTCATGTGTCATCAACTCTAGGACAAAGAAATTAAGTTTATCCTCTACCCTAGACTGATAACTGTAATACTCATGCATACTTCTCTTATTCATGCTCTAAAGAAAGTTGGAGGATCCATTCAAGAGGAACACTTGGTCTCTTCATCTGCTCCCATATTCAACATCTCCAACCTCATCAAGATGCAATTGGTATCTCCCAAGCACTATATTCGACTTAGTGGTGATGCCAGAAGGTCAACATGTCAAGCCAGTAGCTCTTAGATGGCTCCCTCTGAGGCTGACGACTCCTTTGTTCCCATATTTGCAGAAGATAACAAGGAAGTTGTTATAGAATATTTACGGATGTGTCTGTCAAGTCAAGCTATGGCACCAGTCTGGTTGATGACTCCTTTGCCCCCTTCTATTTATGTCTAGACTTTGAGGATTGAAGAAGATGATAAAGAAGCACCCAACATCGATGAAATACATTAAAAAAAAACCCCTTTAGAGGAAATAAATAGAAAGTACAAACAAATTCTAAGATAACTATTCTTATCCTCCACCCTGAACTTGAACCAACATCTTCCATACGCTCTCCCCAAAAAACCAACATAGTTAGCCCCCTCTAACCATGCATCTGTCACCCCTCCTACTTTTGACTCTAACACCTCAAATGAGATGTTTGAAGCTACCCTAGCTAAACAGTTTGCAATCCTCTCCAACACAGGTCTAGAACTCCAACTCAAACACCTACCTCTTATAATTTCCCTCCACCATCTACATCTTCCACCCCGGTACCTGACCCCACCTCACTAAGCTCTATACATCCCTCTCCCCAACAAGTTGAGCCAGCCACTCCAGTTCTTGTTGACTTAGTCTCTTATATGTCATCATACAAATCTTCTGCATCTTCCTTCAGACTTTTCCCCTCTTACTCTTACTATGACACCTTCACCATCCCATTTTCCCTCATTCCCCTTACACAATTCATTCCTTTTGGCTTCCCAGAGCTCCATACCTTCCTTACCTCCCTTTTTGCCAAAGTTACCTCCACCTAGAATATGAATGCTCAAATTTTGGATCCTAATGATGTTTTCAATCAGTAGACTTGACCAAAGTCGTCTCCTTTGTCACAAACTGGATTCTGGACAACAAGAATCATTGACTGCAACAGGCTTCGCAAAACTCTACAACTTTTAGAAAAACAACTGAGATCATCTACTTATGGATCTAGCAACTTTAGAAAGCCAAGAGAGATCGGTCTAGAAAACTGCAAATAGCCACGGTTGCATGCTCATCAATGGATGCCCCATCTCATTCTAGTGTTCTTCTTGAACCTCCAAAGTTGCTCCAATAACACCAATACAACTTTTTGTGCTAATCCCATAGATTGAGATACGCACTCTCGATGCTCTTCTTGTTGCTGCTTTAGGGTCTACATACTCTGCTTCTAGAAGTCCCTTTACAAACTCCCTTTGGCCCGATGTTTGATCCCTTTCAGTTTGGTAAAAAGGAAGATTTTGATCGACTAGAAGCCAAGAATGAGGCATTTATGGAACAAATTGGAAAAAATTAGAAGGATATTCAGAATCCCCTTAGTTTAAATTTGGCTAGGTTTACCAATCCAAACTCTTAGTTGCCTTTTTTTCGTAATGTTTTTTGTTTGTTTTTTTGTATTTTATCTTTTTTTTCCTCTCTTTTTGTCTGAGACAAAAAAGGGAGAATGTATTTTTGAGAACTTTTAGCAATGAATTTTTTCTTTTCTAAACTTTAGTTACTAACGCACATTAAACTACTCTATCATAATATCTTTCATCCTATGAATTAAACATGCATATTCTAAGGGGGAGCTTTGTTGTAATACTCTATAATACTTTTACACTTTATTAAATTTAAAAATTGTTCACAAAAATAGATGTTTGTCATCATCAAAAAGGGAGAGATTGTTAGAACCAATTTGGTTTGAAGACCTATGACCCTTACTTGTTTTGATGATAACAATTTAAAGCACTAACATTTTGATTAAGTATGAAGTTCCCAGTTGATTGGACTAAGACAGAGCAACACCAAGACTATGACCCTTAAGTATGCGGCCACTTATGTTATATCCTCTGTTGATTGGACTAAGACAGAGCAACACCAAGACTTCTCTTCATTTTGTTTGTCTATGTCTGGTGAACACGCTCTAAGGCGCACCTCTAGTGATGCAAGCAATGCTCTGGTACGTTCTAGTTACTTTGGAAATACAATCGTCTGACTCTGATTTTTGATGTATACTCTGAAGGAAGTCAACACTCCAAAGAAGACAAATCCCTTGCTCATCCTCTTATGAAGATCCTAAATTTGCTACTTGTCTATGGTCTATGAGACAAGCTCTAATCACCGTATCCTCTACTTCCCTGTCTTCATACCAAGATACGCTGAATCAGTTACAATGATCCATTTTGGAAAGTTTTCTATGGAAAATTGTAAAATACATGTTTTTGATGATACAAAAGACCAACGATCAAAGCAACAAGCTCAAAAAGAAGAAGTCTACAAAAAGCTTATTGATAAATTAATAATCTTCTCATAAATAGATGTTTTATGTAAAGGTAAATGGTGCAAACCATAGCTCAAATACAATGAGAACCTCAAATCTTTGCATATGCATAAAAAGTATTTTCGAAAGTCAAAATTAAATTTACAAAGTGTTAAAATTAATATTTTTGACAAAATACAAAGGTGTATTCGAATACAACATAGGTGTATTCGAATATAAATGAAAATTGCTAAGTCAGTAGCAAAAACCTCTCATCTGTATTCGACTACATCCTGATGTATTTGAATACAACCAACAAGTCAGTGGCAAAATTGATCAATCTGTATTCGACTACATACATGTGTATTCGACTACATAGTGTTAAATTTGAATAAATTTGAACGTTACAAAGAGGTGTATTCGAATACAACCATCATGTATTCGAATACAACTGGAGGCAATGCAATTTTTCAGTTTTGAATTGACTCTAAATCATTGCAATTGTTCCTCAAACCTCTTGGAT
This sequence comes from Cicer chorassanicum, assembly GCA_037974735.1. Lineage (NCBI taxonomy): Eukaryota > Viridiplantae > Streptophyta > Magnoliopsida > Fabales > Fabaceae > Cicer > Cicer chorassanicum. Next base: position 21,677,122 of record JBBPBP010000003.1, read on the forward strand.
CAATGGCCACGAATCTGAAGAGATGTTTATGGACTATAAATACACCATAACTTCATATTCAACAACAACAATCCTACTACACAACATTAAAGACTTTGAACAAATTTTCTAATTTTTCTCAAAGTCATTTTTCATAAATTCAAGTACTTGCATATCATTTTCATATCCTTAACTTAGGTTCTCAAAGTACTTGAAGCAATCTTGGATTGTTATCATTCTACCTCTTTCTTATTCCTATACTCTTATCAAATCACAAGTGTTTGTAAAAAGAAAGTAGTACTTTCTTTAAATAGTTTTATCTAAGATAGTAAGGTGTTATCCTAGAAGATTTGTTAGAAGTTTGTAGCAAAGGTCATAGGGTTGGACTTGTACATTTTCTAACAATAGTGGAGAAATCTCTTGTGTTGTGCAAGAGGACTGGATGTACCCTTAGTCATAAGGGGAACCAGGATTATTCTGTTGTGTTCATTTCTTTACTGCCATTTACTCTTTCACTTACTATCCTTAAACGCAAAAATCGATCACTTAAAAATAAGGAAAACTCCTAAACACCTAATTCACCCCCCCCCCCCTCTTAGGTGCACATCTGTACTTACAAAAATCAATCTCCAAAGAATGATGCAAAACTTCACGATTGATGTTGATTTCTTGCAATTAGGATGATGGCAAAAAAACCCTAAACAATCTCTAAAAAAGGACGTGCATTCCTCATTTGAAAGAAACAAGAAATGCACAACTATAAGTATATACAACCTTTGTTGCACTCTTCTCTTAATCACTCATTTTACCTAAGTGTTGAGATAAGTTTCTGAAAGTACAACTTCATAAACTCTCTTGAGAGAGCATTTTCAAAAAACCTAAACTTATTCTCTTGTAATCTACTTATTAGTGGCTGCCTTCGTCAACAGTTTGACCGTACTAAGCTACAAAGTTGAGAATGCTTGAACACAGTAAATTTGACAAGTAGGTGCTAAGTGAAAGTGTAATTTGGTGGCGAAGTAGTGGATTAAATCCTTTAAGTTGAAGGGACTAGACTTAGCGACCGTGTTGGTGGTCAACCAGGATAAATCGTGTTTTATTCTGTTTTGTTTTTGGTCATCTATCTTGTTTTCCTTAATGTAGCTTAGTCACGTTAAAAGAAACACAATTCTAACCACCATTTTCTTGTGTTTCCTGTTCTACACTATTCACCACTTGGGTTTCCTGTCAATTCATGTTGTTTAGGATTGAAATCTCGGGGTTTTGAATCACTTACGAATTGATTTATGTTCTATGTGAATCGACCTACACGAGTGACAAATTTCAATTTTTTTGTTACTATTCAATTATTTTTGTTTCACTTATTTGTCTTTTGATATTTGAACCTTTTATAAAAAAATACTAAGGTGTTTTCTCATTCTAAAGAGAACCAATTTAATTCAATCTACAACATTCACTTCTCTCAAGAAAAACAATCAAGATTAAAATCTTTTTCTAATTCAATTTCTTGGTGTGACGTAATTTTTAAGAGAAAAAAAGCACAAAATTAGGTATACTTTCTAGTAATGATTGTTCCAATGGTGAGCAATTGAGAGTTCAATTGGCAGCCCCTTGATAAGGTTGAAAAGGAGGGATCTTGTTAATGTACTAAAATTGGTGGTTATTCTAGGGTATTTGAGACTTTCAAGATTTAAGCGGTGTCTTCAATTTGAAGGTGCTAGTTCATATTTTCGTGAAGGGTGTTTCAAATAATATGGTTTTTGAGTATTCAGGGAAGAAGGGATTGTTAGTATCAGTGTTGTAATACAATTGCAGACGTATCTTGGTAGACATTCATATTGCAATTAGAGGAAGAAACTATCATTCATGTTGAATGTGGTCTTGATGTGATCTACATAACGAGGACGAGTAGAGGAACTTGTATTAAAATATTGGTGTAATAATTTTTCCCTTATCTTTTACTTTATGTGATTTATGTCCCGTTCAATTTGGTTCTTGGTGTTTGGAGGCTATTAAAAATTGTCTTTGGTTTTGATATAAAAGCTTGAAATTAAAAACAAATTATGTTTTGAACTTTATTAACGTATTCGAATAATATGTTAAAATATAATATTGAATGAATTTAATAATCATTAAAAGTGTTGGAATTGAGTTTTTCATTTTTTAAGTTTTTCTATCTTTAGTACTATTCAAATTGGTACTAATTCTTAGCTCTAGTTGATTGATTGAATTAAAATTGTTCAAGAGTATAAAGTGTCTAATGTTTTGTCTTAGTTAATTGTAATTGCACATTATTTTTTTTGTGTTTTATTCAATACAAATTGTAACGTTCACAAATTGCAACGTTCACCATATTTTATAAAACAAACGTTTTTGTTAAAATCTCTCAAAAAAAACTTGGACTATCGATTCTCCTTCTAGAATCTTCGTGTCATCCCAACTAACAAAATGTGTGTTTGAAAATTGTTACAAACACTATTTTATATTGTTTTTCATTGGATTTTATATTTTTTTCATTGGATTTCATATTTTTCATTGGATTTCATTTTATTTTACATATATATTTTTCCAATTAGTTTTTATTAAAACTTCAAAAAAAATTCAATAAATAAAATCTAATTAAAGTAAGTCTAAATAAAAAAAAAATGATTTCTTAAAAAAATATGGAAAAGTATGAGGCATATTATGATGGACAAAAGTATATTAATTGTAGTTAAATATCTATCAATATTACAATATAACTTAAAATAAATAAATTTATAT
>JBBPBP010000003.1:21680443-21737715 GCA_037974735.1 Cicer chorassanicum
TTAACTCATATGCTTGATTGCCTTATGAAGTTTTCTATGCATTTTCATTATTTTTTTTTACGCAAATATATGCATTATCATTTAACTTAACATCGTTTCATTATTTAATCGTAGTATTTTGAATTATGTTCCTTTTTCTATTGCAGCTACTATTTATAGTGAACTAAAAATTGTCTCATGATTAATTTTTTTAATTAATTACATATGTTAATTAATACACACTAGAACTATAAAAGTCATGCTACTGTTACCAACAGCTTGAGCATTTTATTTTATATTTTATAAAATTAATTTGAAAACATCAGATATTTCTAATTGTAATATAATATAGGAATATGTTTTGATAGTTAATTGAGTCAAAATGACTCAATAAAAAATTTAGACAGTTAAAATTTTCTTTATGAAACTGAAATTGTTCCTTTTACTTTGAAAAATGAACTGCGCAATCGCTTTGCTTTTTCTAAATATTGTAATAGCAAAATTTACACAAAATAATATAGAGAAAAAGAAGTATTTTAGAATTGAATCTGCATCTCAATGTATCAAATATTCCTGCAACTATCTTCTGAATTGTAATTACAGAATTGAATTGTGCAATCATTTTAATTAACCCACTAAGTAAAAATGAAATCTCAAGGATGTTTTTTTTATTTATTTAATTTTAATACTTTTGTGAATGGGATCTTGTACATTTTTTATAAAATAAATAAAAAATGTGTGGGTGTGTAACATATGAATTAAATTTATTTATACTAATAATAGTAGGGGTGTACAAGACCGTCCTGCGAACCTGTCTTGGTTCGCAAACAATGAGATGAGTCTGACTCAATTTCAAAAAAAATAAGGAAAAAAAAGTAAAGACAAGACAAAGACCGAGTTCAAGTTACCCCTCATGTTATTGTCCCGTCTCAAATTACTTTAAAGAAAAATTATTATTATTTTTTATTATTTTATGTTATTATTGATTTACTCTCTAAAAAAATTATCAATCAAATCACTGACTTAGTAATTTATAGCTTATAAAATAATATTATGAATTATTATTCTTGAATGAATTGGAAGTGATAATCATATGTGACTTATTATGACTTATTTGACGGTGGTAAAAATATTTCATATGTAAAAATAATAGTATGGAATATTTTTACATATGCATTTAATTGCATCTCACTATTTAGATATTTATAGAAATGGATCATAACATTATAAAATCAGATTAGACGTTTGAATAAAAAAATTCTACAATGTCAATAGATATAAATTAAAGTCTAAATTCCATCATTATTTTATATTTAATTAATTTTTAAATATTTTAAATTTTGAGTTCATTTTGTGGTAAGGGTATTAATACCCAACTAAACTTATACATATCTAAGAATTTATCTAATTTTTTACAATGATATTTTTTGCAAAAATTACACACATTCAAAATAATATGTTATTTTCCGTTTAATAATAATGGAACCTTCACATGTTATTCGTGGGCTCATTATATTTTTTATTAGAGCTTTCCCTAAAATACAAAACTTTGTAACAAACTCATCATTTCCTTTTATTTATTTCTAAAAAAATTACCAAAGTGAAAGATAATATCAAAAAATATCTTTGTAAAATCTATTTTGTCATTTGAGTTATACAAGTGGAAGCTCAACAGTCATAGAAACAATGAATCTCAGCCGTTTGATGTAATGATATCAATTATGATGTGTGATGTGAGCCTCACTAATATCTCTTGTATTTTTTTCTTTATTAATTAGAACCAAAAGTAGAGTTCATAAGAACTCTTGAACCCCAACTCACTTCACAAACTCTCATACAAGAAAATATTTCTCTCTCTCTTTTCTCTCTCTGAGCTATGGAAATAGATCCATGTTTTGGAGAAAAACTTTCTATGAATTTTCCAAAAACACCTTCCATAAAATCAGAGATGGTTCCAAGCTCAGTTGTTTCACCTCCACCACCATCACATTACACCACCTTTTTGTACCAAAATCACCATTTTAAGAAACATCATCCTCTGAATAACCACTCTGGTTTCGCTACGAGGGTTCCTTCGTCCTCCTCGATGATCTCTATGATCCCAACCCCTTCATACCAACGAGATTTCGTCGATGCTCGAAATCCAATGACCTTTGAACCAAACATGGAATTAGCCACCATGCATGGTCGCCTTAACAGTAGTAAAGGGATTTGGGATTTGTCCAACGAAAAAAACAATCCCTTTCAATCTCAGGTGGGTGTGGGCCCCACTCTATTTGCACCATCACTAGTCTATGGTGATGGTGCAATTAAGCCTAAGCTTCAAGGTGGTGATTTTTCATGCACCCATGGAAGAATTGGAAACAAACTCCGAGTGAATGATCAAGGTAGGATTGATCTTAGTGACAAGAAGAGGATTCAAATGAATAGCGAAATTCAGCACAAGGATCCCAATAAAATCAAAGGCCAATGGACTACAAATGAGGACAGGTACATGAATGATTTTTGTTTTACAACGATCAATATTAGTAATTAGTATTATTATTATTAACATATGAATAACTATAAGAAATATTTGTTTAAAATTTAGTCTAAATATTTCAAGATATGTTGACTAATTTTATATATATATATATTTTTGTAGCCTTCTTGTTGAATTGGTGGAGCGATTTGGGCTTAAAAAATGGTCACAGATTGCTAAATACTTGAATGGAAGGATTGGGAAACAGTGCAGGGAAAGATGGTGTAATCACCTTCGACCGAACATTAAGGTTTCTTCCTTTTATATCCTTTTGAGATTTTATTGCTTATACATACACAAAATAGTATCAATTTTGAGCAATACTTATTCTTGCCTATTTTTTACTTTAACAATCTAATGGTATATATTCATTCATTATACATTTTATTTTGTATATAATTTTTTATCACTAAGAATCGAACTCTATACAGAGGAGATTACAACACAAAACACTTACATCAACCATTTGCGTTAGATCTTGCGAGTGAACATTATATATGATTATCATATTATTTTTACTATGTATCAAATAAATAAATAAAATCATGCACGAATTCATATCAAATTAAATGCATAAATGCAATTAAATCATCACGTATACATGATTTTAAAGATAAACTAAATTTGTAACAAACATTTATATATATTTTTTGACATACGATCTTAAAATTTCTACAATACTACATAATAATTTTATTAACATCTCATTGAGTTCATATTGAACTATTTGTAATTTTCAACATTCGTTCATTTTTTTTATTTTTTATTTAAAGTTTTCAGAAAATCACCAGCGTTTATGATTTAGGGTTTATTTAGATCAATTTTGTTTTTAAAAACACAACCTTACCTTTTTTTTCTACATCCTTACTTATTTTTATTTTATTTTGGTTAACTTTGAACACATGTGACTTATTTTAATAGCACGAAAATTTGAATACTAATGTCATGTGACTTGCTTTTAATTAAACTCTTAATTTTATTTGTTATATATGATAAAGATTTAATTTATATAGACTATCAATATAAAATATTTTTTATACTGCAATCAATCATCACAACTACAATCATATAATTTAAAACATTTGATTTTTATCACAACTATTTTTAAAATTACACCTATGTTAGTTCCGATGCACCGAAAGTTTTAATATCTTTCATCTTTGTTTTATGAATCAATGTTCCTTCATATATATATATATATATATATAACTTCCATTTATGCTGCTGATAAAAATCATTCTTGTGTTCTTAAAAAAAAAAAAGAATAATCTTTCTTGTGTTATTATAAATAGAAACTCGCTGTTGCTTCCTACCACGGAACAAATATGCAATTCTTTTAATTACATATGTATTGCAAAATGTGATTGTTAATAATTGTCATACATGTAAATAAAACCTAAACTATCTTGTGAACAGAATTAACCAAATTTTTGCACGTGATTAACTTGAGTGTGCAAAAAGTTGATGTCCATATATGATTACTCTATATCTAATCCAAAAAATGTTTTGTGTAATTATGATCGCAGAAGGAGTCATGGAGCGAAGAAGAAGACAAAACACTGATTGAAGCTCACAAGACAGTTGGAAACAAATGGGCAGAAATTGCAAAGAGATTGCCAGGACGCACTGAGAACTCAATCAAGAACCACTGGAACGCCACTAAGCGTCGGCAGTACGCCAAGAAAAGGCACAACAGGCGAAATAGTTCAAAGGGAATGCTTCTTCAGAAATACATCATGGAAGTCGCGGCGGCCGAGGAAGTGAAAAAGGAGCTGATGAAACAATCCATGAACATGATGAATATTGGGAATCAGCCAAATAACATTACCAATGCAAACTTTGGTGAGTATGAAAGTTCAGATCAGAGTGATTTCAGCTCTGATCAAGGTTGGGGTACTAACCCTGAGGATGATGAACTTGGTGGTGGTGGGTATGTGCCAATGATGTTCAATGATGATGGAATGGGAAGTGGATCTGGTGGCACAATGAGTTATGATCAGTTTGGATCATATGGAATGGAGAATATTATTTCTGAGGTTTCTATGAAGAAGGAAATTGATCTCATGGAGATGATCTATAGAAACCCTTAAGGTCAGTAGTAGGGTTATCATGCATGGATCCATTGTTTGGTATCTCTCTCTTTCTTTTTATCTTGTGTTTCTCTTGTCATGTTTAGTTTTAACTTGACTCATGCCCTGTGTTTAGGGCCACATACTCTGTTTAGACTTCAAACTTCCTTGTATGGATATGGATGGAAATAAAGTTTTCTTATTTTTATGGCTCGGATGGATATCTTTTTCTGTAGATTTGAAATTTTTTTTTAGAATTTTAAAGAGTCTAATTAGTAGAAAAATTCGCACTAAATATAAATTAAGAATATCTCAAATTTGAATCACCACCCTAGAAATAGGATATCTATAAATTTAGAATATCTCAAATTTAAAACTGCACCCTAGAAATAGGATATGAGTAGACTTGAAGCCTTTATTAGGTGGTCTATATAAAATTTATATCTTTTTTATAGTACTTTGATCTTAGTGTTCGATGTAGCTCTTTGACACGAGTTTCTAAGATAAAGTCCATTTTTTTTTCATGATTTTAATTCTTGATTTCTAAGATCTGGTTTTATACAAAGAGATAAAATTTCTACACCTTTATGGGTACCGAAGCTTGTTGTTCATATGGATTGATTTGTATCGAAAACCATAGGTGATGAATCCGAGTTCAAATTAATGTTGAAAGAAATATTTATATTTAGTATTCGACGCGTCTTGAATACGATTATTTTTTGTAGAAATAACCTATGAAAAAAATTGAGAAACCATGAGGAATTCACGTGCCTTGTGCATTTCTTGTTTTTCAAGTGAGGAGCTCACATCCTTTTATAGAGATCGTTTAGGATTTCTGGTCGTTATCTTGATTGCAAGAAATCAACATAAATCATGAAGTTTTGTATCAAATATTTTTAGATTGTTTTCCCATAGAAAACTTTCCAAAACGGATCCTTGTAATTGACTCGGTGTATCTTGGTATGAAGAAGGGGAAGCAAAGGATACGATGATCAGAGCATGTGTCATAGACCTTCAAACAAGTGGTAGGTTAAGGATGTTCATCAGAAGATGCACAAATGTTTTGTTGTCTTCGGAGCATTGAATTTCATTAGAGTGTTGACTTCTTTCAAAGCATACATCATAAACTAGAGTCAAACGATCAACTACTTGATATGGCGATGTGATTATAGAGGCAAACAATCACTTACTTGTCAAGCTTATCAGAGGCAGACGAACAAAGCATAGTTGCATTCATTAGAGGCAACTTAAACATAACATTTCATCTATTTCTAGAGTCACCAGAACTAGAGCATTGCTTGCATTATCGGAGTCAACCGAAACAGAGCATTGCTTGCATCACTAGAGGCGTGTGTTAGAGCGTTTTCACCAGACTTAGAAAAATGGAGCGAAGCAAGGTCTTGTTGTTCCCTTGTCTTAGTCCAATCATTAGAGGATATAGCATAAGATTCTATAACAATAACTTAATCTAGGAATTGCACATTTAATCAAAACTTTAGTGTTTTAAATTGTTCATACAAACTGATTTTATTATCATCAAAACATGTAAAAGTTGTAGTTCTTTAAACCAACTTGGTTCTAACAATTTCCTCCTTTTCGAAGATGGCAAACATCTATTTTTGTGAACAATTTTTAAATTTAATAAAGTATAAATGTATTACAGCAAAGATCCCCCTTAGAATATGCATGTTTAATTCATAAAATGAAATATATTCTAACAGAGTAGTTTAAGGTGCATTACTAACTGAAGTTCAGAAAAAAGACAAAATTAATTGCTTAAAAATTCTCAAAAATACATTATCCCCCTTTTGTCATTAGATAAAAAAGATAGGGAAAAAGGGAAAATACAAATAAGCAAAAACAAAAAAAAAACAATAAAATACAAAGAAAACAGGCAACTAAGGGTTTGGATTGGTGAGCCTAGCCAGAATTAAACTAAAAGTATTGTGAATATCCTCTTGATTTTTGACGGTTTGTTCCATAAACGCCTTAGTCTAGGCTTCCAATCAATCAAAATCTTCCTTTTAGGCAAACTGAGAGGGATCAAACATGGGGTCAAAGGGAGTTAGAGATGGGCTTCCAGAAGTAGAGTCTGCAGATCCTAAAGTATCAACAAGAGGAACATCGAGAGTGCATATCTCAATCTGTGGGATGAGCACTGGAAGCTGCAATGGTGCTACCAAAGCAACCACTGGAGGTTCTAGAAGAACATCACTGGAAGGAGATGGAGCATCCCTTGATGAGTTGGCTGATGTGGCTGTTAGGAGCTTTTTGGACCGATTTTTCTTGGCTTTCTAAAGCTGCAAGATCCATAAGTATATGATCTGAACTATTTGTCTGAAAGTTGTAGAGTTCTGCAAAGCCAGCTGTATCCCATGATCCTTGTTGTCTTAAATCCAGTTTGTGAAAAATGGGGGGATTTTGTTCCACTGATTGGAAACATCATTAAGATCTAAAGTTTGAGCATTTCTATTTCGGGTGGAGGTAATTTTGGCAATAAGGAAGGTTTGGAGGTCTGGGAAGCCAGAAATAATGGATTGTGTGAAGAGAATGATGGCAAGAGAGATGGGGGAGGCAACAGAGTTAGAAGGGAAAGGTGTGGAAGGAGATGTAGAGGAGTCGTTTGATGATATATTAAAGACCAGGTCAACAAAAACTGGTGCAACTTCTTGGGGATAAGGATGTAAGGGCGTGGTTTAGGTTTAGAGTGGAGGATAGGAATAAGTTGTTGAGAATTTGAATGTACCTTCTGTTTTTTCCTCTAAAGAGGGATTGTCGTGTCTTCATCAGCGTTTAGGGCTTCTTCCTTATCCTCTTCAATCCTCAAAGTCTGGACATCTATTTTCCTTTTCTTCTCAAACACTTGTGCAGCCTGAGGTAGAGGGAGAAAAACTGGGGCCATAGCTTGGCCAAACTGACACATTCGCAGATACTCCAAAACAACTTAAGTGTGAATGTCCTCCATCAACTTAATTGTTTTGATGAAAAAAAAAATGAATTTGTGGGAACAATTAAAGGCACTAACGTTTTGATTAAGTGTGGATGTCCTAGATCAAATTAATTTTATAGGTTCTTATCCCATATCCTCTAATGATTGGACTCAAACAAAGGAACAACAAGACTTCACTTTACTTCGGTTTTCTAAGTTTGATGAAAATGCTTTAACACACGCCTCTAGTGATGCAAGCGACACTCTGTTTCGGTTGAATTTGATAATGCAAGCAATGCTCTAGTTCTGGTGACTTTGAAAATAGATGATATGCTTTGTTTCAGTTCCCTCTGATGTATGCAATTATGCTCTACTCTTCTACCGCTGATAAGCTTGACAAGCAAGTAATCCTATGCCTCTGATAATCAGATCATAACATAAAGCATTTGATCGTCAAACTCTAATTTATGGTTTATGCTCCAAAAGAAGTCAACACTCTGATAAAAGTCAACGCTCCAAAGAAGACAAAACATTTGTGCATCTTCTAATGAACATCATGAATCTGCTACTTGTCTGAAGGTCTATGAGACATGCTCTAATCATCGTATCCTCTGTTTCTTTGTCTTCATGCCAAGATACACTGAATCAATTACAAGGGCCTGTTTTGGAATGTTCATATGGCAAATCAATCTCAAAAGATATGATTTGAAACTTCATGACTCATGCTGATTTCTTGCAATCTGGACAACGGCCAAAAACACTAAAAGATCTCCATAAAATGATGTGCAATCCTCACTGGAAAAACAAGAAACACACAAGAGATAATCACATACATCCTCTTATGCACTCTTGCTCTTAATCTTTAGTTTTACTTAAGTGCTGAGAAAAATTTCCTGAATGAACAAATTTGTAAACACTATGTTCTGAGAGTTATCTCAGAAAATCTAAACCTATTCTCTTGTAACCTAGCCTAGTAGTGGCTACCTTCCTCAATAGCTTGACTGTACTAAGCTAGAAGGTTTAAAATACTTGAACATAGTCAGTTTTACAAGTAGGTATTCAGTGATGAATAAGCGGATTAAATCTTTTAAATTGCAAGGACTAGAAGTAGCTACCGTGTTGGTGGTCAACCAGGATAAATCGTCTGCGTTTTTCTGTTTTGTTCTATTCTTGTTCATTTGTCCTGCTTTCTTTACTATAGCTTAGTCATGTTAAAAATATTTAAAAGAAAAATAATTAAAACTCCCATTTCTTGTGTTTCCCGTTCTACAATTGGCATCAGAGCTCGATCTCAAAGTTGAGCACTTAGCTGGGTTTGAGTAAAGATTTTTTATTATGACTAACTATGCTGAAGAAGTTATAGGGGAAAACGTTAACAGACCTCCCCTGTTTGATGGAGAAAGATTCGAGTACTAGAAAGACAGACTCAAAAGCTTCTACATCTCTCATGATCCAGAACTCTAGGACATAATTGAAGATGACTATTAGGCTCCAAAAGATGTTGTTGGTGTTGAAATATCCAGAAAGCCTTTTGATGATGATCAAAAGAAACAATATAAAATGCATCATAAAGCCAGAACCTTCATGATGAATGTTATCACCTTCAAAGAATTTGGAAACTACAACAACAAAGAAACACCTAAGTGTAACTTTGACGCTCTGGTTCTTAACTACGAAGGAAAAAAGCAGGTACAAGAAGCCAAAGCAAATTTACTCATTAGAAAGTATGAACTCTTTTTGATGGAAGAAGATGAAGAAACTGAAAAAATAATTTTCTAGATTCTAAACTCTGGTTTCTAGACTGATAGTTTTCAAAAAGAGCTACACTATTTTCGACCACATCAAGAAGATCCTCTGAAGTATTCCCAAAAAGTGGAGACTAAAGGTAACAGTTATTCAAAAGGCTAAGGATCTAAACAACTAGCCTCTAGAATAGCTGATGAGTTCACTCATATCCCATGAGATTGAATTGGTTGAAGTTGAGCCCAGAAAGAAGTCAAAATCCTTGGCCCTAAAATCCCAAGGAAAAAAGGCAAATTCTAAGGCTCTACAAGCAACTGAAGATTCATAGAAAGCGAATGGGAAAATCAGAATGAAAACTCGTATGATGAAGAATGCTCCTTGATCTGAAGAAAAATCTAGTGCATGTTGAACAGCAAAAAGAAATCTTTTCTCAAAACAGATTTTAGACGGTCCCAAAATAGCATAGAAGGAAGTGAAAAGATAGATAAGAAAAAGCTCATCTGCTTTGAGTGCAAGGAACCAGGTCATTTCAAATCAAAATGTCCTAAACATGAGAAAGGAAAATCCCAGAGGAAAGACTTCAAAACAAAGAAGAAAGGTCTTATGGCTACTTGGGATGACTCTGAAGAATCATCTGATGAAGATGAAAAGCATGCAAACATGACTCTGATGGTAGATACTCACTTTGATGATGAAGAAATTGAGATATTCTTTGACCTAGCTTGTATTGAATTCATAGATTTGTTAAATGAGTTTCTCAACAAGAATTGTAAGATTTCATCAAAACTTAAATCTCTTAGTAAATCTCATGACATTTTAACAAACATATGCAGTTCCTTTGAAAAGGAGTTTGAAAACCTAAAAAGGGAAAATATAATTCTAAAAGAAAATGTTTCAAAAACTTTAAAGGACAAAGTCTACAATTCTATTAAGTATGAAATAACCTTTCAATAATTTCTTGCAAACGGCATAGACAGAAGTAAACAAGCTTCTATGATCTATGTTGTTAGTGAAAACAATAAATGTGATATAGGTTTTGAAGAACCAAAAGAAAATCCTAGATTAATCTCTGTAAGCGAGGAACAACTGGCTTGGCACAAAAGATTAAGACATGAAAATTTAAGGTTAATCTCAAAATTGAAAACACTTGAGTTAGTCAGAGGCGTGCCAAATCAAATGTTCTTTGTGAGGTGTAACACCCCGGCCATAACCGTTACCGGCGATGCTACCTCACGGTCTTCTCGTCCCCCCTCACCACCTAGTGGAAATAACGATTTTTTGCCTTCCGTGGGATTCGAGCCCGGTACCTAGGGGATAAGTACCGCCTCCACACAGTCCCTCTACCAATTGAGTTGCTGGCTCAATTGGTAGAGGGACTGTGTGGAGGCGGTACTTATCCCCTAGGTACCGGGCTCGAATCCCACGGAAGGCAAAAACTCGCTATTTCCATTGGGTGGTGATGGGGGGCGAGAAGGGAAACAAACAAAATCTTTTTTTCTTTTAAAAAGTTGTTTCCACTTTTAGACCACTTGAACTTTTACATCTTGATCTATTTGGCCCTGTAAAGACTGCCTCTTCCAGTGGTAAAAAAGTATGGACTCATTGTTGATTATTATTCCAGATGGACATAGGTAAAGTTTCTAAAACACAAGAATGAGTAACATAAGGTTTTCGCTACCTTATGCAAACAAGTACAAAATGAAAAAGGTTTATGCATAACAACGATTCATTGTAATCATGGGGTGAATTTGAAAATAAACTTTTTGAAAGCTTCTATGAAGAAATTGCATTTTACATAATTTTTCCTCTCCTAGAACACCTCAATAGAAAAATTTTGTAGAAAGGAAAAAAAAAATAAATCTCTTCTAGAGATGGCACGTACATGATTCAATAAATGAATGTTGCCAAGAACTTTTAGGAAAAATTAGTGAACAGTGCATGTTTTATTTATAATAGAATCTATATTGGACCTATTCTCAATAAGACTGCTTAAGAATTTGGAAAGGAATAAAACTCAAGATTTCATATGTTCATCTGTTTGGTTGTATATGCTATATTTTGAACAAAAAAGACAATCTTGGCAAGTTTCACTTGTTATCTCAAAAGTGCATCTTTTGGGGATACTCTTAAAGCTCTAAAGCCTATAGGGTGTACAACAAAGAAACATTGATTTTTGATGAATCAATCCATGTCAAGTTTGATGACAAAAATCTTGACCATAAGAAGTCAAAGCTATACATAGACGTTGCAGATCTACTGATTTCAAAACAACCAAATATATAAGAGGAACTAGATAAATCAGAGGAATCAACAAAGTCATAAATAAATCAGAAGATATGCCTAAAAACTCATATCAAAAGCATCAGAATTCAGAACTTGGATGGAAATGCAAATCCTCTCATCCAGATTCTCTGATCATAAGAAATATAAATGATCCTCTGAAAACTAGATCCGCTCAAAAGGAATCATCTTTGTTTGGACTGCTATCTAAAATTGAACCTACAACTATAAACAAAACACTATCAGATGATGAATGGATATTGGCTATGCAAGAAAAATTAAATCAATTCAAAAGGAATGACATATGAGATCTCGTCCCCAAGCCTAAATAAAAGAAGTCAATTGGAATCAAGTGGGTTTTCAAAAATAAACTGAATGAGAAAGGTGAAATGGTTAGAAATCAAGCTAGACTTGTAGCCCAAGGATACAGTTAGCAGGAACGTATTGATTACACTAAAACTTTCGCTCCTATGGCAAGGTTAGAGTTTATAAGACTTTTACTTTCTTTTGTTGTATTTAATAAAATTACTTTATATCAAATGGATGTGAAAAGTGTTTTCTTAAATTATTACTTAAATAAAGAAGTGTATGTCAAACAACCTTTTCGCTTTGAGGCTAATGAATTTCTAGACCATGTTTCTATTTCTTCCTTAGAATGAGGTTTGCTTCGTCCTCATTGAAGAAGTGTACTTAATTGAATGTTACCTTCTATTTCTTCCTTAGAATGAGGTCTGCTTCATCCACATTGGCGTCTATTTCTTCTTCCTCGTCCTCTTCTACATAGATTGTCTTGGCATTGAGGATGATCTTGAAGCCATTGAAGCATAAGAGGTTTAGAGATTTTCCAGGAAGTTTCAAGACTAGAAAGAGAGAAAGTGTGGTAATTCGTGAGTGATTGTGAGTGATGAATGAGTTTTATGAAAATGTTTGAATTTCTAAAACCATACTTAACACGCACACATAAACGCACATGCACAACACTTGTTATAGTATCACAGACCAAACACAACTTACAAGATGATTGTTCATATTAAAAGTAATTGAATTTAGATTGACCACAAGTAAATTCAATTTCATCAAAGGTAGAGCATATATACATTTAACCATTTACTTTGTATCACTAGAGGCAAGGATACAAAGAATTCAACATCATTCTTTTATAAACAGAATATTTAGATTTTTCTTTATAAAATTTAATATGTACCTCGACAAAGGGTTTTGTGAAAATATCAGTCCACTGATGATTAGTGTCAATAAATTTAATGTTAATAAAGCAATAGCCCCTTGTCTTTTGCTCGACCAGGAGATTAGATTAGCACCAAGGAATGTATAATTTCCATTGGTGCTCTTCCTTTCTAGCTTATCTTCAGCATTGTCAACATCACATAAATATAGTAACCTATACTTAGATGATGACTTATAACACATACCAAAGTGAGTAGTGCCTTTCAGATGTAAAAAAACAGTTGTATCAAGTAAAATGTCATGCTTAGAATTTTTTATAAATAAAAGAGTTGTATCAACTTTTCATCTTTTAAAATAATTTTCAAGAACTTGCTTAAGTTGTCATACCAAAAAGGAAACTTTTTACATCCATTTGAAAAATTAAAATTCAAGATGCTCGATTAAAAAATGTCATTTTTTTGAGAAATAAACAATGTCCATGTATAGCGGAAATAATCATTTACAATCACAATTGCATATTAATTTCCGCCAAAGCACATTTCTCTAGATTGTCCAAATAGATATATGTGTAAAAGTTGTAAATGTTGATTTGTAGAAGAAAAAAAAATTATTTTAAAGAGTTCGTTACTTGATTTTCTTTTTGACAAGCGTCACATGATTTTTCCTTTTAAATTGAATCCTTGGTAAGCCAATTATTAATTCCTTGTGAATAAATTTATTTAAATGATTCATGTGGATGTGATCTACTCTTCTATTCCACACCCAAGTTTCATCCTCTTTACTAATTACACAACTTGCATCATTTCAAGGTAGATCATATATATCAAATAAATACTTATTTCCAATTCTTTGACAAATAAATAGAGTTTATTTGTTAAGAGAATCCATGATTGTGCGGATAGAAGAATCAAACACAACTTTAATACCTTTATCACAAAAGTTGACTTATGATGAGCAAGTTGTGCTTTAATCTCTCAACAAGCAATACATTTTCAATTATAAGGTTAAGATTCATATCAATAGAACCAATACCAATAATTCTACCACTATATAGTCACCATAGTAAACAAAACCACCTTTTTATCATTGTTAATGAAGAGAATTTGTCTTTGTCTCCAATCATGTGCTTTGAACAATCACTATCAAGATACAAATTTTAGTTCTTGGCCATCAAGCACACCTACATCACATGATCAATTTTTAACTTTTGGTACCCAAATAATTTGGAATCCTTTTGGGTTAGACTTAGGCATTGTGCCCTTCTTCCTATTCTATTGATCAGAAGCATCCAACAGCGCCACGGAATGGACCTAATAACCACCCCAGTAGATTAAGTAGTGGAGTTCTCATCCTGGATTTTCCACATTTGTTTAGTAGTAGGTCTTATAACCAGGAGGAGTATTCCCTTCATAAAAAATCCCCCCGGGCTTATAGAAGCCAAAAATGGATTTGTATTGTTGGAGGTTTTCCCTTAGTGAATCCCTCCAGTATTGAAGTCCGTCTAGACTCGTACGTGGAGACATTTCTTTGGCCCCCTTAAAAAAAAAAGGAAATGCGGGCAGGGTTAAGCTCGGTAGAGGGTTCGATAATAGGGTAGGCTCCCGTCTTAAATTAAAGATTCAGATAAGAAAAGAGTTCCAAACCTTTATGCATGCACCTTCGTATAAGTGTTTAGGGTTTAGGGTTTAGGGTTTAATGATCGATACCTTTTTTCTCAGGCAAAATATGCTCATTCTAACATTGCAAATAGAAGATGTGTGGTGTTTTGTCCATAATAAAAACATTTAGAAAAGGGACTACTAGAAGTCTTGTTTGGACTAAAAAATATTTTGAAATGTTTTACCAACTTTTCCATAAGCTCTCTTTTTATTTCCCAAAAGAATTTTGACTATCCCTTCTCATTGTGAATTAAGAAAGAGTTTTATGAAAACCTTCAATTTTATCTTTTAAAACATTCTATTCGTCACACTTCAAAACATTTTCATTTTTATTGTCACAATGGGAGTAGGAGAAGACTTCACTTACTAACACTTGTTTCTCTTTAAGAATTTCCATTTCGTTGTTTAGAATAACAATTTTCGATTCAAGAGTTGAAAGAGTTTTCTTATGTTTCAAAATAAAAGAAAGAGCTTTCTTATAAGTGAAAATAATTTTTCTAATTTTTTTTGTCTCATCATTTAGCTTTTCACAAGTAATGAGAAAATCATCACAATTTAAAGTGATTTCAAATTCAAAAGAGCATACCTCGTCTTCCTTGTGATGAGCCATAAGGCATAAATTTGCCTCTCGTTTTCTAATTCATCACATTAATCCACATCATTGTCATCCCAGGCAATCTATGACATTCTTCCTTTTATTGTCTTGTGTTGTCTCTTATCTAATGTATCAAACTTCTTTTGACTTTGTGGACAGTTGGGTTTTATTTAACCTTTTTTGCCACATTTGTAGCAAATTGAATTGAAGGAAATTCCTTCCTCGTTTTTCTTTTGTGAATTTGGAAGCTTTTTTGCTTTGCCTTTATATCTCAAGAATTTTTTAAACCTACAAACCATAAGACTAGTATTTTCCTCATTTTCATCAAACTATCACAATCATTTGAGTCATCGTATTTTTCTTTTTCATTAGCGCTTGCAAGAAAAACCTTTCTTTTTCTTATAACCTTGTTCACTTTCAATAAGTCGATTTAATTCAAACTCATGTTCTTGTAGTTTTCCGAAAAGAAATACCAAAGACATTGAAGATATATTACGATACTGATTTTCCATTGAATGCATTTCTCCACCCACGATACTGATGACTATAAGGTAAAAATCTACAATGTCTAAGAAATACATCCTTCTTACAATGTTTCAACCGCATCCAATTTGAACTCTCTTCACGTATAGGACATGCACACTGACCTTTAATGTTATATCCTGATAAATTACCATATGCTGGAAAATCATTAATTGTGCCGAACAACATAGCCCTCAAATTGAAACATTCTTTCTTATACCCATCATAAACTTCCACACTTGTCTCCCACATAATTTTTAAATCTTCAATTAAAGGAGCCAAGTATACGTCGATATCATTCCCCGGTTGTTTGGGTCCAGAAATTAACAGAGACAACATCATAAACTTATGCTTCATACATAACCATGGAGGTAGGTTATAATCAACAAAATCACAGGCCACGTGTTGTGTGAGATGCTTTGAAGACTATGTGGATTCATTCCATCAGCAGAAAGTGCAAGTCGTAGATTTCTTGACTCTATCCCAAATTTAGGATACTCGTGATCAATTTTTGCCCATTGTGGAGAATCTGCAGGGTGTCGAAACTTTCCATCTCTAATTCTTTCATCTGCATGCCATGTCAAGTGTTTTCAATCTTCTTCATTGCGATACATGCGCCTAAATCTTTGAATTATAGGAAAATACCACACGACTTTTGCTGGAGTAGATTTTTTCTTCTTATATCGAGAGACATTGCATTTCGGACACGCCTTCAGTAATTCATATTCGTTTCGATATAAAATGCAATCGTTAGGAAACGCATGAATCCTTTCGTAACTTATACCAATAGAGCACAAAATTCGTTTAGCCTCATAGATTTGACTGGAAAGTTCATTATCATCTGGCAACATATCTTTTAAGAGTGTTAATAATTCTGTTAAGCTTTTATCAGACCATCTATTACTCGCTTTTAAGTTGTACAACTTTAATATCGCCGACAGTCTTATGAATTTAGTACAACCATTATATAATGATTTCTCTGCATCACTCAACAAGCTCTCAAACATTTTAGGACAATCTCGAAGATTTTCTTCACTGCTGTTGCAATCTCCTCAACTCGGTCCTGCTCATATGTATCTATGTCGATATCAGTTGAAGCATATGTCGAACCATTCTCAAAATTAATGTTTCCATTTTTTTTCTCACCATGTCTTATCCAACATGTATAACTTTGATCAATTTCATGCCATACTAAATGTCCTTCCAATTCATCTGCTCTAATGCGTTTTCCAAAAGAACATTTTAAACAAGGACAAACGACTCTATTTGGATCTTGTGCATTCTTCACTACAAACTCAATAAACTCCTTCACTCCATTTTCATACTCTTTTGACAATCGATTGACATACATCCATTTTCGGTCCATTTTATATGACATATATAAATGCAGTTACACAAATAATAAGCTACTGATAATATTATACCAATCTATAGTACACATATATATCTAATATTGGAAAATGGAAACCAAGGTCCAAGTCTGATTTCAAAACAGAACAGATCAACAAATTTCAAAAAATAATAGATTTTATATGTAATAATTTATCAGTTTTAGTGACAACAAAAAATTAATAAATACAATACCTGAGACAACGTATCCAATTTGTTTTAAAGGAGGAGCAGTAGATGGGCACACAATAGAGTAAAGGAGGGTTCACAGAGTCGAGGAGATGAGGGTTCGTAAGGTTAGGACAACATATTAAATTTGTTTTTATTTATTTAAAGTGAATGATTTTACAGCGCTTGTAAAAAAAGCGCTCTAATAGGTCCTTTAATTATGTGAAAGCGCAAGCCTATTACAGCGCTTGTATAAAAAGCGCTCTAATAGGTCATTTAATTGCATGAAAACGCATATAATTTACAGCGCTTTTACAAAAAGCGCTTTAAAAGCTATGTAACATAAAGGTAAGGGCTCTACATTTTACAGCGCTTGTGTTTAAAGCGATAAAAAGCGCTGTAAAAGCTATGTGAGAGCGCTTCAATTTACAGCGCTTTTTTAAAAAGCGTTGTAAAAGAGTTGTAAACATTATGTGCAAGCGCTATGTGACCCTATATGACCCTACAACAACGCTTGTCAAAAAAAACGTTGTAAAAGAGTTGTAAACATTATGTGCAAGCGCTATGTGACCCTATATGACCCTACAACAACGCTTGTCAAAAAAACGTTATTGTATCCTCCGTTATTTTTAAAAAATTATACAACAGCGCTTGTATTTAATAAGCGTTGTAAAAGACGCACTATAAAATGTCATTTTTGGCGTAGTGTCCAACACATTAAAAAGTCCACACCTTCAAGAAAACTTTATATTTTTTCCTTCCAAAATCCATACCTTTCACCATTTTTTCCTTCCTAATGGGTATTTGAGAAGGTCATATTTTGTAATCATAAGTGACTTTTCAATATAAATTTTTGTTGAAATTTTGGGTGCGATCAAAACGTCAAGATTTAGGTTATGTAGTTTTGGGTAATGTGTACCAAATTTCGGTTGAGACAAATAACGAAAACCTGTACTTTAAAAGCATACGAATATGACAAACATTTATTCATATTTAAATTGTAAACTACTGTACAGTGAAATGCCATACATTGTATAATCAAGTTCAAGTTTTTGTAAATATTGACATACCAGTTAAGCAAAATGGATTGCATGTTTACATAACTGTTAGTTCACATTCTATATTTCTATCAATCTAAAATGCAAAAAAATCAAAATATACACAAATTATCACATTTTATTTTTTTTTCTATGCATTAAAGGGGGCACAAATTATTGTCCTCCAACATAATTCGTCTGTGCATCGCACGGTGCAAAATCTAGTTAGCAAAAAAAATGAAGATTTTTAAGGTTTTTACTTTTTATATAAAACTTAGAATTTACTTTTAAAATAATTAGGTGAAAAAAAATAAATGAAAAAGTGGTAAAGATATTGCCATGTCACCCAACAAATTAACATTTTAAATATAGTGCAATTTTTAAAAGAGACTAAATCGTTACAAATAAATAAAAAGGATAAAAGATTTTGGGATAGGTTTTGTCAATTCGTTTATAAACTTTTAATTTCATTACCTAACTCTGTACTTCCAAAAACAACTCAATATCGTTGCATTTTGAAAACAATTATTTCTTTTAGAAAAATGGTTTTTTTTTTCAATACCCCTTTTTCTATAAAAAGTTATTCAAATACTCACTTTTGAAATTTATTAACTAAAATACCCCTTTTTTTTTAAGTCACAAGTCACCATTTAGAATGGCGACTTCCTTAAAGAAGCCCAAGTTCCAAATGGCGACTTCCTGAAAGGTTTTTTTAAAAAATAACTTAAATTTTTTCCAAATAACAATATATATATATATATATATAATTCATAAAAATACATAAATACAAATTTTAAATTAAATAATTCATTAAAAAAAACATCACAAATTTTACAAAAATTACGAATAAAATTAATGTCGAATGTGACCTCTAGTACCACATTGCCGAGGTTTTCTCACACGTACGGGATTTTGACGACGCCTTGGTACATCATGAGTTTCTTCTTCTTCTTCTTCTTCTTGATCTTTGTCTTCTTGCTGTTGAGGATGTCTAAGAGGAAGTGTTGCAGAAGAACTACTTCCACCTTGAGTCCAGTTGTAAAATTTGTGATGTTTTTTATGAATAATTTAAAATTTTATCGTAATTTAAAATTTGTATTATATATTTTTATGAATTATATTAGTTATATATATATATATATATATATATTGTTATTTAAAAAAATTGAATTTATTTTATTTAAAAAAAACTAAAAAAAAAAAAAAAAAAAACCTTCAGGAAGTCGCCATTTGGAACTTGGGCTTCCTTAAGGAAGTCGTCATTCCAAATGGCTACTTGTGACTTAGAAAAAAAAAGGGTATTTTGGTTAATAAATTTCAAAAGGGAGTATTTGGGTATATTTTTTAAAAAAATAAGGTTATTTAAAAAAAACCAAAAAATATGTTTTTAGCATATGTAAATATATCATTTTTCACTTAAGAAATTGTATTTATTTTTAGTCCTTCCAAATATACAACATTTTACTCTTAGTACTTACAATTTTATTTTATTCATTGCAAAATTTATTTGTATTAGAATTTATTAGTTTAATATAGAATATTTGATTTTATTTCCTAAAAAATAAAGACTAAAATAAAATTAAATAGATCAATTTCAATATAAACTAAATTGGTTGTAACTAAAACAAAAAAAACCAAAGATTAAAAATAAAAAGAGATATATTTTCATGGTAAGCTCAAAATAGCTAGGAGTATTATTAAGCAAACATAGGATTATTAATAACTGTAGTAGTTGTGGCTGCATCAAAAAAAGAGTGAACAAAATTATAATTCTATTGCATGGAGTTAGGTATCATTAGGCGGGATACCTGCAAATTGGATATTTGGGTTTGAACATGGTATGACTTTGATACCTGCAAATTGGATATTTGGGTTTAAATGACTAACATCCATTGTTAATAAATTTATTAAAAGTTTAAAGTTGTTCCTTATCAATAGTAGATTGTTTCCAAACAAACAAAAACTTAATAAAAGATAAATATATATTATGAATTTAAAACAACCTCATAAAAGTACATTTTAATTAGTTATGATTTCCCTAACAATAAACATGACTGAATGCTCTAGCAAAGAGGAAACCTAGAGAAGCTGAATTAATGCCTCATTGCTCATTAGTTGATGTGGATTATCGCTTTTGAAAAATTGTAACTAGTGTAGTTGTTCCTTGCACAGGAGTAGATAATCATTGTGTTAAAAAATCTATAATAATATAATTTTTAAGACTATATACATATAACATTTTGTTGTATGAAAATATATTTGGACGGGTGTAAAAGGAATTAGATTATATATATATATATATATATATATATATATATATATATATATATATATTATATATATAAAACATAGTAAATGAGATGATATGTTATAATGAAATATGACAGAAATGAATCTTAGTTATTATTATAATAGAAAGAAAAAAAGTCACGCATTACGATCTTATATTGAAAAATACTTATGTTATAGATTGCGTCTATATTTTGTATGTGTTTCATAAAAGACAAACACAAATGACTTTAGTGGCTAATCACTTAAGTATGCCGTGCCTTTATAATCTTGTGTTGTACATTACATTATTTCAAATTAAAAAATAAATAAATAAATGGATTTTGGTATGGCTAGACTTATCTTATTTTCAATGATAAGACAAAAAGACAAAATAACTATACTAAAATCATAATGGACAGTGTTATTCCTCAATCTTTCACAAACCCTAAAAAAGTAGCGATTGGGAAATCAGTGTTGTGGTCTTCATCAGAAGGGTTTCCAATAACTTCTTTGGCAAAAAATATCAGCAAAAAAAGATAGATTAACAAATGTGAGTATAAAAATCGAAGTCTTTTACATCCTTCCTTTAGTCATTGTATCCATTTAGAAAGGTAAAATTAAGTAGTTTCTTTGTGCAAATACATTTTGACCATCACTCGAAAATAAGTCTTTAATATAATTAATATTTGGACTTAAAATATCTATTAGAATAAAATATCATTTATCAGAACATATTTTTTGTATTGTTACCCTATACAAAAAGAGGAAGTGAGAGAACTTCATTTAAATATAGAATGTATAAATTTGATGAATATATACCAATTCATATATTGCTTTATTTTGCATATATGATGACAATACCAACTAAAAAAATTTCTAGGAGAAGGAAGTTTAAGATGCAGATATAGTTGTCAAAGAACATTTAATTCGACGTGCAAACCAAATGATAGGTGAGTAACACAAATTCCATATCAAAATAAAAAAAAAAAGTATAATGAAAAAGCTATTATTGTAAGATGTTTGTGGGTAGCACATGTCTTGGGATTTTGTTAACACAATTGTTGTTTAAGACTACATTATAACACAGTTTTAGTATCTCATTTTATTTTGATTCCTTTATTTTTATTAATTCATGAAATTGGTCCTCCCATTTTATAAGTCGACAGTTTTGTTTTCTCCTTCAGATTTTTAAACTAAAAAATGACGATTTGATATATTTTAAATAATATGACATAAGATTTCATGATATAGAAACATCTACATGCATTAATTATTCACATGTCATTAATTAAATTACAAAAACGAAAAAAAATTCTGAAGTTGAACGTTATGTTTTTATAGGGTTTTATTGTGATTATGTGAGTGTTAATCATTCTACATCATCGATTTATATGTCACATTATTTAAAGCATGACATGTCGCTATTTTTAGTTAAAAAAATATAATGAGATACCAAAACTGTCAGATTTTAAAATAGAGTGACAAATTTCGTGAATTGATAAAAATAGAGGACTAAAATTGTAATTAAACCAATAATTTAATGAGACATTTGTATGGACAATAGAATGAAATAGATGAGATATACAAAGAGATAATCATATTTTAACTAATGTGTGCATCACTTCCTAACTATGATTTGTTTCATCAACAATTAAAAAAAAAAAGGTTGTTGAATTATTTGATTTTCCCCTATTGATTTGACTTTTTAAATTATGATGAAATTGTATTATTTTATTAGTCATGTAAAGTAATTAATAAGTAATTTAAATCATGTAGTGATTATGGTATTTAAATAACAAATATATAAATTTGAGAACGATTATAATCATTTGTGAAAGCATAAGGGATTTATCAAAATTTGTGATGTATCACATTGAACTCTTCTATTTCTTTCTCAAATGTCTATATAAGAGTTAGGTGCACTAGCATGTATATGATCAACCCTGTACAAATCAATATAAAATTTGTTACCATATTTATTTACAACCGTATAAAAAGCTAAGAAATAAAATCCAAAAACTTAAATTAGAGGCCATAAAGACTATTTTCATGCAAAAGAGGATCTCATCTAGGTGCCATAGTGCCCCTGGGTGAGGTTTTGCGAAGAAAAAAATTAGGAATAAAAATGTTAGAAAAAATTGTACACAAATGAGTAAAAAAAAAGTATTCTAAGTGCCTTTATATAGTAAATAAGCGGTGTACAATTGAAAAGGTGGTATTGAGGTTATCTGAAAATTTGTCGTACAACTGTCGAAATGAAAATTAGGGTTCGAAATGATTTTATTTGTGTTGATGAATTTAAAATATTGCATTTGTTGTTTTATTGTGTTTAGAAAAGGTGATAATGGCTAATTAATGGAAATTATAATTATTATTGAATTACATGATCTGTTTCGGATGCCTTTTACAAGGTGTTTGATTATTATTTCTAATTTTCATTTTCAGATCCAAAATCAATTTTCTGGAAGGAAGGAAGCGAATACTAAACAAAAGTAGCAATTTGTGTTGATTGAGTAGTGTAAGAGGAAAGGATAGGTGAGCAGCATTGTAGGAATGACATGTGGAACCATTTTATTATAGAATTGGTCCTTTTTTTTAATAGTATAAATTAGCTATTTATCGAAAGTAAAATGAAAAATAGTGCTCAATGTCTAGAGTAATTTATTAACATGACATTGATATTTATAATAGAATACAATTTGACCGACTTTATAGTAGAATACTTAAGACTCATTGTGAATGTAAACTCAATAAGCACCATTGTGATTTCAAGCCCAAACGATCCTTCTCTTTGATGATTTAGTTGGTTCTTTCAATTGACACGGGCGAACATGTATCTATTACCCATGCATGTAATAATTTTTTGGTTATTTGAGGGTGGCGACCACCCCCTTTTTCACATTACAATGGCTCCATTTGTGGCCTAAAGCACAACCTAATTAATAAGCATCTCTTTATCTGCCATTGACAAATATTTAGTAATTATTTTATTCTACTCCTATCTTTTATAAATTGAAACGTAGTATTTTTTGCTTCGACCAATAATCGAAGACATCTCCAAATACTTGTTCGTACCAATCACTTTCTAAACTCTCTACAAATCTACAATAGAATTTTTGGTATTCTCATCTACATTCTTACTGCATAATACTTCAGATTTTTGCAATTTGATGGATTGTCCAAAAGCAGCTTCACCTATTAAACATTTTTCATAGTTTCATTCTACGTGGAGCTAAAAAATAAAAAACAATCATATGCAAAAACTAGATAAGAAATAATCGGTGTATTCATGCTTATTTTTATGTCATGTATATCGTCGCTACTTTCAATTTATTGAATCAACGTCAATAGTCCCTCAACACATATAATGAAAAGATATGGGATAAATAGTCTCTCTGACGAAGCCCTATCCCGAGATGATAGGGTCAACTATGCCATCATTAACAATCAAACTAATTCATTGTTTCTACGGACAACATAATCCATCTCACCCACTTACAAATATCAAGTTTGAGAAAATCAGCGGTATTATCTCGAGTTTTGAATTTCATGAAATGCACTCGTTGAACAATTTTACTATTCACACCCCCCCTTTTTGCAAACCACACCCCTCAATTTAAAAAAAAACGAAATATCCAAAATACCTTTGCTTATTTATTACATTCTTTAAACTATAACCTATATTTCTATCTTCATCTTCAATCATAATCTCTCTTTTTATCTTCATCTTCTACCTCACACTCATATTCATCATCTTCTCTCACGCCCCATTATCCTTCTTCCTCAATTTTCAACAACTTCAACATCTTCAATCATCTTCATTGACTCCCATTTACATCAGATTTGCATCATCTTGTTTTTGTTCTTGTTTTTTAAAATATTTACTTAGGATTATGTGACTGAAATTGATTTGGTGAAAATGAAACTCATTTTGTCAACTGATTTTGGTTACGCAAATCGAGTATGTCCAGAAATATACGTAAACTGAGTTTGCGTATGTGAACTCAATCTGCCCAAAAACACACATGAACTCAGTTTGCGTACGTGAACTCAGTCTGCCCAGAAACATACGTGAACTCAGTCTGCCCAAAAACATACGTGAACTGAGTTTGCGTACGTCAACTCAATTTGCCTCGGACCTACGTGAACTTAGTACACGTACGTGAACTCAACCTTCCTAGAAACATACGTGAAATCAATATGCCAGAAACATACGTGAACTAAGTTCACGTACGCAAACTGAGTTCACGTGTGCAAATTAAGTTAAAGTATGTTTCTGGGCGACTGAGTTCAGGTACGTGAACTGAGTTCACGTATGTTTCTAGGTAGGCTGAGTTCACATACGTTAACTGAGTTCATGTATGTTTCTAGACAGGCTGAGTTCACATACGTGAACTGAGTTCATGTATGTTTCTAGACAAGCTGAGTTCACATAGGTCATTGGCAAACTTAGTTCACATACACAATATGAGTTCACATACGCAAACTCAATTCACGTATGTTTCTGGGTAAACTGAGTTCACGTACGCATACTCAGTTCACGTATGTTTCTAGACAGACTCAGTTTGCGTAACCAAAATCCATTGACAAAATGAGTTTCATTTTCACCAAAATTATTTTCAATCAGATAACCCTAACTAAATATTGTACAAAACTAGAAGAAGAAGAAGAAGAAGAAGAAGAAGAAGAAGAAGAAGAAGAAGAAGATGATCCAAACCTAATGTAAATGAGACCCAATGTAGAAAATGAGTGTGAGGTAGAAAATGAAGATACACAGAGATGTCAAGTTTTAAAGAATGTAATAAATAAACAAGGTTATTTTGTTTTATAAAAAAATTTGAAGAGTGTGGTTAGCAAAAAGGGAGTTGTAGGTAGCAACGTTGCTAGTTGTTGAATGACTACCATAACATTATCAATTATAGATCTACCAAAAACAATGATAAACTAATTATAAAAAATATATTTACTAAATACACATTTCAATCTATTTGTGAGCACTTTAACCATGACTTTATAAGTTATATTGCATAACACAATAAACCTCCAATCTTTCATAGTTTTTTTTTTTTTTTTTCATATTTCTCTTTGGGATCAAAGTTATATTAGTAGAATTAAGAGACATAGGAAACTAATCTATTTCACAAAAATTTAATCCAACGATATATTTCCAAATATTAAAAACATATTTTATTAAATTAAATTAAATCTAAAAACAAATGCGTGAATTGGTTGGCGCACAAAATTTACTCACTCTAGACACATTTTTTTCCATGAACCAAATGGAACCCGAGTTTAATTTTTTAATTGAAAGGAAAGTTGTTGCTTCAAAAAATATCTCACTCTGTGGCCATGGCTTCACTCCTCCCAACGCACCCTCTTCTTCTTCATCATCGCGGTTCTGCACCTACCGCCATTCCAACCCGCTGCTTCCGTCATTCCACCTCATTCCACCTCGCTCTCTCTTCCACCAACCGTACCAAGGCCGCTTTTTCAGCCGCACAACACGAACTCGCCTCTCGTATGTTATTCACATTTCTCTATCGTTTTTGCACAAACTTCAAACCCTTAATCTCTCTTTCTTTCTTTTTTTTTTGAAGCTGGTGATTTTGAATTTGATGCGCCACTGAAAATCGTGGAATATCCAAACCCGAAATTGAGGACAAAGAATAAACGCATAGCAACCTTTGATGATAATCTGAACAAACTTGTCCATGAAATGTTCGACGTAATGTACAAGTGAGTTTTTCTCCATTTCAAGTGTTGTTTTTCATTGTCACTTAGTTTGTCTCTCTTTTTTCGGAATTTCTAATGTTAATATTGTTAGTATTATACACGAAATAAGGTTGACTTGTTAGCTGGGTGAGAGTTAGGAAGTGAAGTGATAAGGAGGTCCTGGTCCTGAGTTCGATCCCCATTCCAACCTCCAACTCTTCCACCCCAGCCTCCAAACTAACTTTTTATTCCCTTTAGTTTGTCTCTTTTTGCTTCAATACAATACAACATTTTCATTTAATCATTAATAAACTCTACTTAAGAAATTTTAAGTAAAATTCGATTTTATCCTCTCTCTTTCACTCCATGGAAGATTTCAGTTGTATGATATTTTAAGCAGTGAATTAGGTATTACAAATACACACTTAGGCTCTCTTTCACTCTCATGAAGGTTTTAATTGTATGGTATTTTAAGCATTGAATTAGGTAATGCAAATACTCACTTAGGCTGCGTTTGAATTGTCTTATTAATAATTTATTTGGACTTATCTACCTACTTACATAAGCATTTGTTAGAGTGTTTGATATAGTTTATGAAAACACCTAACTTATAGCTTATGGCTCTGTTTGGATAAACAACTTATTTAAGTGCTTATATCATGAACGTTTTTCATATAAGTGTTTATGTATAAGCTATTTCTATAACAAAAGATAAAATAAAGTCAAATACTCAAATTGTTTTCATATAAGCTATAACTTATTTTTATAAGCTATCATGTAGAGCTTATGGAAATAAGCTGAAAACAGCTTTTGGACATGCCATTTGTTGTTGCCATAAACTCTCTCAAATAGTATCACAAGTTCTTATGCTAGTAGATAAACTCAAATAAGTCAATCCAAACTCCCTATATGAAAACAGTTTAACCATATTTTCGTTACAATTATTAAATTAGCATATATACGCTTATTTAATAATGAAGTAACAAGTTGCTTATTTGAAAACCATATTTGAAATCAGAACATTGCGTACTTTATTTTGGGACTTTTGTCTAATGTCCCTGATACAATAGCGTGAGCTGATAATGATAATACATTGCGTTGGTTTTTGTTATAGTTCTTGGATATTAGGCAATGGCTGCCTTATTTAGTTGGTAGAAAGAAATAGTGTGGGGAATGCAAAGCATAGTTTGGGAGAAGATGTAAAACCTACCCTCACTCTGCAGAGTAGTCCCAAAGTGTGTTGGTTCACCTTGTGGTCTTGCAAAAACAGTAAGTGCCCGTTTGATATGTAGAATAGGATAGAAACAAGATATGATATAAAGTTGGATAATGATAAAATATGATAGTGACAGTATAAGCTTTATCTTATCATATGCAGTGGTAGATCCAAGACCCCAGGTCAGGGGGTGCAGGCTTTTTAACTTCATTAATAATTATTATATAAATATAAATAGATACATGGTGATTATACACATAGTCTTTACTCTTGAGAGACGGAAGAAAAAAATTAGAAGGAACAAAAGAAAATAAGATAATGAAAAAATGACTGGAGAAAAACATACCTGTTTACTTTGTGAAAATATTTGTGTTTTCGTTTTTGAAATATGTATTCATTTTGCCTTGACGAAAAACTCTTGAAGTAAACCATTATGATTGAGAGAAGATGAAATACTAGTTAATGATTATCCATTTTTTAAAATAATAAAAACATTTTTTTGGGATTTTCATTGTTTGCAGAAATACAGACAATTATTCACTTTAAGAAATTTGCAAATCCTTATTAGCAAGTAATGTTAACGCATATTTTAGGAAATGGAAATAGAAAATGATTTTATAAAGTAAACGAGGCTGTATGTTATTAAAAGCATTGTTGTTATTATAAATAAAAATTGTTGTTTTTTTAGGTGAATATAATTTATTGAATATATATTAAATTTGCAAGAAATTAACAACCTTCAGAATGGCATAGTGGTATATTCCTGTCAGCCTAGCCGAAGAACATGTGTTTGATCCATATGTTCTGTCTTTTTACTGGAAACTGGGCTGCGAAATTTATGGGCCGCACGTCACTATATAAGGTGAGAGTAGAGGGTTCAAGGTGCAAAATCTTTCGGTCTAGTGCAAAATAAAAAATTCAAAGTGGCCAAAATAAAAAAAATTTGGGTATTGGTGCAATTTTACAAAGTTTAGGGTGTGCACCTGCACATCCTCAGTACTCACTGGATCCGCTCCTAATCATATGTTTGATGGACACATCATAACATTATTTTATCTTGTCATTTATTTGTTACACTCCACATCATAACATATATATATTCAAATGACAAAATTACCATTGTGAAAGCCTATTATACTAATATAACAGAAAAGAAGTTGATTTGGAACAACACTTGAAATATATTTTGAATTATGTAAGCCAGGATGATGTAAGTATCAAGATTATCAATAGCGTAATTCAAATAGCATTGAGGGATATTTAAGAGAAATCGATACCTTGTATTGTTTTACAACATTTAGAATGAAACTAACAGTAATACCTACCTCGGGTACTTTCTAACGAGTCCTTGCAATTTATTGAATGTTACATTATCATTTGGCTTCCTTTTTCTACAGAACTGATGGTATTGGTCTCTCAGCACCCCAAGTAGGAGTTAATGTTCAACTTATGGTTTTCAATCCAGTAGGTGAACGTGGTGAAGGAGAAGAAATTGTTCTTATAAACCCAAGGGTTAGTAAATACTCGATGAACCGGACACTCTTTAATGAGGGTTGTCTATCTTTCCCAGGCATTCATGCTGATGTAAAGGTATGAATATGAAACCCTTTTCTTTTACTGCACTATTTTGAATCTAGCTTTCCTTTTTGCCTTGTTTATGGAGATATCCACTTTTGAACCTTGAAAATCTTGGTCTCTCCTTTTGCTATCCATGATCATTTGGTGCATGCAAATTCATATTTTAATTCCCTGATAATGCAAATCAAGCTTAGTTGTTAGTGCTTAGGTTATGCTTAATTTAGATTTTAAAGTAAGGTGTAACTAAAACATTAAAGTATTTTTCAACCTTTATAGTAGATCCTTACCTCTAAGTTTACTAGATATTTGATAGGCATGCGAAAAATTGCAGTGAGTATAGAGGGAAGTGTTTAGAAGGGACGGGGTAAAATTCTGACAAAATGGACAGGTGGCACCTTTTAATTGGTGGGTAAGAAAGGTGAGGTGGTTATTAAGGAAGTTAAGGAAGTGAGGGCAGAACATGAGGGGTAAAATTGGAGGGAAGCGGATAGCAGCCGTCCTGGCTGTATGTTGCGTGTTTTGTGACACAACTGAAGCGCGGTGCATTTTTTACGGCGAAATCCCTAAAACAGAACTTTATAGGGGCTTTTACTGGTGAAAACTGAAAACCCAGCCTCCCTCTGTCACCGTCGCAGGCTGCTGGCCGTCTTGCGGGACAATTTCTTTTGCTCTTTCTGGCAAGTTCCTGCAGTTAGAAGAAGATGGCACTGTGAAGAAGTGAAGAAACAAAGTATATAAGAAGATGAGTACGAGCGATCAACAATGGGATTGCACTGTGTTGTTACATATAAATTTAATTGAGAAACTTATAACATGATTTTCTTATTTTGTATAGTCCTTTAGTTGCACTGTGTTGTTACATATAAATTTAATTGAGCATTTAATTGAGCAACTTATAACATGATTTTCTTATTCTGTATAGTCCTTTTGTTGAACATTCCCATTTTCTTATAAAAATAAACAAACAAAATAAAAATGATATATTATTATTTTAGTAAATGTTATATATTATTTTTTGTAAAAAATAATGACTTACATATTTAGTACCAAAAGAAAATATTTAGATATATATATATATAGGGAGCATATCAAATGAGAGGAGTTTTACAATGAGAGTGTGAGAGAGTTAAATCTTGACCACATAACCATACATGGATGGTCATGATTAGAAGAAAAAGTCATGTGACGTTTTTAAGTGATCATCTGCCACTTAAATAACTCATAATCATGACCATCCATGTATGATTGTATGGTTAAGATTTAACACTCTCACTCTCTCATTGTAAAACCCTCTCATTTGATATGCCTCCTATATATATATTACTTTTTTTTTAATGGAGATATATATAGTACTACCACTGTCCATAAAATAAGACTATTTTGAGATTTTCCTTGTCCTTTTTTATTTGACTTTTAATTTTTTAACTGCATTAATTATTTCTTTTCTAAATAAACATTTAATGTGTGTCTCGTAGTTCATTAAATATTTGCTGTAATTTATTTGCATTCCTTTCTGGTCATGATGAGCTTCAATGCTTGATATGTCTCTTTTATTTTCCTTCTTGATGTATTTTGTAAATAGCACTGGTTTGTGATCAAATTTGTTATTTCATTTTGTTCAGTTTGCTATCTATACCAAAGTTACTACTGTATATGTAGTCGAAGTTTTTTTCTTTTGTTGGTATTTTAAACTTTGCCCAACTGGAAGAAACATTTCTCGTCCTAAATTTCCTGACCATGCTGGAGATGGTTTTTTAATTTGTTTTTTTCATCCCTACTCAAACAAGTCTCATTATTGCGGTTTAGCGACCAGAATCTGTGAAGATTGATGCACGTGATGTCAATGGAAAACGGTTTTCAGTCAGCTTGTCTGGCCTTCCAGCACGGATTTTCCAACACGAATTTGACCATTTACAGGTATGTTTTTCAACTTGCAAAAATAAAGCATTTCTCCTTGTCGAACATAATTGTTTTTTATGAACCTTTGGCATGTCATCTACATATAAGTTATAACCCCAATGGTCAAGAGAGAATTAATGAGGATGTATGAAGCCTATAAGTAGAATCCCTAGGAGTCAGTCAGTTAGTTTAATACTCAGTAAACTTGTCAGGAGAGAAGAAGTGCTCTTGAATAAACCTTCCATTGTAACTTTCGGGTTATATTGACCAGAGGCTAGTGAATAATATCCACATGGTTTTCTACCCTTATAAATACAAATTAGAATCATATCGGGATTGCATGATTCTGATTGATTCCCACAATCATCTACACTATTTATATAAATACGACTTAAGGCATATAGTGATGATGCTCACACATCAAGAAAAAGATAAGTTTCTCCCTCTTCTTGTACTACACTTGTACAAGTGGCACTACATTTACAATAAACCTACACTGTTAACTATGCATACAAACTCAGGGATCATTGGGTTAGTGTGTCCCTTAATTTTTCAACCTTCTCTCTTTCTTTTTTAGTTTTTTTACTTATAGTCATATAGATAAGCCCTGAGTTTCATCATGGCCAAACTCTTATAAACTAATGTTCATGTCCCTATCCATTGGTTATCTATGTGCTTATATATATATATATATATATATATATAATTGTTTTATCTGCAGGGAATCCTTTTCTTTGAGAGAATGACTGACGAAGTTCTTGATAGTATTTGTGGACAGTTACAGGTTAGAAAAAGTACACCCTCTTTTGTCATTCTTTCCCTTGGTTATTTCCTCTTGAAATGAGAAATACATCAGGACGATTTAAACATTTATTTCAACAAATAATTTGTTAGCTAGGCTTAGGGATGCGCCATGTTTGAGAAAATTAATTATATTTTGCCGTGCACTTTCCTTTTCTAATTTGTACTAACGTCACCACTTTTCTATGTGTATTTATGCATAGAAAAAGCTATATCCTGGAAATCAAAACATATTTATGCTCCATTTTCCATGTAGCATGGATTCATTGTATATAAAGTAAATCAAGTTCAATGTATCTTAGGAAGTAGTGCTGACTTAATTGTTTCCTTATAAATTAAAAGGTAAAAATATAATTAAAATGGCATAAGATCCACTATAGCCTTACCTATGGATTTGACAGAAAACAATGTACATGCTCACCTACTTCTCTTCTTTCTCTACTCTCAATCTCCTCCTTCTGCTTCCGAATCCTAAAATGAAGATATATCTTGTTTACATGGACCACACCAGAATCCAATTTTAGATAAAGAACACTGATAGAAAGCCTTGGTCAAATTATTACAGGCCCTTGAAATGAAGTATGAGGGGTTGACTGGATTCCCAAGCCCTGAAAAGATAGAAAGTCGCAGGAGAAGAAAAGTGCCTTCTGGTTTTGGGAAATTATGATCTTCAAGGTAAAGTAATGATAAACTTCATCTCTCCCTTTTCTCATTGATACTTACTATATGTCACACATATAATATGTGTCGTCGATTTGAAAAACTGCTTGTTGATTATTTCACAGGTCAATATTAGGCTCATCACATACCAGAATTTCTGGTTCGAATTAATTCAGCATAACCATAGATTTAGCAGATGCTGCATATGGTTGGATATGTATCATATATAGAAAAGTGAAAGGTCTCATTTACCTCTTAATACATTTTATTTATTATTTCATTTCTGTCGACATTTGATTATCCTTATGCTACACAAAATTTCTCTGGGTTGAGTAATTAATTGCTTCTATAGGTATGACTAGTAGTGCATAGTCATCAGGGACGTCTCTTATGGTCACAACCATCGTCACATGTTCATGTTGCTATGAAGGGAGGAATTCGTCTTCAATGACCATTTCATTTTTTTATGTATTGGTTGTGGTCTACAATTTTAATTGTAAACAGTTTTCTCCAGTGGGTGATTTGGAGATTTTCATTTTAAAGATCTATTACCTTGAAATATTTTTCATGAAGTGTATGAATTTTTTTTCATTTTAGGGTCTATTTCTATTTCTATTACCTTGTGTTAAGTTTTGGAATGGAAAAGCCAATTGGTTATGCCCAAGCACAAATGGGTATTCGAGTTTTACTTATATTACTATTAAATAAATCTTAAAAAATCCAGCAGAAACATAGCGGCTTACATATCCGATATTATTGATCGTTCACTCAATTAAGAAGCATGTTCTCGCATACATTATATTAGGTTTGGATGTGAACACACAACTGGTGGTAACTAAACTATACATCAAAATTCAATTATAAATTAAGGGTGTTCACATCTAAATCGATCTAAAATAAATTGATTAAAAAATAGTAAATTGATTTAAAAAACTAAAAGTCGTAAATCGATTTAAAAAATAAAAAATTGTACAATTGAATATTATTGATTGTATTTAAATCTTTTTTTATGAAAACCGCATGGATGAGATTCAATTTTAGATTTAATTTTTAAAATTGAACCAAACATGGTATATATTAATTTCAAAATCTATTTTTTTAGTATTAGATATTGTATTAATCTACTATTTGTTAGTAATAATTTTTATTAATAATATTTATTTGTTTAATTTTATATGTTTTTTTTTACTATTGCATATATTTTATATATAATCTGTTAATACTATTTTGTACTGTTAATTTGTTTAATTTATAGTATATTAATTATTATATTTTATTTGAAATTTGTTACTTTAATATAACTTTATAATAATAATATTCAATCAATAATATATAATCGTAATATGTGTAAAATACATGTTTTTGATGAAGACAAAAGACCAACGATGATGATGATGATCAAGACAACAAGCTCAAAAAGAAGAAGTCCAACATATCTCATTGATTAACTTTAGACTTCAAACATATTAAATGTTTAAATGTAAAGGTAAATGATACAATCACAAGATCAAGTACATGAGAACCTTTCATCTTTACATATGCATAAAAAGTATTTTCAAAAGTCAAAATTATATTTACAAAGTGTTACAATTAATATTTTAGACAAAATACAAAGGTGTATTCGAATACAGCCTAAGTGTATTCGAATACAGATGAAAATTGCTAAGTCAGTAGCAAAAGCCTCTCATCTGTATTCGACTACATCCTGTTGTATTCGACTACATCCTGTTGTATTCGGCTACAACCAACAAGTTAGTGGCAAAATTGATCAATCTGTATTCGACTACACAAAAGTGTATTCGACTACACAGTGAAAAATTTGAATAAATTTGAACGTTGCAGCAAGGTGTATTCGAATACAGATATCTTGTAATCGAATACAACTGGAAGCAATGCAATTTTTCAGTTCTGAATTCAATCTAAAACATTGCAATTCTTCCTCAAACCTCTTTGATCAATGGCCACGAATCTGAAGAGATGTTTATGGACTATAAATATGTCATAACTTCAGATTCAAAGAGGACAATCCCACGGCCAAACCTTGAACGACTTTGAACAACTTTTCTATTTTTCTCAAAGTCATTTTTCATAATTCAAGTACTTGCATTTCATTTTCATATCCTTAATAAAGGTTCTCAAAGTACTTGAAGCAATATTGGATTGTTATCATTATACCTCTCTTTCATATTCCTATATCCTTATCAAATCACATTATTTGTAAAAAGAAAGTAGTACTTTCTTTAAGAAGTTTTATCTAAGATAGTGGGGTGCTATCTTGTACATTATCTAAGGTAGTGGGGTGCTATCTTAGAGGTTTTGTTAGAAGTTTGTAGCAGAAATCCTAGGGTGGGATTTGTACATTTTCTAACAATAGTGGAGAAATCTCTTGTGGTGTGCAAGAGGACTGGATGTACCCTTGGGTATAAGGGGAACCAGGATAATATTGCTGTGTTCATTTCTTTACTGCCATTTATATTATCTTCTACTATCCATAAGCGCAAAAATCGATTGCTAATTCGCTGAAAACAAGAAATACTCTTAAACACCTAATTCACCCCATTCTTAGGTGCACATCTGATCTTACAATATGGATAATTGAAAATCGATCTAATTTTAAAACATATTAATTTAAATAGGATTAATTATTTTTAAAATGTCATTCAAACTAAACCATAAACATTTTAATATTTAAATTGGATGATTTTTTGTCTCTTAACTTATTCAAGTCTCACCGCAAACACCTTTAATTACAACAATAAGTTATTCAAATTACTATTTAATTGCCCACATAACAGACATGGTGTTATAAATAACAAATGATGCTAGAAAGCACCCTCTAATTTAGAAAGATCCATCAAATCAAGTGGACACAATTTAATTAACCACATAACATACGTGGTGTTATAAATAACAAATGATCCTAAAAAGCATCCTCTAATTTAGAAAGATTCATCAAATCAAGTGGACATAGTACGAAGAACTTATCTAAAAATAGTTCTATAATATATTACAATTACATCACACCTAGTTTAACATTTTTTTTTATGGCTAGAATATTCACTTGACTGCGGCTGAAAATTTGAGTGTTTTTCGAATTTAATAAAGTATTCACTTGGCTAGAATATGGATAATTGAAAATCGATCTAATTTTAAAACATATTAATTTAAATAGGATTAATTATTTTTAAAATGTCATTCAAACTAAACCATAAACATTTTAATATTTAAATTGGATGATTTTTTGTTTCTTAACTTATTCAAGTCTCACCGCAAACACCTTTAATTACAACAATAAGTTATTCAAATTACTATTTAATTGCCCACATAACAGACATGGTGTTATAAATAACAAATGATGCTAGAAAGCACCCTCTAATTTAGAAAGATCCATCAAATCAAGTGGACACAATTTAATTAACCACATAACATACGTGGTGTTATAAATAACAAATGATCCTAAAAAGCATCCTCTAATTTAAAAAGATTCATCAAATCAAGTGGACATAGTACGAAGAACTTATCTAAAAATAGTTCTATACCAAATAAATTTAGAATAATATCATTACAATTACATCACACCTACTTTAACATTTTTTCTTTATGGCTAGAATATTCACTTGACTGCGGCTGAAAATTTGAGTGTTTCTCGAATTTAATAAAGTAGCCACCAAAATTTATTTAAAACAGAGAAAACGTCGAATTTAATGAAGTAGCCACCAAAATTCACTCGTGGTCCCTTAACTTAATTTCAGTTAACGATTTAGTCCTTTATTTTTTTTCTTCCCGATATGGTCCTTTATGTTTTTAACTAATTTCAACGTTACCCTTTAAGTGGGATTTCGTTAAGAAAAAGTTAAAAAAAATCCCTCCTCCATGTTCAGAAAAAGTTATCCTTTATGTTTTGGAAATATTTCATAAAAATATTTAAAGTTTGTTCTAAGTTTGGTAGTAAGATTGATTCGTTAAAATTGAAGCTATGGATATTTATACTCTATAAACATCACTTTAGATCAGTGACAATCGTTCCTAGAGATTTGATGAACATATACAATGATCTAGATGAGGAATTTTTTAATTTTTTCTTAACGGAATCTCACTTAAAGGGTAACGCTGAAATTATTTAAAAACATAAAGGACCAAATCGGGAAGAAAAAAAAAAGATAAATGACTAAATCGTTAACCGAAATTAAGTTAAGGGACCACGAGTGGTATTTAGACAAACAAAAAATAATGGTTTTTGAAACCAAGTTTAGAGTTCGGAAGTCAATTATGTGCAGGAAATATTAACATCCTACGACATTAGTTAAAAATGGTTACATGTAATTAATTCCGTTAAATTTATGTTAATTTGAAAAATATTAACTTTCTTTTTATTAATAAATATAAATATAAATTATATTTTTTATGAATGTGATATTAAAATAAAAAGGTGTTTAAAATAGAGAAGAAAAAAAAGAAAATTTTATTATTGTGTTTGACAAGAGTGCGATTTTGCTAATACGTATTTCTAGGTGCAATGGAAAAATCAAAGTTATGTAGTTCTTGAGTAGAAAATGTGGATGTGTTGATCGTTTTTAAATAAAGTTTGTTTGTTGTTGAAAAAAAAGTAGTTGTTTTGACGAAAGAGAATGAGTTTGTTTGATTTGAATAATATTATATTTTAAAATGCGAGTTTTAAGACTTTTAAGTTGTACAACTTGTGTCTTAACAACTTAATGGCTAAAAAGATGTTAGATTTAGTTAACCGGTTTAAGAATAGTTTTATTATTTTGGTTATAAGAAAGAGTTTTAAAACTATCAAATTGTACAACTTGTGTCTTAAAAACTCAAAGACGAAAAAGATGTTCATCTAATTAGTCAAAGTTAAAAGTCGATTTTAGATTAGTTTATTTATAAAAACGAGTGTTAGAACTATTAAGTTGTACAACTTGTGTTCTAACAACTCAATACTAAAAAAGATGTCTCATCTAATTAACATTTAATAAAAAAAAATATTATTATTTTTAGAAGATTTAATATTTATTGAAAATTGACTAAACACGATAATAAATAAATAAATAAAAAGTTGGATTTATTAAAAAATAGATGTCGAAGACCTGAAGTAAAAAAAATAACTGGATTTAAAAGAAAAATAAATATATAAAAGAAAGAAGGGGGCAGGAAGAAAAAAAAAACAAGAAACATTGAAAGGAAGAAAAGGCGGCAACAGAAAGGGAAAGAAATAAATGATGGAGTAAGAGGAACAGAGAAAGCGGGAAGAGAAGAAACAATTCATCTATAAATCTTCTTTTTATTTTAGTTTTAATTTCCATTATTTTACCTATTTCTCTTCTTCTTACTAAGAAAAAATTATATTTGATCTTGTATATTTTGAAAAAAAAAAACAAAAATCTAAATGTGATCTAAAAATACAAAATTACAGACATAATATTCTATATAAAAGTAATACCTTAAATATATTAGTGGAATCAAGGAAAGCAATAAACAAGGAAATGTACTTGGTTGTAGCGGGAAGGCAGCAAGAAACAATGAAATATAAAGGAGACTACTTCTTTTTGTTTTTTTTGTTTTTTGCTGTTAAATATAATGTAATAGAAATTTATGTAAATATAGATTCAAAATTGATTTATAAAATGACGATTTTTTTGTAGATTTAATAATAATAATAATAATAATAATAATAATAAGTGTAAAATTTGTATTAAACGTATTATTATTTATTTTTTGAAATTATTTTTAATTGTTCGGACAAAATTGGAGTACTGCGTCTGTCTCCATTTAATTATCGTTGTAAAAGATAAATAAATATAAGGATCTAAATGTTGTTCATATATAAATTGTGAAAGTAATTAATTCTTAATGCAATAGTGCGGGTGTAATGCAAAAGCAATAATGCGAAAACAAATAAGGATGGGAAAGCATATAAAAGGGAAAGACATATGAAATTTCAAAGTGGAAGTGATGTAATGTTTCTTTCGGTTTACTTGATATGCAATAAGAAACTAAACAATTCGACAAAGATGAAAAATGGTTGTCTCCAGCTTGGTTACTGGTGTAGATTGACATGAATAAAAATAATTGTCTTCAGATTAGTTACCGATGTGTAGATCAATAGGAATGAAAAAATGATTGTTTTTGGATTGGTTACCGATGCGTATATCAACGTGAATGAAAAAATGATCTTATTCGGATTGATTACATATATGTAACACCCTGATTTTTAACAGCGCGAGTGCATTTTTTTTTTAAAATAATATGTCGTAACACAACTTCATAAAATAATATGTCGTAACACAAAACCACAAAAGTCATAAATAATTACATCATGTATACAAACAAGCTAAAATAGTTTTTGGGACAATAATCTACATTATACAAATAGAAAATACACTGGGGCTATGAGATCTATCAGACATTGCTCATACCCCTGGGGTATTCTCGGTAGACACCTGCACAGAAGTACTGCTCCAAGAATGCTATCCCCCATGGTCACGTAAAAAAAATGGAACATGGACCCACCAAAAAGTCAACTGTCAAGTTATGCCATAGATACAATCATCCCAAAACAAAATAAGTACAACCACCAAAAGAACAACACTAAGACCCTATACAACCAAAAACTAATCTGATCATCCACTAATAACTACAGTAACAAGGGTTGCCTCCACACACTGCACAAGTTCCTTCTAACGCAGTATCTCTCCTCGAAGTAACTTCCTCCTCCTCATCAGCCATAGAAGGATCAGTCTCCTCAGAAGTCAAGTCCACCCACGAGATAGGTGGCTTTGGCGACGCTGGAATCTCATAACAACTCACTACCTCAGTGATAGTCGGTAGAGGATCATTCACCGAAAGTGGAAGCTCTGGCTCGACCCGCCTAGAGGTTCCTACAATATCTCCTCCCGCTGGCATCGGCCCCTTATCCTTCCCGCCAGTCCCCGGTCCAACCACTGTATCCCCAGCTCCTACGATGGCCATCGTCTCAACTCTAACTGAGGCATCCTCTACATCTTCCCATGCTCCATTCACCCCGAGCACCAATCCTAAGGGTACCGGATAGTCGATCCTCTCGTGAGTGAGATCCACGAGATATACTGCCCCAGCTCTCCTACTTGTCCTCACCACTCTCCCCATATATGTAACCCTACTTGAGATGGGGTCGTATACCCAAGCAATTGGCGAATGCTGGTCAGGGAAGTCTAACGACGTTTCCGTCGTCAAGGTAACAGTCGGTGGAACGAACTCGGGTATCATATGAGGGCAAAGCCCAATTTCCACAATAATGTAAAGGATCACCAACCAAAATTAACAGTTAACATTTAACAATTATGTCATAAAGACAAGTAATAACACTTAGCAATTACAGCATGATAACAAACAATAACAGAGCGTGTATATACAAATATCATATTATAACAAACATGACTCACGTGTCAAGCACCCTAATGCAATGCTTATATGCCAATGCACATGATTCTGAAATTTCCAAACCCTCATCGAGGGACGTAAATCATAAATGTACCGCCTCTCACAAAACAGTACTAATTACCGATGTGCCACCTATCACAGATCAACATGATTTACCAGAGTGCAGTCTATCACAGACCTACACGACTTATAATCCTCGTAAGGATAAGATGGACCAATCAACTCATGGAACCATCTTGTGGCCCATCACGGTCCCACAAACGATGAAATGCATGAGCATACTCTGACCTTTTCACAACAATCATTATGTAAATGCAGCAATTAAAAGACTCCCCTTTTAATACTAATTAAACACTAATAATTTTCATACTTTTCACAGAGCATACTTAAGACGCATTCTCATTAATAACATACATAATATGTAGCAACACGTATTATCACTCTAGAATGCATAATCACATATTCACACATCAACCACACATATAAGGTCCCTATGTGCAAACTAAAAATTTGGAAGGAGCCCTTACTTCAATTATAGCTTTTTCAATAGTTATCACTACCACAATCAAACACAACGAAAATTCTCGCTTGTGCCAACACCTTCAATCAAATAGTGTTTGACTTAGTCAAATTAGTCCCTAAGACTTTAACTACCTTACAACCCTTTCCTTACTCCTAACCCCCTTAGAGTATATTTCACTAAAAGAATTTACAACGTGTAAAGACTAATAGTATTATTATTCACAATTTTTAGAAATCAACATCCTTTAATTTTTCAGAGAATTCACTAACAAATATTCGAAACGTCTTAAATTATGAAAACATATGAAACGTCTTAAATTCATCAACATATGAAAACATATTTTTAAAAATCAACATCTTTCAATTTTTAAGAGAATTCACTAACAATTATTTGAAACGTCTTAAATTATTTTTCTCAAAAATTTTCACACAACCACAAGCTTTCTCAAATTTTTCATAAATCATTTTTTTTCCTTCAAATAACTACAAGTTTGATTTACTACATTTTTAAAGATTAAATGTTCAATCAAAATATTTACCTCACAGCAACATAACCACACTAAAAAATATCAACAAATATTTTTTTCTAGTTTCAAAGTTCTAACTCTTTGAAATATTTTCATCCTTTTCAAAATATATATTTTTCAACAAAGTTTGTATTTTAATTCATGAAACTTGGAATCTTTGTTTTTTGTTTTTTTTTAAATTCTAACTCAAGAATTTAACATTTACTTAATAAACTTGAAACTTTAATTAAAATCATGCAAACTTTTCTAAAAATTGAAAGTATACATATACAAGCTTGAAACCACAATTCACTAATTTTTTCTTTAATCACAAGTTCAAAAATTTGCTAATCATATGTATACATTCTTGATCATCAGCCATAACAACTATTCTTGGAAAGGCATAAACTAAGAAAATCATTTTTCTTTATTCACCACAACATTAATATTTTAGAGTTCTTCCCACCGCTAACTCGGTGCCAACAATCTCGATTTCTTTTCTCAACATTGAATTTTAAATACTTTTTCTCAACATTATATACTTAAACTCAAATGAATTTTGTTCGAAATCATAAGTTACTCTAAAGCTCTTACTTCACAAGTTTGAGCTTAAAAAGAATTCACCACTTTGCTTCCAAACACATTAATTTCAAACTCAAACTTTTTACTCATAACCCATCAACTTGGTTACAATTTGAAATTTTCACAACTCTCATAACTTAAACAACTTTTGTAAGGTTTCAACTTAAATTTAAACTCATTTCCTTGAAATTAACTTTTTACATAACTTAAACACATCAAAAATAAATTATCCCTTTTTCTTAGGTTTAGAGTTCGACGTCTTCAAAATAGAGGAGGTTTTCTTTGTCTCCAATTTCACATTTAAACCAAGAATCAAGCAAAAATCAACAAAACATTTTATTCAA
The DNA here is from genome assembly GCA_037974735.1 of Cicer chorassanicum. NCBI lineage: Eukaryota > Viridiplantae > Streptophyta > Magnoliopsida > Fabales > Fabaceae > Cicer > Cicer chorassanicum. The sequence continues at coordinate 21,722,038 of JBBPBP010000003.1, forward strand.
CCTAAAAGGTTGATACGTTTTTGACAGAAACAGAAGGGATTTTATACCCTTTTAAGGAAGAGGTCTCAACAACATAACAACAAAACGTAACTTCTTGGTCACGTCTTTTTTTTTCCTTAAAGAGGAAGATGTGGCCTAGATTTTTATCCTTTTCATTCCAAAATAGCAACCACACCAAGCATAGATTTTTATCCTTTTAAGTTATATCATTCAACTATTAGAGCACAAAAATTTGAGTTAATAAAATACTCTAAACTTTTTCTTTAAACTCAACCCAAGAGTAATTAAAAGAGTAACATCTTAAACTCTAAACATTTTAATTTCAATCTAACTTTTTGCTCAAACACTTTAACTTAGTTAAAATTTGAACTTTTTCACAACTTTAACAACTCTAATTTTTTGTAAAGTTTCAACTTCAACTTAAACTCATTTATTTGAAAATAACTCATTACATAACTCAACCGCATCCAAAATCAAATTTTCTTTCTAACCATTACTAACAACATCAATAACAAGGATAAAAAATTTATTTTATTTTAAAAAACACCCTCAACACCAACACCTCCCTAATTTACATTTAAACCAGATGAATCAAACAAAACCAACAAAACATCATCTCTCCTTGGTTTGAGAGGGAGATGAGGAACTCATTCACTTTGCTCAACAACAACAACATCAAATGATTGATTAAGAACTCAAAAATTTCACGCATCCCCCCACACATATAAGATTTTTCGAATTTAAGAAAAGGGGAAGGAAGTAAGTGTCTCACCTCACATAAATTAGCTCACAAGCACCACCTTGTAGAGGGGAGTAACTTTCCTTCCTAACACTTCTTGAATGGAGGTTTTGATCTAGTAGAAAATTGAGGTTTTTTGTTTTTAAAACCAACACTACTCCTTTTTTTTTTTTGAAACAGAAAGAAAGAATAGGGAGGGGGACGAGGAAGGTTGAAGGAGAAAAGGGGAATGGGTTTTTTTGCCCTGGCTCTGTTGGTTTCATATATATATATATATATATATATATATATATATATATATATATATATATATAACAAAATATATTTTTGGTACTTAATTCATAAAATAAAAATTAGGCTAAAAACCTAAGCAATTCAACACAAAATACACTAAAATTGCATAAATTAGATTTTAGAAAATTCAGGGTCTTACAATATACGTAGATAGATATGAATGGAAAATGCAGTTCATAGACCATAAGCAGATCTAATTTATATATATATAAGATGCATGATTCATGTGTGTTATGCATTATAGATAAATGTCCAACACAGAGTTGTTGAGTATAGGTAAAGTATGAGTGAAGATTATGAATTATAAATAAATTCTTATTCATCTCTTTAGTTCTCTGATGCTTATGACTTCTTTTATATCTTGTGTGACCCTTTTGTCTGGGGTGAACTATTGAAAAAAAATCTTATTTAAAATGATTATCTTCCTTCCTTTTCCTTTATTACGCACCCATATATCTTGAGAATTTATCGGGATGTCGGGTATATACTTTTCAAACGTCAAAATACTAGACACTCTTGTAATTTAGAGATGAGTTTGTTTATCTTTACTTGGAACAATAACAAGTGCTAGACACTCTTGTAATTTAGAACTCCCATTGATCAGCTTTCAAGAATAAAGATTGCCCCAGTTTGAGACGTCTCAATTTTGTAAACCTTGAACTTATTGATCAGCTTTCAAGGATAAAGATTGTCCTTGTAGTTCGGGATCCATTTTTAGCGAGAATCCTTTTGGATGGGTAATATTTTCTTTAACATTAAGTCCTCTTCTTGAAACTCTCGAGGAAGACACAAAGCTATCATCTTTTTTGGTATAGTTGACAATGACACAAAGCTATCATCATTTTTTCTTCTATGAGATTCAATTCGTCAAATCGTGATTGAGCCCACTTTGCCTCTTCTAATTTTTTTCCTATCAAGACTCTAATCGAGGGAATTTCAACTTAAATGGGAAGTTCTGTTTCTATTCAATACACCAATGAGAAATGAGTTTCCACCATTGAGGTGCGAACATAAGTTCTATAGTCATGTAATGCAAAGGGAAGCATTTCATGCCAATCTTTATATGTCTCTACCATATTTTGAATGATTTTCTTGATATTCTTATTTGTTGTCTCTACAGCCCCATTCATCTTCGAACAATATGGTGAAGAATTATGGTGTTGAATTTTGAAACTATGACACAAATCCTTCATCATTTTGTTGTTCAGGTTGGTAGCGTTATCGGTGATAATCTTATTTGGCAAGCTATATCGACAAATCAATTCTCTTTTGATGAATCTGACAACCACAATCTCCGTCAAATTGGCATAAGAAGTGACTTCAACCCATTTTGTGAAATAATCAATAGCTAATAGGATAAATCGGTGTTCATTTGAAGCCTTAGGCTCAATAAGTCCAATAACATCCATTCCCCACATTGAAAATGGCAATGGTGACGTCAAAAAATTCAAAGAGGTTGGCATTACATGTGCTTTATCGGCATAGACTTGACATTTATGACATTTCTTCACGTAATTAAAACAATCAGACTCCATGGTCAACCAATAGTAGATAACCCTCAAGATTTTTCTTGCATTGCATGCTCATTCGCATTTGTTCCTAAAGAACCTCTTGAATGATTTTCACTACTTCAGTTTTATCAACACATCTGAGAAACACCATATCATGGTTTCTCTTATAAAGCAAATTACCATTTAAGAAGAAATTCATTGACAACCTCCTTATAACCCTTTTGTCATTCTCTAAAATGCCCATGGGATATTCCTTTTTCCTAACATAGGATTTGATATCATGAAACCATGGTTTTCCGTCATGTTCTCCTTCTATTGCTAAACAATAAACTAGTTTGTCTCGTTTTTTAATTTTAATGATTGGCAAATCCTGATCATTGCTTATTTTTAACATTGACGACAATGTGGCCAACGCGTCAGCCAACTGGTTATCTTCTTTAGCAATATGATGGAAAATGACTTTCTTAAAATTTTCTGTCAACTTATTAATATGTGTATCATATGGAATCAATTTCACATCTCAAGTTTCCCATTTTCCTCTTATTTGATGAATGACCAAGGCTGAGTCTCCATATAACTCAAGCATTTTTACTTTCGATTCAATGGTTGCTTTCAATGACCATGGCACATGCCTCATATTTTGCCATATTGTTTGTGCAATCAAAACACAACCTAGTAGTAAACGGAGTCAACTGGTTCTCTAGAAAAATTAAAATAGCTCCAATTCCATGCCATACTGTGTTAGAAGCACCATCAAATACCAAAGTCGATTTTTGTTTATCCAAAAATTTCTTTTCTTCAAATAAAGTCAGTATATCTTCGTTAGGGAATTCAAACTGCATTGATTGATAATCTTCTACAGGTTGATGAGCCAAATATTCTGCCAATGCACTTCCTTTGATAGCTTTCTATGTGACATACACCAGGTCATATTTTGATAACAACATCTGCCAACGAGCAATCCTTCCAGTAAGAGCAGACTTTTCAAAAATGTATTTGATTAGATCCATTTTAGACACCAACCAGGTTGTATGGCATAACATGTATTGTTTTAATCGACGAGTAGCTCATCCTAATGCACAACATGTTCGTTCAAGCAATGAATATCTTGTTTCACAACTAGTGAACTCCTTCCTCAAATAATAAATGATGTGTTCCTTTTTACCAGATTCATCATGTTGTCCTAGTACACAACCCATCGACTCATCAAGTATTGTTAAGTACATAATAAGCGGTTTTCCAAGAACATGAGGAACCAAAATTGGAGATCTTAACAAGTACTGCTTAATCTTCTCGAAAACCTCATGACAATTTTCATTCCATTCAAATTTTTTATCTTTACTCAACAATTTGAAAATTGACTCACATTTTGCAGTGAGATGTGATATGAACCTAGCAATAATAATTTAATCTACCCAAAAACCTACGAACTTCTTTTTACGTGCGAGGTGTTGTCATTTCTTGTATTGCTCGTACTTTTTCTTGATCTACTTCAATTCCTTTTTGGCTAACAATAAATCCAAGTAACTTGTTTGATCTCACAACAAAAAGTGCAACTAGCTAGGTTTAATCGAAGTTTGTTCTTCCTCAATCATGCGAATAGCTTCTAAAGGTTAACAACATGGTCTTCTTTGGTTTTAGACTTTGCAATCATATCGGCCACATAAACCTCTATCTCCTTATGCATCATGTCATGGAACAAAGTCACCATCGCCCTCTGGTAAGTTGCTCCAACATTCTTCAATCCGAGTGATATTACTTTATAGCAAAAAGTTCCCCAGTTTGCGATAAATGTGGTTTTCTCCATATCCTTAGGGGCCATCTTGATTTGGTTGTACCTTGAGAAACCATCCATAAAAGAGAATATAGAATATTGAGCAGTGTTATCCACCAAGACATCAATATGAGGCAATGGGAAGTCATCTTTAGGATTGGCTCTATTTAAATCTTGATAATCAACACACATTTGAACCTTTTCGTCCTTTTTTGGAACTGGGACGATATTAGCAATCCATTGAGGATAGTTGGCCACCGCTAAGAAACCTGCATCAAATTGCTTCTTGACCTCTTCTCTAATTTTAAGCGACATGTTAGGCCTCATCCTCCTTAATTTTTGTTTAATAAGGGGTACATTTAGGCTTGAGTGGTGACTTATGTTCAACTATGTTATTGTCAAGCCCAGACATATCCTCGTATGACCATGCAAAGATGTCCACATTGTTAAACAAAAGTTTAACCAACTTTCCTCACTCACTTTCTTTCATGGAGACACCAATTTTAACTTCCTTTTTGTCATTTTTAATTCCCAAATTGATCACCTCGATGGATTCTTGATGGAGTTGAATCATCTAATTTTCTTGTTCACTAGTCTCGCTAGTTCGAGGGAAGACTCATAATCATCTTCACAATCCTCATCAACATCATTAATTGGGGATTCAAAATTACATGAACAAATCCTTGCAATGCTACTTTCAAAGGAACCATTTTTTGATCTGCATTGTTCAATTCATGACAAAAAAAAGGAAAAAATGAATAAAGGTTTAAGAAATTAGAGAATAAAATTTGGAAAATTCAAAATGCATTTATTGATAACAAATACTGAATTGAAATACATGTACGCCCTAATATTGAGTTAACCTAAAGTCTTGGGCAGAGCAAAAGGATTTGAAAATACATAATTACTTTGAGCATGAATCAAAAACCATGAGAAACTCAATAATCTTCCAATTCCTAAGAGTTGTGTTTGGAGGACAAGGGAACACAGAATTAAAAGCACCATCTTTAACATGATCTTTTTCAAGGACAGCCACTTGGTCAGCATATATCATTCCTGCACTCTAAAAGCTTTCTCGAATGTCGCAAATGAGAATCTTCTCTATATTTGGTGCTCCATTTTCTAGACGAGCCATCTTGTTCTCCCTTTTTTCTTTTGCGACTCTATCCTTGTAAACTTTGGTAGGTATATATCTCAATCCATATATATCATTCTTCTCATGGAATTCCAACAATTTCCTTAATTTTACAACATCTCCCTTTTCCAGCATGGCTTTTGCAGACATCAAAAATGTAGTAGACAATTTTGGTTTCTTCATATGAGACCCTTCACCCACGAAGACAACATTTGCAATATCCAATGCCTAGAAAGAAGTCTCTATGGCATCCTCTATAGCTTTAGTATAGCCCATAGAAGATAAATGGCTTACTAGCATGTCCTCCTCACCAAAGATTATTATTAGCTTGTTGTCTACTATAAACTTCAACTTTTGATGCAAAATGGATGTCACTACTCCAGCAGCGTGAATCCATGGTCTCCCCAAAAGACAACTATATGTTGGTTTGATATCCATTACTTGGAAATTTATTTCAAAAATATGTGGTCCGACTTGAATTGGCAGGTTAACCTCGCCAATGACCTTTCTCTTTGATCCATCAAATGCTTTTACTATCATAGAGCTAGGCTTTATATAGGATCAATCAACAAAGAGTTTTTGAGAGTGTTGATTGCGGCATAACATTCAACAATGAACCAATGTCAAGTAGCACTCTTGCGAGGAAATGATCATGACACCTCACAGAGATGTGTAATGCTTTATTGTGCATCGTCCCCTCTGTTGGTAACTCATTGTCGGTGAAATTAAAACAGCTACTAGCAATGATGTTATCGACGACTCCATCAAATTGGTCAACGGTGATATCATGAGTAACATGAGCCTCATTTAAAACTTTTAATAGTGATTTCCTATCTAGTTTAGAGTTCAATAATAGGGAAATAACTGATATCTTGGAAATAGTTTGATTTAGCTGATCCACCACTTTATATTCACTTTGTATGATAAATTTCAAGAATTCATTAGCTTCCTCATCATACATTGCCTTTTTGCAAGCCTATTGTCTTTTCATATTATGACTTAAAGTTTTCTTTCCTTTTCCTTTCACTCCATACCCCTCATCTTTTCTAAGTTGCTCAAGGACATAAACTCGACCACTTCGAGTCATGCCACCAATTCCTGAGATATTAGTGACATTTGTTTCTTTGGGTCTAGAGCTACCACTTGACTTGTTTTCTTCATGAGCGCCTACATGAATTGTGACATCATAATTCAATGGAACTAAATTTGTTCTTTTGTAAGGAAAAGAAGTTGGCACTTGAATAGTGAAGGGTTTTGGCCTATTTGGAGTTGGCTTTAGATCCTTTTTGCTATAATGGATCTCCAAGGGTCTTGGGAAAGTTTTTTTACTCTCGATGTGAGACTCAAGGGTCAATACATGATTATCATCATTTGCACGACTTATCTCTATTATGTAATTGTCCATCAATTCTTGAAGAAACTTCTTGAACTCTTCATAATCTTTGGGGTGTTCACCATTTGGGTGAGAATTACATTTGTCACTCTCATTACAACCCTCATCAACCAAGTTTAACTTGCACATTTCAAAAGAAAAATAAAATAAAATCACTCCAATGGGGTTTTTACATCTCCTATATTTTCAACAAGATATTGATCTTCACTTTCTTCAACAACATTGACAGATGAATTTACATGGCTTGGTAAAGGGTTATTTTCCATATTAGGCTTGTCTTCTTTGAAGTTCAACCATTTTGCATTGATTAATTCTTGCACTTTACCTTTTAAGGTTTGGCAATCTTCAATTGAATGCCTTTTAGCTCATGCATGGTACTCGCACTTGACATTTGAATTATACCATTTTGGGAATAGTGGCTCCCAGGGCTTCATTGGTCTTATAACCACCATTGAATTTTGGAGTAGGTGAGGCAAAAATTGACTAAATGTTATAGGAATTGGGTCAAAAAGGGTTAATTTTTTTCTCGATTGGTTGGTGGTTTGTTTGAATTTTGATTCCAATGGCCTAGTTAGGGAAACATGATAGGCGGTGGTTGGATAAGAGGTGGCTAATAATAAGGTGACCTTAGAGGGTTGGGTTGAAGGTATGAGACTTATGAGGCTTCAATAACATATAGGTAAGACATATAGGGCATTTGGGGTAATAGTGGCTGAAAATTTGCATGTCGAAGATAATTTATGGGTGGATGATAGGAGGCCCCTAGATTTACCATAACAGCATTGGCATCCCCTTCTTTCTTTTTTGCACACCCAGTTAAAGGTTACTTTGCATTGTTCATTTTTCCATTCTTCATCCCACTTTCTACTCTTGCCCCTACAATGATCATGTCAGAAAAATTTGATGATGCACTTCCCATCATTCTATCATAAAAAGGTGATTGAAGGGTATCCATGAAGACAACTACCATTCCTTTTTCTAATAGAGGCGGTTCTACTTGAGTAGTCAATTCCCTCCATCGTTAGACATATTCTTTAAATGTTTCATTGTCTGTCTTCACCGTGTTTTGTAACTATATTCTATCAGGAGCCATATCAATGTAATGCTTCAATTGTTTCAAGAAAGAATCCGCAAAATCCTTCCAAAAGTGAATGTGAGACATTTCTAGATATGTATACCAATTTGAGGCTGCCCCAATTAAATTGTCTTGAAAAAGTGAATCAGGAGCTCATCGTCATGTGCATGACAGGCCACTTTCCTACAGCACATGGTCAAGTGATTTCTCAGGCAAGGCATCCCTTCATAGTTTTCAAATTTTGGAAATTTGAAATTTGGCGGTACGACCACGTCAAGAACGAGGCAAAGATCAAAGGCATTACTTGAACTTAGATAAGTCCTTCCTTCTACAACTCTCAATCTATCTTCAATAATATGTTTCTTAGCATCGACTGGTTGACTTTCAATTGGAATGTCCATTCTAGACTTACCAACCGTTGGAAGCATAAAAATGTGGGTGGTGTGGGGATTCGAGGAGTTTCATTGGCCAAAGTGCGAGTGAACTAGTGGTTGAGTGTTCACTATAGGTGCAGTTGGAAATGTACCGATACCATGGGCATAACTAGGAGGAAATTTGTATGGCCTGATAATAGGAGTCGAGTTATTGACCGACAATGCTTCAATATTTAGACCAGATCCTTATGGTAGTGATACATTTTGTGTAGTAAGCATTTAGGAATCAATTGTTATCGAATTGTCATTAATCAATTACAGAGTATAACCCTTTGAAGACCGAATAATGGGAATTGTTGTGCTTGAGAGTCTTGAGGATAACTAGTTGTTGGTTGTATGAGACCACGAGCATACATTGAAAGTGGTACCATCAATCCTTGAGCATTTAAACCGTATGGTATATGCATTGGCCCAAAACCAGGTGGATGAGTAGGCGTTGCTTGATTTTCTCCATTCACAATTGAAGGCCCCTTTTCTGTGTTATTTTACCCAACTTTTGCATCGACTTCAGAATCTCAGTCATTTGATCCTTCAGTTGCTTGATGTCATTTCTCATTTGTTATTTATCTATGTATTCTTCCATGATTCTTGCTTAGGAGTGAGTCCATTAACGATGTCGGGGAATCAGCTTGTTCAATTATTTCCTTTTTTTATATAAAAAGTTTTCTATGAGAATGTATTATACATGAATGGAATGAAGATGAAATCATTTAATTAATTATCTCTTTTTTACATGATAGTTAGATGTTGAGGAATCATGAGCCTTACGTGAATATTCTTAACAAAAACAAATTATTAGTGAAGAAAAAATAGGGATCGATAAACAAATATAAATTAAAAAATATTTACATTATTTTTATCAATAAATACAAATATATATTATTTTTTTTTATAAATGTGATATTGAAATAAAAGGGTGCTTAAAATAGAGAAGAAAAAAAATTTATTATTATGCATGACAAGAGTGTGATCTTGATCCTACGTATCTCTAAGTGTGATAGAGAAATTAAAGTTACGTAGTTCTTTGGTAGAAAATGCAGAAGTGTATATTATTTTTAAAGAAAGTTTGTTTTGTTGTTGAAAAAAAAGAAGTTGTTTTGACGAAAGAGAATGGGTTTGTTTGATTTGAAAAATTATTTTAAAATGCGATTTTTAAGAGTATCAGATTGTACAACTTCTTTCTTAAAAACTCAAGGACTAAAAAGATGTGACATTTAGTTAACTCGTTTAAGGATAGTTTTATTATTTTTGTTATAAGAAGGAGTTTTAAAACCACCAAATTGTAAAGTGTCTTAAAAGCTCAAAGACTGACATCTAATTAATCAAAGTTAAAAGTCGACTTTAGATTAATTTATTAAATTTTTATGTAACTAAGTAATTTGTATCATTTAGTAAAAATAAGTAATTGGTATAGTTGAGTGGTTTATTTTTAATTTATATTAAGAATTAAAAAAATCATAAACAACAAAAAAGAAACTATTACTTCTTTAAATAATTATCTCCTGATATCTTAAAAAACTTAATTACTAAAATGTCTTTAATTTAGGAGGAAATATCTTCTACTTGACCGCCTTAAGACAAATTGATATTTGACCACCTTCTTCTGTTTGACCAAATTTGGTGACATATATTCTCAATATTTATTGTATTAATTGTTTTGTTAGTGATGTATTATTCTAATTTCAAATATAAGTAAAAATTGTCAAAAGAAAATTGATGTATTTAATTTAAAATTAAATTAAATATATTAACTTTTTAATCTATTTTTTTATTGGCTAAATACCACTCGTGGTCCCTTAACTTAATTTCGGTTAACGATTTGGTCATTTATCTTTTTTTTTCCCCGATTTGGTCCTTTATCTTTTTAAATAATTTCAGCGTTAACCTTTAAGTGGGGTTCCGTTAAGAAAAAGTTAAAAAATCTATAATCTAGATCATTGCATATGTTCATCAAACCTCTAGGAATGATTGCCACTGATCTGAAGTGATTTCGATGGAGTATAAATACCCATAACTTCAGTTTTAACGAATCAATCCTACCATTAAACTTAGAACAAACTTTGAATATTTTTTCTGAAATATTTTCAAAACATAAAGGATAAATTTTTCTGAACATGGAGGAGGAATTTTTTTAACTTTTTCTTAACAAAACCTCACTTAAAGGGTAACACTGAAATTATTTAAAAACATAAATGATCAAATCGGGAAGAAAAAAAAAGATAAATGACTAAATCGTTAACTGAAATTAAGTTAAAGGACTATGGGTGGTATTTAACCTTTTTTATTTTATATTTGAGATTAAAGTGAATATTAACAATAATAATTAACAAAAAAAGAAAAAGAAAAAATATGATATTCAAATTGCAACATTACCATTATTTTATAAGAGAAAAAGTTACTATTTAACTACCTTTATATATATATATATATAATAATAATAAGATGCAACAAGTGTCCATTTCAGGCGGGGTACCCTTATTTTCAGCCAATAACTTTTTGATTTTAATTGCTAAAAATGTATAAAGGAAAACAAAAAATATTATATCGACTAAATTTAAAAAACAAAAAAGACCGGAGAGATACAATACCAGTAGCTAAAAAAAATTTAATTGCGTTTGTTTGCCGGGAGTCGAACCCGGGTCTATTGCTTGGAAGGCAATTATCCTAACCGTTGGACTACAAACGCGCTTATTAGCAGATTAAAATTAAGATTACAAATAGAATGTTTATTGGGTGCTATATTTGGTAGCACATTTCCCAACATTCACCAATTAATGAGCAGACAGAGTAAACTGTATAAAGTGATTTTTATATTGACACACGAATTTGCACAAATATAAAAAAAGTAAAAATAATAATAATTAAATAATACACTTTTATTTTATATTAAATGTATCATTCATTAATTTTTTTAAGTTATTAGTTATTTTATGATATTAATTATTTTTGTCATAATATCTATATTAATAATTTAACTTCAACTAACTGCAATTAATTTTATTTCACGCTTAAGAATATGTCTTTTATTTATTGTTTGTTTGCTGAAATTTATGATTGCACGCTTAAAAAGTATGATTCTTTTTTATTTGTTTAAGATGATTATAGTTAAATGGTAGGAAAGTGGAAGAAATGTATCTTAAAAAAAAATAAGAAATACTCAACATATAGGACCATGAAATGGTTTGAAGTTGATTTCTCATATCAGCTCCCCTGTTTCTATCTTTCCTAGTAAGTCCTTTGACCACTTATGTTATTTCCCCTTAGGTCACGGTTTAGCTTCTAACACAGCAGATCCTTCTAGAGCAATTGTAGCAGCTCTAGCACCGCTATCACATAATATATATATATATATATATATATTGGAAGATATGTAGGTTTCAGTCAGATTTGCGTTATAGTAGAATCTATCAAGTTCAACAGAGTAGGCTTCAATTCTTTCCAGTCTGGACAACTTGCATTTTCATTTTATTAAATCATCAAATTTTATAAAATTTTACTTGCCAAAAATAAAATCAAAGAAAATATTGGTTCAAATTATGTGTTCACATAAATTGTTACATCATGATGGTTCTAAAACTCATTTTATTTTTTTATTTTTTTTCTCCATAAATTAATAAATTAATCCAAAATCAATTTTTAAATTTGATTAAATTAGATGTGACATCTTTTTTAATCTTTGAGTTGTTAAGACACAAGTTGTACCACTTGTTGGTTTTAAAACTCAATTTTAAAATCGAAAGTAATATAAAATATTCTTAAAATGATTAACTAGATGAGACATCTTTTTACTTCTTGAGTTTTTGAGACACAAGTTGTACAACTTGTTAGTCATAAAATCGCATTTCAAAATAATTATTCAAATCAAACAAATTCATTTTTTTTCCATCAAAACAACTTTTTTTGTCAACAATAAAAACAATCAACACATCCGCATTTTCTACTCAAGAACTATGTAACTTTAATTTCTCCATCGCACCGGGAGATACGTGAGAGCAAGATCACACTCTTGTCAAACACATTAATTTTTGTTCTCTCTTTCTTTAGTACACATTTATTTCAAAATCACATTTAAAAAAAACAATTGATATTCATATTTAATAATAAGGAGAAATAAATATATTTAAGTTAATATTAATTTTGCACAATTAATTATAGGTAACCGTATTTTAACGGATGTCGTAGGATGTTAATACCTTCTCTACGCATAATCGACTCCCGAACTCAAAATTTGATTTCAAATACCAATTTTTTTCCCTATTTAAAAATAAAGTTTGGTGGCGACTCCATTGAATTCGAGGAAAACTCGAAATTTAGGTCGCAACACTGGCCAAAATGCAAGTGAACTTGTGGTTGAGTGTTCACGATAGGTGCGGCTGAAAGTGTATCGATATCATGGGCATAACTAGGAGGAAATTTGTATGGCATGAAAGTAGGAGTCGAGTTATTGACCGACAATGCTTCAATAATTGGACCAGATCCTTGTGGTAATGATACATTTTGTGTGGTAAACATTTAGAAATCAATTGCTGTCAAATTGTCATTAATCAATCCTTGAACATTTAAACCGTATGGTATATGCGTTGGCCCAAAACCAGGTGGATGAGTAGGCATTGCTTGATTTTCTCGATTCACAACTGAAGGCCCCCTTCTATGTTATTTTTCCCTAAAGTTTGCATCGACTTCAGAATCTCAGTCATTTGATCCTTTAGTTGGTTGATGCCATATCTCATTTGTTCGTTATCTATGTATTCTTTCATGATTCTTGCTTGGGAGTGAGTCCATTACCGATGTCGGGGAATCAGCTTGTTCAACTATTTTCTATTTTTTATTTACAAAAGTTTCTATGAGTGTGTATTAAACATGAATGAAATGAAAATGAAATCATTTAATTAAATATCTCTTTTTTACATGATAGTTGGATTTTGGGGAATCACAAGTCTTACGTGAATATTCTTAACAAAAATGAATTATTAGTGAAGAAAAAATAGGGATCAATAAACAAATGTAAATTTTAAAATATTTACTTTCTTTTTATTAATAAATACAAATATAATTTTTTTTTATGAATGATATATTGAAATAAAAGGATGCTTAAAAAAAAGAAGAAAAACAAATAAATTTTATTATTGTGTATGACAATAGTGCGATCTTGCTCCTACGTATCCTTAAGTGCGATGAAGAAATCAAAACTACGTAGTTCTTGGGTAAAACATGCGGAAGTGTTGATTGTTTTTAAATAAAGTTTGTTTTGTTGTTAAAAAAAAGTTGTTTTGACGAAAGAGAATATGTTTGTTTGATTTGAATAATTATTTTAAAATACGAGTTTTAAGACGATCAGATTGTACAACTTGTGTCTTAAAAATTCAAGGACTAAAAAGATATCACATCTAGTTAACTCATTTAAGAATAGTTTTATTATTTTTGTTATAAGAAGGAGTTTTAAAATTGCCAAGTTGTACAATTTGTGTCTTAAAAACTCAAAGACGGAAAAAATGTTCATCTAATGAATCAAAGTTAAAAGTCTACTTTAGATTAATTTAATTATAAAAACGAGCGTTAGAGCTATCAAGTTGTATAACTTGTGTCATAACAACTCAAAGATTCAAAGGATGTCTCATCTAATTGAAGTAGCAATGTCAAGTTACAAGGAAGGGGGTTTGAATTGTAATCTTGCCTATTTAAAATTTCCTGTTAAAAACTTAAGAAAAACAACTCAAGAATGATCTTGGTTATGAAAATAGAAACGGAGAACGTTCTTGGTTCTGAAACAGAAAACAGAGAACGTTCTTGATTAGTTAAAATCACAATTTTTAGTTTCTCTATTTAACTTTGACAATAAAAATAACTGAATGTAAATAGAGATAAGGAAGAGATACCACACAAAGATATATCCTGGTTCACCCAACGTGGGCTACGTCCAGTCCTCACAACTGTGAGATTTTCACTAAGTGTTCAAAGAATGGAGAACAATCTTCTGGTTACACAGTTAAAGATCAACCTTGATATGTAACTACACTTCTTTTCCACCCAGAAAGGATTCAATCAAGTCACCTAACTAATCTACTAGGATTTTACAGTTAACTCTTTTAATCACACTCAAACTATAAACAATCCTTATAGTTATGAGTTTACACAATAATGATTTAAAAGGTTTGGTTGAATCTGATTATGCTCAACTCTTGTTTGATAATGAATTTAGAATAAAAGAACTCAGTAAGATAATCTGGAAGTATGAAATAATTTCAGCCTGATTTCTTTTATGAATGAGATAGCTTCAAGAATGCAAGTGAATGTGGTTTAATGAGAATACTTGGCACTTGAAGTTCTGAATGTTGCTTGCGAATTTGCCTTCCTTTTATAGATGATTTGAGCAATTAATTCTGGTTAGAAAGAGCTGTTGGTAGTGCTCTGTTTTCCTCTAACACAAGCAACATTTCTGTTGAAAAAATAAACCATTCATGTGATAGTTTTGGGCCTTGCTTGTTTGGGCTGTTTTGCTTAATGTCAAACATATTTCATGCGCGCTTAATGACCCATTAAGCTTCGAAAATACTTGATGATAATTGGGCTTTGATCTCGACACTTGATTCGATCCAAAACTGTTTGGAAAGGAGTGAATAATTTCTGCAGAACTGAGAAGTCTTCTTCTGCAGAAACAGATATTGTTCTTCTAAAAAATGGAGAACGTTGATTAAAAGTTGAGATTGATGATCAATCAGGTCTGATAGTCTTCTGGACAATCTAAGGACTTATAATCAATCTTGAAGTTTAGTCTTGTTTCAACTTTCTTGACAGTTCCAGACTGGAGAAAGTTACAGTCCGTTTTTTACATGCTTAGATTCATGATGATTTAGCTTTGTGATTTCGTGAACCGTTTTAAGTAATAATGATTCCTATCTGTCCCTTGTCATGTATTGATGAAATTGGTATAAAGAATTAAAGCAGAATCATTGTTAAAGTGATGGAGAAAGATTGGTGAAGTGGCTGCGACAGTCAATCTTGATTCTGCAGATCATTCTCCGTTTTGTATAACTTATGATCAAGAATGTTCTGTTTAGTTTTTCATCTGATTTCTTTGCTTTGCTTGGTTTCTATCTTTAATAAAAACACTTAAGAGCACAGATTAAATTAACCTAGCATTTAGAATCATAATTAACATACTTAATTAACCTTTGTTTATTTTCATCAAAACTTAATTTGAGAGTTTGTCTTAACACTAATTAACATTTAATAAAAAATTTATCATTGTTTTTTTTTTGGAAGATTTAATATTTATTGGAAATTGATTAAACACGATAATTAATAAATAAAAATTAGACTTGT
>JBBPBP010000003.1:21745768-21756157 GCA_037974735.1 Cicer chorassanicum
CGAAAATATTTGAGGAAGCTTGGATCACCAGGCAGATGTGGGGATGGAATTCTTAGAGTTATAATTAGAACAACATATTGAAGAACACTAAGGTTTGGCGTAGTTATGCGACTAAAGAAAAATCGAGGATTTGTAGTCAATGGAGACATTCAGGAGTTCTCAACGGTAATGATTGTTGGTGCTAGGTGTGTTGGTGTCATACTCAGTGTTTCAGTTTGGGTACCAAATGGATGTTTTGTACCAAGTGGGTGTATATGAGGCTATGTAACATAGCTATGAGCGATTGAAATTCGTCAATAGGATCAAAGTTATAGGAAAATAAGGGAAACTCAGTGGACTTTGAGAAGATTGTTTGACAGCTTGTGCATTAGGATAACCTTAAGTGCAAGTCGCGGGGAGCGCTATTACAGTTCAGTAAAGATAGTCCAAGCCACCATCATGGTTGTTGGCTACTTATTAACAAATTGAAGAACTGATCATCCTTAATCTATTGTTCATAGTAGACAAAATCACGTTGAGTGAAACGGGCGAGTCTTGCCGGCAATGGTAATGTATGGAGTTATTGAGCACCTTATGAAAAGGGGTAGGCAACACTTTCTTCGAGTAGGTCGGGTGAAACAAGTTGTAACTTGTACGTTGAATTTGAGTACAAACCTAGTGTGGATTCTCACTCATACTTTAAGTTTCGAGGACGAAACTTCTTTTAGGGGGTAGTAATGTAAGACCCTTAATTTTAATTTGTAAATTATGAATTTTAGTGCATTTTTATGTGGAATTCTGAAGGTTTTTAGCCAATTTTAATGGTATTTTGTGTGTTAAATGCCTTAAAAATCATTTTGGAGCCCCGATTAAAATTATTCGTCGAAGAATAATTTTGTTTAATTTCGATAAAATATTTTAGCGAAATAAAAGTTTTCTGAGATGCAGCGCTTTTTCAGAAAAATTCACCTGCTGATTGAATTGCGGCGAGAAAATATATTTTTCTAAAAAAAAAATGGACGTGATGTGAGGTAACGGGCGTAATAATGATTTTTCTAAAATATCTAAATTTTTATTTAAATATTTGTTTTATTTATTATATATATATATATATATATATATATATAATTGGAAAAAGAAAGGAAAGAAAACGGAAAGCTGAAAAGAAAGCAAAAGGTAACATATACTGTACAAGTAACATATAGGTAAGCAAAATATATATATATATATATGTGTGTGAGAAGAAAGCAAAAGGTATGAAAACATAAAGCAACATTTTCCTCAGCCTCGCATTACTTCTTCTTCTTTCACTTTTCAAAAAAACAAAATCAAAACTCATCAATTCAAAACCTCCATTTTCTTCTAGATCTAAGCTTCCATTCGAGAAGTGACATAAGGGAAAGTTGCTCCTTGCCACGCTACGGTGCTAGTGAGCAAACTTTGGAAGCGACGTGCGAACAAAATATTTTACCGGAATTTATCGCGGTACCGTAATCGGTTGTTTAAGCTATCGTTAAGGTAAAGGCTCCTTCCAAACTTTTAGTTTGCATTTAGGACATTATATGTGATTTTATGGAAAATAAATTTGGTGTATTTGATGTGTAAAATGGTGAAAATGAATTTAATTCGTTTATGCGTGAATTAGCGGAATTTAAAATTGACGCGGTTGAGACGTAGTTTGATATGAACTGTGTGCGATTTGCTGAGATTGAATTAATGTGATTAATGTGGTCGATTTTGTTAGTAATGGTTGACAAAAAAAAAGAAATTGATTTTGACGTGTTTGAGTTACGAAATGAGTTATTTTCAAATAAATGAGTTTGAACTTTAGTTGTGAACAAATTGTTATAAATATTCATGTTTATGTAGTTAGCTCCTTGAGTCTCGAAAAAGAATCGAGACTGTTGGCACCGAGTTAGCGGTGAGGAGAACTCTGAGATATTAATGTTGTTTTGGAAATTAAATTTGGTGTGGTTTATGTGTTCATAATTAATATTATGAATTTTTGAGATGTGATTTATGTGTGGATTATGGTTGAAAATTTTGGAGATTAAATTTGGTGTGAAATTTTAGAATTCGAATTGATTGAATTTGTCGTGTTTGATGTGTGGATTTGCAGAAAATGAATTTAAGGTGTTTTATGTGAAATTGTTTTGATGTGTTTGAGGAGTGATTTGAGGAAATAAATTTGGTGTAAATGCATGTTTGCAATTATGGAAATTAATGGGTGTATTGTGGTTGAAATATGACGAGTTTTGAAAATGAGTAGTTTGTGGTGATTTGGTGTGGATTTGTGGAATTTGGATTGTTGTATTTAATGTGGTTTGTAGATTGAATTTGATGTGGAATTGTTGGATTATGAATTAATATGTCTGAGTATGCTCTGTGAAAAGTTTTGAAAAATCATTAGTGTTAAATGAGTATTAAAAAGGGGGAATCTTTTAATAGCTGCATTTACTTAATGGTTGTGGTGAAAAGAGTTAGAGTATGCTCATGCATTTCATAGTACATGGTGACCGCGATGGGCCATAGTGATAGTGGTAACCGCGATAGGCCACGAGATGATGCCATGTGAATAGTTGGTTCATCTTATCTTTGCGGGAATTTTCGCGTCGTGCTGATCTGTGAGAGATTGCACTCTTGTAAGTCGTGCTGATCTGTGAGTGATTGCACGCATAGAAAATTAGTACTGGTCTGTGAGAGACTGTACGATAGTAAATTGTGCTGATCCGTGAGAGATTGCACCTTGATAATTAGTACTGGTCTGTGAGAGACTGTACAATTATGATTTACGCCCTTCGAGGAGGGTTTTGGTTTGGAATTCTGGAATCATGTGCATTGGCATATACGCATTTCATTAGGGTGCTTGGCACGCGAGTCATGTTTGATATACTGTGATGGTTGTATATACATACTCGGTTGTGGTTTGTAATTGTGCCGTATTTGATGAGTGTTATTGATTGACTTTATGTGGTAAGCGTTGAATGATATCGAAACATTTTCAAAACCGGAAATTATGCCATTTTCACAATTGTATTCGGATACAAGGATGTGGTATTCGAATGCGATAGTGCAGTTTGTTAAAAATTTCATTTTTCAACTTTGATTATGCATGTTTGGCATATGAAAATCCTTTCTAGATGTATGCTAAGTTGAAAGGTTATTTTGTGCATTTAAAATTTAAATGTTATGTGATATTTGTTAATTTCGGTTGGTGACCTTTACAATTATTGTGGAAATCTGGGCTTTGCCCTCAGATGAGAATCAGGATCGTCCTACCAGTTAGTACTCTGGAGATGGGAACGGAGTTAGACTTACCTGACCACTGTTGTGTTAGAAGGATTTCTGCGGGGCGCGTGGAGATCACTTGAGTTATAGTTTTTGTAGCATGATCAGATTAGATGGCTGTATAGGGGCTAGATGTCTATCTGTTGTGGTTGTATTTATTTCATTCTGGAAGACTGTACCTATACCATATATTGTCAGCCTAACTTTTATTTTGATGGGTCCTTGTACCACTTTTGACGTGACGTGGGGAAGTTAAAATTCTAGGGGCAGTGCTTTTGTACAGATGTCTGCCGAGAATACCCCAGGGGTATGAGCTACGTTGGATAGGTCTCATAGCCCCGGTGTATTTTTCTATTTTAAATATTTTGGACTTTCATTTCAAAACCGTTTCCGCTGTTTGTAATCATTGTTGACTTTTGTCGTTGTGATACGACTTAAATATTTTATCCAAAGGTATTTATCTCTTTATTATGAATTTGAATTTGTTTAAAAAAAAAAAATTTGGGCTATTACAATTGTGGTATCAGAGCTTTGGTTATAAATTGTAGGTCAACCTGTAGGTTGGGAGTCGTTATCTGATCATGCGTCGGGTTAAGTTGTCTGAGTTGTCAAGTCTAGTGGAGTTGTTATGTCTTGATGTAGACTGAAGTTATTTTTGGAATTATTCTAAATAGTGTTAAGATTTCTTCTTGATGTTGGTTTGGAGAACCAATGCCTCTAAGAAGGAGCGACGCTGCAAGAGTCAACGTCAATGGGGATGATCAAATGGCTGAAGCTATGAATAACATGACTGCTTCTGCTGCTGCACAGACTACTGCAAAGACTCTGTGGGATCGGGAAAAGAGGAAAGGAGAGATCCATGCTGTTTAGTCAAGGGGATTGGAAGATTTTCGTCGTTACAATTCTCCAAAGTTCAAGGGTGATGAGAGCCCAGGAAAAGTTGATCAGTGGATTCAATAAGTGGAGAACTTTTTAAGAAGGGTATTGGATGTTTGCCTAGTAGATTTCAGGATGAGACTGGATGAAGTTTGATAACTGTCAAAGAGGTGTGAACACCATGAAATTATTGAGAAGACATGGATTCCATTTGGAATAGCATTTGATGTTTAGGTGTCAACGAAAGAGGCTTGTATTGAAATTAAGAGGCACTGTACGTTAGGGGTAAATACTACCTTGGTTAGATATGAGACGCTTTGAGGAATAGTCGATACCTTAAGGGGTAAGGTCGAGCATTTGAATTAAACTAGATTCGTGACTTAGATTGTTAAGTATGAATCTCATGACGAGTATAGGAGTGAGAATATATATTTTGTTGGTAAGTAACAAATCTCTGTGTGGTTTAGGAGAAAATAAGTATGGATAGTGATCTTAGAGGAAACTATTGACGCGTAAGTGTGAATTTTGAGTGAAAAACGGGTAAACATAAGGAGTTAAGACTTGATGTATTGAACCACATGTTACTGTTAAGTGGAATTGGAAGTACCGAGTACGAGAATACTTAGAGATTGTAGCAATGTAAGCTTTGAGAGTCTATTAAAGGATGGTAATTTACTAGGAGAATATTAATATTTTGATAGGTCGGAGGGATTATTCGAGATTTGATTTGGGACCTTAAGATGGTTAATCTTTAAGTCGATGATTTAAAATCCACAAGGTTGGATGGAGGACCAAGTGACACCTTAAACTTGTATAATTGAGGTAGTTGAGGTAAGCAAGGGATAAATAATTCAGGTTATGGATAAGAGTGTTTGAAGATTTACTAAAAATGTTGTGTTATGATTAGAAGAGTTTTTAATTAGTAAGATTACTAAGACTATTAGAGTCAATGATGAATAAGACCGTGTATTATATTTGGAGATGAAATGGATGA
Source organism: Cicer chorassanicum (assembly GCA_037974735.1). NCBI lineage: Eukaryota > Viridiplantae > Streptophyta > Magnoliopsida > Fabales > Fabaceae > Cicer > Cicer chorassanicum. The sequence continues at coordinate 21,750,906 of JBBPBP010000003.1, forward strand.
ATTTAGACGGTGTGACGAGTACTTGGAGATTTCGAGGATCAGATTTTAGAATTTTATTCAATGATAGAAAGTGAAAAAGAAGAAATATAACAAATGAGTGTTTCAATGCCTAGATGGACTATGAAAGGTATGTGGGACTTTGAGATATTTTACTGCAAAGTTTTGAGGATGAGGTTTATAGATAATTATTCTTAGGAAATGCTTATTGGGAACATTTGGGAAATAGTTTTTTTTGGACGTTCGATTGTTAGGATTCTTTTAGTTTGTATCTCAGTGGAGGTTGAAAAGAAATAAGAATTCAACAAGTGAACCAAATTTTGGAAAAATGTGCCAAGAAAGCTTGTTGGAGCAGCACATGGAGATGTAGCTTATGTCAATTAAAGATTCATGAAAGGAATTATCTCACTTGTAATTCAGACAATGTTATTTTAAAGGCATTACTTGAGTACATGGCATGGGGTTTGCTTTTGTGTTTGCCAATCAACAGAGTTAAATGTTTGTTTAGTAGGGAATAATTACGTATGAAATGGGAAAGTTTGGTGGGAACTAGTAAGGCTTGATTTATTGAAATCACCATAATGAGGATATATCAAGGTTTGAGGTAGAAATTTAAGGGTTGTGTAAATGGAAAAGGGATGGAGTGAAAATAATGTGTTTGACCTGTCAGAATGAAAAGATAATTATCAAGCTGCAAATAAAGGACGCGGCGAAATTGAGAAGTATCAGAATGAATGATGGCAGTAGATGTCATAATATTATTTTCAGGTTTGTTCAGAATGGTGAAGTATGTAAGAATTGACTAGTGAAGCGTGAAATTGAGGGGTTAGGCATGAGACAAATGTAGGTCTTAATCAGTGAATGAAATTCAAGTTGGGTTTTTGTTGAAGACGTGACTCTTGAAATGAAGTACTAAACTGGAAGGAAGTTTGTGTATCATGAGTAGTATAGTTTTGACATGTTATCGAAAATATTTGAGGAAGCTTGGATCACCAGGCAGATGTGGGGATGGAATTCTTAGAGTTATAATTAGAACAACATATTGAAGAACACTAAGGTTTGGCGTAGTTATGCGACTAAAGAAAAATCGAGGATTTGTAGTCAATGGAGACATTCAGGAGTTCTCAACGGTAATGATTGTTGGTGCTAGGTGTGTTGGTGTCATACTCAGTGTTTCGGTTTGGGTACCAAATGGATGTTTCGTACCAAGTGGGTGTATATGAGGCTATGTAACATAGCTATGAGCGATTGAAATTCGTCAATAGGATCAAAGTTATAGGAAAATAAGGGAAACTAAGTGGACTTTGAGAAGATTGTTTGACAGCTTGTGCATTAGGATAACCTTAAGTGCAAGTCGCGAGGAGCGCTATTACAGTTCAGTAAAGATATTCCAAGCCACCATCATGGTTGTTGGCTATTTATTAACAAATTGAAGAACTGATCATCCTTAATCTATTGTTCATAGTAGACAAAATCAAGTTGAGTGAAACGGGCGAGTCTTGCCGGCAATGGTAATGTATGGAGTTATTGAGCACCTTATGAAAAGGGGTAGGCAACACTTTCTTCGAGTAGGTCGGGTGAAACAAGTTGTAACTTGTACGTTGAATTTGAGTACAAACCTAGTGTGGATTCTCACTCATACTTTAAGTTTCGAGGACGAAACTTCTTTTAGGGGGTAGTAATGTAAGACCCTTAATTTTAATTTGTAAATTATGAATTTTAGTGCATTTTTATGTGGAATTCTGAAGGTTTTTAGCCAATTTTAATGGTATTTTGTGTGTTAAATGCCTTAAAAATCATTTTGGAGCCCCGATTAAAATTATTCGTCGAAGAATAATTTTGTTTAATTTCGATAAAATATTTTAGCGAAATAAAAGTTTTCTGAGATGCAGTGCTTTTCAGAAAAATTCACCTGCTGATTGAATTGCGGCGAGAAAATATATTTTTCTAAAAAAAAAATGGACGTGATGTGAGGTGACGGGCGTAATAATGATTTTTCTAAAATATCTAGATTTTTATTTAGATATTTATTTTATTTATTATATATATATATATATATATATATATATATATATATATATATATATATGTGTGAGAAGAAAGCAAAAGGTATGAAAACAGAAAGCAACATTTTCCTCGGCCTCGCATTACTTCTTCTTCTTCTTTCACTTTTCAAAAAAACAAAATCAAAACTCATCAATTCAAAACCTCCATTTTCTTCTAGATCTAAGCTTCCATTCGAGAAGTGACAGAAGGGAAAGTTGCTCCTTGCCACGCTATGGTGCTAGTGAGCTAACTTTGGAAGCGACGTGCGAACAAAATATTTTACCGGAATTTATCGCGGTACCGTAATCGGTTGTTTAAGCTATCGTTAAGGTAAAGGCTCCTTCCAAACTTTTAGTTTGCATTTAGGACATTATATGTGATTTTATGGAAAAGAAATTTGGTGTATTTGATGTGTAAAATGGTGAAAATGAATTTAATTCGTTTATGCGTGAATTAGCGGAAATTTAAAATTGACGCGGTTGAGACGTAGTTTGATATGAATTGTGTGCGATTTGCTGAGATTGAATTAATGTGATTAATGTGGTCGATTTTGTTAGTAATGGTTGACAAAAAAAAATTGATTTTGACGTGTTTGAGTTACGAAATGAGTTATTTTCAAATAAATGAGTTTGAACTTTAGTTGTGAACAAATTGTTACAAATATTTATGTTTATGTAGTTAGCTCCTTGAGTCTTGAAAAGGAATCGAGGCTGTTGGCACCGAGTTAGCGGTGGGGAGAACTCTGAGATATTAATGTTATTGTGGTGATTCGTGTTTGGTGTGATTGATGTGTTCATAATTAATATTATGAATTTTGAGATGTATTTTATGTGTAGATTAGAGGAAAATGAATTTATTGTGTTTATGGGTGAAATTGTGGAAGTTGAATTTAATGTGTTTGAAATGTGGAGTTGTGAACACGGATGAGTCACGATTAAATTTGGCGTGAAATTTTGGAAGTCGAATTGATTGAATTTGTCGTGTTTGATGTGTGGTTTGCAGAAAATGAATTTAAAGTGTTTTATGTGAAATTGTTTTGATGTGTTTGAGGAGTGATTTGAGGAAATAAATTTGGTGCAAATGCATGTTTGCAATTATGGAAATTAATGGGTGTATTGTGGTTGAAATATGACGAGTTTTGAAAATGAGTAATTGGTAGTGATTTGGTGTGGATTTGTGGAATTTGGATTGTTGTATTTAATGTGGTTTGTAGATTGAATTTGATGTGGATTTGTTGGATTATGAATTAATATGTCTGAGTATGCTCTGTGAAAAGTTTTGAAAAATCATTAGTGTTAAATGAGTATTAAAAAAGGGGAATCTTTTAATAGCTGCATTTACTTAATGGTTGTGGTGAAAAGAGTTAGAGTATGCTCATGCATTTCATAGTACATGGTGACCGCGATGAGCCATAGTGATAGTGGTAACCGTGATGGGCCACGAGATGATGCCATGTGAATAGTTGGTTCATCTTATCCTTGCGTGGATTTTTGCGTCGTGCTGATCTGTGAGAGATTGCACTCTTATAAGTCGTGTTGATCTGTGAGCGATTGCACGCATAGAACATTAGTACTGGTCTGTGAGAGGCTGTACGATAGTAGATTGTGCTGATCCGTGAGAGATTGCACCTTGATAATTAGTACTGGTTTGTGAGAGACTGTACAATTATGATTTACGCCCTTTCGAGGAGGGTGTTGGTTTGGAATTCCGGAATCATGTGCATTGGCATATACGCATTTCATTAGGGTGCTTGGCACGCGAGTCATGTTTGATATACTGTGATAGTTGTATATACATACTTGATTGTGGTTTGTAATTGTGCCGTATTTGATGAGGGTTATTGATTGACCTTATGTGGTAAGCGTTGAATGATATCGAAACATTTTCAAAATTGAAAATTATGCTATTTTCACAGTTGTATTTGGATACAAGGATGCTTTATTCGAATACGACAGTGCAGTTTGTTAAAAATTCCATTTTTTAACTTTGATTATGCATGTTTGGCATATGAAAATCCTTTCTAGATGTATGCTAAGTTGAAAGGTTATTTTGTGCATTTAAAATTTAAATGTTATGTGATATTTGTTAATTTCGGTTGGTGACCTTTACAATTATTGTGGAAATTTGGGCTTTGCCCTCAGATGAGAATCAGGATCGTCCTACCAGTTAGTACTCTGGAGATGGGAACGGAGTTAGACTTACCTGACCACTGTTGTGTTAGAAGGATTTCTGCGGGGCGCGTGGAGATCACTTGAGTTATAGTTTTTGTAGCATGATCAGATTAGATGGCTGTATAGGGGCTAGATGTCTATCTGTTGTGGTTGTATTTATTTCATTCTGGAAGACTGTACCTATACCATATATTGTCAGCCTAACTTTTATTTTGATGGGTCCTTGTACCACTTTTGACGTGACGTGGGGAAGTTAAAATTCTAGGGGCAGTGCTTTTGTACAGATGTCTGCCGAGAATACCCCAGGGGTATGAGCTACGTTGGATAGGTCTCATAGCCCCGGTGTATTTTTCTATTTTAAATATTTTGGACTTTCATTTCAAAACCGTTTCCGCTGTTTGTAATCATTGTTGACTTTTGTCGTTGTGATACGACTTAAATATTTTATCCAAAGGTATTTATCTCTTTATTATGAATTTGAATTTGTTTAAAAAAAAATTTGGGCTGTTACAAAATTTTTTTCAAATTTTTTGGTACATATATGTGTTTTAGAAAATCGAACATTATGTATCGAAAAACTTGAAAAAAAAATTTCTAGTACACAAATGTGTTTTAAAAAATTTAAAATCTGTGTACAAGAACAAGTTTTCCGAAACATAAATGTGTTTATGAAAATTCAAAATTTGTGTTTCAAACTGAAATACAAATGTTTTCCAGAAAAACTTAAAAAAAGTTTTTCAAATCACAAATATTTTCATAAAATTTAAATTTTGCGTTCCGGAAAATATTTTCAAGTTTTCTAGAACACAAACATGGACAAAAAAACATTCAATTTGATTTTTTTTTTTTTCAAAGAAAGGATAAAATCAAATTTTTATTAAAATGTAGGATATGAGTATAAATGTAGGAGTATGGGGTAAAATGTTCCTATAAAAACTATAACTTTTTATTAACGAAGTAATTTATATCGTTTAATAAAAAAAAAGTAATTTGTATGGTTGAGTGGTTTATTTATAGTTTATATTAAAAATTAAAAAA
>JBBPBP010000003.1:21756543-21783331 GCA_037974735.1 Cicer chorassanicum
TAAGAAAATTGATGTATTTAATTTAAAATTAGATCAAATATATTAATTTTTAACCTATTTTTTTATATTTGAAACTAAAGTGAGTATTAATATCAATAATAATTAAAAAAAAAAAGGGAAAATATGATGTTCAAATTGCAACATTACCACTATTTTAAGAGAGAAAAAGTTGCTATTAACTACCTTCATCTTTATATATATATATATAATATTAAGATGCAACAAGTGTCCATTTCATTTCAGGTGGGGTACCCTTATTTACAGCCAATAACTTTTTGATTGTAATCGCTACAAAAGTACAAAGAAAAACAAAAAGTATTCTATCGACTAAATTTAAAAAAAAGACCGGAGAGATACTATACCAGTAGCTAAAAGCAATTTATTTGCGTTTGGCGGGAGTCGAACCCGAGTCTATTTCTGGGAAGGCAATTATCCTAACCGTTGGACTACAAATGCACTTGTTGCCAAATAAAAATAAAGATGATAATGGAATATATATCGGGTGCTAAATTTGGTAGCACATTTCCCAACACTCACCAAATTAGTGAGGTGACAGAGTAAACTATATAAATTAATTTTTATATTGACACACGTATATGGACAAATATTAAAAAATAAAATTAAATAATATACTTTTTATTTTATTTTCAATACATTATTCATTATTTTTTTTAAAAATTATTAGTTTTTTAATAATATTAATATAATATTAATTATTTTTTATTAACTTTATTTATTGTATGTTACTAATTTATCAAATATCTCAACTAATTACCATTAATAATTATATTTAAATAAATATAACTTATTTTATATGTAAAATAAATAATTATTGTACTATATAATAAGGGTCTCACTCACACATCACAGTACACATACGTCTCGAAGCAGTCCGTGATAGAAGGGTTCTGAAATCGAAAAATAGAGAAAAGAGAGAATTATATTTCAGAATGGCACTACCAAAGGCAAAGGAGATCGTATCTTCCAATCCCGTCGTGGTTTTCAGGTCATGCATTTTTCTATTAATTCATTATTTGTGTTTGTAACAACAACGCTCGATGACTCACTCGACCATTTTTGCTTTTGCAGCAAATCCTATTGCCCTTTCTGCGTCCAAGTCAAGCAACTATTCACTAATTTGGGCGTCACTTTCAAGGCCATTGAACTCGATTCTGAATGTGCGTCCTTCTTTCCCATCCCTTTTTATTTTTTATTTGCGAATTCTTACACGTAATTCGCTTCTGCATCATTTTGAATCTAAATTATATCATTGATGTATTGTTTTATTTTGCTACTACATATATTTGATTTCGATTTTCGAAGAGACAAAATTGATTTTACCCTCTTTTCGGTGTTTTAACATAGAATTGTTTTTTTAGTTGAAGTATAATTTATTTTCACATGTTTTTGGGTTTTCTGGGATATAATTTTTTTTATTTGAAGCATAATTGCTTTGGACATGTTTGTTTTTTCTTTTAGATTAAATAGTTTGTTTTGCTTTCAGAATTGATTTTTACTTGAAGCTGTGATTTGAAGTTGTATGCAAAGTTGATTTGTTGCTTAAAATTTGAGATTAAAAACTATTTACAGTGTAAAATTATTTTACACTAACAACTAATCACAATTTGCCGGTGCATAAAACATATGTTTAACTTCCCTTTTTAGTGTGTGTTCAACGTATGAATAGTTATCAATGTAAATTAATTTTACCCTGACGGTTCATAGTTCTTAATCTCTTTGTTTATCTCACTTTTATGTAAATAGATCAAAACATAAATTATTTATGTTTAATTAACTTTGAACTAAAATAAAAAACCAATAGACACATGTAGTTTTGACTGGTCCATTTTTTCTTATACCCTCTTTGTAATGAAATGTCGAACATTATTTTGTCCCCGCATTTTAAGTGAGAGTTTGGGAATTTGAAATTGTCAAACATTTTTTATGTTTTAATTTTACCTGTATCTATCATGTTTGGGTTTTTGCTGGCTTCCCTTTGGTCAATCAATATAATCACGTAGTTGGACCCAATGAAATAAATAAAACTCATTTTTCTAGTCAAACTGGCACCATCATGCAAAATCACAAAGCAGCTTTATTTTGAAAATTTTGCCAACATTAGGTTTTTAGGTTGCAGTGATTACCATTTTCTCCCTGCAAGATGACAGCAAATCAGGGCACTGTCTTGTGCTTTAAATATCATATATTATTTAGGGATGTCAAAATCATTTGATATCAGTGTCATTCCTCTTGTAACTAGTGTTTAATAGCTTTGTATTGTGTTCATTGTTAGACACATTATTGGCATTATATTCTGCTTTTCACACCTAATCATTTTTTTGCATCACTTTGGTGTGTGTTTTCTTACTGGGAAGGTAATTTTTTTGCATTGTCTATAAAGTAGCAGTTGCGATCATGGGTTCAGGCAAGATTTAACGTAGCAGTTGCGATCATGGTCGCGTTAAGGATTTCACAATTTCAGCTATTACGGTTTTTGCGTTACGGATTGCAATCATTGTGTTGTGAATTAATCACAACTTTGCACAAATCTTATTAAAATCATTTGTATTATATAATATTGGTTAAGATATGAGAGAAGGTCAGAACTAGAGAAGAATGTAAGGTAGTGTTTAGTTCTATTCTGACAATGTATACGTCAACATGAAAAAATGGGATTCTTGAATTTGTTTTTGATAAACGGCGTTTTGTTGTGGGCATTTTTTGTGATTTTTCTTCAATTCGTTAAAACAGGGAATAACGGTAACGACCACTACTTATACCTTTTTGTCATGGCCGTTTTCTCTGCCACATACTGTTTTTTATAACCTTTGGGTTTATGTTTGTTTTCTGTGAAATGCTGGATAATGTCTAAATTTTGTTCTATTTAGCAGCAATGAGTTTTCACTAAACTGTATAAGGTATCTTCAGTTAACCGCTCTGCCTCATTTACTAGCATTAGTAAATGATTCCTATCAGTACCGTGGAATGAACCTGGAAAATATCGAGCATTAGTAACCTGTGTTGGATCAGGGATTGATTTTTCACAAAAAGTTATAGCTCCATAGTTGTTTTCTGAATAAGCAAATAGTAATATATAATTTTCACATAGGAATATGGGAATCTATGCATAAAATGTGTGGAATTGACTAGTAATTGGTTCTCCCTGCCTATATTTTATGGCTTTTGTTTATTCTTTCCATGATTTTCATGTGTTTAGTCTGTAAGTTAACCGAAGTGGTTTGACATTATGCAGCTGATGGAAGTGAGATCCAAGGAGCATTAGCTGAGTGGACTGGTCAGAGGACTGTGCCAAATGTTTTTATTGGTGGAAACCACATCGGCGGCTGTGACTGTAAGATTTAGATATTTTTATTATGTATCAGGTTTAGAGATTAAAGCGAGTAATATCAACCGTTGATAAACAAATTAATGTTTGATATTATATAAACATGCATAACAAATCATAGGTGGTTAAAATATCAATCAACTTTTGATTTTTCTCACTTTACTAACTTTAGTAGAGCCCAATCCTTTTCTTATAAATATGCGCAAGTTTCTTAATCATTTGGTTTTATTTCATACAATTTATTGAATTGTTTTCTTGATCCTTCTGTTTCTATGCAGCAACAACTAAGTTGCACAACCAGGGTAAGCTGGTATCCCTGCTGGCGTCTGCTGGAGCTGTTTCCGGGTCAACTGCTTAAAGAGGAGCTGAATTTCTGGTTACAAAGTTAAGTAGTGTAATAAAAATGCTCAAGTAAGAGTAGATGTAACTCAATACCCTGAAACTTGTGTTTGTTCTTGTGATTCTCTCTAAAGTTTGAACTACAACTTAATCAAATAAGTCTATTATACTTTAAGCTTTGGGGTATTGACAATAGTTATACTGTTATATAAATTCACCTCAAAATGTTTCAACTAGGAACTTATTTTTGTGACAAACCAAAAGAGCCCTGATCAAAAGTGCTAGTAAGAATGTTACTCGATTGGGCTCTACCAATTAAGAGATTTTAACACTCAAGCTCCGATAAGCATGTTAATGAGAAACGCCAATCCTAGAGTACAATGGTGTGGGCGTGATTTGATTCAGGAAAAAAAACTGAACTGGATGACAGTTCTTGCAAAACGTGTGGATTCTATGGTCAGGTTCACTGTGGTTTTAATTTCCGTACTACTTCTATGTTAATGAACTTGTTAAATCAATTTTAAAACTGCTTCTAGATACCTATCTGTTTTAAATAAATAGCTCAAAACCTAGTCCTGGTGGGTTCACAAACTAGTTTTTTAGTTCTGAATTAGTTTTAGACAGTTCAGAGACTGCGTCTCTGATCTAAAATGGTTCAAAACGGTGGTTTAATTATTGTGTAAACTAGAAGCAGGTTCTGGAAGAATATCACTGCCAGAACCAATGAAAACCAGTGGGAAAATCTCATGTCATTATAAAATAAAATCAGATTTGAATACTCATGTTGAATGAGAATTAATTGTGGGAGGGTTATATTCATCATTTCACCATTAAAATTGATTTGATTTTTCAACATAAAATGTTATTTTTTGAGTTTCTAGAAACTGTTTAAAAACCACAATTTATGCCACCGAAGATATTACTGGGTTGAGTCGCGAACTAGGTTTAAGACGTTTTGCGGCACTGCCCAAATTGTGCAAGGCAGACTATCAACCACGAAATCCCTAGGATAAAACAGTCCAGATTCACTGTATCGGAGTTCCACTGCACTGTAGAAAACCGTTCTAGAATTACACCCTCAATATGACAGTTAAAGTCACTCTCAATATGACGATAAAGTCACTCGCAATATGGTACTATGACCACTTATAAATCAAAAGAACTACAACACAAAAACCGCTCTAAAAACGAAAGGACTACAGCACAAAAACCGCTCTAAAAACGAAAGGTCTATGGCATAACAACCGCTCTAAAACCGAAGGGACTGCGGCATAACAACCGCTCTAAAACCGAATGGACTACGACATAACAGCTGCTCTAAAACCGAAGGGACTGCGACATAACAACCGCTCTAAAAATCGAAGGAACTGTGGCATAACAACCGCTCTAAAACCGAAGGGACAGAAATAAAGGGGAGAAGTGGCTCGAAAAATAGGCGAGCAGAATAAAAGAGAGTTTTCCAATGTGAGACTTCAAAAAAATTTCTAACAAATGTGGGACTTTAGCATATTAAGAGTTGAAAACTAAAAATATGAGAGTTTTCCAATGTGAGACTTCAAAAAAATTTCTTTCCAATGTGGGACTTGAATTTTATAAAACATGTTTCATTTCACTTGAATTTACAAAAATAAATTCATTCCAACGTGGGACTTCAACAAATTTTTTAAATTAATACAATATGTTCCAACAATCCCCCACTTGAATTTAAAAAATGTTTCAGAAATAGCGTCAAACGCTTCTATAAGATCGTGCATAAACAAAATTGTCTCTTGACTTGAATCTTTGCATAGTAAGATTCAGATTCAACAAGAGTGACTCGTAGTCTTGAACTCTATCTCTGACATCAAGCCCACACACAACCTTTTCATATGGTGTATTCTCAAAAGCCCGTGCATTAATGGCCCTGCACGTGTATCACAGTATAGTGAACGTTCTAGGAATTCTGCCTCGAAATTCCATAGGAAGCGGCCCCACTTCCACATTCACATATGTGAGTCTATCAAGAGTACTCTTGTAGCTAGGTACTCTCTCCACATAGAGCATAAATCTCATTAAGAGTTTCTATTACCTCATTCTATCATCGCTTTTGGAATCATGCTTCTGTGATTTATAATAACATGTTCATCTCATATCACTTCACAACTTGTTATTACTCATTGAACCTAATTCTTGGGATCTCCAAGTTACCATCATGAGTGACTCTATATGCATTAGTCTCATCCTTTTGGATGTATTTATGACTATCTCTCTAGCTAATCCTTTCGTCAAAGGATCTGCCAAATTTTCATCAGTGCGTACATGATTCGCTATAACAACTCATTTAGAAAGTAACTCTCTAACAGCGTTGTGCTTATGACGAATTTGTCGTCTCTTATCGTTGTAATAACGATTCTCAATCTTCGCAATAGCCGCGGTACTATCGCAGTGGATCAACACATTTGTCATAGGTTTTTCTCATAAAGGGATCTCAACTAGCAAGCATCTCAACCAGCTCGCTTCTTCACTAGTATTAGCTAGTGCTCTCAGGACATCTTTGATAATGTAATCCGAGACTCATAGTCCTTTTAAGGTATCTCATGACTCTTTCGATAACATGCCAATGCTCCATACTAGGTTTACTAGTAAACCTACACAACAGTCCCACGACGTAGGCAATGTCGGGTCTAGTACAGTCAGTGGCATACATGAGGCTGCCAATGATGCTCGCATATTCAATTTGTTTAACACCTTTACCAGTGTTCTTGAAAAGTTTCACACTTGAATCAAAATGGTGTGCAAACAGGTTTACAGTCAAAGTATTTATATTTTCTTTAGGATTGTTTCAACATAATGAGACTAATCCAAAGAAATTCCATTTTCTGACATAGTAATCTTGATTTCAAGGATTACATTCGTTTCTCCGAGGTCTTTCATATCAAAGTTGTTACACAACAATGATTTCACAATTTTTACAACATGAATGTTTGAATCAGATATGAGTAAGTCGTCTATATAGAGACATATGATAGTGCAAATGTCATTTTCAAATTTGTAGTAAATTCATTTGTCACTTTCATTCACTTAAACTCATTCGATATAATCAACTTATCAAACTTTTCATGTCATTTCTTAGGAGCTTGTTTAAGACCATACAGAGACTTATCTAACTTACAGACCTTGTCTTCTTGTCCATGTATTACAAAATCTTCAGGTTATTCCATATAGATTTCTTCTTTCAAGTCACCATTTAAAAAAACCGTTTTAACATCCATCTGGTGTATCACCAGGTTATGAATAGCCGCAAGTGATATGAGCACCCTAATGGATGTTATTCTAGTGACTGGTGAAAAAGTGTCGATGAAATCTATATTTTCTCTTTGTCTAAAATCTTTGGCTACAAGGCGTGTCTTGTACTTATCAATAGATCCATCATGTTTTAGTTTCTTTTTCAAAATCCATTTACAACCTGTTGATTTGCAACCATGAAGCAAGTCTACTAAATGTCAGGTCTTGTTAGACTCTAGAGAATCCATTTCATCGTTTATAGCTTCTTGCCATAAATATGCATCCAATGATGACAAAGCTTCTTTAAGATTTGTAGGATTCTCTTCTAAATTATAGGCCATATATTCAGGTCCATAATCTTTAGCAACTGTTACTCTCTTACTCATTCGAGTTTTTGTTTCGCCTTGTTTGTTGCTTTCAGTGCTTCTTGTCACAGGAACTTGACTTGGTTCGCTGCCCCCACTATTTCTCCATTTGAAAGAGAATTTATTTTCATAGAAGTCAACATCATTTGACTTTATGATCGTTTTTGCATTTAGGTCATAAAACCTATACGCTTTGTTCTTTACTGCATACCCAATGAATACACATTCACAGGCTCTACTGACGAGTTTAATTCGCTTGGGATCGGGGATTCTGACATAAGTCAGACAACCCCAAGTTTGAAAATAAGACAAGTTCAGTTGTCTTTTCTTCACTATCTCATAAGGAGATGTTTTGTTTTTAGATTTAGGAACTCTATTCAAAACATAGCAAATAAGCAATATATATTTCTCACACCAATGAGATGCAACACTAGAGTTAAACATACTAGCAACAACTAGTTCAATAAGAGTTCTATTCTTTCTTACAACATTCCCATTCACTTCAAGCAATTATGGTGTAGTTGTTCCAAGTATAATTCCAGACAATTTATAAAATTTATTAAACAAACTAGAATCATACGTAGAACCTCTTAATTTTTCTACTAAATTGATTTTCAATTTCAGTTACAAAGATCTTTAACATGTCAAGCTTTTCATTTTTTTTCATTTTATATACAAAAGCATAGTCAGAACAATCATCAATAAAAGTAATGAAATAACGTTTTTCATTTCTTGTTAACGTCCCATCAAGTTCACATATATCAAAATGTAATAAATCTAAAGACTCAGATTCTCTAACTACAAATTTATGTGAACTTTTTATTTTATTTTATTTTTTTAATTTTAGCTTAACTACAAAAATCACATTTTTCAAAATCATTCATAGATAACTTACTTAAGTTTGAAATCAAATGTGTTCACATCACATAGTCTAGCATGTCAAAAATTAAAATCAATATGTAAGCAGTAGACATTTATTGATTTCAACATTCAAACAAAAAGAGACATATTAAATTTCAACATTTAAATTAAATATGTCATGAGTGACGTACCTTAATAGATGATCTCATGAGTTATCTTCAGCCTCCACGGATATGTCATCGGACATATGATACTCTGAGTAGCAGCTTACAACATACATATTCAGAGCATCTCTAGCAGTATTGCTGGAACTGTAGTAGTTATAAAGATCATCAGCAAGTTTATTAAGAATATGATTCTTATCATTATTCTCCAATGTGTTAATTCTTCAGCTTTATTATCCATTTCTGTTTGCTTCAAACTGAAAAAATTCATTGAAATCAGAGGCAACATAACCAAATCCAGTAATCTCTTCGGTTGACATGGCAGAAAGAAACGTCTTAAAATTGTTATATTTTTGAGTTTCTGAAAACTGTTTAAAAACCACAATTTATGCCATCGAAAATATTACTGAGTTGAGTCGCGGACTAGGTTGCTCTCTTTAAGAGGTTTCGCGGCACTGTCCAAATTGTGCAAGGCAGACTATCAACTACGAAGTCCCCAGGATAAAACAGCCCAAATTCACTGTATAAGAGTTCCACTGCACTGTAGAAAACCGTTCTAGAATTACACCCTCAATATGGCAGTTAAAGCCACTCTCAATATGACGATAAAGTCACTCGCAATATGGTACTATGATCACTCATAAATCAAAAGAACTACAACTCAAAAACCGCTCTAAAAACGAAAAAAATTCGACACAAAAACCACGCTAAAAACAAAGGGACTACGGCATAACAACCGCTCTAAACTGAAGGGACTACGACATAACACCCGCTCTAAAACCGAAGGAACTGCGGCATAACAACCGCTCTAAAAACCGAAGGAACTGTGGCATAACAACCACTCTAAAACCGAAGGGACAGAAAGAAATGGGAGAAGTGGCTCGAGAAATAGGCGAGCAGAATAAAAGAGAGAGAAAAGAGAAAGTTGGAAAAACATCAAACTTTGTGTGCTTTTTACAATTGTTTGAAACTCATTTTATAGTGATGGAAGCAACTTCACTATTTCTAACCAATGTGGGACTTTAGCATATTAAGAGTTGAAAACTAAAAATATGAGAGTTTTCCAATGTGAGACTTCAAAAAAAATTCTTTTCAATGTGGGACTTGAATTTTAAAAAACATGTTTTATTCCACTTGAATTTACAAAAACAAATTTATTCAAATGTGGGACTTCAACAAAGTTTTTAAATTCACACAATATGTTCCAACATAAAAAATATAAAAGTGGGGTCCTAGAAATTTTTATGGTGAGATGATTATAATCTCATTATGTTTGATTCAAACATTAGAGCACCCAGATCCAATAAAATCATCCACTATTAATGAAATTTGTTGTCAACTTCATGTTTGGATATTGGGCCAAAATCCACGTGGCTGTGATAAACCAAACCCTTCTAGTTCTACAATGTTTCAAGAGTTTTTTTTTTTTCAATTTTGCTCTCTCAACATCATAAAGTATCCAAATATGACAAGTTAATGTAGATCATGATAGGACACTAAATCGTGCGCAGCAAGGCATTCACCCAATCCCAGTTGAGAAATGAATGATATTCTTCACAGACTGAAAATGAAGTTCAATACACAGACATTTCGATTGGCATGCGTCTTGGTCAAATTCCAGATAGGTTGGTGAAGAGTAGACATCTTTAATTTTCATAAGAAATTGAAATGTCTATTACTATAGTTTAATAATCACATAAAAATAATCATCAACAGCAATATTAATACACAATTATGTTTTTGTAAGAAAAAGTATTTCATATTCATTTATAATGGGTAGAAAAAATAGTAATTACACAAAATAGAGAGATCATAGTCCTACAGTGTATAAAGAGAAACTTGGATACCCTATTGAAAATTATTTAAATATTTTAATTCTAAATAATAGTATTTTCTAAATTAATATGGATAAGAATAAAATAAAAAAATTATAATTTATTCAGGTTCATTCATTTTCCAAACAATGGAATGGAAAATTTATTTTATTCCATTATAAAGTAGCCAAACAATAAAATTGTACTTTTGTTTCATACCTTTCCATTTTGTTCCATTCCATTATATCAATTTTAAATTATCCAAACAGAGCTATAGTTGAAAACTCGTTTCAGAAGCAAGCATTTTAACGGAAGCAAACAACACAAAGAAAGATGAACTGTTTGTATTTGTTCATTGAAATTTGCATCAATCTCCATTCAAGAATAAAGCTTGTATTTGTTCATTCTTCTCTAAGAGAAGATATATGCAGGTCATCTATAAGATATACTGTTGGAAATGATGAATAAATATTGAAGGAATTGTTGGTATTAATGGTGACATTAATGAACTAGTGTGGTTGTGAATTGAAAAAAATGAGAAGTCCCACATAGGAGGGATACCACACTTTGGAAGGGTATATAAGGTGGAGGTATGTACCTTGGGGTGTGCCCCAAGGGGTACCCCAATTTTGTGAAGGAGGGAGAACGCAAGCAAAGTTGACCACCACACGCGCGCGCCGCCGGCTCGGCTCGGCTCGAGGTTAAAAATTATTTAATTAATTTTGAAAATTGAATGCTTGCGTTTGATCTCTTATTGTTGCGTTAATTACGTAACTGCCCTCCACCGAATCTGTCTAATGATCTGTTTCAGTCCTTCCTTTTTGCCCGGTCAAATCCCTGACTCAAGGTGCCACGTAACTGCTATTGCCCGGTCATTATTCAGAGTCAAAAACCCTAGCGCAAGTTCAGGAAGTCAAAGGCGCACGTTTTGGGTGGGCAGCGGTTTTGGAGCACACGTTTCCAGAAGTTCAGGTTTGGATCGGTCAACAGGAGCGCTCTGATGGATCCACCAATTTCTCTGATCCAGTTACCAAATTCCTCTATAAATAGAGGACTCTCCTCACTTGAAAACTCGCACCAAAAAAAGCACTCCGATTCTGAGGCTTTTCTCTCTTCTTTCCCTCGTTCTTCTACTTCTTCTCTTTTCTTGAGTGGCCTTCGTGCCATATTACGAGTGGTAGTCGTTAGACTGCCATATTGAGGGTGTAATTCGAACGGTTTTCTGCAGTGCAGTAGAACTCCGTACAGTGATCTGGGCTGTTTTATCCTGGGGACTTCGTGGTTGATAGTCTGCCTTGCACCTTTGGGCAGTGCCTCGAAACGTCTTAAAGAGAGCGACCTAGTCCGCGACTCATCCCAATAATCTTATCGGTGGCATAAATTGTTTTTTTTTTTTTTTTCGAAATCCAAAACAACAATTTTAAGACGTTTTTCGAACTGCCATGTCTACCGACGAAATTACTGGGTCAGGTTCTTCTGCTTCTGACTACAACAAACCGTTTCGGTTTGAAGGAAGTCACTTCAAACGATGGCAACAAAAGATGTTATTTTTTCTAACCACGAAAAACCTTGCCAACGTTCTGAAGGATGACATTCCTGTTGTTCCAGAAAATGCTGAACAAACAGAAAAGGATAAGAAAGCTGCTGAATTAACCCAATGGGAACATAATGATTACTTATGTAAGAATTATATTCTAAATGGACTTGCTGATGATCTGTATGATTACTACAGTTCAGACAGCAATACTGCTAGACAGGTTTGGGAAGCTCTGAAGAAGAAATATGATACTGAGGAAGCTAGAGCCAAAAAGTATGTTGTTAGCCGCTACCTCAAATATCATATGACAGATGACAGATCCGTGGAAGCTCAGTCTCATGAAATCCAGAAAATTGCTCACGAAATCATTTCTGAAGGTATGTCCCTTAATGAACAGTTTCAAATTGCTGTTATTATTGACAAACTGCCCCCTGCTTGGAAAGATTTTAAAAATTCTCTCAGGCATAAAACAAAAGAATTCTCTTTAGAAAGTCTGATAACTCGCCTTAGAATTGAGGAAGAATCCCGTAAGCAAGACCAGAAAGATGAAGTTCTTCTTGTGGCAAACAACAAGAAAAAGAAATTCATCAGAGCAGTTCCGAAGCCAAACAGCAAACAGCTAAAGATTCAGAATCGCCCTTCAAAGAACAGCAACAAGAATGGGAACCCTCCAAAGGCCCCAATTGCGAAGCAGCAACCACCTCCAAGAAATGGCCCTACTCCTTTTCTCTGTTTTCACTGTGGAAAAGAGGGTCATATTGCACGCAAGTGTAGGAACAAGTCAGGCCCTGCTAATCAGGCTAACTTGACAGAAGAGCAATTCATTGCTATGATTACTGAGATCAACCTTGTTCGTGGATCAAATGGATGGTGGATAGACACTGGTGCCTCCCGCCATGTCTGTTATGATCGTGCTATGTTTAAAACATACACTGCTGCTGAAGATAAGAAAGTGTTGTTGGGAGATTCCCACACCACTAATGTTGCTGGTATTGGAGATGTGGAACTAACATTCACATCAGGAAAGACCTTAATTCTGAAAGATGTCATGCACACTCCAGAAATAAGGAAGAATCTGGTTTCTGGTTTTCTTCTCAATAAGGCAGGGTTTACTCAGACTATAGGGGCAGATTTGTATACTATTTCTAAAAATAGTATTTTTGTTGGGAAGGGGTACGCTACTGATGGCATGTTTAAATTAAATGTTGAAATCAATAAAATGTTTCCTTCTGCTTACATGTTGTGTGATTTTAATATTTGGCATGCTAGACTTTGTCATATGAACAAAACGAGTAATTTCGAATTTAAGTAACTTAGGCTTAATTCCAAAGTTATCCCTAAAGGATTTTGAAAAATGTGATTTTTGCAGTCAAGCTAAAATAACTAAAAGTTCACATAAATCAGTAGTTAGAGAATCTGAACCTTTAGACTTAATACATTCTGATATATGCGAACTTGATGGGACTTTAACCAGAAATGGAAAGCGCTATTTTATAACTTTTATTGACGACTGTTCCGACTATACCTTTGTATATCTTATGAAAAATAAAAGTGAAGCGCTTGACATGTTTAAGATATTTGTAACTGAAATTGAAAATCAATTTAATAAGAAGATTAAGAGATTTCGTAGTGATAGAGGAACAGAGTATGATTCTAGTTTGTTTAATGAGTTTTACAAAACGCAAGGAATTATACATGAAACTACTGCTCCATATTCCCCTGAAATGAATGGTAAAGCTGAAAGAAAGAACAGAACTCTTACTGAACTTGTTGTTGCTATTATGCTTAATTCTGGTGCTGCATCTCACTGGTGGGGGGAAATTATTTTGACTGTTTGCTATGTTCTGAATAGAATCCCTAAATCTAAAAACAAAACATCTCCCTATGAGATAATGAAGAAAAGACAACCCAACTTGTCTTATCTTCGAACTTGGGACTGTCTGACTTATGTCAGAATCCCCGATCCCAAGCGAATTAAACTCTCTAGTAGAGCCTATGAATGTGTATTCATAGGGTATGCGGTAAACAGCAAAGCTTATAGGTTCTACGACCTAAATGCTAAAGTAATCATAGAATCAAATGATGTTAACTTCTATGAAAATAAATTTCCTTTCAAATCGAAAAATAGTGGGGGCGGCGAACCAAGTCAAGCTCCTGTGATAAGAAGCTCTGAAAGCAACAAACAAGACGAAACAAAAACTCGAAGGAGTAAGAGAGTGAGAGTTGCTAAAGATTATGGACCTGAATATATGGCTTATAACTTGGAAGAGGATCCTGTAAATCTCAAGGAAGCATTGTCATCTTTGGATGCAGATTTATTGCAAGAAGCTATCAACGATGAAATGGACTCCCTAGAGTCTAACAAGACCTGGCACTTAGTGGACTTGCCTCCTGGTTGCAAACCTATAGGTTGTAAATGGATTTTGAAAAAGAAACAAAAACCCGATGGATCAATTGATAAATACAAAGCACGCCTTGTAGCCAAAGGTTTTAGACAAAGAGAAAATATAGATTTCTTCGACACTTTTTCGCCTGTCACTAGAATAACATCCATTAGGGTGCTCATATCACTTGCGGCTATTCATAACCTGGTGATACACCAGATGGATGTAAAAACAGCTTTTTTAAATGGTGACCTAGAAGAAGAAATCTATATGGAACAACCAGAAGGTTTTGTGATACATGGGCAAGAAAGCATGGTCTGTAAGTTAGATAAATCTCTATATGGTCTTAAACAAGCTCCTAAACAGTGGCATGAAAAATTTGATAACCTGATTTTGTCGAATGAGTTTAAAGTGAATGAAAGTGACAAATGTATTTATTACAAGTTTGAAAATGGCATTTGCACTATCATATGTCTCTACGTAGATGACTTACTCATATTTGGTTCAAACATTCATGCCGTCAACAATGTGAAATCACTGTTGAGTGACAACTTTGATATGAAAGACCTCGGAGAAGCGAGTGTAATCCTTGGAATAAAGATTACTAGGTCAGAGGAGGGAATTTCTTTGGATCAATCTCACTATATTGAAAAGATCCTAAAGAAATATAATTACTTTGACTGTAAACCTGCTTGCACACCATATGATCCAAGTGTGAAACTTTTCAAGAACACTGGTGAAAGTGTTAGACAAACTGAATATGCGAGCATCATTGGCAGCCTCAGGTATGCCACTGATTGCACTAGACCCTACATTGCCTATGTCGTGGGATTATTGTGCAGGTTTACTAGTAGACCTAACATGGAGCATTGGCACGCTATTGAAAGAGTCATGAGATACCTTAAAAGGACCATGAGTCTCGGATTACACTATCGAAGATTTCCTGCTGTTCTTGAAGGATACAGTGATGCTGATTGGAACACCTTATCGGATGATTCCAAAGCAACCAGTGGCTATATTTTCTGTATAGCCGGTGGTGCAGTATCTTGGAAATCGAAGAAACAGACGTTATTGGCTCAGTCCACTATGGAGTCTGAAATGATAGCACTAGCTACTGCTAGTGAAGAAGCAAGCTGGTTGAGATGCTTGCTAGCTGAGGTCCCGTTATGGGAAAGACCTTTACCAGCTGTGTTGATCCACTGCGATAGTACCGCGGCTATTGCAAAAATTGAGAACCGATATTACAACGGTAAGAGACGACAAATACGTCGTAAGCACAACACAATTAGAGAATTACTTTCTAAAGGAGCTGTATTAGTGGATCATGTACGCACTGATGATAATTTAGCAGATCCTTTGACGAAAGGATTAGCTAGAGAGAAAGTCCTAAATACATCCAAAAGGATGGGACTATTGCCTATAGATCAATGAATCACTTATGATGGTAACCCGACCTAAAAGACTGGAGATCCCAAGAATTAGGTTCAATGGGTAATAACAAGTCATAGTGATATGAGATGAACATGCTATTTATTTATGAGAGATGCATGATTCCTGAAGCGATGTAAGGATGAGATAATAGAAACTCTTAATGAGATCTATACTCTATGTGGAGTGGAGTACCTAGCTACAGGAGTACTCTTGATAGACTCACCTATGTGAATGTGGAAGTGGGGGCCGCTTCCTATGGATTTTCGAGGCAGAATTCCTAGAGCGTTCACTATACTGGGATATACGTGCATGGCCTTAAAAGCACGGGCTTTTGAGAATACACCCTATGAAAAGGTTGTGTGTGGGTTTGATGTCAGAGATAGAGTTCAAGACTACGAGTCACTCTTGTTGAATCTGAATCTCACTTACTATGCAAAGGTTCAAGTCAAGCGACACCTTTGTTTATGCACAATCTTATAGAAGCGTTTGACGCTACTTCTGAAACCTCTCTTTTTTAAATTCAAGTGGGGGATTGTTGGAAATGATGAATAAATATTGAAGGAATTGTTGGTATTAATGGTGACATTAATGAACTAGTGTGGTTGTGAATTGAAAAAAATGAGAAGTCCCACATAGGAGGGATACCACACTTTGGAAGGGTATATAAGGTGGAGGTATGTACCTTGGGGTGTGCCCCAAGGGGTACCCCAATTTTGTGAAGGAGGGAGAACGCAAGCAAAGTTGACCACCACACACGCGCGCGCGCCGCCGCCGCCGCCGTCCGTCCGGCTCGACTCGGCTCGGCCCGGCCCGGCCGGGGCCTGGGCCTTGGCCTTGGTCTTGTGGTGTATTATTATCTTTTAATTAAAAATTATTTAATTAATTTTGAAAATTGAATGCTTGCGTTTGATCTCTTATTGTTGCGTTAATTACGTAACTGCCATCCACCGAATCTGCCTAATGATCTGTTTTAGTCCTTCCTTTTTGCCCGGTCAAATCCCTGACTCAAGGTGCCACGTAACTGCTATTGCCCGGTCATTATTCAGAGTCAAAAACCCTAGCGCAAGTTCAGGAAGTCAAAGGCGCACGTTTTGGGTGGGCAGCGGTTTTGGAGCACACGTTTCCAGAAGTTCAGGTTTGGATCGGTCAACAGGAGCGCTCTGATGGATCCACCAATTTCTCTGATCCAGTTACCAAATTCCTCTATAAATAGAGGACTCTCCTCACTTGAAAACTCGCACCAAAAAAAGCACTCCGATTCTGAGGCTTTTCTCTCTTCTTTCCCTCGTTCTTCTACTTCTTCTCTTTTCTTGAGTGGCCTTCGTGCCATATTACGAGTGGTAGTTGTTAGACTGCCATATTGAGGGTGTAATTCGAACGGTTTTCTGCAGTGCAGTAGAACTCCGTACAGTGATCTGGGCTGTTTTATCCTGGGGACTTCGTGGTTGATAGTCTGCCTTGCACCTTTGGGCAGTGCCTCGAAACGTCTTAAAGAGAGCGACCTAGTCCGCGACTCATCCCAGTAATCTTATCGGTGGCATAAATTGTTTTTTTTGAAATTTTTTTCGAAATCCAAAACAACATATACTCTTCCTGCCCATGTGTGTAGATAAAGTTGACAATGACTAAATCACAATAATAATGATAAAAAATAACATAATGTCAATTTTCTTTATGAAAATTTCTAAAAAAAAAGTATAATTTACTCAAAATAATTTTTAAAAAATACAGTTTATTATTATTAAAATGTTTTAAAAATACAACTTTCTCTCAAAATATCCATGAGATATATATCGTAACGTCAATTTAGTCCCAACCGAATTTGCAACTTAATTTATACTCATTCCCAAACAACACAGTAATCCATTACAATTTGTACTCATTCTCAAACATCAAATTTACAATTTAATTTGTAATGATTCAACCTATACTCATTTGCAATATATTTTAAATCGCAACATGTTGCAACTCACAGACATGTCGTGATTTATCATATTAGTAAAATATTTACTATATAGTAAAAATATTAGGTAACAATCTTTTCATATCAATTATCTATTATTCTAAGTAATTTTAAATATGGTATTAAGTGCCCCTCTCATATTCATGTGACTTTCTACCTAATTTTTTTTTTTACTTTTTATTTTAATTCAAATAAATAAATAACAATTGATACTATAGTACATGGATGTTTATAATATTTGTTCTAGGACTATAATCGACAACTCTTTTAAATGTAGCTTTTGCCTTTTAATTTTATTTATTTCTTTTCCTTTTTTTTATAGACTTATGACCTCCAAAGATTTTTCCTTTAATTTAATCTATTTTTAGCTTATAAATAATAAGTAAAATATACAAAATTATTCAACAAACTTTTATATAGAAATTAAATAAAAGCCACAAAACCTCTAAATTGATATAGTCAAATTACCTACATTTAATAATACGTAGGGTTGGTAAACATAAAATTTTAATGGTTGTGAAAACAATAACTAAATTCAAATCATACTAAATTAATTTTTGTTTTTTTTTTAAAACAAATTGTACGTTATTTGTATGTGTTTCTCAATTACAAAATAATATACTAATAATTTGAAAACAATTTTGTTGGTTTTCCTAAAAAATATTAATTTACTTGGTTTAGTCTTCGAATCATGAATTGATTGGATTGTGTTTAAATCATGAAAAGTCACATGCCTTAACTATAAAAGTATTTAAATTTAATTCCAAATCTAATTACAAACAAATAATTTAGTTTTATACAACATAGATTTAAAATAAAAAATTAATAATATGAAATTGAATTTATTGAGCGGTCTTTGAAGTGATAATAGTAACTTCTTTCATCTTGTCATAATTAGGATTTTTCTAGTTGTTTTTCAGTTAAAAAAGAAAAATTAAAAAAAATAGAGTGCATTAATATGTATAATACTTGTTCTAGGATTACAATTCATAACACTTTTATGAAGCTTTTGCCTTTTGTGAGCGTAAGTTTCTCTAGGATAGATTTAATGTTTTGATGTATGTTGTTTTGATATATGTTAAAATTAAGTTTTAACTAGATTGTTATGTGTATCTTTGTCGATTCTTCGATTCTCAATATCCATAGATGCTCTTGAATAAAAAAAAAAACCATTACAAACTTCATTTATGAGTGTTAGCATGTCAGTTCGATTTTGATTGAATTCGATACCAAAACTGATTGAAAGTGCATGTTTGAATTTAAATGTTTGTTTTTTGGATAAAATTCAAACCAAACCAATGTATAACAAATTGGTTTGGGTTGGGTTGCTCGAGTTACAACACAAAATAAATTAATTATGTCTAAAGAAAGTGTGATTTTTATTACGTTGTCTTTAACTATACATACTAGTATACTTAGGGATGACAACGGGGCGGGGCGGAACGGTTTTAAGCATTACCAACTCCGCACCCGCAACTCCAATACTGCCCCTGCACCGATCGGAGGTGACTTTTTAACATCCATCCCCACACCCAACGGGGACGGATTTCCCCGCCCCACCCCACCCCCACTCCAAAAATTGGAATTTATTTATTCATAGCATAAAAAAACAATAATTTGACTAAATAGTAGCATTCAATCTAAGTTCTAAAATACCAATAATCAAAATAAAAAAGTAACAATATCTCAAAAATTTGTTCATAATCTTCAAACTCTTTAGAAGTGAAAATATCAATTCGAACAAAAGTTCTAAATATTCAAATGAACTAATCCATCAAAACAACAAAAAGTTCAAAATCATCAAAACAAAAAGGTTCGAAATAAGCATTTTCTAACGATCACCTTCATCTTCAAGGCGGGAATTGGAAAGTGAAGTAACACCACTGATCAACAATTCACCTATATTAAAAAATAGAAGTTAAATATTAACATTTAACATGACAAATTTAAATCAAATAGTGTAGAGAATAGAATACCTTCATTGTCAGACTCCTTTTCATTGAGTAAAATAGCATTTTTATTGTCCACTTTAGCATTCAAATTATCTATCGATATCAATATAGTACAATATAAAAAATGATAATTTAAGATATACAAAATTATTAGCTATTTCAAATATATTCAAATTTAAATGAATAATTTAAAACAAATACCAGTTTTCTCAGCACTCCATAACCAACTTCTAGGACACATCAAAGCCTCTAAAGTAATCCAATGAAGTCGGCTTCAATGAGGACTTAAGATATGTCTGTTAAGACAAACTCTCAATTAAACTTTTGATGAAAATAAACAAAGGTTAATTAAGAACATTAATTATTATTCTAAATGTTATGTTAATTTAACATGTGCTTTTGAGTGTATTAATCAAAGATAGGATCCAAGAAAAACAAAGAATAAATCAGCATGAAAAGCAAAAATCTGAACAAACAAGAATGGAGAACGTTCTTGACAAATTTTGGAAAAACGGAGAATGTTCTCCAGTTTCAGAAATGACCAAGTCAGCTTCAAGATCAATTAATCTCCACTGATTAAAAGAAGATATTACTCCTGGCTTTAACCCTCGTGTTATCAATATTTTCCAAGGAACAAAAAGGATTTATTTCAGCCAAAGAAACAATCCAAAATACAAAGGAAAACAGTCATGGATCAAGCAAGTTCAAGCAAGACTGATCTTTCTCCAGCTTGACTACCAAGAATATGTACACATTAGATCAACTTCAAGAATGACCAGGCAATTGTCCAGAATGATCAAGAATAAATCGTACAGAACTCAAAAGTGTTCAAAGACTTGAACATTTTTTAATTATAAAATCTGGTTTTTGGTCAAGACTGACAAAACACTTCCAACGGCTTTTTTCGACTGTCATTAAACATCCTAAAGCCTATAAAAGGAAGGCCAAATCTCAAGGAAAAGGAAGAATTCAAGTACTAACAAATCTCATCAATTCATTCACATTCACATACTTGAAATTCTCTCATTCTCAAGAAGAGTCAGTTTTGATCGTACTTTAATCCTTTGTTTTATTTAAACTGAATCTCTTGTAAAGAATCGAATCTCAAACACGAGTTGAGATAACTCAGATTCTATCAAACAATCTTATCATTATTGTGTAAAACTCAAGACTATAAGTGTTGAGTATAGTTTGAGTAGATTGTAAGAAATCCTTTTATGGTTAAAAGGTAAAGTGTAAATTCCTATCTAAAGATTGATAGGTGATTGTCTGAAAGCCTTTCTGGGTGGAAAGGTTTGGCTGCGTAACAGATCAAGGCTGATCTAAGTTGGCGGTGTAAACCAAGATTGTTCTCCGTTTTGAACACTTAGTGAAAATCTCACAATTGTGAGGACTGAACGTAGCCCGAGTTGGCTGAACTAGGATATATCGTTGTGTGATATTTTTTTCCCTTATCTCTATTTACTTTAAGTCTGATTGATTATAAAGTTAAATACACAAATTGAATTGTTGATTTTAACTAACCAAGAACGTTCTCTGTTTTCTAGTTAAAACCAAGAACGTTCTCCGTTTTCTGTTTTCACTACCAAGATCAATCTGGAGTTAAAATCTTAAGTTTTTTACAGGAAACTTTACATAGGAACATTTACAATTCAAACCCCCCCTTCCTTGTAAATCGACATTACTACTTCAATGTCCTCCTGTACTGAATGCAGATTCAGAAGCTACAGTAGAAACAGGAATTGCCAATACATCATTTGCAATGATTTGAAGTGTTGGATACTTAACACCATTCAACTTCCACCAAAACAAAATATCAAAATCAGGACTTCTTGGCAAAACTTCCTCCTCTAAATAAATATCCAACTCTGTTTTGACAAATGAAGTTCTAGCCCTTTTTTTTTCCATGACATACAAATCATAGTCTTCTAAACCATCATCCTCAACATTACTAAAGTGGACATCCAACATTTTAGAATCACTACTAGAACCATTATTCATTTTCAATTGATATTCATAATGCAAATCATAGCACAACTGTCGGAACGACTTAACTTGGTCATTAGCATCATTCTCATACAACTTAACATAATAATACTCAAGCAACTCTATTTTGTACCTAAAAAATTAATAACATGAAATTGAGTTTATTGAGCGGTCTTTGAAGTGATAATAGTAACTTGATTCATCCTTGTCATAATTAGGATTTTTCTAGTTGTTTTTCAGTTCAAAAAGAAAAATTAAAAAAAAAACGTAGAGTGCACTAATATTTATAATGCTTGTTCCAGGATTACAGTTCATAACACTTTTATGAAGCTTTTGCCTTTTTGTGAGCGTAAGTTTCTCTAGGATAGATTTAATGTTTTGATATATGTTAAAATTAGGTTTTAACTAGATTGTTATGTGTACCTTTGGTAACAGTTCAACAAGTTCAATGCACTTTCGTGATGAAATTAAAGAGTATCTTGATTGTAGATATATTTCTCCATCAGAGGCTTTGTGGAGAATTTTCCAGTTTAATATGTTTTTTTTAGAGAACCAGCAGTCGAACGCCTTTCCTTTCACCTCTATGGGCAGCAAACAATATATTTTCTAGAATCTATGCGTATTTCTACCCTTTTAAATAGAGAAGAAATTGAAACCACGATGTTCACAGAGTTGATGAAAATGAACTATGTAGACATGGAAGCTCGACAACTAACATATGCATGATTTCCTACTAAATATGTTTGGAACAAGACTAGCAAAAAGTGGACCAAACAGAAAAATGGAAGGTGTGTTGGAAGAATATATTATGCTCCTCCCACAAATGGAGAAAATTTGTATTTACGAATGCTCTTAAACAAACTACGAGGCAATTGATCATTCGAAGATATTAAAACTGTTAATGGGTTCGTACATCTAACTTATAAGGACACATGTTATGGACTTGGTTTACTAGAGGATGATAAAGAATTTGATGATTATATTAGAGATGCAGCGGCATGGGGTACTAGAATTCAACTACGCCAACTCTTCTCAACAATTTTACTGAATTGAACTGTTATTAATCCAAGTTTGCTTTGGGAATCTAATTGGAAGTTGCTTTCTAAAGATATTTTATACAAACAATGCTGGCTACTAAACTTCCCCGACCTCCATTTGTCAGATGACCAATTAAAAAACTATGCGCTTTCAGAGATAGAAAAATATCTTAGAAAGGTTGGGAAGTATTTGGAAGATTACAAAGGAATGGCCATTCCCAATAGCAATGTAATTGAGGAAGCGAACAACCGTCTTATTACGGAGAAGCTAAATTATGATATGCTAAAAATGCATGAAGAATACTCTCAGTTGCTACACGGTCTTAATTTAGATCAAAAGGCAATTCATGATTTTTGTGCTTCAATCAATTACCTTGAACTTTGGAAAGTTATTCTTTGTGTATGGTTCTGGTGGAACGGTGAAAACTTACCTTTGGCGAACACTACTTGCAAAATTAAGATCGGAAGGTAAGATTGCTCTTGCTATTGCAACTTCTGGCATTGGTGCTCTATTACTACCAGGTGGCCGAACTGCACATTCTAGATTTCAATTACCTTTGAATCCAAATGAGGCTTCAACATGTTCAATCAATAAAGGCACACATCTTGCTGAATTAATTATGAAAACATCTTTAATTATTTGGGATGAGGCACCCATGGCCAACAAATATTGCTTTGAGGCAGTAGATCAATCACTTCGTGATATTATGAAAGGAATCAAAGAAGACTACGGTTTGAAACCATTTGGTGGAATAACTACTGTATTGGGTGGTTACTTTCGTCAGATTTTACCTGTAGTTCGAAAAGGTGATAGGCATGATATGATCGAAGTTTGCATAAAAAATTCATACCTTTGGAAATCATGTGAGGTTCATTTGCTACGTAAAAATATGCGTCTACCATCAAATGAGTTGGACTCAATCTCAAAAGATGCAATGCAAAACTTCGCAAATTGAATACTTGATGTAGGTGATGGAAAACAATGTTCGGATATCGGAGAATCATGGATATCAATAGAACAAAATTTGATGCTCCCAAAATCACATGAAATAGTAGACAATATTTAAATATAAATTGGGGACACAGGTTACCTTGTGTCGCGAGCTATCTTGACACCTACAAATGAAATAGTTGACGATATAAATCACCGCATTTTGAATAATTTCACAGGCGAAGAAATGATCTATTTATCATCCGACTCAATTTGTAAGACATATTTCAATGTTCAAGATCAAGATCTTCTTTACGCTACTGAGTTTTTGAATACACTCAAATTTATAGGTTTTCTATCACACATTTTAAGGCTTAAAAAAGGATCAGTAGTTATGTTAATGAGAAATTTGAATCAAGGAGATGAGCTATGTAATGGTACAAGATTGAAAATCACACAAGTTGGAAAATGGTTTGTGGAAGGAGAAGTGTTGAGTGGATCTATCATTGGAGATAAAGTTCTCATTCCAAGAATATCTTTGTCGCCTTCATAATCCAATTGGCCTTTTATTATTAATCGAAGACAGTATTCTATATCATTATGTTTTGCCATGACAATAATAAAAGTCAAGGACAATCGTTGCAGCACGTTGGATTATATTTGCCTAAACAAGTATTTACTCACGGACAATTGTATGTTGCCATCTCGAGAGCAACCAATCGAAATGGATTATATATTCTTAGTAACGACGATGACCAGCCCAGTGAAAACAAGGTCTTAAATATTGTGTACAAAGAGATTCTTTAGTTGTTTGTTTACATGATTGTGCAGGTAACACAACAACATTTGTATACAACCTTTGTTATCGACTGTTTACTGAACATTTATATATTTTACAAATATTTTAACAACCAATCATTTTTTTTATCATCGTTATTTTAATCTTTACATGTCATTTGGTTGTTGGCAGCCACACTTGGATTTCAATTGCACTCAACTCTCTGTCTATATATCATTCAATTTTCATTTTAGCAACTGATAATTTTCTTTCTTTAATTTATCAGAATTCTATGACAAAATGGGAATGTTATGTAGACTGGAGGAGCAACATTGTCCTTAGACGCCGTCATGGAGGCATGCTTGCAGTCTCCTTCGTTCTTGGTTAGTTTCAAATTTCTCTTTTTTAACTCAAAGATGAAAAAAAAAAAACATTTTTACTCATGTTTTTCACCGGGTTAATTAAAACTAAAGTTATCCGTATAGAAAATCTCAACACACTCCTTCTGCCTATTAGCGTACATCTAGAGGGTGATCTGAGTGGTCCAACATAGGATGCCTAATTTTATCTTTTCTAAATTTTCATATCATTTTCTGTTTTTATATTTGTCCAACACATATTCTTACAAAACAATATTGTAACATAAATTATCTAAAGCGATGAATCATTTGAGTATACTTGAATTTGAATCTTGGTTAATAACTTCTTATACAAATATTTCTAATTGCAGATTGAAGCAAAACAAAACAACAATAACAACATAAACCGACCAAAGGTGAAGGTTGTGGATGTTTGATCCTGTGTTTTTGTTTATTGAATTGAATTGAGAAGATGTTGTCAACCCCATTAGAGAGGTACAAAAAACTTGCCCTAGCTGAGTCTTTACCAAAAATCTATAGATACCTAATTGTCTGCAAAGAAATAAACTTCGTTCTTAGAGAAGCTTTCAATCAATTACCAATGATTTTGCAATCCCTCTTATTCCAAGACTCTCTCTTTGCCTTCCATCTCCTCCCACATGACCTTTCTCTTTCTCTTCTCTAATTCTTAAATGCAAACTCAGTGTTGTTTCAACAGTCCATTTACTCTTTCAAAGCGTAGAAGCAACACTACCGAAACAGAAAAGGAATATGGCTGTAACCGAATTGAAACAAGCAATGATTGCTCATAAGAGGCGCTCTAAAGTTCACCAGGTACAGAAAGGTCAAATTAAAGTTAACAAATATAGCTTTGTATACATGTTTAACAAGTTTTTTTTTATTTTTTTTTATTTTTTTATGTATATCAGGTTCACTCCAACTGCCACAATATATTCTTGTACACAT
The DNA here is from genome assembly GCA_037974735.1 of Cicer chorassanicum. Classification (NCBI taxonomy): domain Eukaryota; kingdom Viridiplantae; phylum Streptophyta; class Magnoliopsida; order Fabales; family Fabaceae; genus Cicer; species Cicer chorassanicum. The sequence continues at coordinate 21,782,021 of JBBPBP010000003.1, forward strand.
TTTCAGCTATCTAGATATGCAACCCTTGGTCTCAGCGGGGATAGTTTGATGGAAATACAGTCTTTCTTTTGACCAATAAATTTTTGTATCACTTTCTTTTTTTTATATTTTTGTTTCAATTTTTTACAAATAAATTTACAACAATTCACACTTACTTTTTCAAGATATAACTTACAATAAAAGTTATTCCTCTCATCACTTTTGTCATTAGCTCAGATTCACTACTACATATCTATTAAGGGCCTCCATAGTTACTCACAAAGTAACAACCTCTTCTTACCATTTAATGCACTCTTCTTACCATTTAATGCACTCTTTTGTATTGATGCATAGCCACATTTTTTAATCAAATTAATATTATGTAAATTAGAGCTAATATAACGTGAAAACAAATTGACCACTCTCATTAGTTGCCTTTGTTCACTTATTTTAGACAGAATCCAACCAAAATGTAAAATTTTGTATGTCTTCTCTTCCTTGTATGTTCTTCACTTATGCCTTTTGTTTTCTTATATATGTTCTTTACTTGATTAACTATATATTAAATTAATTTGTAGCAAAATTATTGACTCATATTAATTTTATCAAGCCTAAATAAATTAAAATTATTATTAATAATTAAATAAAAATATAAATTTAAGACTAAATACGTGATATTTATAGTGTCTGATGGTGTTTAATATTTTATATTTTATAATTAAGTAAATAAGATGCATATTATTTTGTCAATTGTTTTAATAAACCACATGTATCGTGGAAATTTTTTAAATTTCAAATGTTAAAATTAATGGCTTCGATCATTTTAATCATCAATCTTTGTGGTAATTGTGAAATTATTTAGTTTAAATTGGATATATTACAATTTTAATTTACAAACATTCAAACTATTATTAATATTAATAGAGTAATCATAATCATTAATCTTTAACTATTTAATTAATTTACTAAAAAGTTATGACTTTTTTTGTTGGATATATTAGTACAACAAAATGTGTGATATTAAGTTTTGGCGTCACTTTTATCTTCTAATTCCCTTTTTCATCTCTAATCAAATTGAGGTCCAGTTTCTTTAACAAAAAATTTCAAAATTTAAATTTTTAGTTTCAAAACCGAAATCCAAAATTTATAACAATTCGGTTACAAAATATTAATTGTCAATCAATTATAACTGTACATCAAATACAATTAATTGCAAATGTCTTTTGTTTTCTTATTTATGTTCTTTACTTGATTAACCATATATTAAATTATTTTTTAGCAACATTATTGACTCATATTAATATTATCAAGCCTAAATAAATTTAAATTATT
>JBBPBP010000003.1:21783728-21824111 GCA_037974735.1 Cicer chorassanicum
TATTATTAATATTAATAAAGTAATCATAATTATTAATCTTTAACTATTTCCTTAATTGGTGTCACTTTTAATTAACAAAAAATTTCTTTAACAAAACCGAAAACAAAAATTTATAACAACTCGGTTACAAAATATTAATTGTCAAACAATTATAACTATACATCAAATACAAATAATTCAAAATGAATAACTTTAATTTCATGTCATTAACACAATAAAACAACAAATTAAATTTAATAAATTTCATAAAAATAAAAGTGACCAAAATTCAAAGAGACATGACTTAGTTCATCATTTCTAAATATTTATATACTATATATATTTATCAATATCCAAATTAGAAAATCAAATACAAATATTTTTTGTTTTACAAAACAAAAAACCTCACATCTCTGAAATACAAACTTTTCGAAACAAATTCAGATGGATTATACTTTTCTTGAACATCTTAATGATCAGCGTGATAATTGGAGTATCAGAGTTTGAATTGTTCGCATGTGGTACTGTCTACACCACACAAAGTGAGGATGAACCAATCTCTTTGAACATGATTTTGTTGGATGAAAAGGTATACAATCGCAGTGATTGAAGATTAACATTTTTATTTGCATTCAATTCATATATATATATATATACTCTTGAATTTCAAAAACAGTATACAAGGTGATATATTTAACATAAGAAATCTAAAAATATCATCGGCAAATGATTCTTACAGACCTATTGTAGGAACAAAGAAGATATTGTTTTTGACAACAACTATTGTAACCAAAATCCAAGACCCACAAGTTACCATTCAAAACCATTGCTTCGAGTTTACTTCCTTCAAATCACTACCACAAAGATTGGAAGATAAAGTCAATCTAACGAGTAACAATTCTTTCAATACAAAATTTAATTTCTAAACTATCAAACAAATATTATTTCGTACTAACTATTTTTTGGATTGCAGACATCATTGGAACACTGCATGCTGTTGGACATTAAGAACAAGTTTATGTTGCTGACAAGCCTACAAAAATACTCATACTAGAAATCAAAATGCATGGGGTAATAATTTTTAATATAAAATACAAACAATTTAAATTCAAAACCTCCTAACATTATTATAATTTCATTGCTTAATAACATTTAACACATTCTTTATTTATTTTTTGCTTTAATTTTTAGGGGTGAAATTATCAATGTCACTTTATGGAGGAACATAGTTGCTGATTTTCAAAACTTATTTGTCCATCACAAGCTACATGATGGTCCTAAGGTTGTTGCAGTAACATCAAGAATAGTTAAAAAATTTAGAGGTCTCAACATTAATATTAATTTCATTTTTTACAACAAAATTCTAATAAATGTCTTATTTTTTATACCGTAACTGTTAGTGCACATTCACTTCTTTATTGTAATTACAGATGACTACTCAATCAACTCAACTTCAACAACAAGGATTTATATTAACCTAGACATACCGGAATTCAATATGCTTTTACAAAGGTGTACCATTTACTTTTTTTTGTCTTCTTTCTTTTCACTTATTCTCTATTTTCAATATCATTCTATAAGGTCGCATTAACATCAATAAAAAAAAAATTACAAAAACTATTTTGTAAACATATTCTGTTTACACTGAATCCAATCAAAGTAAAAAAGATGAAGTTAGAGAAATACCACCTCAAGATTTTGCCCACAATACACTAGAGAAAAGAATGGTCAGGAATCGAACAACATTAAAACATATAATGGCCATGAAATGGGAATCTAATGTTCAAGTGCACTTACTTACCTAGCACCACATATATACATGCAATCACATTATTTTAATCAATTATACTTTTTAGATCAATTTGAGAAATTATATACATAAAAATTTACATTTCGATTGGATTTTCATATTGAGTTTTTCAACCTCTTCAAATTCCAAACATTTTACATGGGCCAAATGTTTACATCTATAGAATATATGATTTAAATAATTTCAACAATTTACATATAATTTAGCAAACATATATAATTTATATAATATCAACAATTTATATATAATTTATCAAAAATACAGGAAAGGATATTCACAATCTGTGCAACTATCAATGACATTGATTACAAATTTTGATGGAATTACATTGAATATAAAAACTGTCTCACAAAATTAACTCAACAAGGCCAACAATACAATTGTCCGTCATGTGACATGATGCACCAAGGTATCACATAAAATTTTACTTTCCCCACCTTCATTTTGTTTAACTCATAACTATTACATTATTTTTTATAGGTTCAAGATTTAATTGCAACAACAACATTTACTATGTTTGATAAAGAAGCTCAAAAACTCCTCAACACTACAACAACTCAACTTTTGGAGAAATTGGACAATATAACCATCCACTCTACAAAATTTGTGTAACCGCAAGCTCATTTTTGAAATACGGTTGTCAGATAAGAACTTAAAAGAAGGATCGCAAACATACACGATCACAAGAACTTTGTCCCGACCAACATTTTCCTCGATCCAACAAATAGTACCCACATCAAACAGGTATAACATTTACACAATTTAAAAAAAAACACTTTTTTATGGACAATTATTGTCATTTTATTCCTTCCAATAACTATGAAAAAAAAAAACATTTTTATGAACAATTAATGCCATTGTATTCTCTTTCAATAACTAGAAACCCAAGTCACTCCAACCGACAAAGTTCAACTCAAATGACAAAGAGGATATAAAACAAAAATGTAAAATACATGAAGAAGTGAAGTATGGAGATGAGGATAATGATAAGGACAAGGATGACAGCCCATTATCCAAAGGAAAAATCAAGGTACAACAGAGCAATAAAAACATTTAGATACCATCGTCAAATGAAGACACAATCAAGACGACAATTACAAAAAAGGAAGAAGATTATGGTCGAGAATATTACATCGTCTGACGAAGAGCCCATCCTTCTACATACCTTAAGGAGAACAAAAAAGAAGAAACCAAAAGAAAAACAATCGGGAGGTGTAATGAAATTGATCAACCCAAAAAAATTGAAAAAAATTAAAATCGGGAATACAAGATGAATGTATTTCCAACTATTTCACTTTAATAATTTTTAGTTTCAGCAATAAAATAATACTTTTTGTAACTCGATTGTATGTCAATTGAGTCTATCTCTTAATTTCAATTATCAAATACATTACTTCTCTTCTACAAATTACATTGGTACAATCTATTATCTATCTATTATAATATATTAAAAAAGAACTCCAACACCATATGTTGGCATGTCATCGGTCGAATGCCATGAAATCGAATTTAGGCCACTTCAGCAAAAATATGATTTGTTAATCTTTTTTACTACTTTTCATTTTCCACAAATTCTATACACCATCCACTATCTTATACTATATCTCATATTTAAATATTATTTCATAACGTCTACTCAAAATTTTCTAAATTAATCCCACATTATTATTTCATAATGTCACATTATTATTTCATAACGTTTGCCCAACATCTTTCAAATTAATTCTACGTTACTACTCAATAATGCATTAATCAACTTCATATTTTCGAGTCTACCTGCCATCTACTTATACGTTTTTTTGCCTGGATTAATCAACTTCACATTTTCGCCTCTATCTGCCATCTACTTATTTGCTAGCAATTGTATACCTCTTTTCAGAATATATAATATTGAACTTAATAACATGAGAAGTTTCTTTAACTTCTTCTGATTTGAGAGTACATATGTCTCTCTTGCTTACCCCTAAAATATATTTCGACTATTTATATGTGCCTTTTATTGTTGGGTGTGTTTGCTAACAACATTCGTTTGACAATGATACTTATCTTCTATAAATTACATTGATAAAATTGAATATATATTATTGATATAACTACTATATCAATCATCATTTGACAATTGGAACATGAAACTTCATATTAATTTTTTAAAAAATCCACTTAAATTAAGTAAATTAAAATATACCCGTGCAACTCACACCTTTTCGTAAATTTTAATTATGAACTAACAATCAATTAACCAACGAGCATCGGTTAGGATACATTCTCTTCTAATATCATTGATGTATTTACTAGAAACAAAATGGTATTCATGATTACAGATTTTGTTAAACCTTGTTTATTGTTGCTTTATACTTCAATCTTTTGGCCTTTTTCTTTGTTTTATTCCATTGAGTTTTTCAAGTAAGATTTTTAATGAAACATTTGTTTGTATATCTGTTGATTGTTTTTTGACTTAATTGTAATTTTAGCCATCTATTTTTTTTACTGATTTACGAAATTGGTCCCCTATTTTAAAAGTCGACAGTTTTGGTCCCTAATTTTGATTTTTTAACTAAAAAATGATGACGTGAGATGTTTTAAATAACGTGACATATGATACGATAATGTAAAATGATTAACACCCACAAAATTGGAATAAAACGCAGTAATAACTTATCTTTCAACTTCAGAAATTTTTCATATTTTTAATTTAATTACTGACATATGAATAATTAATGCATCTAGATGGTTTTATATCATAGAATTGTATGTCACGTCATTAAAAATATGTTAATTCCACATTTTTTAGTTCAAAAATATGAGGAAGAGACCAAAACTGTCGACTTTTAAATAGGGGGACAATTTTCGTGAATTGGTTATAATAGAGGGACTAAAATTGCAATTAAGCCTCGTTTTTATTTTTTTATTTTTTATTTATTTTAAATTTTGGTTTAGTTTTTCAAGTTTCTCGGGTACTATTTTTCTCTTTTTAATAAATTTATCTAAGTGCTACAAATAAGGAATGATTGATTTAAGATACCAACATACTTGAGTGATATTTTTGAACTCTAATTTTATTTAAGAAACCACTTTAATTAACTACTACATTTTAAATTATGTACATTATTTTACTATAAAAATTAGCATAATTATTTATTCGATTGTGTTATTAAAACACAAAATTTGATACCTACACCGTATATACACGACGTCCGGTTCATATTTTTTTTTTAAATTTCTTTTTCAAAAATAATGAACATCTTTGTAACACAATACAAATTTGTTTATTAATCTCTTTGAATACTTCCTTAATCATTTATTAAACATATATTCAATTAACCAATAAAATACATGATATTAATTTTTTAACCACTAAATCACATTACACTAAATCTTTAATGTCTTGCATTTTAGTAATTAATGAGATATATGTTAAATAAATGATCAATAACTTAAATTTTAGTGGTTAATAACATAAACCTGTACATGTGTCAAAAAAAAAAAATTCAATCATTAAAAATAAATTGGAAATAAAAATAGGAAAGAAAAATACCAGTGTCAAATTTGTATGTTTAAATAACGTAACTATAAAAGGAGATGGAATTCTCTCTATTTTTCTCTGTCTCTATTTATGGTCAATTCCTCTCTTTATAGTCAATTTAAAGAGAGATAAACACCAAAAAGTTAAACAGTAAATTCCACCACTAAAAGATTACAAAAAATTTAATGATAACGAAATTCATTGTGTTAATCTCTAAATTTTTTATTGAGAAGAAAATGAGAGGATAGAGTGATAGTTTTGTTTATTTAAGGAAAAAGTGACACATTTTTCCTCTTTGATTATTTGTGACACAGATCCATGACACTGATGACAAATCAGTAACCGCTTCATTGAATAAAAACTACTCTCTTGTACCAAAAAAAGAGGAGTCTTATTCGTCGCTCACATTTCTCTTCTCCTCCGCGTATGTTTCCAATCTTCAATCATCTCTTCCTATTCATTTTCCATTTGTTAAACACCTTTTACAAATACTTGTTGCATGCATCAAAATGCCAATAAATTTAATTTTGCATAACATTGCCGTTACTATTTCATTCTTTTTCATTCTTCAATGTGTTATTTTCATAATTCTGTTTATTGTTAGTTGAAATAAGGGTTATTGTTGGTTTCTTTTTTTATAAATCAAATCAGCTTCAAATTTAGGAAAAATTTAGCACTTTATTTTTTATTTAAGTCGGTGATAGTGTGGGTTGGCAAAAAGAAACTGTTGAGTTCAAATTTATCTAGCTTTTCCCTGTTTTTGTGTCAATTATGGTTTATTTGAAATCGAATTATGGAGTGTAGTTAATTTAGAGATTACATTTTGATTTTCATTGTTATTATCTTTAATTTGATTAAATACTGTAATTTTAATTATGAAAATAAGAGTATTCTTCTCTTGAATGGTTATGTGCTTGGTAATGACTTAAGAACAGGGAATCTTATTTATAATGAAAAAAGAATATTCTTCTCTTGAATAATATGTTTTGTAAAGCCTTATGTGGTAGCCACTTTCTTAGTTGCAGTAAATAGAGTATTTGGGAAGTTGTAAATGTAGTACTCTATCCTTTTACTATTATAGCCAAAAAAGTTAACTCAAATCTTGGCCACTATTATAAGCTAGTATTTCTAATATAACCTTACTTTAAGTTGAGTCTTTGACATTCAAAGACACAATTTAGTAAATTTATATTATATTTTACATGAAATCTAGAAAATTAATTGCACTTAACTAATTTTCTTAATTACTGTGAAAGTAGTTATTTTTGCTTATAATAGTGATGGGAAGGAGTATTTTGTGGGGACTTATGTAATGTAGTGACATTGGTTTTCTATCATGATGCTATTCATTTAGCAACATTGTTTTTCTATCAGGATGCAATTGGACCACACAACCGATACAACCACCCTCAGTTATTGGTTAAATTGGAGGGCCTTTGTATGTGTAGTTTCTGTTTTGCTGTCTATGGTTTTTGCGTCTTATACAATATGGAAGCATGAAAGTTCAAGGAACCTCACATTTGGCAAAGGAGAAAACCAGCAAGACAGGACTTTGTGTGGCGATGAAGCATGGAAGCCATGCCTCAAGGACATTCACCCTGTTTGCTTGCTAGCTTTTCGAGTTATTTCATTCTCTTCTCTTTTGGCATCATTAATTGCCAAAATCCATGTCAGTGCTGGCCTAACATATTACTATTACACTCAGTGAGTATTTCCAATCATTTTGTTGTCATCTCTCTTTATGTACTTGATTTATGTATGGGTCCTGTCATGCTTAATTATGGTTTTTGGATTTCTTCCAGGTGGACCTTCACTCTGGTTACAATTTATTTTGGGGTATGGTTCTTGATTCTCCTTGGATGGATGCCTTTAATTTGAAACCAATCCCATTCATGTATCTATTTTGCGACTTCGTGATGTTTTTAACATTCAAATATATAGTAGTTGGGAAAAGGTTAATAAGAAATTTAATTTCTGATGTCTTTACATGCTTATGTCTCATAATTTGAACTTTCTTTTTGTAGTGTGCCTCTATGCTATCAGTGTATGGGTGTTACATGTATAGAAATTCAACAGACACCACCTTTAATGATAATATTTCTAGAATAGATGCAGAGCAAGGTCCATATATGCCTCTCTTACACCAGGATGTCACAAATGAATCTAGAACGGAACACTTAGCTGATCCTCACATTAACATACCGAAGAATCAAATTGCACCAGTTTGGAGTTACATTTTTCAAATTTTATTCCAGGTATCAACATGAATTAAATAGATAAACACAAACCTGGGTTTATTGTATGTTGAGAAATTGAGTCATTTGCTTTCCCATACATTTGCTTGTTTCTTTTTTATGCTTGTAGGTGATGTATACATTATTTTTCTCTTTTAAGTGTGATCCATCTTCTATTCTTTTTTGTTTTGCATCTTGATTTTTTAGCGCCTTCAAATGCATGGTTTGTCCATGCCTGTTTGCTTGTGTGAATTCCCTGTGCATAATAGCTACCGGTTTTGTGAAATGGTGGGCATGGTACTGCCATGGTGGATTGGCGTGGCGGATTATTGCCCACTGCAATGCCTGCCATGGCGGAGCCATAGACTGCAATGGTGTGTTTATATGGCAGATTTTTGGTCTTCCGCCATCTGACAACATTGATAGCTACTCTCTCTATCCCTAATCTTTGGTCGTTTAAGTTTTTTATTTGTGTCCCAAAACTTAGGTTGATTTATGAAACCAAGATACAATTAAGCATTTTTTACCATTCATGCCCTTACAAACATCAAAATCATACATCAAATGAATTTTAATTTTACCAAATGAATTAATGGTAAGTGAGTCTATATTTGTCTAAATTTATTATTTTTTAGTGTGTAACCAAATCTTAAGGATAAAAATTCGGGGACATAGGCAGTAATTTATTAAGCTGAGGTGCATGCAGACTAATCTGAATGTTTTGGACCTAATTGCATGAATTGTCAGATAATTTTGCATGTTAATGAAGTTCAACTGGATATCTGACCCTCACATCCTTTTTTATAATTTCTAGAATTTTACATCTGTACACGATGATTACTATGTTGCATTACTTTCCCTCTATATTAATATGTTTCTTTATGTATTTAAACAGATTAGCGCAGGAGCAGTCATGCTTACGGATGGTGTTTATTGGATCATTATTTTTCCATTTCTCACCTTGAGAGATTATGATTTAAACTTTGTGAGTAGCAACTTTAAAGATTTTCATACTCTCATACTCTTGCTTTGTGCTACATATTAGTTGTTTCTAAAGTTTCTCTATCACTAGCTAATCTAATGGATGGCATAAACTTAAACTGTTATAAAGGGTTGAACTTGGGGCTCATGGTGAGCCAGTTAATATGTCCAATACAATAAGGTCAAGGTTACTAGATTTTAAAGAAGGAACTCGCTGAAGCTCATTTTTTTATTAGGAGTTAATCCAAGAGTCCATGTTCAATTGGGCATATGACGATTTATGATACTATGTATTTTTGACTATTAATTAAAGCATTTTATTTTGGTTTACATGTGTTCTTGCACGCATGCTAAGGCACATCTACTGTGGATCGGAAATTAGTATGTTCTGTTTTGACTGGAGACATCGAAATGAGGTGTTTGGATCAATATATAATGATCTGATTTGCAATGATTTTGAATTCTTACATCAAGATTTTTTTTCTTGAGGGTCAATAATGTGTAAGTAATCCTCACTCACTGTAAGTGTTGAATGAGAAGAAAATATTGAGACATTTGAATAACCCGTGTGTTTCAACTACACAACGGAAGTTCTTTATATAGACTTTATGTGATAAATACACATAATGACAGGAATACTTACAGACGATAGGAATACTTATAGACTTTCTATTTATTTACATATTAATATTTTATTTTCAACACTCCCCCTCAAGCTAGAGCATATAAATCAAACGCAACCACCTTTTCAGGATTTTGAGTGAGATGGTCCTCGTAACCTTGACCGAGCATCCATAGTTTGATGTCGGCAGCCCAACTGTCGTAATTTGATCCATTCAATTTTTCGAGGTGATGTAGTTGGTAAATATGCTCTTTGTTTCAGACAGGGACATCATGGTCGATAAAGAATGCCAGAAAACGCGTCCGGACCGGGAAAACAGGGACTATTTGAACTGGAACTCGTATATCCGTGACTCGAAATTGAAAACTCAAGACATATTTGGAATCAGAAGGCTGAGGTGAGTGCAATTGAAGAAGCGGCGTCGTGAACGCCTACCAGATGCGCCATCACGTGCAGAGGGTGGCGTGTGGATCTCACGCGCATGGAGAAAGGCGGCGCGTGAGAGGCTTTTTTTGATGACGCGCGTTGAGGGGTGGACCGATCAGGGGTGTACGACGCTGCTGGAGTGGTCGTTCTTCGGAAAAGGTCGTTGTTGAGAGCGGTGGCAGTGACGGCAAATCGTGGGCGGCTGGAAAAAATTGAGGGAACAACGTAACAAAGACAGGGAGAGTAGAAAACTGGAGTTGAGAACATAGTTTGCCGAAAAAAAAAAAATTTCACAGGAGACTGTGGGTCCACTGGGTAGTTGAAGATCAGGGTTGTCTCTCAACAGACTTTGGATACCATGTTGAATGAGAAGAAAATATTGAGAGGCATGTTGAATAATCCGTGTATTTCAACTACACAGCGGAAGTTCTTTAAATAGACTTTATGTGATAAATACACATAACGAGAAGAATACTTACAGACGATAGGAATACTTACAAACTTTCTATTTATTTACGTACTAATATTTTATTTTCAACACTCTCCCTGAAGGTGGAGCATATAAATCAAACGCAACTGTCACAAAATAGGGTTTGATGCCTTTTGCTATGATATTTCTCAGTATAAATAATAGTTACAACATTTATATCTATTAATTACAAATTAAGAGGACCAAATCAAATCTTGATTTGTCTAACTTATTTTAGGAAATCTGATAAATATAATTACAAATTAATTTATTTCTTGATTCACATCCCCCTTCAAATTGATGTGGCTGGTCAAGGAGCATCAATTTGCTAACTAGAAACTAATGGCGCGAGCGAGAAACAACTTTGGTAAGAGTGTCTGCAACTTGAAACTGAGTATTGATGTGAGGGGTGGATATAACTTGATTATCATAGGTCTCACGGATAGAGTGACAATCGATTTCAATGTGTTGGTGTGCTCATAAAAACAGGATTTGCAACAACTTAATAGCACTTGTATTGTCAGCATAGAGAGACGTCGACTCTGTTTGAGGGAATCCAAGTTTAGCCAAAAGACCATGAAGCCAAATTATCTCAGAACAAGTCGTAGACATGACACAATACTCTGATTCAGTAGATGATTTAGAGAATCTTGTTTGTTTCTTACTTTTCCATGATTAAAATTAGAACCGAGAAACATGCATCAACCAGCGACAGATCGCCGAGTGTCGGGACACCCAGCCCAATCAGCATCACTGTAGGCAATCAATTTGGGAACTGTGCCAATGGGAAAGAAGAGACCTTGTTGAGAGGTACCTAGAAAATAGCGAATTATGCGACGAATTGCTGCCAAGTGAAGGTGGCGAGTAGAGTGCATGAATTGACTAACTTGCTGAACAGCAAATGATATGTCAGGTCGGGTAATTTTCAAATAATTAAGACTACCCACAAGTTGTCGATACAATAAAGGATCTATCAATAGGCCACCCTCATCTCGATGATATTTCACATTAACCTCAAGAGGAGTATCTACCGGATTAGCTGATTGGAAACCCGCCATAGAAATAAGGTCTGTCGCATACTTATGTTGATGAAGAAATATACCCTTGGAGGTAGAATGAACCTCAAGGCCAAGGAAATACTGCAAGTTACCAAGATCTTTCATATGAAATGCAGTTTGTAATTGATGTTTAAGTTCTTGGATGGATGCCTGATCAAATCCTGTAATGACCATATCATCAACATAAAGGAGGAGTAGAACAATGCCTGTAGATGTGCCATGAATAAATAAAGAGTCATACTGACTCTGAGTGAAAGAGAAGCCAAGTAGAGTGGAACGAAATTTCTCATATGATGCTCTAGATGCTTGTTTCAAACCATATAAAGAGTGTTTGAGCTTGCACACACCACTAGATGAAGAAAATAGACCTTGAGGAGGAGTCATATAAATATCTTCAGTGAGATCACCGTGAAGAAATGCATTCTTCACATCCATTTGATGAAGAGCCCACCCATTAGAAGCAACTATAAAGAGTACAATGCGAACAATTGTCATTTTGGCGACCGGTGCAAATGTCTCATCATAATCAATTCCATATTCCTGCTTGTTTCCTAAAGCAACCAATTGAGCCTTGTACCGGTTGAGGGACCCATCAGAATTCAATTTAACATAATACACCGATTTGCAGCCTATGGGTTTGATATGAGGAGGACAAGTGACAATATCCCATGTTAAATTTTCTTGAAGAGCCTGAAGTTCCGCATTCATTGCTTTTATCCAACGCATATCTTTAACAGCCTGTGAGTAACAAGTAGGAATAGATATGCTAGAGAGAGATGCAGACAAAGAAGTATGTGAGGAATTATACCTGTCTGGTGAATATCTATCTGGTGCGCGAGACGCTCTACCAAAACGTCGTGGTGCAACCGCTACAAGATTGGGTGGTGTATCAAGGTCGAGAATGGGGGTTATATCCTGCTGTTTGTGTTTTCTAACATATACATTTCTTGGTTTAAAACGTTCTATAGATTGAGGCATAGTAGAAAAGTTGGGAAGAATAGCAGTATCATTCATGGCAGGAGAAAGACAGTGAAACATAAATTGATTATCAAAAACTGTCACATTCCTAAAAATGTGAAAGCGCTGGTTAGAAACATCATAACACACAAAGCCCTTATGAGAGTGACTATATCCCATAAATGCGCATTGAGAAGACTGTGCTCCAAGCTTATGTCTTTCAAATGGAGGTATGTGAACAAAACACACACATCCAAAAGTATGTAAATCACTATAATTAGGCTGAATTTTAAAACGACAAAAAAAAGGAGAGTCAAGATCAATAACCGTACAAGGAAGACGATTGATTAGGAAGACAACTGTGGAAAGAGCCTCCCCCCAATATCGAGATGGTACAGAAGCTTGAAGAAGCAAGGTGCGCGTTACATCAAGCAAATGACGATTCTTACGTTCTACCATTCCATTTTGTTGGGGGGTATTTGGACAAGATCGTTGAGACAAGATACCTTTTTGCTGAAGATACTCCTGAAACTCATGAGACATATACTCACCACCAGAGTCGGAGCGAATTTTTTTAACACTTGCTTGAAATTGAGTTTCAACATATGTTAGAAATTTCTTAATCATAGAAAACACTTCAGATTTAGACCGAAGAAAATATATCCAAGTAAAACGACTGTAATCATCAATAAATGTGACAATATTTATAGTGATCATGAGAAGTTACAGGAGACATTCCCCATACATCACTATGAATCATCTCAAAACAAGTGGAAGCACGATGAGCACCAGACGGAAAAGGAAGTGTTTTACTTTTAGCCAATTTGTAAACAGAACATGGCACAGAGGCATTAGAAACAACATTTTTATTTCCCAACAAACCAGTTTTAACTAAATGAGACAAAACGACAGAGTTTGGATGACCCAATTTTCTATGCCAATCCTCATCGGAATTCAAAACATTATTACAAGCAAGAGATAAATGATTGGAAATAAAATGAAGTGGATACAATCTTTCCACTTTAGGCCCTTTCGCGATCACCTTCCCCGACACTTGCTCGTGCACAAGACAACCATCACGAGAAAAATTAACATTACAATTGTTATCCACCAATTGTCCATCATACAACAAATTGGAAGCAAGTCCAGGTGATACGAGCACATCCCGAAAATCAGAGTTTATATCACCAACATTAGTGATAGAAATGGTACTACCATCAGCAATTTGAATTTTCTGATGACCATGATAATAATGTAAATTGTGCAAGCATTTAGAAGAACCCGTCATGTGATTGGAGGCATCAGAATCAAGAAACCATGGATTGGTAACATTAGAAGACTTACCTTGAATTCTGAAGGCTGAAAGAGCAGAAAGTACCATTTGTTGAATCATTTCAGTTGTAGAGCACCACCATTAGAGGCACCAGAAATGGAAGGACTAACTGCGGAGCTCGTAGTGGCATGGAATGCCTGCACGGAACACTGTGTTGGTTGTGGAGGGCGTGTGGGACAGTCAGAGATAATATGACCTAGCTGCTTGCAATAATGACAAAACTTCTTATTGCAACTACGTGTGACATATCCAAACTCTTTACACAAGAAACATTGGACTTGTCGCATATCACGTCCTTTACCTCGACTCTAAGAAGCATATGCAACAGGTTCGGAAGTGACAACATCATGAGACATTATTCCTTGAGTAAAGAGATGTTGTTACTCTATGAGAAGTTCACCAACGCATGTATCCAAAGAGGGAACAAGATTTCTCTTCAACAAAACACCTCTAACAATCTCAAATTCTGGACGAAGTTTCATGAGAAATTGATCCCGCTTACTAGTGTTGTAGACAGCTGGGACATCCGCAAGAGAAGTCTTGGGAACTGCAGCAAATAGAATAGCAGAGTGCTCTGTCCACAAACTCATAATAATATTCTTGAATGGGCAAATTACCTTGTTTGTAGTGCGCAATCTCTAGCTCCAACTGAAAACGTTTGGCCGTATTGTCTTGGTAGTAGATACGCTTCAAATAGTTCCATATTTCTTGAGCAGTTGAAAAGGAGCGCAAATTATTGATCATATGAGGATCAATAATATTGAGAATCCAAGAAATAATCTGAGCATCTTTGATTTCCTACGCATCTAAAGGGACTTTCTCTGTCGGTGCCTTAGAAACTCCATCAAGGTGACTCCACAATCCCTTTCCTTTAACGTACATTTTGAACTGAATTTCCCAAGCAACGTAATTTTTGCCAGAAAAACGAACACAAAAGTTGTCTCTTTCTTTTTCAGAAGCCATGAGATTGCACGTAAAAAAAAAGTTTGTTTTTTTGGTAATGTGCGATAAGAAAATTAATTAAAAAATAGTTCCAGACCAAATTGCAAAAGGTCCGTAAGCAAAAATATTACTCACATATCAAGTCAAGTCACGATCTAGGAAGACAACTACTCACAGAGAGAGGCGGACGGAATCACGATGACAATCGACCAAGCAGCAGCAGCAAGTAACACGTTCAAGCAATGACAACCCAAAACGAATCAAGAATCACGATCTCAACCTCATAAAATTGAGAATCACGACGGCGAAACCAAGAGACAGACAAGGATCTGTGATCAACGACGACGAGCATTCGCTAAAAGGACTGGGAGACAAACAAGAACCAAGAGCGGCAAAGACGAGTTTGAGATTTCGAGAGCGACCTAGTGGGGTGTCGCTGAATAAAGCCCACGATGAACTAAAATCTCACAGGTTTGATCGAACTTGCTGATACCATGTCACAAAATAGGGCTTGATGCCTTTTGCATTGATATTTCTCAGTATAAATAATAGTTACAACATTTATATCTAATAATTACAAATTAAGGGGATCAAATCAAATCCTGATTTGTCTAACTTATTTTAGGAAAGCTGATAAATATAATTACAAATTAATATTATTTCTTGATTCACAACAACCCATTTTTCAGGATTTTTAGTGAGATGGTCCTCGTAACTTTGACCGAGCATCCATAGTTTGATGTCGGCGGCCCAACTGTCGTAATTTGATTCATTCAATTTTTCGACAGAGAGAGGAGAGGTGATGTAGTTGGTAAAAATGCTCTTTGTTTCAGACAAGGACGCCATGGTCAGTAAAGAGTGCCAGAAAACACGTCCGAACCGGAAAAACAAGGGCTGTTTGAACTGGAACTCGTATATCCGTGACTCGAAATTGAAAACTCATGGCAGATATGGAATCAGAAGGCTACAACGAGTGCAACTGAAGAAGCGGCGTTGTGAACGGCTTCCAGACTCGCCATCACGCCCGGTGGCAGAGGGTGGTACGTGGATCTCACGTTTGTGGAGAGAGGCGGTGCGTGGGAGGGTTTGTTTGATGACGCGCATTGAGGGGTGTGCCCGATCTGGGGTGTATGACGCTGCTGTTGTGGTCGTTTATCGAAAAAGGTTGTCGGAGAGAGGCGACAGTGACGGTAGATCGTGGGCCGTTGGAAAAAATTAAGGGAACAGCGTAGCAAAGATAGGGAGGGGGAAACCAAGGTTGAGAACATGGTTTGCTGGAAAAAAAAAAACCAGAGACAGTGGGTCCACCGAGTAGTTGAAGATCAGGGTTGTTTCTCAACAGAATTTGGATACCATGTTGAATGATAAGAAAATATTGAGAGACATGTTGAATAACCCGTGTGTTTCAACTACACAGCGGAAGTTTTTTATATAGACTATATGTGATAAATACACATAATGACAGGAATACTTATAGACTTTCTATTTATTTACATACTAATATTTTATTTTCAACGGTATGTAACACTCTCATTTTTTTTCCTTGTATTTCCTATATCTTATAGTGTAGGTAACCCTTACTCATTGAGCTTATCAACGCCTATCGTAGATTACAATTCTTTATTGAAATGGGGGAACTGGTTAGTACATAATTGAAATGGGGGAGCTGAATTCTTTATTGAATTTAAACAAAGTGCGAGTTTACAATTCTGTTTGGGCAGAATTGATAAACGATTACAAGAATATCCACTCCAAGAATTTGAGAGCTTGGCCTCTCCCTTCCCAATAACCACTCAGAAATTTCCTGCCTTCCTTTTTCTAATTTCCTACTTTTATTTGCTGCATAACTGCTCTAGAGCAGCAGTTACTGCCTGATTTACAACTTAAATTGACACAATAACTGCCTAAATAAAAAATAACTGCAATATAAATTCAGTACCCACTTAAAATTCTAACTTTTGACTCTCCTCTTATGATATTTAGTTATAAGAGGCCTAACAATACTCCTTCCCAAAAGGGTCACCTTGTCCTCAAGGTGAAAAGAAGGGAATTGCTCCATAATGGTCTCAACAGGTTCCCATGTTGCTTCAAAATCTGGTAGGTCCTTCCACTGGATCAACACTTCTGCTATGCCATTGGGAGCGTTGCGGACATCTTGTACAGCAGCTGGAGTAACTTGCAATTCTAGTTCCTCTGAGAGCATAGGTGGCAAAGGTTGAGGGGTAGCTGAAGAAGAGATGGCCTTCTTAAGTAGGGACACATGAAACACTGGATGTATCTTACTCTCCGGTGGAAGAGCTAACTCAAATGCAACTGCTCCAATCTGCTTTGAAATCTGATATGGTCCATAAAAACGAGGACTTAATTTCTCATTACGCTTCTTAGTCAAGGACCGCAATCTGTAGGGCTGTAATTTCAAATAAACCCAATCTCCAACCCCTAGTGAAATAGGACGCCTGGACTGATCAGCGTACTTTTTCATCTGATTCTACCAAATTGCTTTTTAGATCATGCAACATTTGGTCCCTATCTTGTGTCATGATGTTAACTTTTTCAACAACCGAAGGAATAATAGTCCCTTTTAGGAGATGAGGTGGGTCTCGACCATATAGTGCCTTAAAGGGGGTTAATTTTAGAGAGCTGTGATAATTGGTATTAAACCAAAATTCTGCCCAACTTAGCCACTTTGGCCATTGTTTGGGCTTAGTGCCTGTGAGGCATCTCAAGTATGTTTCCAAACACCTATTGACTACTTCGGTTTGTCCATCTGTTTGAGGATGGTAAGCAAAGCTAAATTTGAGTCTCGTACCTGCCATTTTGAACAACTCCGACCAAAAATGGCTCAGGAAAATCTTATCTCTGTCAGACACAATAGTAGAGGGGAAGCCATGTAACTTTACTACCTCTTGAAGAAAAATTTCAGCAACATCTTTTGCAGTGAAAGGATGGCTAAGTGCTAGAAAATGAGCATATTTAGTCAATCTGTCCACCACGACGAGAATGACATTTTTACCTTGAACCTTAGGTAATCCTTCAATGAAATCCATAGATATATTAGCCCAAACCTGATTGGGTATAAGTAGTGGTTGAAGAAGACCTGCAGGAGGCAAAGCTTGATACTTGTTCAATTGACACACCTCACAATTGGCCACATGTTGCTGGATATCTTTTCTCATGCCCTCCCAATACACAACCTCAGAAATTCTTTTATAGGTTCTGAAAAAGCCAGAGTGTCCCCCCACCGCTGAGTTGTGAAATTCTTGTAGCAAAATGGGAATCCTTGAAGATCCTTTTGGTAGCACTAATCTCCCCTTATAGAGCAATTTTTATTTTGAAATGTATAGCCTGGATGAGCATTATGATCTTGGATTAGATCATGTATCAGTTTTTGTACATCAGCCACACCATTTTCTTTTCCATGCCTATAATGGATTTCAAAGTCTAGTCCCATGAGTTTTGAAGTCCACCTGAAATATTCTTCACCAATTACTCGTTGTTATGTTAGAAATTTTAGGCTTTTCTGATTGGTGATGATGACGAAATGCCTTCCTAGCAGGTAATGTCGCCACTTTTGAACAGCCATCACAATAGCCATCAGCTCTCTTTCATAAACTGACTTAGATTGTGCTCTGTCTAATAATGTTTGGTTAAGAAAAGCCACTGGTCTCCCCTCCTGCAATAAAACTGCACCCAAGCCCTTGTTAGATGCATCAGTTTCTATGATAAAGGTTTTAGAGAAATCTGGAACAGTGAGCGTTGGTAATTCTGCAACCAATCTCTTGAGTTGTTCCAAGGCAGCTTGGGCTTCACTATTCCATTAGAAGTTGTCTTTCTTCAAAAGTTGGGTCAAGGGCCTAGCTATCTTGCCATAATCTCTAACAAATCTTCGATAATACCCTGTCAGCCCCAAAAATCCTCTTAAGGCCTTGACGTCCTTGGGTGTTGGCCAATCTAACATAGCTTCAATCTTCTTTGGATCTGCTGCAACTCCACCTGTTGAGATGATATGACCCAAATACTCTAATTGAGTCTGCCCAAAAGTGCATTTTTTCTTGTTGGCAAATAATTGATTCTCTTTCAACAAAGCTAGGACAGCCCTTAAATGTCTTTGGTGCTCTTGTTCATCTGTACTGTAAACCAAGATGTCATCGAAGAAAACTAACACAAACTTTCTCAAGTACGGCCTTAACACTTCATTCATAAGGGATTGAAAAGTTGAAGGGGCATTCGTAAGTCCAAAAGGCATGACAATAAACTCATAATGCCCTTCGTGAGTTCTAAAAGCTGTTTTTGGAATATCTGCTTCCCGCATCCTAATTTGATGATGCCCCGATTTCAGGTCCAATTTTGAAAAGATCACTGCTTCTCCCAATTCATTAAGCAGCTCGTCAATAATAGGAATAGGGAACTTATCTGGTATGGTTATCTTATTCAAAGCCCTGTAATCTACACAAAAGCGCCACCCGCCATCTTATTTTTTTCACTAAAATGATTGGGCTAGAATAAGGGCTCACACTTTGTCTAATTATACCAGAATTCAACATATCATCTACTAATCTTTCTATTTCATTTTTTTGATAGTGAGGGTACCTATAAGGCCGTATATTGGGAATATTGGCACCTTCCTTCAAGATAATAGCATGGTCTTGCCTTCTAGTAGGGGGTAGCCCTTGAGGTTCTTGAAAAACATCACTATATTCTTCCAAAATAGCTGCTGTCCATTCTGGATTTTCATCTGTAACTGCAGTATCGGCTTGTAGTTGATGGTATTCCACTAAGAATCCTTGGCCTTGATCATTTAACGCTTTCAAAAGGGACTTTAGAGATGCTACAGCTCTAGTTAAATCGGGGTCCCCTTTCAAAGTGTGATAACCATTTCCAATAGGAATTCTAAGTGTCAACTCACGGAAATTGGCTCTAATTTCTCCCAGGCCAGCCAACCATTCCATCCCCAACACTACATCCACTCCTCCAAGATCAAAGACATAAAAATCTTGTTGCACTTTGAGTCCTTGCATCACCAATTCTAATTGAGGACACACTCCTTCACAATCAAGTTTTCTCCCATCTCCTACTTCCATTGTGTATATGGAGGTTGCAAACATTTGCAAATTATGTTCCTTCACAAAAGTGACTGAAATGAAATTATGTGAAGCTCCACAATCTACAAGGACCATAACATGTTCTTCGCCAATCATTCCCCATAACTTAATGGTTTTCTTCGAAGTGAGACCAGCAATGCTACACATAGACAATTTGAGGTCTTTCAATTCTCCCTCCACTTCCACTAGATTCGGTTCCAGCAATTCACATTTCTCATCTTCCTTACCCAAAACCAGCACGTGCAATTGCTTGTTAACACACACATGGCCTGGACTAAACCTCTCATCACAACGGAAACATAATCCCTTCCGTGATTTATCTTGCATTTCAGCCTCGGTTAACCTTCTGAATCCTCTGCCTCTGAAAGTTCCAGGAGGCTTTGCAACACTTCCTTCCCCTGAAGAACTTCCAACTCCGGACATTGTAGTTTGCGTTTGCTTTACCCCGGGTTCCCATGTCACCGTTCTAGTATTATTGTAAGTTCTCATTGGTTTACCTCCAGAACTCGCGGAATTGCTCCCCTTGGTGATTAAATTGTTCTTCTCATCAACTCTTTGAGCAAAGTCCATTAATTCCGCAAAAGTCTCCACTGGGTGTAATTTTAATTCTGCTCTTATCACTTCTTTAAGTCCATTCAAAAAGATTCCTTTCAAATATGCTAGTTCTGCACATTTGAGTGGGCCTGTGTACAATTCAAACTTTTCTCGATATTCTTCTACTAACCCTGTTTGTTTGAGACTTAGTAACAATTCAAAAGGGCTTTCAACCATATATGGTTGGAAACGCTTAATCACAGCGACACGAAAATCGTCCCAAGTAGGATGTTGAGCAGAAAATTCCCACCATTGGTACCATGTCAAAGCCTTTCCCTCCATAGCCACCATTACCGCTTGCAACTTCTCTGCCCCAGACATTCCTTTCAGATCAAAGTATCTCTCCACCCTAGTCGTCCATCCATACGCATCTTCACCATCAAAGACGGGTATTTCTAATTTCCTCCACCTTTCGACCCTGTTTCGCGAGTCTAGGGAATTTTCTGGCCTCTCTTCATACAACACAGCACGACTCCCATCGTTGGAATCATCTTCCTGCCTCGCGTGAATTAGCCTGACATCATCAGCCAAGTCATTCAATTGGCGCCTGGTTTCCAACTGCTCCACCCTCTCTTGTTCCATATGTTTTTCCCACGTTTCACGCAAAGCCAGCAACCCTTCAAACCCTTGTTCCAGAACTTCGATACGTTCTTCCATACTGCGTGCTTCCATATTGCGCGTAAATACCATGAATTTCTCCTGGATTTTTGTTGCTTTGATACCAGTGTTGGAACTGGTTAGTACATAATTGAAATGGGGGAACTGAATTCTTTATTGAATTTAAACAAAGTGCGAGTTTACAATTCTGTTTGGGCAGAATTGATAAACGATTACAAGAATATCCACTCCAAGAATTTGAGAGCTTGGCCTCTCCCTTCCCAATAACCACTCAGAAATTTCCTGCCTTCCTTTTTCTAGTTTCCTACTTTTATTTGCTGCATAACTGCTCTAGAGCAGCAGTTACTGTCTGATTTACAACTTAAATTGACACAATAATTGCCTAAATAAAAAATAACTGCAATATAAATTCAGTTCCCACTTAAAATTCTAACTTTTGACCCTCGTCTTATAATATTTTGTTATAAGAGGCCTAACACTTATCAACGCCTATCGTAGATTCATTGTTGTGCTTCTCTCATCATCCACACTCCAGAATCATTGCGTCTAAGTGTGAGGGAATGTGTTGGAAAATTAGGCTTCATTGCGACAACCCTGCAGTCTGTTGTTGAGATAATTCATTTTCCTTCATAGCAGTGAACACTTTTAGTGTGCTGGTTGAGGCGGTGGTATTTTTTTTTTTTTTTGAGATTGTTGAGTAGGTGGATTTAGTCCCCATATATCGCCAATAGATATGGTCTTTCAAGTGCTTACAAGGCATAGACAGTCCTCACCTTTACTGGTTTTTTTTTTGGGATGAGTAATAATGTGTGTCCGAATTCTAAGAATAATAGTAATTAGGATGCTTGCAACATTGGACATCGCCTTTGGGGATAATCAACGTGTTGCCCAACTTGACCCTCGGTCTCAGTACTCTAAATTTTAAATTTAACAACGTATAAAGTAGATTCATGATGATAATTTTAAATTTAACAATATATGATATTTTGGTCTTAATATAATTGTTTTCTATGACAATCACTTCCTTTTGCTCTTCTCATTTCTTCTATTACATGTCCTAATGATGTAGTCTGATCATTTTTCTCCTCCTTGTGTAGATGACAGTGAACTTGCATACACTAAATTTAGTTTTGCTCTTTGGTGATGCAGCTTTAAATTGCCTCGTGAGTGTTTTTCATACACTCTTTAGAATCCTCATTTAGAGTAATTGCGAAAACTGATGATAAACTAGTTTAACCTACATGTTTCAGCGAATACACTGGTCTGGGATGTCTTTCTTTGTCTTATGGACAGGTGTTTATGTCATTGTTCAGTGGATAATTCATGCTTGCGTCTCAATTTGGTAATCTACGTTATATTTATGCATGCCAGATTTTGCAGACACAATGGTTTAAATAACAGTGGTGATTGATTGTTCTCATTCTTACAGGTGGCCTTACCCATTTCTTGATTTGTCATCGCCTTATGCACCATTGTGGTACGCTATTTTATTCTGTAGTACTAAATAAATTTTCAAATTAAATGAGGCGGACATAATATTACTGAATCATCCTGGGTTCTCATTGCACGATGCTGTATATTCATTTTTCTTGTGGAACATAAGGCATTTTGAGAAAAGGGATTTTCCTTTTCATGTAAGGTTTTATTCTGATGATTTGTAAGTACAATATTAAAGTGAACAATCACGAAACAGAATGAAAACTTTGCTTAGAATCAATTTAAACGGCTTCTGTATCGAGGAATCTTGGATTATATTCTAGTCCTTATTTTCCTTTAACTTTTGAATATTTCCAATTAATAATATGCTTAATCTAATTTGTTTGTTGTGAATTGTAGGTATTTGTTGCTGGCATTTATGCATATTCCATGTTATGGCTCCTTTATGCTGATTCTAGAAATAAAACACCGTGTCTTGTCAAGATGGTTCCCATCCTCTTGTCAATGCTAAAGATTGAATGGTATAAAGTCAAACGCGGTTTAGTCTGCGCCAAAACTGGATTCACTCTCTCAAGTGTTTAATTGTCGAAATCTGGTCTGCTGTGAGATAATCAGAATGCTCATCTGCCAATGTCTCACAACTCATAAGTGTGTACTTGTGTTCAAAGTCACTTGTGTCCACTGAGATGATATGTTTCAGTTAATGCTGAAATCTCTTCCCAATATAGTTTTAACAAGATGTATCATGGTAAAAGTTACTTATGTACAATGAAAAAAGAAAAGTGTAACGCCACAAATTTTTAAGGCAACTTAATAGATTATAAACTCGAGCCTATATATTTTTGCTTTTGAAGGAGAATTATTGCTAACAATATTGTTAAAGTTTATATAAATGTATATTGATATCGTCTTGAAATTAATTAAATAAAAAGTCCCAATTAAATTCTAATATATCTTAGCCTAATCAGGTTCATTCTTATGAATTTAATAAAAAAAAATCTGAAATAATAGTTTAATAAAGGGGATTTAGGAGGACCGACAAAGTATTAAGCCTTCTAATCAAGTACTAAAATGGGAAGTAGGGTATCTCTAAGTTCATACATAGCATTGTCTTGTGATTGTTCTGTTGTGATTAATGTGTATTGAATGTGATAATAATTTCTCTTAGATAATTTGATGTTTTAATGAGATATTGGTTTTTTTTAAGTGATTTTGACGTTATAATGTGATACTTCTTTGAATGTTTCGATATAACATGTGTTATGATACATGTATATTATGATTATTTGTGTGTTTTTTTTAGTTATATTATATTATCAATATGATTTTCAAATTAATCTCTTTCATTGTTTGTGTTGATTGACTCAGTCTTACGTTTGCGAAATCGCAATTATTACAAGTTAATGAGTCTTGAAATTTAAATTTGTATCTAAATAAGAATATATGAGATGATATTTATTATCTAAGTTGATTAAAAATAAGAATATGTTTTAGGAATTTTTTGTACTAATATTGCTTCACGTGATTATGACATTTGTTTGAAATTATTTTTTGCGTGAACTTCACGTGTGTATTATAAACAGAACTATTTTTTGGTTGCATGACTATGTAAATGCTTATTTCTAGTTTGTATTTGCACAACTTGCGGTAGGGTGTGCTTATTTAATATAGGCTCTATTGCTTTTGCAATAAAAAAAGATTAACATAAAATTAAAATTAAAATTAGATAAAGACACCAAAATTAATATTAAGACTAAATTAACATTAAGATTTAAATTAAAATAATGTATATATTGATTCTAAGATTGGTTTTAACATTTAGCAAACAGTAAAATCCACTTTTTAATTTGGTAAAGTGACATGATTTAATAATTATTAGGTTGACATGATATATAATAGGACTATATATAGGCTATATATTAATGTAGAGACATAAGTAATTATTTTTAAAATTCTAAGTATTTCTTTGGTTGTATTAGTAAGAGGAGAAAGAAAAATGAGATTTTGAGCTAATGATTTTATATTTAAAAAAATAATTTTTATGATAATTTATTGTAAATACTAGAAGTTTTTTTAGACTCATTTGTTATCAATTAAAAGAGTAATTTTAATATTCAATAACTGAGATATTTATTACAATATATTTTCACATGAAAAATTACTTTTTTTTACAATGACGTTTTTTGAAAATAATTTTTATGAAGAGCTTATCTAAATAATTTTTAATTTAAATCGCTTTTTAAAATTTTATTAATAAATAAAAGTTGTAACAAATAGATAAATTTTTTAAAATAATATTTTAAAATAAACTATTTTTAACAAATTTTTCATTTTATTTTAAAATGTTATAATAAAAAATATAAAAACTATAAAATTCATTTGAAAAAAAAAAATTAAACAACCTGACTCAGAGGTTAAGAAAAATTGGAGCAATATAATATGGCTTTAATGGAGTTATTCACGGAGGAGGAAATCAAGGGCGCTGTGTGGGATTGTAATAATTCAAACTAGATCCTAACCCACGCAACGCGCGAGTATATTTTCATGTCCCAATTGTCAATGATTATTGATATAGTAGTTATATCAATATTATATATTCAATTTTATCAATGTAATTTATAGAAGAGAAGTACCATTGTCAGATGAATGTTGTTAGCAAACATACCCAACAATAAAAGGCACATATAAATTGTCGAAATATATTTTGGGGATATGCAAGAGAGACATATGTACTCTCAATTCAGAAGAAGTTGAAGAAACTTCTCATGTTATTAAGTTCAATATTATATATTCTGATAAGATGTATACAATGGCTAGCAAATAAGTAGATGGCAGGTAGAGGCGAAAATGTGAAGTTGATTAATCTAGACAAAATAAAAACTAGATGGCATGTAGAGGCGAAAATGTGAAGTTGATTAATGCAGACAAAAAAAAGTATTGAGTAGTAACGTGGAATTAATTTGAAAGATGTTGGGCAAACGGTATGAAATAATAATGTGACGTTATGAAATAATAATGTGTTATTAATTTAGAAAATTTTGAGTAAACGTTATGAAATAATATTTAAATAGAAGATATAGTATAAGATAGTGGATGATGTATAGAATTTGTGGAAAATGAAAAGTAGCAAAAAAGATTAACAAATCATATTTTTGCTGAAGTGGCCTAAATTCGATTTCGTGGCATTCGAATGATGACATGCCAACATATGGTGTTGGAGTTCTTTTTTAATATATTATAATAGATAGATAATAGATTGTACCAATGTAATTTGTAGAAGAGAAGTAATGTATTTGATAATTAAAATTAAGAGATAGACTCAATTAATATACAATTGAGTTACAAAAAGTATTATTTTATTGCTGAAACTAAAAATTATTAAAGTGAAATAGTTGGAAATACATTCATCTTGTATTCCCAATTTAAATTTTTTCAATTTTTTAAAGATTTTTTTGGGTTGATCAATTTCATTACACCTCCCGATTGTTTTTCTTTTGGTTTCTTCGTTTTTTGTTCTCCTTAAGGTATGTAGAAGGATGGGCTCTTCGTCAGATGATGTAATATTCTCGACCATAATTTTTTTTTTGTAACTGTTGTCTTGATTGTGTCTTCATCTGACGATGATATCTAAATGTTTTTATTGCTCTGTTGTACCTTGATTTTTCCTTTGGATAACGGGTTGTCATCATTGTCCTTATCATTATCCTCATTTCCATACTTCACTTCTTCATGTATTTTACATTTTTGTTTTATATCCTCTTTGTCATTTGAGTTAGACTTAGTCGGTTGCGGTGACTTGGGTTCCTAGTTATTGGAAGAGAATACAATGGCATTAATTGTCCATAAAAATGTATTTTTTTTTCATAGTTATTGGAAGGAATAAAATGGCAATTATTGTCCATAAAAAAGTGTTTTGTTTTTTAAATTGTGCAAATGTTATACCTGTTTGATGTGGGTACTATTTATTGGATCGAGGAAAATGTTGGTCGGGACAAAAGTTCTTGTGATCGTGTATGTTTGAGATCTTTCTTTCAAGTTCTTATATGACAACCGTATTTAAAAAATGAGCTTGCGGTTACACAAATTTTGTAGAGTGGATGGTTTGTCTATATTGTCCAATTTCTCCAAAAGTTGAGTTGCTGTAGTGTTGATGAGTTTTTGAACTTTCATCTGACACTCTCAATTGAATCTTGAACCTATAAAAAATAATGTAATAGTTATGAGTTAAACAAAATGAAGGCGGGGAAAGTAAAATTTTATGTGATACCTTTGTGCAGGGTATTTTGATGTCATGTCACATAAGGGACAATTGTATTGTTGGCCTTGTTGAGTTAAGTTTGTGAGACAGTTTTCACATCCAATGTAATTCCATCCAAATTTGTAATCAATGTCATTGATAGTAGCACAAATTGTGAACACCCTTTCTTGTATTTTTGATAAATTATATATAAATTGTTGATATTATATAAATTATATATTTTTGTTAAATTATACGTAAATTGTTGAAATTATAGAAATCGTATATTCTATAGATGTAAACATTTGGCCCATGTAAAATGTTTGGAATTTGAAGAGGTAGAAAAAGTCAATATGAAAATCCAATCGAAATGTAAATTTTTATGTATATAATCTCTCAGTTTGGTCTAAAAAATATAATTGATTAAAATAATGTGATTGCATGTATATATGTGGTGCTAGGTAAGTAAGTGCACTTGAACATTAGATTCCCATTTCATGGCCATTATATGTTTTAATGTTGTTCGATTCCTGACCATTATTTTCTCTGGTGTATTGTGGGCAAAATCTTGAGGTGGTATTTCTCTAACTTCATCTTCTTTACTTTGACTGGATTCACTGTAAAGAGAATATGTTTTTAAAATAGTTTTTGTAATTTTTTTTTATTGATGTTAATGCGGTCTTATAGAATGATATTGAAAATAGAGAATAAGTGAAAAGAAAGAAGACAAAAAGGATGTAAATGGTACACCTTTGTGAAAGCATATTGAATTCTGGTATGTCTAGGTTAATATAAACCCTTGTTTGTTGAAGTTGAGTTGATTGAGTAGTCATCTGTAATTACAATAAAGAAGTGAATGTACCGTATAAAAAATAAGAAATTTATTAGAATTTTGTTGTATAAAATGAAATTAATATTAATGTTCAGACCTCTAAATTTTTTAACTGTTGTTGATGTTACTGCAACAATCTTAGGACCATCATGTAGCTTGTGATAGACAAATAAGTTTTGAAAATCAGCAATTATGTTCCACCATAAAGTGACTTTGATAATTTCACCCCTAAAAATTAAAGCAAAAAATAAATAAAGAATGTGTTAAATGTTATTAAGCAATGAAACTATACTAATGTTAGTAGGCTTTGAATTTAAATTGTTTTGTATTTTATATTAAAAATTATTACCCATGCATTTTGATTTCTAGTCTGAGTATTTTTGTAGGCTTGTCTATAACAAAAACTTGCTCTTCATGTCCAACAGCATGCAGTGTTCCAATGATGTCTGTAATCCAAAAAATAGTTAGTACGAAATAATATTTGTTTAAAAAATAGTGGTTGGATTATGTCTAAAATAAATGAACAAAGGCAACTAATGAGAGTGGTCAATTTGTTTTCACCTTAAATTAGCTCCAATTTCCATAATATTAATTTGATTAAAAAATGTGGTTATGCATCAATACAAAAGAGTGCATTAAATGGTAAGAAGAGTGCATTAAATGGTAAGAAGAGGTTGTTACCTTGTGAGTAACTGTGGAGGCCCTTAATAGATACGTAGTAGTGAGTCTGAGCTAATGACGAAAGTGATGAGAGGAATAACTTTTATTGTAAGTTATATCCTGAAAAAATAAGTGTGAATTGTTGTAAATTTATTTGTAAAAAATTGATACAAAAATATAAAAAAAGAAAGTGATACAAAAATTTATTGGTCAAAAGAAAGACTGTATTACCAACAGACTATCCCTGCTGAGACCAATGATTGCATATTTAGAAAACTGAAAATGTGTACAAGAATATATTGTGGCAATTGGAGTGAACCTGATATACCTCAAAAAAAGAAACTTGTTAAACATGTATACAAAGCTATATTTGTTAACTTTAATCTGACCTTTCTGTACATGGTGAGCTTTAGAGCGCCTCTTATGAGCGATCATTGCCTGTTTAAATTTTTTTACAGCCATATTTCTTTTTAGTTTCGGTAGTGTTGCTTCTACGCTTTGAAGAAGTAAATGGACTGTTGAAACAACACTCTGAGTCAGCATTCTAGAATTAGAGAGGATCAATTCTACATCTCTCATGATCCTAAACTCTAGGACATAGTCGAAGATGGCTATGAGGCTATAAACGACGCTGCTGGTGTTGAAATATCTAGAAAAGATCTCATTGATGATCAAAAGAAACAATACAAGATGCATCAATTCAAAACTTTCATGATGAATGCTATCACCTTTAAAGAGTTCAAAAAATGCAGCAACAAAGAAACATAAAAGAGTATCTTTGATGATATGGTTTTCAACTACGAAGGAAATAAGCAAGTACAAAAAGTTAAGAAAAATTTACTTGTCAAGAAGTATGAACTCTTCTAGATGGAAGAAGATGAAGACATTGAGATGTATGGGATCTTGCAAGCCTAAAGAAAAGAAATAAATTGGCACCAAGTGGGTTTTGAGAAACAAACTGAATGAGAACGGTGAAATTGTCAGAAACAAAGCTAGGGTTGTAACTCAAGGATACAATCAGCAAGAAGGTATTTATTACACTGAAAGTTTCGCTCTTGTGGCAATGTTAGAGGCAATCATAATTTTACTTTCATTTGCAATTTTTAACAAAATCATTTTATATCAGATGAGTGTGAAAAGTGATTTCTTAAATGGTTACATAAATGAAGAAGTATATGTCAAATAATCTCCTGGCTTTGAAAGAAATGAATATCCAGACTATGTTTTCAAACTAAAGAAATCTTTGTATGGTCTGAAACAAGCCCCAAGAGCTTGGTATGATAGACTACGCAACTTCTTATTAAAGAACGATTATGAAAGAGGCCAGGTTGACATAACTGTTTTTAGAAAATCATCTTAGAATAACCTTCTCATTGTCTTAATATATGTTGATGATATCATTTTTACTAATGGCAAGCTATGACATCCTAAAATCGAAAGACTAAAAATAATTAGAATTTTACAATTTAAAATATTATAATTTATTGATTATTATTATTATTGATGTTTTTTTTAATTTTATTATAAGAAAAAATTGTTTAATATATTATGTTAAGACAATAATGTTTTAAATAATTTATAAATGTATACACAAGTAAACAATTAATTTCAATAACCAATTTACTTAAAATATGATAACAGTATGAAGTTGTTTTGTTTGTTAGAGGCTTATAAGGTAATAGTAGGAAATTGTTTTTGTTCGTTAAAGGCTTACGTGCAATAGATAGTAACAAAAAAAATTATTATAATGACCTTTTGTTATCTAATTATCTAGTATGAATGAGTCAAATAAAACCGAGCAAAAACTATATCTCTATTAAGATCAAAATTCGTAGGAGACATTATTACTGATGCACCAAAGTTACACATAAACTCATGCAAAAATTAAAAAAAATGAGAAACATATACCTTTGGGCAATGATGAGTAAATTAATCAAGGAAATGTTGGTCAATTTAATTCAACTTTGACTCACACAATTGAATAATAATGCCGCTTAACTCTTAATCACATCCCTTAATCCTTCTATGGTACATTAATTTTGAGAATTTGGGATGGGAAAAAAGTTAGATATTTTTAATAGTAATTTTTATAAAAATATATTTTGTCAAAAATCTAATTCTATTAAAATCGGGATTTTATGAAATTGATTTATTTACTATGAAATTGATTTTATGAAATAGATTATGAAATTGATTTCTATTTTGTGTGTTGAATTTCCATTTTTTATGATTGTTTGAATATGTATTCTTTGAAAGATCGTTTTATATTATGTGTTTTTAAATGATTGTATATTTAAATAAAATATTATAATTTAATTATGATGTTATGAAGATGATTGTTAAAAATAAATTATTTTTATCGTATGTGATTGAGATGAGCTTATGCTTCGTATAGGTGAGTTTTGTACCCCACAGTTATTTATTCAGATGAGTTATATGCTCCATATAGATGGGTCTTATGTCCCACATGAGGCGAGTTTTAAACTCCACACGGATGAGCCTTGTTTTCCACACTAGATGAGCTGGTGCTCCACATGATGAGTTGAAATTCACTTAGGATAACACTATGACCTAATTGTAATCGTAGGGTTGTAAGGGAACATTTTATTCACGGTTACACGATAAGTTCAGGTCACACCGTAAGCCGCGTATTAGTGGGGTTCTCAGGAAAGAGAGGTGGGTCAACGGACCACTTAATAACCAAGTCTTTCCTTAGCCAAAATCCCACCAATACAACTTTTACGGTATTACCATTCCCTTATATTATGGGGATTTCAAAATTTTAAATAGGTTAGAGATTTAAAACATTGTCTTTATTACAAAAATTTAGATCATAAATTAAAATTTAAGTAATTACGGAATATTTATATTCATTATAAATTCAATTACCATAATTAATGATATCATTAAAATAAAGATATAACAAAGTCAAGTAATCAATCCATAATGTTAATTTTCCCTATATAAATATATATATAACAAAATTAATAATGAATCCTAAAATAAAAATACAATAAAGTCAAGCATCACACATAAATCAAAGCATAAATCAAGGCATAAATAACAAAGTCAAGCATCCCACATAAATTAAGGCATAAATCAAGGCATAAATAACAAATTCAAGCATCACACATAAATCAAGGCATAAATAACAAAATCAAGCATCACACATGAATCAAGGCATAAATCAAGGCACAAATCAAGGCATGCGTCATACAAAATCGTCCCACCCAAAAATTTCTGAGGATTATTGCTCTGATACCAATTGTAACGCCCCGAATTTTTTGATCCAAAACGTTACTTGAAAACATATTGTTTAGAAAGATTTACGATAAATTTTTTTTTTCTTCTAACTATCTGGCCTTTATTCATGCAAATAATCAGTAACAACCACATTTATTTAATTTTATTAAGAAAAGGTTTATTCAAGACTATAACAAGAAAAACAATAATTCCTAACGGAAGGGAACCCACTTCCATATTTCTAGAATCCTAGTGCATTTTAAAAGTTGGTGACAAAAATTTTAAAAAATAAACTTAGAAATATCGCGGCAACTCTATCATTACAAAATTGTATTGAAAACTCATTTTTATCCCCCGTTCGCCGCACATTAATACTCATCAACTACTCTTGAATCTTCTCGAACTCATTAGTACCTAAAATGTTGTTGTAAGGGTCAGTTTTATCCATCATCCACATCAAACCAAAGTTAAACATATAGAAGAATAACACAAAATATATAAGAGTAAAAACTTTCAATTTAAAAAGAAAAATACACAAACCAATAAATTGCATAACAAAAATATATATACATGATGCATGCTCCTAAAACTATATGATCCGGATATACCTGCCACTAAGGCAACTTCCACACAGAAAAATCACCCATACCAATGGGGAAAACGTGCCACTAAGGCAACTTCCACGAAGATCACCCATACCAATGGGGAAAAACCTGCCACTAAGTCAACTTCCACGAAGATGCATATGCCATGACATGATATGATGATATATTATCAAAGAGATATATTTCCACACAGCCCACTAAGAATCATGTCATAAGCATTCAAATCACTTTTCAAAATCATTATCTTATTCACATATCACTAAGATCACATATCCAAAACAAATAATCATGAAAATCATAACTTTCACCACATACACACAGAAATCAAGATTTGGTATCATACACACCATAAAGATTAACACGTTAACATATATAACAACAAGATTCAACTCCAACTCATACATCATCATAAAACTTTGTCACATATAACATACAAATTCAACTCTTCTTTCATATTCATTATAAAAATTAAAACTTTATTACATATAACATAAAATTCATAGTTTACTTCATATTCGCGATAAACATCAAAACTTCATCACATATAACATCAAAATTCATACTTTACTTCTTAAAAATCATATATTATATAATAAACTTAACACAAATGATTGGGGTTTCATTATTTTAATTCATTAGTCTACATATTATTTCTTTCAAAAAGCAAGCAATCACAATTATTAATTTCATGTCATCCAACCAACGGTCTAACTATAATTTGTGTGGGGAAAAGCCCTTACCTTGGCCGCTTTCCTTCCTAGTACAAATATCTAAGCCCCACAAAATTGTTCACAAGGAAAAAGAAGTTACAAGCTTTGATGCGCGAAGAAGGGGAGGTGATGGTGATGGTGGCTAGAATTTTGGTATTCTTTACAGAATCTTGTTTGTAAAGGGTTTGTGAAATAGGGTTTGTGATTGTGGCTAGGGTTTCAGTATTCATTTCTATGTAAAATGAATATTATTGGTTAGATAGTGTTGGGCCTGAATAAGGAATAGAAGGGAGATAATATTATTATAATTCTTATTATTATTATTATTATTATTATTATTATTATTATTATTATTATTATTATTGTTATTATTATTTTTAGTTAACTTCATCAAAACAAGGCATAAACTCCCAGCCCAACTTTCTACTCATACAAATGGATTGTGTGACACCAAGCCACAACCCTTAGCCCAAATTCTTCTTGCCTTAGAGATAAAAATACATCTACTAAATAATCCTTACTAACAACTTTACCACAATAAGTCGAATAAGGCGAATAATTACCACACCAAATTTAATATTGGAAAATATGTATTTATAGATCCAAATTATTTTAATTAATAATTTTAGAGGATGTTACAGTCATCACATAAAATCATCACAATGCATCAATATTTTATTATCACATCACATAACTCATCTAATCAAACATATACCTAAAATTCATTCGATACCCAATATCACAATAATATCAAATACCACACATTTAAAGAAATTAAATCAATCAACATCTTACAAATATTTCTATTCTATATTTTAATCTCACAATTTCCATATTTTTACATTAATTAATTTATCCCTCAAAGGGCTACTGCCGTACGTAGTAAGCCTCAGATGAATCGTTGGGAAATACGATTTTCCCGTTCATCTCACAATATATTATACTCATGAATTCAAACGCACTCTCACCCCTTAACTTATTTCGAGGTTTTCCCACAAGAATACGATTCCACGAGCAAACAGTCTTTGTTCGTTGACTCTTTGTCCTTCAATCGATCTAACTTGACAATTTATGGGTAAACGTTAAAAATAAATTATGAGGAGGCACTCTAAAATTAATTTCGAAATTCGGTTAAGGAATCTTACCATAAATCCGAAAACTAATCAGTGGATAATATAGCCACTTTTGACACGATCATTTTGGCGTTGGTTTCACTCAAATCGGACTTACGATGAAGAAGCACGGTGCAAAATAACGAATTCTACAAACGGAGAAGTCGGGTATTTTAGAGAGAAATTGGGGTTTGTTAAAAATCTGGACAATTGTGTTTAATTGACTAACTCATTAAATTAAATAACATACTGAAATTTTAACGAAAATGGTGGAAGTATTTCTAGACAGTTATCGATCGTCGGGATCGATTTTCTTCCTTTTCTATGTGCTACCGCCAATAGTTCTCTTCTCCTCCTTACTTTCTCATTTTTTTTCCCTTTTCTATTAATTTTGTTTATTATTATTCAATTAGGTTTTAGTCTTCCATATAAGCTAACCCATAAAAACACACTTTACTTCTTTTATTTATTTATTTATTTTTAAATAAAATATACAATTACCAAAACTATTTTTTTAAAACACAATTTAATTACTAAAATATTATTAACATTTCAAAATAAAAATTTTATAATATAAAGTAATTAATCTTTAAAATACATTAATAATCAAAATTCTCATATTCCAAATAAACACTATAATAATACTTATTTTTCCAAATAGTCGGATTAAAATATTACCATCATTTGAGAATAGTAGAAATTATAAAATAAATAAATATAATATCAAAACTTTATATTAATTACTAAATCATAATAAATATATATAAAATCACAATTCATAACAAGTATATAAAAATAAAGAAAATCAAACACAATATCACTACTGTTCCGAGATAATTATTTATAAAAAAATAACTAAAAATAGAAAATAATTATAAATAATTGAACTATAACAACGTGGATACTTAATATCAGTCAATCGCACAGAAAAATATTACATTAATTTGGTACGTGTATATACACGTAAAATCTTCTAAAATCTTATTCTTTAAAATATTACACTAAAATACTGTTTAGAAAAATATATAAATATAATATTTGTTATTTAGATTACTCATGTAGTCCAATATGTATAATAGTAGCACATCATCTAAAGCACCCATAAAACGAAAACGAATCACAAAATTTACCACATGTATTCTAAAATAATTTTAATACCAAATTAATTATTTAAAATCATATTTCATTATTAAAATAGTTTATTATAAAATTTGAGGTGTTACACATGGGAAATGTCACTTAGTTTTAGTTGGGTGTGGGAATTAAGAAGACGAAGAGTTTGGGCATGTTTAGACGGGATTATAGTGCAATTAGGCGGCAATTTTTTTGGGAAAATTAGTTTGCTTTAATAAATAAAGGATTTTCTTTCCTCATTATAACGTTGTTTCTTTTATTTATAATTTCTCTCATACTTTCATATATTTTTTTTGAACTTTCAATTTCTTTAATAGCTTTTGAGGCGTGTTAAGTTTTATTATGAAAGTGTTTGTTAAGCTTTGCTTATATATATGTGTGTGTTTTAAAGATAAATATGTATCACTTAGAATTTACTGAGTTTACACTTTGGGGTGTTATCTTGAAAATGTTTTCGTATAACTATATTGACCAATTACATGATAGTATCGTCTTAGTGAAAGTGCACACTATAATATATATAATTTAGTAATTTAGAGGGGTGTTGCACTTTGCATATGACATGGAGCATAACCTATCAATCCAAGTTTTCCTAATTTATTTTAACCTCACATGAATTTCAAGTAGTGTATGTTTTAGCATTGAAAGTTTGTCCATTTATTCGTGTTATACTATATTGCCGCAATTGTTGTGATCATGCTGTATATGATTCAAGGATACATGTTAATATATTTATGACTTATTCATTTTACATGATGTAAGACGTACTCACATTTTCTTTGTGCCTCCTCGTATAAAGTATTTGTATGCAGTCATGACAAGCAATCAATAGAGCTTTTCTTGTGAAAGTGAAAGACTAAAGGCTTGTGCCTAACTATACTTTATGAGTTTTTTTATTACTAAAAAAAACTGGTTTTACCTTCCATATTTAGCGTTGGCCCCTAACACTGACGCTAGTTAGCATCGGTCCAATGCACGCTAGTGCACTAAACATTTTTGTTTTTGTTTTTCCAGCCTTCCGCATCGAATCCAACTGTAGCACTTGCTCATACTCTAAGGATGACCATTCACTGGACGAAGTTTGATTTTGTAGTTATGCTTACTTTTTTGTAGTCTTTGAACAATAAATATGTATTTTGTATGACTTTGTTATTTGGTAATTACATACTATGTTATTATTTGTATTTGGTACTATCAGACCAAACGTTACTTTTATGGTGTACCTGTTATGTTGTTAATACAATATGATTTTTTGTGAAAAATTTAAGTGTTGTTATTGATTTTAATGATTCTTAAATATTAATTATTTTATTAAGTGAAAAAAATAATTTGCTGATGCAAAAAAACACAGGGAGTTGTAGTGTAGCGTTGGCCAGACAGACGCCTCATGTTTTGTTGATAATCAAAATGTTGACTTTAGCGTTGGACGAACTAATATATTTATAGAGTTGACTTTCATTTGTTGTATATTTCTTTTAGTTGACTTTAGTGTTAGTCTTTCCATTGCTACATGTTTCTTTTACTTAATGTTGTCTTTAGCGTCAGTAAGTCGACGCTATTGATTCTTCTCAGATGACGTGTCAATTGATTAATACCAGCGTCAAATGTGCTATTTTCAACGTTTGAGTCAGATTTGAATCGGTTTGGATGATGCTAAATGTAAATAAAATTAAATTAAAGACCATTCAAAGAAACCAAAATATAAATCTAATGAGTCAAACAATAGTATAGAAATTATCATTCAAATATTCACGATTCATCGTCAAAAACCATAATATATGCTATAAAAATTTAATGACGTCACCATCTATTAGAAACATGAAGTTAAAATCATGAAATAATCAAACCTTAACAAAGTCCTCTAATATTTTGTAGCACAATATATATGTTTGTGCTATTAAGCAATTTGAATACTTCGTTAACCTCTTTCTTTTTAAACATATATCTCATTAACTACTAAAATACCCAACATTAATTAACCATTTTAGAGTACTTCTTTAACCACTAAATCCCAGTACTCTAAAGTGGTTAACCACTAAATTCCGCTAACGAACCTTCATTACTCATTACTTTTAGAGTTATTTTGAGTCAATTGTTTAATTTATTTCTTTCAATTTAATGTTCATTTTAAAGTGATTTTGAATAAATGATCCAAAAAAAATAAGGTGTTTATGTTTTCATTTTCACGATTAACCAACTATTTTATGTAGTTTTGTATTGTTTCATTTGTTTAGCGCAATGCTGAACTTTGGTGAAAAAGCAACATTACTCATGTGCAGTATTTTATTCATATATCGAGTTATAGACGTCCAAATGGAGTCAAGTTAGTTGCAAATGAAAGGTAACATCCATAGCTGTAACTTTCATGATGACACCGAAATCCAATTTGGATTATAACAAGTGTAAAAAGTCAAGTCAAATCAGAGGGAAAGTCGTTTGAAAGAACAAAAGTGTTTATTTAACACTGTAGAGCATTGCGCCCAACCATGCGCTACAATGCATTTGGTGGCACAAATTTATGTCCAGAGAAGAACTATACGCCAAGGATCGTAGCAATGCGCTAATATACATCCTGAATCCCTATTTAAGATAAAAACTCATATTTTACCAAGGTTCTAACCTAAGAGACCTTGGAGATCATATTGGGAACATCTTGGAGGCTTGGAACTTGAAGATTTTACTCTTGGTGTTCCTTTAACTTAGGTCAAACATCAAAGGATGCAACGTAAAGTTATATAAAATACCTGATCAGGGAACTGCACACTTAAACAAAATATTAGTGCTTTAAATTTTTTCCACAAAATAATTTTGTTTTCATCAAAACAGGTAAGAGTCATAGTTTTCAAACCAACATGGTTGTAATAGATTTGGCATGGTCAATAATGTGGCATACCTCACAAAATAGAGGTAATTTTTCATATTCTACATCGACTAGAAAAAAAAACCCTTCACGTTCAACAAGATGACTTTCATGAAGAGGTAAAGTTAGGTCAATATCAATACTCGTGCAAACTGATTGAATGTACGATTGCGCATGGCTTCACCTAGAGACTTTGGAACCATGAAATCTCACCTTGTGTGATATTTTGATGCAAAAATTGAAGGTTAAAATCAAGAGGCCAAGCCGAAAGACGAAGGATACCCGAATTGAGATTCCACAACCCAATAGATGAAACAATACTTTGGTCCACCATAGAAATAAAACTGAACTCGAAAAATCCTTTACCAAGAGAAACCATTTTCCAAGGACCAATAACTTTCCAAAGTTTTTATAGTTATCGTGTAAGACATCGATTTTAATTAGAACATCCCCCTTGGACGGAATGACCCGACCATGTAGGAAATTTGTGCATGATCAAATACCAGTGCAATTTCATTTTCTAAAATGAATATGACGAAAAGTTTACCCTTTATGCAAGGTTTGTGCAGTGCATTGAGAGGAAAATCAAAAGAGTTATGATGAGTTTGAGTGATTTTTTTCTTGAAAGCTGGAGTGGATGAAGTTGAATGTATGATTGCATCGACATTGTGATCGTTTGATAGGCCATACATGGACAGGCGAAAATGATTGCATCGACGACAACCATGCTTAATCTCAAAAAGTCCCTCCATAAAACCACACACAAAAGAAATTCAGACCAACAAACCCAATCTCACAAATATAAATAGATCCCTATGAAGCTAGAATCACGAATAAAAAGCAAGATCGCAACAGAAATAGATCTCGACAGAGGGGTTGACTACAGGACAGATCAACAGAAATTATCAGACCCACAAACCTTTAGTTAGATCACAGCGGAGGAGACAAAGGGGAAGATGGCGTCTGAATCCACTAGACCCACGAATTCAGACAAACGGTGGCGGACTCCGTCCATGTATTTAAGAGACTCCTAAGAATGATTTAAATATAGAAAGAGTTTTTGGTTTAGTTCAATGTATCCTAATATGTATTTAATTGAAGTATAATGTTTGTTTTGATCCTCATTATAATATGAAAGGAAAAATAAGAAAAAAATAAAATAATTTAAGGTTCGTAAACAAGAATAAACTCTAATTACAAATAATATTTTTATATGAAGATCTATTCTAAGGTCAAGTGATCAATTACATTAGCTGAAGGGACAAACATGATACATCAATGTACATTAGAGACACTTATTAACTATTGTAATGAAGGGTTTCTGGCACTAACATAACTCCTAAAAACTTTTTAATTGAAGTAAACATAACATTAGTTTTTTATTATATAAGGTGATCAAACAATTGTCTACTTGTCGCATAAAAAGGTAGAAAAAATGGCTAAAACTCTCAAGGTTGTTTACACTTTAATCCTTTTAGTGTCCCTATTTGTTCTTTTAGTCGCCCAAGGTGGTAAGTTCATTCTCATATTTTCATGTTATACAAAACCTTCCATCATTTTTAAATAACATTTCTTTATTTTTATTTTACATTACAGCAATACAGGAATGTAAAAATCACGGTGAATGTAAAACATATCGGTGTTCGCCTTCTAAAGCCAAAAAACAAGTCAAGCGTTGTGTTAAGGGTTTTTGTAGATGTAAAACGTAACACTTAAATTAAAACTCATTTCTCTGTTATGTTAAAGCCTATAATTTTATTTACTCATCGTAATGTTGTTTTTCTTATATATATGATTTCTCTCACAATTTTTTATATATTTCTTTCAAACTTTCAATTTCCTTAATAGCTTTAGAATCATGTAAAAAATTTATTAAGACTTAGGTGTTTGATATATCATCTAAAAAACTTAGAAGTTAAGTTTAGACTTCATGGGAGGAGAGTGATTTATTGAGTTTTACACTTTGGGGTGTTGTCTATAGGATGTCTTCGTACAACTATATACTATATTCGCCGATTACTTGATAGAATCGTCTTTGTGAGAGTGCACACAATACATATAATCTAGAGGGGTGTTGCAATTTGCATATGACATAAAGCATAACCTCTCCATCCAAGTTTTCCTACATTAGTTTGGCACCACATGAATTTCAAGGAGTGCATTTTGAGCATTGAAAGATCATCCATTTATATCGTGTGATATTATATTGTCGTGATTTTTGTGATCATGCTATATATGATTTATGAATGCATGGTCATCTATTTTTGACTTATTCATTCATTTTACATGATGTAAGATCTACTCACGTCTTATGTGCTCCTTTTATTATATATTTGTATGCAGACTTAAACGGTGACAAGAAATCAATGGAGCTTGTGGAATACCAGATGTTTGTGCTTAGCTTTATTATATTTTGAGCTTTTTTAATATTGTTGATTTTGTTGTATGAGTGGAGATTCCTTAACATCAAATGTAACTTTAAATTTAATTACTAGATTTAAAACTCTTTGTATTCCTCAAGATTTATTGTTATTATTTGTTTTATCTTATAACTCTCAAACTTCTGAATTATAACATTATTGTTATTATATGTTTTATTTTAGACTAAATAACATACGCGGTCCCTTAACTTAATTTCAATTAACGTTTTAGTCTTTTATCTTTTTTTTTTCTTCCGATTTGGTCCTTTATTTTAATTTTAATTGACAATCTAATCTTTTATATTTTAAAATGTCAACAATGTTATCCTTTTTTTTTACAAAAATTCAAAAAATTCATCAAAATTTTCAAACAAAACCCATAAAATTAATTATCATCTTCAATATAATGCAAATTTCATCAAATTCATAACTTAAATATTTAAATAAACTCATATTTTCATTCTTTATTTGATGAATTTGATGTT
>JBBPBP010000003.1:21840271-21882914 GCA_037974735.1 Cicer chorassanicum
ATATATATATATATATATAGGACAATTTTAGGGACCATTTAAAGAATTTTGTGACTACCATGGAGCCGCGTCACGAAGTCTGATAATAGATATTCACGAAAGAATGCTTTAAATGGTAAGAAGAGATTGTTACCTTGTGAGTAACTGTGGAGGCCCTTAATAGATATGTAGTAGTGAGTCTGAGCTGATGACGAAAGTTATGAGAGGAATAACTTATATTGTAAGTTATATGCTGAAAAAATAAGTGCGAATTGTTGTAAATACAAAAATAAAAAATAAAAGAAAGTAATACAAAAATTTATTTGGGGAAAGAAAGACTGTATTACCAGCAGATTATCCCTGCAGACCAATTATTGCATATCTAGAAAACTGAAAAATGTGTACAACAATATATTGTGGCAGTTGGCGTGAACGTCATATACATCAAAAAAAGAAACTTGTTAAACATATATACAAAGCTATATTTGTTAACTTTAATCTGACATTTCTGTACCTGGGGGAGCTTTAGTGCGGCTCTTATGAGCATCATTGCATGTTTAAATTCTGTTACAGCCATATATTCCTTTTATGGATATTCTGTTACAGCCATATAGCCCTAAACATTCATATAAATAATTACTCAAGTTTGAAAGAGCTTCCAAAA
Organism: Cicer chorassanicum; assembly: GCA_037974735.1. Taxonomy (NCBI): domain Eukaryota; kingdom Viridiplantae; phylum Streptophyta; class Magnoliopsida; order Fabales; family Fabaceae; genus Cicer; species Cicer chorassanicum. The sequence continues at coordinate 21,840,915 of JBBPBP010000003.1, forward strand.
AACCTTACATTGCACTCATCGCCATTTTACAGTCCTGAAAAGGTGCCTTTTCATGCAGCTCCTGAAATGAGTCAGTGTATTAATCTAAATAAGTTGTTTATATGTATACCACTTAAACCAGCAATGTTAAATAGAACCGAAGCCTTTGGTACAAAATTGGGCTGTGGAAAATGATAGTCTATTATTTCTATTTCGTGGTATTTGATCTTAAAGATTCTATATGTACTACTGCTGCCTGTTTTTAAAAAGTGTATTATTGCTTATTCTTGATACTGTTGATAACTACTCTCAGATGGCTGCTTTCATCAAATGTTTTTCCCCTCAATAATGTGTTACAAAAAATATACAAATGAAGAGAACAAAATAAAGATATAAGAAATGATATCTTAATTTGATTAACGAAAGAAATGAATAAGAAGAAAGGGGCTGAGGACATCTTCTCAATTGAATTCAATAAACAACAACACAGGAAAAAACATGCACAACCTCCACTTTTTGTCGGTTTATGCTGTTATTGTTGTTTTGTTTTGCTTCAATCTGCAATTAGAAAAATTGGTATAAGAAGTTATTATAACCAAGATTAAAATTCAAGTATACTCAAATAATTCATCGCATTAGATAATTTATGTTACAATATTGTTTATAAGAATATGTGTTGGACAAATATAAAAACTTAAAATGATATGAAAATGTAATAAAGATAAAATAAGACATCCTTTGTTGGACCACTTTGATCACCTTGTAGATGTTCGCTAATAGGCATAAGGAGTGTGTTGAGATTTTTTAAGCGAATAACTTTAGGTTTAATTAACCTGGTGAAAAACATGACTAAAAATGTGTTTTTTTTTTTTTTTTCATGTTTGAGTTAAAAAAAAGAACCTGATATACATCAAAAAAAATAATGTTGTTAAACATGACATGTTATTGTTCATTAGTAAAATAACACAACTATATTTGTTAACTTTAGTCTGAACTTTCTATACCTGGTGAGCTTTAGAGCGCCTCTTATGAGCAATCATTGCTTGTTTAAATTCTGTTACAACCATATTCCTTTTCTGTTTCGGCAGTGTTGCTTGTACGCATTGAAGGAGTAAATGGACTGTTGAACCAACACTTTGAGTGTGCAGTTTAGAATTAGAGAGAATCAACAAAAATAATGAGGCAAACTGATCCTCAAAAAGTGTTCAATTCTGGATTGTAGAATTAGAGAGAATCAACAAAAATAATGCAGCAAACTGATCCTCAAAAAGTGTTCAATTAGTATCAAATTAAAAATAGTCATATAAATTTGTTCCCCAAAGAAAAGACATTTCATGGTTTTATATAACTCTATAGCATACTAAATAAAACGCAGAAGTATTCCAATGGCACATGAAAATTATATAAATTTTACAAGTTTCGTTTGTTATCGAGTGGTCACATAATTATGAACAAAAATAAAAGAATGTACATAAAATATACAAATGAAGAGAATAAATTAAATACATACATAAGAAATGATATCTTAATTTTGATTAAGTAGAGAAATGAATAAGAAGAAATATCGGAGAAGAGAAAGGTAGTGTGGGAGCTAAAAATTATATGACAATTTATTAAGGATAAAATAAGGTATCATCTGTTGGACCACTCAGATCACCCTTTAGATGTTCGCTAATAGGCATAAGGAGTGTGCTGAGATTTTGTATACGAATAACCTTAGTTTTAATTAAGCCGGTGAAAAACATGAGTAAAAATGTGCTATTTTTTCATCTTTGAGTAAAAAAAAAGAGAAATTTGAAACTAACCAAGAACGAAGGTGGCTGCAAGCATGCCTCGATGGTGACGTCAAAGGGCAGTCTTGTTCCTCCAGTCTACATAACATTCCCATCTTGTCATAGAATTATGATAAATTAAAGAGAGAAAATTATCAGTTGCTAAAAACCAGACAATAGAGCCTAATTTACATATTTTTTCATTAGCATCCATGGACTTCGAAGATCGAATAACAAATTACAATATTCTGATATACAAAACCTGGTTGGCGTTCTGCATTCCCTTGGACAATAATTCCTCCATTGCAGCTAGCCATATTTTTTGTCCTCTAAATTGAAGCTGTGCAGCTTGAAAGAGGTATGAAATATGAATTCACATATCAATAGCAATCATACATTTAGAAACAGAATTACAGGATATAAGAAGAACCTGTTCATTAGAAAAGAGATTTCCTCCAATTACCAACAAAGATTCAGAAAAACCAATATATATCTTTATTTCATATTTTCAATAATTTTAGACGACAACATAGTTTCTATTGAAATAAAAGGAAAAGGAAAGTGCTGTCATACTCTCACCGACCTCATTTTGACTGTCTCCACTGAAAGATGCGCCATCACAGTACCGCACTTTGACTCGATTCCAGTTAAAGAAATCTATGCACAAAAATGACAACACAAAAGACACATATTTGAGTAAACATATGATCTTACAATCTCCAGAAATACTGAGCTATATTTGGTGTAAATGTATGCATGTGAAGGGTAAAAAGAAAAAACCAGGATTTTCTTCAGCTTTATTGCTCAATAACCCTGTGAATGGTAGTTGCTTTTCCATGTATTTCGAGGAACCGCGGCGTGTAGTTTTTCTAAAGACACAACTTCTGATGGTGTTACACCATCCTCCTCCCTACAGCAAAGTTTTCAAACAGGTTTACATAACAGCATTGCTACAAAACATTATAGTTTCATAAGGTCTTCAAAATTATATTGTCAAATCATGAAATTATTGGTACTTATCCTTAAAATAATTGAACATTGTTTTACATACCTCCAATTGAATGAGCCAACTATTTGCACCCGATCCAGATCCATGATGCAAGTGGTAACCAGGTAACGTTCCATCCAAACATACTGCCATTATTGGACAAATATTTAAAGCTTAGTAATCCATTTGAGACACAACCTTTACATGAAAAATAGGCTCTACCATCAATAATGAAGATTGAACACATGAAGTAACCTAAACTAAGTGCACACACTATATGTTATCCATCCTATTAAATTTAAACATATGCATGTAGTGCCGTTCTTAGTAACTAAACTGAAAAAAAACATTTGTAAAGAGAGAATTGAAATCCAAGTGTAGCTGCTAAAAACCAGATGACATGTAAAGATTAAAATAAAGATAATACAAAAATGATTGGTTGTTAAAATATTTGTAAAATATATAAATGTATTGTAAACAGTCGGTAACAAAGATTGTATACAAATGTTGTTGCGTTACCTGCACAATGATGTAAACAAACAGTTAAAGAATCTATTTGTAGACAATATTTAAGACCTTGTTTTTGTTGGGCTGATCATTGTCGTTACTAAGAATATGTAATCCATTCCGATTGGTTACTCTTGAGATGGTGACATACAATTGTCCGTGAGTAAATACCTGTTTAGGCAAATATAATCCAACGTGCTGCAACGATTGTCCTTGACTTTTATTTATTGTCATCGCAAAACATAATGATATACGATACTGTCTTCGATTAAGAATAAAAGGCCAATTGGATTCTGAAGGCGACAAAGATATTCTTGGAATGAGAACTTTATCTCCAATGATAGATCCACTCAACACTTCTCCTTCCACAAACCATTTTCCAAGTTGTGTAATTTTCATTCTTGTACCATTACATAGCCCAGCTCCTTGATTCAAATTTCTCATTAACATAACTACCGCTCCTTTTTTAAGCCTTAAAATGTGTGATGGCAAACCCGGAAATTTGAGTGTATTCAAAAACTCGGTAGGGTAAAGAAGATCTTGATCTTGAACATTGAAATCTGCCTTACAAATTGAGTCTGATGATAAATAGATCATTTCTTCGCCTGTGAAATTATTCAAAATGCGGTGATTTATATCGTCAACTATTTCATTTGTAGGTGTCAAGATAGCCCGCGACACAAGGTAATCTGCGTCTCCAATGTGGCTATTTAAATTTGGATAAATAGCGTCAACTATAGATTGAACACCATCACGTGATTTTGGGAGCATCAAATTTTGTTCTATTGATATCCATGATTCTCCGATATCCGAGCATTGTTTTCCATCACCTACATCAAGTATCCAATTTGCGAAGTTTTGCATTGCATCTTTTGAGATTGAGTCCAACTCATTTGATTGTAGACGCATATTTTTACGTAGCAAATGAACCTCACATGATTTCCAAAGGTATGAATTTTTTATGCAAACTTGGATCATATCATGCCTATCACCTTTTCGAACTACAGGTAAAATCTGACGAAAGTAACCACCCAATACAGTAGTTATTCCACCAAATGGTTTCAAACCGTAGTCTTCTTTGATTCCTTTCATAATATCACGAAGTGATTGATCTACTGCCTCAAAGCAATATTTGTTGGCCATGGGTGCCTCATCCCAAATAATTAAAGATGTTTTCATAATTAATTCAGCAAGATGTGTGCCTTTATTGATTGAACATGTTGAAGCCTCATTTGGATTCAAAGGTAATTGAAATCTAGAATGTGCAGTTCGGCCACCTGGTAGTAATAGAGCACCAATGCCAGAAGTTGCAATAGCAAGAGCAATCTTACCTTCCGATCTTAATTTTGCAAGTAGTGTTCGCCAAAGGTAAGTTTTCACCGTTCCACCAGAACCATACACAAAGAATAACTTTCCAAAGTTCAAGGTAATTGATTGAAGCACAAAAATCATGAATTGCCTTTTGATCTAAATTAAGACCGTGTAGCAACTGAGAGTATTCCTCATGCATTTTTAACATATCATAATTTAGCTCCTCCGTAATAAGACGGATGTTTGCTTCCTCAATTACATTGCTATTTGGAATGGCCATTCCTTTGTAGTATTCCAAAGACTTCCCGACCTTTCTAAGATATTTTTGTATCTCTGAAAGTGCATAGTTTTTTAATTGGTCATCTGACAAATGTAGGTCGGGGAAGTTTAGTAGTCGGCATTGCTTGTATAAAATATCTTCAGAAAGCAACTTCCAATTAGATTCCCAAAGCAAACCTGGATTAATAACAGTACAATTCAGTAAAATTGTTGAGAAGAGCTGGCGTAATTGAATTCCAGTACCCCATGCCGCTGCTTCTTTAATACAATCATCAAATTCTTTATCATCCTCTAGTAAACCAAGTGCATAACATGCGTCCTTATAAGTTAGATGTACGAACCCATTAACAGTTCTAATATCTTCGAATGATCGACTGCCTCGTACTTTGTTTAAGAGCATTCGTAAATAAAATTTTTCTCCAGTTGTGGGAGGAACATAATATATTCTTCCAACACACCTTCCATTTTTCCGTCTGGTCCACTTTTTGCTAGTGTTGTTCCAAACATATTTAGTAGGAAATTCTGCATATGTTAGTTGTCGAGCTTCCATGTCTACAGAGTTCATTTTCATCCACTCTGTGAACATCGTGGTTTCAATTCCTTCTTTATTTAAAATGGTAGAAATACGCATAGATTCTGGAAAATATATTGTTTGCTGCCCATGGAGGTGAAAGGAAAGGCGTTCGACTGCTGGTTCTCTAAAAAACATATTAAACTGGAAAATTCTCCACGAAGCCTCTGAGGGAGAAATGTATCTACAGTCAAGATACTCTTTAATTTCATCACAAAACTGCATTGAACTTGTTGAACAGTTATCAAAGTTTTCTACATTAGAGATGACTGCTCTAACTCGATCAGGACCTTTGTTGATATATTTGAAAAGATATTTAATTGATCTAGAACGATTGCAAAGCTCAACATTAATATGGGCATCATATTTTATCAAAATATTTCTATTGTATGGGACCACATAACGACTATCAAGTTGGCTGCCATTCTTCAAGATATATCGACCATCATTTCGTCGCATATATATAGGAAACCCATCTTCATCTATTGATGTTTTATCATGAAATCTCTTTGGATAGTGCTTCCCACATTTTCCATTAACCATACATGGAGATTTTTTATTTAAAATACCACATGGTCCATGTATCATAAATCGCTCAACTGCACTAAAAGTAAGAGGGTCAATATCTTTATCTGGAATTTCTGCCGATATGGTGTCATCAATCTTAGACGGTGTTTGTATTTTATCTTCGGAATGTAAGAACACTAATATGTGGGCATGGGGCAAACCTCTTTTTTGAAATTCAACAGTGTACACAACTGTTAAAAAAAGGAAACACATAATTAAAAAGAATCAAATAAATAAAAACATTATGGGATATTTTTATTTTAATATTCATAGATTTTGAGCAAAAATATTAAATCAATGACCTCCTGGGTACCAAATAAAAATCTTAGAAACAATTTTTTACACTTCTTGCAGATAACTCCTTCAATATCTATGGCTAAACTACTGGACTATCTTTCGGATATTTTTTACCAACAACTTTAAAACTTCAAATTACATGTACTTATACTGAAACTTATGCATATTGTCTATAAAATTGATTCAGGTCATTTTTATACTTATATTTACATTTCTGCGACACGGATTCAATGAAAGGAATATAGAAAAACCATACTTAATTTCTAATTTTTGCTTTCATTTTGTGTATTAGTTTTTACCAGTTTCATTATTATAGAAAAATCTCTTATTTTGTCTTGCATTTTTCATTGTTGCATGTATATCTCATCTTGTCTCCTCATCTATATGGTTTTATCTCTATTTAAACTCAATCATTTTTTCAATTGATCCACAATATAGTTAAGAGAAAAGAAAAAAGTAATGAAACACTAAAATGAAATAAAATTGTGACAAAATATATTACCTGCTGTGACTTTACCAAATATTTGTTGACGTTTAATATCATTGATTAGCTCCGATAACTTAATTGAGAAAACACGACTAATGATGTCGGGTCAGTCGTCACTTTTTTGTCCTTCAACAGTTTCAAGGAAAAATTGTATTTCTGGCCATTTTGGGTTGCATGTAAATGTTAAAAATAGGTCGGGATATCCAGCATATCGACATATAGCCATTGCATCCTGAGTATGATTTAAATTGTTAGTTACTGATTTAAAAAATACGTTTTTGAAAAATGAATGTCAAAGAGGATATCCAAAATGGTTCTTGTATATAGTCAAAGATCTGTATACTTTTAAAAGATGTGATAAGATATAAAAAAAAAGAGAAAAACATTTGTTTACATCAAAGAATAACATGATTATATAAACTTTTTTTTATTGAGAGAAATTCATTCATTTATGCAATGCAAGGTTAGGCCTCGTTATTATAACATATATATATATATATATATATATATAAGAAAATTGCGATGTGTTGAAAAACACGACACTTGAAGTCAATAAATCAGTTGGTTCAATTCATATGGTTGTTATTGCAATTTGCAACTATTAGTGCAGCAAAAGAACTTCTAGTAAAATTTAACAAACAGAGAAAGCCCCAGAACTATAGAGCATCCTTAGTGCCTTTAACATAACTCAAGGGACTACATATGTAATAGATAGTGTGAAAATTAAATCATCGTTCATGATAAAATATAGATGCATCTCTTATGAACCACGTGCTTCAATTATTAAACCTATTGAGTGCATGTGTAGGAAGAACTATGAGTCCTTTCAAATATAGGCATCCTAAGTATTGTCGAAGAATAGCATGAAAGGGGATTTATTTCAAAGCAAAATATATTGAAAGTCACAAAGATTTGTTGGGTATGTATATAATGCATGACTAAATATATATAGCGAAATAATTATCTACCTGGTAATTTTGAACACGATATCGCGGTCCACCAGTATAGGACGATGGAAGGATTGTCATTCTACCAACGGAATTTGTCATGACGTCGCCTTCATTAATAGCATCTCTCAACCCACTATATAGTTCTGCACGCAATTGCTTTTGATTCTTTCTAATCCAATTGATTCTAACTTCTTCGATGGAAGCATAAGCATCCACCATGTATTGTTGGAACAAACGCCCACTCCGTAACAATGTTTGTGCCTCTCCAGCTCGTTGTTGCAAGCGAAAAGAATAATATTGTCTCATAGTAACTGTTTTTCGCCTGTAACAGGTCCCTGTTTCTGGATTTCGATGACTTATCCCAATCCTATAACCATCTTCTCCATATGGAAATAGTAATGGGTATTGTAGTGCCATGAAACTTGGGTGCAATTCTGTAATTCTCTGAAGACCAGTTGTTTTGTGTTCAACAATTATATCCCGATGACTTTCTTCATTTGAGCTTTGATCAACTAAAAGCGCTGCAACTTCTGAGCAAGAGGGAAGGTTATTTTGTCTCCCATCAGTCAACCTATTGCTAAGCAATCTTAGTTTCAATTCTCCGACATCATGGTGATCATATTTATCTCTGACCATCCTAAATGATTTTACCAAGACATTGTGATTGTCCAACATATGCAAAATGTCTGTTACAAGTTTCTCTTGAAGAAGATTATTTTCGTTATCACCTTGGATAAAACCTAATCTATTTGAGATCTCATTTTCGGTGTCATGTATATAAAGCTGGGCAAATTTTGGCTTTTCTCCGTTCTCAGGGCATAAAGACCCAAGTAGGTGGTAGGTCTGTCCATTGATTCGAAAGACATAAGGGCCGCCCTGTTTGTTGATTTCATAGTCAATTTTTCCACCCATAGATGTAAAAGCAAAAGCCGCATTATAAATTCTAATGTTGCGACGGAAATTTTTTGCTGCAATATCTCCATGATAATCAAGCAAGTCATATAGCAAAGTTGGTGGAAATTTTAGCAATGGAAGTTGCACCCGACCTTCCATACAACATGTAGAAAACTTTGGATGTTGAGGGTGTTTACTCTTTTCCGTTCTTTCTTCGTACCAGTGAAGAGCTCCACAAAATTCACAAACACATGTCGGCCTTCCAAAATTCCAAGTTTCAATAATGGAAGCTAATAAAGAAAATAAATTTGTTTAGAATGCAAACGATATAAAGAAACCGAACATCAATAAATATCACTACTCCTTTTGCTTAAAATAATGATTAAAATATTTTAGAAGTTACCTGTTTGTCTACGGGTGGCATTGGGAATTGTAGATGTTGACGGATTTGCCTGGGAAGTTTGTGCAACGGGGGCTGTAAAAGGACATAAATGGAAAATAAATTTGTTTAGAATGCAAACGATATAAAGAAACCTAACATCAATAAATATCACTACTCCTTTTGCTTAAAATAATGATTAAAAAATTTTAGAAGTTACCTGTTTGTCTACGGGTGGCATTGGGAATTGTAGATGTTGACGGATTTGGCTGGGAAGTTTGTGCAACGGGGGTTGTAAAAGGACATAAATGGAACAAATTACAGGATATTTTGGTGGTAAATAATTTCATTCATATACAATAAAATTCTTGGCACATTTTTTGAGTAAAGACCTTAATTGGATTTTGAAATTACATTCCTATGCAAATGCAGTCAGCAATATCACGTGATTTAGATTAGGGATATTGTAAAATACAGTCAACAATTAAAATCAGGAAAACTGGAGACCACTCCATAGGCACCAATATAACACGAAGATGTCAGTATAAATCAGCTAACAAATGATTTGATTTGTTTGTCAGCAAAGGTCACAAAACTCATATGCATAGATATACAAAGATGAATATATGATCCCAGAAAGTCAATAAAATTAAAGATAGATGTTTTAAGCAAAAGCGGCAGGCAGGTACGTTGTCACCATGTTGCCGAAGAACAATACAGTTATCAATTTTAATTAACGAACCAGAACTTGCAAACTTACAAACAATAAAGGATGATGCATAGAGCAAGGCAACTTGAGGCATACAAGTTTAAACTGATACAAATACTTAGCTTAGTAAAAAACTCAATTAAATATGAAAAAACAAACACAATGTTGTGTCTTTCAGGGAGCTGGTGGGCCATCTAAGATTGTGCCATCGATCATAATAATTATATGAATATATGATCCCAGAAAGTCAATAAAATTAAAGATAGATGTTTTAAGCAGAAGTGGAAGGCTGGTACTTTGTCACCATGTTGCCGAAGAACAATACAGATTGTGCCATAGATATACAAAGATGAATATATGATCCCAGAAAGTCAATAAAATTAAAGATAGATGTTTTAAGCAGAAGCGGCAGGAAGGTACGTTGTCACCATGTTGCTGAAGAACAATACAGTTATCAATTTTAATTAACGAAACAAAAGTTGCAAACTTGCAAACTTACAAACAATAAAGGATGACGCATAGAGCAAGGCAACTTGAGGCATACAACTTTAAAATGCTACAAATACTTAGCTTAGTAAAAAAACTCAATTAAATATGAAAAAACAAATAGAATGTTGTGTGTTTCAGGGAGCTGATGGGCCATCTAAGATTGTGCCATCGATCATAATAATTGTAAAACATAGCAAATTTCAACAGTTATTTGTAACAAAAAAGTCGATGAAATGTTCAACTACAATAATGTCAAATAACCTAAATAAAATGTAGGAATCATATTTACAAAATATATTATGCACACCTTTATTTTCAACACAGGGAGAATTCCTTTTAAAATGAAGCAATTGTTTTCTTTTAAACCTTGCAAGTCGACACTGGATAACTTTTTCCAAGCGGTCTTGATCAACCTCTACAAACATATATTACATTTCATCATTGCTAACGAACAAAACTTCATGTAGTAGGTCAGATAATCAAGGTATATTTAAATTTAAACCATAAGAACAAAATAGAATAACAGTAAATAAATACAGCTATATTTAAATTTAACGTATATTTAATTCAAGGTATATTTAAATTTAAATCATAAGAACAAAACAAAATAACAATAAATAAATACCGCTATCTCTACTATTGTGAGGGAAGGTGGAGAGTCTTCTTAAATGAAGTAATTGTTTCCTTCGAAACGTAGCTTGTCGGAACTGACACAATGTTCGCAAACGCCGTTCTTGAGCTTCTGAATTTAAAAAAAAAAAGTGTGTATAAGGTCCAAAAAAAATTTAGCATAGTGAAAATGAGAATGTAAGTGTTGAAAGCTATTAGTTAAAATCATACGAAGTTTGTCAAGCAGGTCTTGAAGACACTTAATTTGCGCTCCTCCTCTGCTTACCACCATTTTCATTCGTCGCTTTAACCTAGCTATTTTTTTCATAAGTTTATTGTGGGCATCGGAATTAAAGGCAAAACTTATTTTGTTTCTCATCGCAAAGCGTTCTAAAAAAGTCAGATATTCAAGTGTTTATTTGGAGGGTCGACAACACCCTTTTAAATTAAGTTGGAGTCATTATTAATTGTCCCTTATTTTGTTTGATTGTTTGATAAAGTCATTATTAATTGTCCCTTATTTTGTTTGATTGTTTGACGATATTTGCATTAATTGACCCTTATTTTAAAATATTGTAATTCAAACAAAATAAATGCAAAACAAAATAAGGGATATTGCTCACTCTAATTTTGAATCCAACATTCAGTTTCTAAAACATCAAGATTGACCATATCATATATAGCATATATAATATAAATATAACTCAACAATGAAATCAGCAATAATTAGACACCTTTTTTAAAAATAAATGACATACATCTTTTGGACTCTTCCAAGATGTCTCATCATCATTTGAACTCTTCCAAGACCTACTGTTCTGATAGCAGTAGAACGATCGGCTCCAAATCATCGAGTAACACCTTTCCTCTGCATATGAAAGACAACTGAATATGTTCACAAAGCAGCATACCTTGTTAACACCTTTCCTATGCACATATCACTAACTAATCAAACAAAAGTAATTGCGACAAATGATTCAACAACATATCTCAATTATCCTACTCCAATGTCTAGCCAATAATTCCCAAAATACAAGCGTTGGTGTGATAATTGATTTTAATTCTGTAACTGGGAAGCAACAGAGAGCAGCACCATGTCTATTTTAATTCTGTTTTTTTCAAATCTAATAAGAAAAATATGTATTATATTTATTGTGTCTATTTGTTTCTAAAATATCCTTTTGTGTATGCATGTGTACAACTTCGTAAAATGCAAAACTTATGTTAACATATTCAGTAGTCTCATATTACCTTATCACTGTTCCAGAAAGGGAATGAACCAGCAACTATGCTCCTGTCCATGCACCATGTCACCACAAGGTCTGAGATTTCCAGCTTTAATATACCTCCATAAACCGATCCGAACGACCAAGGTCGACTTGCCTTCACCAAAATAATCAAACAGCTCTAACTGTATCATTGGAAATTGATTCAAAACCAATGAGCAACCAAGCAATCACTCAATCTAACTACGTAAAAGTCCTAATATGAAGGTAAATGGTTCGACACAACCCATATCAGTAAAGGTTTATGAGCACTATGGTACCAAATAACCGTGTTAACCTCAGATAAACTACGTAGCAGGTCATATGTTCTTGGGTATGTATCGAATGGCTCGCACCTGTCACGGTGAACAAAGTTCAACATTGGGATAAGTTCACTATTTCTAGTTATTAGGAGGAAACGAAAAAATAGAAATATTTAGCATCTATTTTCTAAAGGAAAAATTAAATAAACTAAATACTCCTAAAATTATTTTTAAGAGATTAAATTTTATCTATTTTGATGCTTTCAACAGTGTCTGGTGGTTGACGAAAGCGTGAAGGCCAGTTAGTAACATTCGATCCATATCCATTATTAGGTAATTGAGTTATGCATGCCTTAAGACCAACATACCTGCAAAATGTTTAGATAGCATAAGGCTTTTAATCTCAAACTTTGTAACTTAAAATTGATGGACCTAGGATGAAAAAAATTGCATTTTTATTCCTTAACAAATGAACAACAAATTGATATGAATTTATTTTAGTAAAGTTCGAATCTCGCACACAAAAAATGTAGCATAGGAAGGACTCTTGTGCTATTGTTTTTTATTAAGGACCAAATGAGATACATAACATTTTATATAAATATAGATTAGAGTTCAATTGGATGCACTGTTAATGTAAACTTTTTTTTACACACACATCAAATTATATCTCACCATATAGATAATTGTAAAGATATTTTATAAACTAAACGATGAGATGTGATTAAATGTGTGTAATTTTTTCAAATTGAACATGCATATCAATTAAGTCCTATAAATTATTCATATTAAGGCTTAAAGAACCAAATTTTAAATGGATATGCTGTATGAAACTCCTTTGCCTGTGACTCCAGGCCCTGAAAATGGCTTTAATGACTCATAAGGCACTATCCCAGCTCCATGTCTATTCTTCAAATTCCTATTTTCATTCCTTGAGTCAATAATACCTTCAATCTCCTTCAATCTCATTTGAAACCTTTCAAAAGCTGTCTTTATAGTTGGATTCTCACTCCAAGATGGCTCCACCTTTTGACCAATGTACTCTTCATCTGGTGAATGTTCTGATAATAAGCCTAAAACAATCGTAAATAAGGCTGCTTGAAGTTGTGATGGAAAACACTCCAAAAGGGTTTGTTCAGGTTTGTTCAGAAACTTTTGCCAGTCTTCATTAGTAGGATCCTCTGTAGGCATTTTGTTTCTAGCAATTGTTGGTCTATTAGGGAAATAGCCTCCATAAGTATATTTTGTAAAGTTCACAGCTGAATGATGAGCAGATGACACCCAAGCTATAGTGGAGATGATGTCAATAAGATCTTTTTGTGTCTTAAGATTTGGCCACCATGGTTCTTCAGATTTGTCACTATGACCCTTTGTTCGAATTTCTGTCCACCATGCTTGGAGCTCTTGATCAGATTCTATGATACTTGGACTTGGATAGTAATGATTAACATATTCTGTGACCCATTGTTTAATTGCATCCCATATGAGAAGACCATCATTTGCAAAAGGATAGTCTTCAATTATTAGCTTTAGTCCATGTTGTGCATTAGGATCTTCCACAGCCATTCCTCTAAAACAAATAACAATTTAAATGAGTAAGTTATATTCAGTGTGTTTTTCAAATAAAGGAAACTCAAAAAAACTTAATATTCAACATCTTTATCAGTGTTGTCAATGGTAGATTGCGGCAGGCAAAAAATCTTCCATATAAATACGCCATTGAGGCATATGGTGTCGCCATGGCAGACATCCCTTCACAAATTGTTTATGACAGATGTAAAAAAATATATCATACCATTCTGTCAGGTCAGCGCCATAGCTGCCATTTAACAAACATTGTCTATATAAAATTACCTATTGATAAGATCCTTTGGCAATGCCTGCAAATCAAATTGCCAAAGCTTATCATACGCCGCTGAGGTTAATTCCATTGAATACTTTTTCGGAGTGAATGATAATTCAAGGAGCCCATTCGCGTTAATAAGCACTTCACGAGCAATTGAATTGATATCCATGGTATATCTTAGATGTGGATGCAATAGTTTATAAATTGGATGCATGGAACTGAGTTGTCTGTAAGTTGCTATTATAAAAGGTTCTGCAACACAATGAGTTGTTAGCCTGCAAATAAAATTAACATATTATTAATTAGGTATCCTTCCAGTACCATTGAAACAATTATTTGCATACACGGGCTTTTCCCAATTTTTCTAACATTCATTACTCGATTTTGCATTCATTGCTCGATTTTTCAAAGATTCGTTCCTCGATTTTCGACGGCAGATCCGAGAGAGGGGGAAGATTTTTCAAAGATTCATTTTGGATCATCTGCTCCCCAAATCTAAACCATCAATTTTAATGCAAGGAACAAACTAAGAACATTACTAAAGATGGGGAAAAGGTGATGGCTAACTTACAATGAAAATCTGTAACCATTCTAAGGGTGAGGTGTGAAAGAAGGAAATGAAGGAATAGATTGTAATATCAATTTCCTGCCACCTCTGCGACTTGGAGATGATCCCATTTCACAGTTAGGAGAAATGATCCTCTTGCCATTGGGAGAAGAAGTCTTGATGCATGCGATAGGAGAGCTATCACCACGGAGAATCTCCGGCATTTCGTTGTCTGGAACAGTCTGAAAAGGCTTAGATTGTTTTCCCTTTGACGAAAAGGGCATTGGAATCAATGGTCTGTTCCATAGAAATGAAGTACGATCAGCTTTCTGAATAGGTTTTTCGGGTTGGTGGGGATTGAGGGGAAAGGAAGGAAGTGAATAGGGAATTCGATGGTAGGGTATTGGAAGCAATGGTGGGGATTGGAAGCAATGGGCATTGGAAGCAATGGTCTGTTCCATAGAAATGAAGTAAAATCAGCTTTCTGAATAGGTTTTTCGGGTTGGTGGGGATTGAGGGGAAAGGAAGGAAGTGAATAGGGAATTCGATGGGAGGGTACACATCAGCTTTTCAGCTGAGTTGGCAAATCCTCGCATATGTGGCGAGAATAGCATGACGTGGCAGCGGGGGCTGTTTTAATTATATATAATCCAGATAAACTACGTAGCAGGTCATATGTTCTTGGGTATGTATCGAATGGCTCGCACCTGTTACGGTGAACAAAGTTCAACATTGGGATAAGTTCACTATTTCTAGTTATTAGGAGGAAACAAAAAAATAGAAATATTTAGCATCTATTTTCTAAAGGAAAAATTAAATAAACTAAATACTCCTAAAATTATTTTTAAGAGATTAAATTTTATCTATTTTGATGCTTTCAACAGTGTCTGGTGGTTGACGAAGGCGTGAAGGCCAGTTAGTAACATTCGATCCATATCCATTATTAGGTAATTGAGTTATGCATGCCTTAAGACCAACATACCTGCAAAATGTTTAGATAGCATAAGGCTTTTAATCTCAAACTTTGTAACTTAAAATTGATGGACCTAGGATGAAAAAAATTGCATGTTTATTCCTTAACAAATGAACAACAAATTGATATTAATTTATTTTAGTAAAGTTCGAATCTCGCACACAGAAAATGTAGCATAGGAAGGACTCTTGTGCTATTGTTTTTTATTAAGGACCAAATGAGATACATAACATTTTATATAAATATAGATTAGAGTTCAATTGGATGCACTGTTAATGTAAACTTTTTTTTACACACACATCAAATTACATCTCACCATATAGATAATTGTAAAGATATTTTATAAACTAAACGATGAAATGTGATTAAATGTGTGTAATTTTTTCAAATTGAACATGCATATCAATTAAGTCCTATAAATTATTCATATTAAGGCTTAAAGAACCAAACTTTAAATGGATATGCTGTATGAAACTCCTTTGCCTGTGACTCCAGGCCCTGAAAATGGTTTTAATGACTCATAAGGCACTATCCCAGCTCCATGTCTATTCTTCAAATTCCTATTTTCATTCCTTGAGTCAATAATACCTTCAATCTCCTTCAATCTCATTTGAAACCTTTCAAAAGCTGTCTTTATAGTTGGATTCTCACTCCAAGATGGCTCCACCTTTTGACCAATGTACTCTTCATCTGGTGAATGTTCTGATAATAAGCCTAAAACAATCGTAAATAAGGCTACTTGAAGTTGTGATGGAAAACACTCCAAAAGGGTTTGTTCAGGTTTGTTCAGAAACTTTTGCCAGTCTTCATTAGTAGGATCCTCTGTAGGCATTTTGTTTCTAGCAATTGTTGGTCTATTAGGGAAATAGCCTCCATAAGTATATTGTGTAAAGTTCACAGCTGAATGATGAGCAGATGCCACCCAAGCTATAGTGGAGATGATATCAATAAAATCTTTTTGTGTCTTAAGATTTGGCCACCATGGTTCTTCAGATTTGTGTTTAGATCTTCAGATTTTTCTTTAGATCTTTTTGTGTCTTAAGATTTGGCCACCATGGTTCTTTAGATTTTCAATTTAAACTCTGTAAATCTTACAAAGTGAATATAAATTTTTTGTAAGCTTTTAAAATAATTTGCAAAAATATTTATAAACTTTTAAATGATACTTAATTAAAATATAAACTCTAATATAAATTTAAGATGTGGTTATCAAACTCTGCTCAACTTTCTTTTTCTAGTTCGTTGCAAGTCATTTCGTGAATAATAAAATGTGACATGCAAGGTGGAGCTGCATATCTTGTTTGATTTAGTTTTGAGAATTACCGTGTTTCATTGGAGGCATGTTCATATTAGTTTGTGAAACCGACTTGGTATTACAACTTACAGGTGGCTGTAGCTCACAAAGTCAAAGAAATAGCCTTACATGTCTTGGAGAATGAAAAAGAGAAAAGGACAACACATGACCAAGTACCTAGGAGGCTTGAGGATGGACTGTATCTGTCCAAAGACAGTTGGATGGAAGTTCTATAATTAAGCTCAAAGACCATTGGACTTTTTTATCAAGTCCCCAACGGTCATAAAGATGTTTGACACATGGAAGAGCAACACAAGGACTCTATAAAAGGCAGCAAGCTCTTCATTATCAAATACACAACAATATTGCAGAAAAAGATCAAGAATCTTAAATCTATCATATGCAATATCCATCCTCTCTTTATACTTTCTACATTCCTACACTAGATCTCCGAAAAATCTTTTTAGAAAGTGTTAAGTAAAGAGAAAGAAATCATACTCATATCACTCTGTAATTTTCAAGTAAGTTGTACTTGAAAATATTTGAAACTTGTTAGAAACAAGGTTGTAAGCTTGGTGAAGCTTAAGAATACACAAAGTGTAATCAACCTCTGTGAGAGGTTGATCTGCTTGATCATTAGTGAAATCTCACAAGTTTGTGAGGACTGGACGTAGCCATCTTTAAATGAACCAGTATAAAAGTTATGTCTCTCTCTCTCTCTCTCTCTCTCTCTCTCTCTCTCTCTTTATACTTTCCTTGTTTTTATTCTGTTTATATTTAAAGGTTTGAATTTTTGTCCTTGAGTTCGCATCCTCTCAGAGAGGTCAGTAATTCAAAAATTGATTAAAATATTTTTAAACGCGAAAATTCATATTCAACCCCCCTTTTAGTGATATTTAGCTCCATCAATTGGCATCAGAGCAAGGTTCTCTAGAAAAATTACATCTAACCGTGTAAGAGAAAAAGATCAAAAGAAAAAATGTCAAAAGCTAAGTATGTTCCTAAAGGAGGATCATCCAGCATACCTCCCTATTTTGATGGTACAGATTACTACCACTAGAAAAGGTAAGATGAGACTGTTTCTCATATCACAAGATAACAACATGTGGTCTGTTGTTGAAAACGGGGATCATGTCATCAGAATCAACAACACAGATGCAACCTTGGACGAGAAACCTCAAGCACAGTGGACAGCTGATGAAAATGCTAAGGTACTCTTAAACTCTAAAGCTCATTTATTTCTAACGTGTGCTTTGAGCAGGGAAGAATACGATAGAGTTGAGGAGTACAAAAACGCCAAGGAACTATGGGACACTTTAAAGATTTATCATGAAAGATCAAGCCACATAAAAGAAACAAGGATTGACATGGGAGTAAGATAATTCAAATTATTTGAAATGAAGGAAGAAGAAACGATTGATGAAATGTTCTCAAGGCTGACAATCATACTAAACAACTTGAGATCTCTTGGAAAGGTATACTCTGTTCAAGAGAGGATAAGAAAAATCCTAAGGAGTTTACTAAAAGAATGGAGACCAATGGTGACTGCCATCACAGAAGCAAGAGACTTGGCCAACATGAAGTTAGAGGATCTGGTTGGAACTCTAAGAGCTCATGAACCATTGTTGCTGGCTGACAAACCAATCAAAAAGGGAAAAATGATTGCTCTAAAATCAAGTCAAATAGAAAGCTCATCCTCCAAGAGGACTGAAGATGCCACAAAGAAGGAAAGCCCAGAGTATCCTCTATCTGAGGAAGAGGATGAACTCGCTCTGATTTCTAGAAGAATCCAGAGGATGATAAATCGTAGAGGACAAGACAAAAGATCTCCTCAAAAAGAAAAAACTGACAAAAGTCAGATTACTTGCTTTGATGCAACAAACTGGGTCACTACAAAACTGAGTGCCCTCTAAACAAAAGAAACTCAAGAAGATTTCCCTACAAAAACAAATCTACGATGATCACGTGGGATGATAGTGACGATTCATCCTCTGAGCAAGAAAAGGAAGAAGAGGCCAACCTCAGTCTCATGACAAAAACATAAACTGAAAAGGTAATCATATCTGAACTTTGTCCTACTTGTGAACAATTAGAAATAGAATTTGACAATCTTTTAAATGACTTAAACACTTTATCTCATAAATGTGGTTTTCTTAAAAATCAACTTTATGAAATAAAGAAACTCAATGAGAAACTTCAAGCTAAGAATAAGAAATACGAACAAATCATTCGAGACTTGCAGTTATCTCATGAGAAGTTGTTTGAGCAACAATCTATTTTAAACAAAAAAAATATCAAAATCCATCCTCCAGAAGAGGATACAGAAAAGGAAATTTTGAAAATAGAAGTTGAAGAACTAAAAAATGATATTACCAACTTTGTTAAATCCACTGATACTTTTCAAAAGATAATGGGATCCCAATCTGGAATCTTTGACAAAGCTGGTATTGGATTTAAAAGTTCTCAAAAACAAAAATTATATGAAAACTTTTTCATTCCAAAGAAACAAGAGGATAGGCCAAGATGCACCTTTTGCAAAAAATTTGGACATACTTTCAAAAGTTGTCATACCAAGAAAAAGGATGACAACATAAAGAAAGGATGTTCATTCTGTGGTAAACATGGGTATCATGATTCTGTTTGTTATCATAAAAGAAAATTCCTCTCAACAGGAAAACCTAACCAACAAGGACCCAATTCTATATGGGTACCTAAGTCACTATTAAACTCTAACACAGGTACATCCTCTAATCAACAAAAGAAAGCACTAGTTCTTGGACAGTGGCTGCTCAAGGCATATGACAAGGAATATGCATTGCTTTATTTCCTTGGAAATAAAGGATGGAGGATTGGTCACATTTGGAAACAATGATAAAGCTCAAATAAAAGGTACCGGTATCATTGGTAAAAATAATTCTGCCAAAATTGAAAATGTACAATATGTGGATGGTTTAAAATATAACTTGCTCAGTATTAGTCAACTAAGTGATAGCGGATTTGAAGTTATTTTTAAGCCTAATCTATGCGAGGTTAAACACTCATCCTCGGGAAGAGTTTTCTTTTCTGGTTTTAGAAAAAGAATTTATATGAGTTATATCTGGATGATTTGCCTACTAAATCTTGTTTTGTATCCATTGAAAAGGATAAATGGATATGGCACAAACGAGCTGGTCATACAAGTTTGAACACTATTTCTAAGTTGTCTAAATTAGAATTAGTTAAAGGTCTTCCATAAATTGATTTTGGGAAAGACAAAGTATGTGAAGCTTGCGCCAAAGGAAAACAAGTTAAAAGTAGCTTTCGCTCTAAAAATATTGTTTCAACAAATCATCTTCTTGAGCTACTTCATATTGACCTCTTTGGTCCTATCAAAACTCCAAGTCTTAGTGGAAAAAGATACAGATTTGTAATTGTTGATGACTTCTCACGTTTTACATGGGTCTTATTTTTAAAACATAAAGATGAAGCCTTTGAGGCTTTTCATCATTTTTGTAAATAGATCCAAAATGAAAGGTATTTTTTTGGAATACTCCACTTCGTCAAAAGGTTATAGAATTTATAATCTTAGGACTCAAACTGTGGAGGAATCCATGCAAGTTATTTTTGATGAGTTTGATGACTTGTGTTTAGAAAATATGGATAAATCTGAAGAAGATGAACCTTCATCCTCTAAAGTAAACAGTCCAAACGAAGAGGATGAATCTGACCCAACCTCTCAGCAACCTTCAAGAGGATGGAAGACAGTTACGCATCATCCTCCAGATCTGATCATTGGAAACACGGCTGATGGCGTAAGGACCAGACAATCTCTAAGAGAAAATGCAACCAACATGGCCATGATATCACAAGTGGAACCCAAAACGATTGATTAAGCAATTTGTGACAAATCATGGGTTGACGCCATGATGGAGGAACTGTCACAGTTTGAATGGAACCAAGTGTGGGATGTTTTACCTCTTCCACTTGAAAAATCCATCATTGGAACTAAATGGATATTTAGAAACAAACTAAATGACGATGGAGAGGTCATAAGAAATAAAGCAAGACTAGTGGCACAAGGCTACAACCAACAGGAAGGAATTAATTATGATGAAACATTCACACCGGTTTCTAGACTCGAAGCTATAAGAATCCTCCTAGCATATGCCACTCATAAAGGTATCAAACTATTCCAAATGGATGTCAAAAGTCCCTTTTTGAATGGTTTTCTAAATGAGGAGGTATATGTTAAACAACCTCCTGGATTTGTGGATGAAAAGAAGCCCAATCATGTGTATAAACTCTCAAAAGCTCTTTATGGATTAAAGCAAGCTCCTCGAGCTTGGTACGAGAGGTTGAGTTCTTTTCTTAAAGAAAATGGATTCGTAAGAGGACAAATTAATACCACTCTTTTCAAGAAAACTTTCAAAGAAGATTTGTTGATTGTTCAAATATATGTGGATGACATGATATTTGGATCCACAAATGAAAAGATGTGTGAAGATTTCTCCAATCTCATGCAAAGTGAGTTTGAGATGAGTATGATGGGTGAATTAAAATTCTTTCTTGGATTACAAATCAAACAACTAGAAGATGGTATTTTTATCTCACAAGAAAAATACACCAAAGATCTTCTCAACAAATATAACATGAGTTCAGCTAAGAGTATGGGAACTCCTACGCACCCATCCTCCATGCTTCACAAAGATGATGAACGAACTCCAATTTGTGAGAAAGAGTATAGAGGGATGATTGGATCCTTATTATACTGAACAGCAAGTAGACTTGACATAGTCTTTGCTGTAGGTCTTTGTGCAAGGTTTCAATCCTCTCCTAAAGAATCTCATCTTACAGCAGTAAAGAGGATTTTGAGATACCTTGTTGGCATAATCAATTTGGGAATTTCGTATAAAAAATGTTCAAACCTTGACCTCATAGCTTACTGTGATGCTGACTATGCGGGAGACAAAGTTGAAAGGAAGAGCACAAGTGGAGATTTCCAATTTGTTGGTAAATCTCTAATAAGCTGGTCATGCAAAAAACAATGTACCATTGCTCTATCAACTACAGAGGCTGAATACGTATCACCTGTACAATGTTGCTCACAATTGCTATGAATAAAGAACCAACTAAAGGATTACTCTCTAAGGTACGCAAAAATTCCCATCCTTTGTGATAATACAAGTGCCATAAATCTTTCAAAAAATCCAATTCAACATTCTAGATCTAAGCACATTGAAATTAAACATCATTTTATAAGAGATCATGTTCAAAAACGAGATATAGAATTGATTTTCATTGAAACTGAAAATCAGTTGGGAAATATTTTTACCAAACCTCTTCAAGAGGATCGGTTCAAAAATATCTTGGAAAAAATCTCCATCATTAATTTGTCTAAAATTAATTGATGAATTGCTTTAACCTTTGTACCATTGCTGTATTTCTCTTATTTTGTTTGTTAAATTTTTAATTGTCAATTCCTGCTGAAAGATCAAATCTGATCTTTAAAAATGAGACTAAAGTTTAGAGGATGGCAAGACACCAGAGGACACAGTGTCCTTTTTTGTGTAACTTCCTCTTGTCACGTCAGTCAAGGCATGCACGCACCTCCCATTCCATTGGCCAATCCATGTGGCACCATTTCCTTGTTCTACGCAAGCATTAAATGCTGTAACGGCTACAATTGTCGTCTCCCATCACACGTGTCTCACACGCCTGTTCTCACGCCGCTTGTCTCATCAATCATCATTACGTCCTCCTAGGGAACGGCTGCATCAACCGTCCCTCTCCCCAACAGATACTCCCATTCATCTTCTATCCTCTTTGCTTAATACTGCTTCTTCTTTCTCTCCTTTTCTTCATCATCATCCTTCAACCATTTCACAACCTAGAATCTATCTCCCTAATCATCGTTCTTCATATTTTTTTATTCACAAAAATGGCTCGTACTAAGTTATCAGCTAAACGCAAAATCACCACTCAAGATTACGAAGATATCCAAGATCATTACTCCAGCACGGAGTCTGATCATTATGAAGAAGAATGCTCCGACGCAACTCTAAATCAAGAACCTGTGTCTGTCACTCATCCTCCTGAGCCATCTGAAATCATTTTTTCTCCTTCCATTACTTTTAAGCCAACTAAACTTTCATCCTCCACCACATCCTCTACACCCATAAGGAGATCCTCACGAATTCTTTCTGGGGTTGTTTCATCAAGGAAGTCACTCTCTCAAGACACAACAATTCATGTTGTTGATTTAGATGATTCTGAATAGACTCTCTCTGCAGAGTCAACACCACTTCCATTCCCAAAAAGCCTAAAACACCGTCAACCAAACCATGGCCCTCACCATCCAAAAATTCTGCAAAAATCTCTCTATTTGATTCCCTTGACCTAGAGACAAATTATGTGTCCAAGTGGCAGAATATATCAGTGGTAAATGGAAAAATAATAGACCTTGTTGATCTGAAAGAAGGTGGTTTTAACATAGAGGAAATGTTTGATCAGCTTGGTTGGACATCTTTCCTTCGTATCAATGAATCTCAATACCCACGTCTTGTAAGGGCGTTTTATGCTACCTCAAATAGCTCAAGAGGCCTCACTGGGTTCAGCACCGTCCTGAAAGGAGTGCACATGGAAATTAATCCTACCACAATGTGACAAATCTTGGATATACGTGACGAAGGTGCTTTTTGTTTTTCTGAAAACTGGTATTCTCAATGTCAGATTACCCGAACCTCCGTCCTCAACAATACCCTGATTTCACCCTCCAAACCTCATGTGGCCTCAAACCTACTTCCAATATGTCGTATTCTTTACAACATCTGTATGCACTCTATCGTGCCCAGAGCCGACAGTTTTAAGAAGGTTATTGAGTTGGACCTCCTTCTCATCCATCATCTTATGATAGGAACTCCCCTTCATCTAGGCAACATCATATTGAGTTTCATGTTGAATGTTGCGGTTTTAGGTCGATCAGCCCCTTATGGCATGATCCTGACCAAAATATTCAAATTTTTCAAGCTTCCGCTGGATGATGAACCATCTCTTCAATTCAACAACACATTCTCCATGAAGAATGTAAAAAAAATGAGGCTCCAACCATCTGCCCCTGTAACATCATCATCTACTACTCCTCCTTCTCCAAAGAAAAGAAAAACTCACAAATCCTCCTCTACCACTCCACCACTAGAACCAGCATCTGCTCAACCTCCACTAGAGGATGCTCCCTCACAAATCATTCAAGATCTTGTTCTGTCATCTGATCCAACTCCATCTCCACTAAATAACTCTGTTGTTCCATCACCACCACTATCTCCACTGCTGCCAACTCCTTCCTCCCCATTTGCAGAAGTTCCTCATCTTGAGGATGCATTTGAAGCACCTCATCTTCAACTAATGGAGGATGGTGAAGAATTTCATATTGATCTAAATCTGTCATATCATCAATTCTCACCACAGAGCCCTTTTGAGGCTATGCCTTTGGTCTCTTCTCATGAGTTGCAAGAAATTGTTATGATCCCTCCAACTTCAAATCCTTTAGCTTTTTCTCCTCCTCCATCAACTAACTTTGCTTCCATTATTAAAGAACCATCTCAACCTCTACCTGAGGTTACTGGTCTGTTCAGTTCCCTTGATTCCTTCTTAGCTACAACTAATGATAATTCTTCTAAGGACAAGGCTGGAAGTTCACAGAATAAAAGCTCAAGCGTAAATGATCAACCCAAGGACTCCAACGCAAGCAAACGGACTAAGGAAAGGAAACATAATAAGCAGATGAGGCTCTTAAAGACCATTAGGAAGGACCAAAAGAAATTGATTCAAAGTTTCGATCGCTTCCAGAACACAATTGCTCTGTTTGGACTCATTCTTCAATGGGTTACCAAACATGTGGTTAATACGGTTGCTCCTGGAGATCATCCTCCTGAGCTCCCAGCCCAGCCATCTTCTGTTGTTCCTGTTTATTCTCCCTCGTCCTCATCTGATGAGCCATCCTCCTTTGAGTAGCTTTGTACTTTTTTTTTTGCTGCTGAAAAATTCAGGGGGAGAAAAATTATGCTGCTTAATGTTTTGCTGTTTTATCTGTGTTTGCTTAAGATGAATATTTTGAACTGCCTATGTTTTTGCTAATCAATGTTTATGCCATTTGATTAAACCTTTATATTATCATTAACATGAAATATCTTTGTGGATCTTCTTTATTATCTCTGTTTCAAATCTTTGGCATTTATTTTGGGGGAGTAATGTTTGTTAAAAATTTAAAAATGATTACTCATTTGATTCAGGGGGAGCATAAACATTAAAGAATTTTGTGATCATCAAAAAAGGGGGAGATTGTTGAGACAAAATCTCTCTCAAATGATTTTAATGATAACAAAATTACTTAAAGGATTATGATTGTGATTAATGACTAATATGTGCTCTTGAGTGTATTTATACTAGAAAACAGGTTATCCATCATGAAGACTAAAAGGAGAAAAATCTGACTTAATACCACCATGTTTGCAAACTGGAGGATGGGATAAATCTGTGAGAGGATGACCTCCTAAATGCATAATATTCATCAAGCACAATAACCATGATTTTTAATCATGTTGAGAAGTCAAAACAGTATCCAAGAATGATCAAATAAAGCACATTATTCAAAGAGGTCAGAAAGCAAATTGGAACTAGTACGAGGATGGGTAGTACTAGGTACGAGGACGACAAGTACTAGGTAAAAGGTTGGATCAGTTGTCACATCATTCTCAAAAGTTGAAACTGACCTGGTATTACAACTTACAAGCGGATGTAGCTCACAAAGTCAAAGAAATAGCCTTACATGTCTTGGAGAATGAAAAAGAGAAAAGGACAACACATGACCAAATACCTAGGAGGCTTGAGGATGGTCTGCATCTGTCCAAAGACAGCTAGATGGAAGTTCTATAATTAAGCTCAATGACCATTGGACTTTTTGATCAAGTCCCCAACGGTCATAAAGATGTTTGACACATGGAAGAGCAACACAAGGACTCTATAAAAGGCAACAAGCTCTTCATTATCAAATACACAACAATATTGCAGAAAAAGATTAAGAATCTTAAATCTATCCTCTCTTTATACTTTCTATATTCCTACACTAGATCTCTGAAAAATCTTTTTAGAAAGTGTTAAGTAAAGAGAAAGAAATCATACTCATATCACTCTGTAACTTTCTAGTAAGTTGTACTTGAAAATATTTAAAACTTGTTAGAAACAAGGTTGTAAGCTTTGTGAAGCTTAAGAATACACAAAGTGTAATCAACCTCTGTGAGAGGTTGATCTGGTTGATCATTAGTGAAATCTCACAAGTGTGTGAGGACTGGACGAAGCCATCTTTGGGTGAACCAGTATAAAAGTTGTGTCTATCTCTCTCTCTCTTTATATTTTCCTTGTTTTTATTATGTTCATATTTAAAGGTTTGAATTTCTGTCCTCAAGTTCGCATCCTCTCAAAGAGGTCAGTAATTCAAAAACTGATTAAAACATTTTTAAACGCCAAAATCCCTATTCAACCCCCCTTCTAGTGATATTTAGCTCCATCAATTAGAAATTTCTACTTTTGAATCTTGTCTTGATATCAAATTGTTGAGTTGAAATTATGATTTTACATTGTTTTCAACTTATTGGATTTGATTCAAATTGAAAATTTTGATTTTGGTGTGTTTTTGTTAATTGTGATTCATTAAATGTTGTTTAGAAGTCTTTGCCAATTTGACTGAAACTAAAATATTTCAAAAAACTCTTCAATCAAATTATATTTTCTTGCATAAAGTGTTATTGATTTTATGTTAATTGATTTCAATACTATCAAACTCACGATTTCGAATTCCAATAAGAATTTGTATGTGAGTCCAACATGTTTCAAAATATATTTATTCGTTGTGCGACTTGAAAAGTTATCAAAACTAATTTTATACGATCGAACTCTATTCAACCACCACTTCTAGAGTTCTTTTCAAACCATTTCATGAGTAACACAAGTATACACAATCAATTAATAAAGGGATAAGTAAAGATTGTTCCCAAGAGGATCGATTTCATTTAATTCATATAAATCATACAATCAATCAAATTAATTAGTGAGTGGAAAATGGGTAGCAATAATATTCATGAGTCAAAAAGAAAATAAGATTAAAACAAAGTTAATAAAAAGATTGAGGTATAATTGATGAAAGAGGTTGGATTTATGTTTACTTTGACTATTTCATTGTTACTAGAGATGTTGCGTGAAGCTGTACCACCTAAGTGCTTCTGACCTAGTGGTTCCTTTCAACAACACAATAATGAAGAATGAATGATAAGATTCCCTTAAGTCTAAGTTCTCGTTATATTGATTCCATAATCAGTTAACACATTAGTTTCACTTTATGGCTCTAATCCTTATGTCTAAGTGATTAGGTTAGTGAGATGTGTCTATTCACTACACTACCATATTATATTTTTTTAGAACCATTCACTAATCTCTTTCACAAATCAAAGAACTTACAGTGTCAAGCCCAAAATTAATATATGACAGTAAATCTCATGAACTTAAAGTATACAATCCTTCACAAGCATCGCATTTAAACATAACTACTTCATAACCAAACTCCACCTAAATCCAACACAAATAGTTTAGCTCATAGTGGACAAGACAAAGAACATACACAAAAAACAAAGGTATAGATCTGTAAGACCCTAAATTTCAAACTCTAATTTATGCAATTTTAGTATATTTGGTGTTAAATTGCTGAGACATTTAGCCAAATTTTAATTCATTTGGTGAATTAAATACCAAAAGCATATTTTATTAGAGTTTGTTTTATGGTCTTTATATATATATATATATATATATATATATATATATATATATATATATATATATATATATATATATATATTTAGATCCGGTTAAAATTATTCGTCGAAGAATAATTTATTATGTTGCGAAGAATTTAATACCGGACAATTTTGTTAAAAATATCTCTGGTTGCAGAAAATTTTACCTGTCAATTGAGTTGCAACGAGAATAGATATTTTTATCAAAATAGTTGAGAGGTGTGTGTGAGAGTTTTAGATATATTGTTGGTTGGGTTGATATATATATATATATATATATATATATATGTATGTATGTATATTGTTTTGAAAAGTAAGTGAAGGAAGGATTGGAAGGAAAAAAGTAAACATTTCCCTCATTGGCCATGAGATTTCTTCTTCTTTTTTTCTGTTTCGCGAGAAAACCGTGTTGGTGGGTTTTAAAACTGCCAAACACAAAACCTCACTTCTCAACTAGATCTAAGCTCCCATTCGAGAAGTGGTAGAAGGAAAAGTTGCTCCTTGCCACGCTACGGTGCCAGTGAGCCAACTTTGGAAGCGACGTCGCGAGCAAAGTTTTTACCGAAATTAATCGCGGTGCCGTAATCGGCTGTTAAAACAACCGTTGAGGTAAGGGCTCCTTCCAAATTTTTAGCTTGCATATAGGACTCTATATGTGTATTTGTGGAGGTTGATTTTGATGGAGTTTATATGTGAATTTGGGGAAAAGGAATTTAATGGGATTTATGTGAGTTGTGGAAAATAAATTTGGTGGTTTATATTTAACAATTTTGAGTTTTGATTTGGTGTGTTATGGTTGAAATTTTTGGAAAATAAATTTGATGGGTTTGAGGTGTAGTTTTGTGGGAAATGAATTTAATGCGTTTTATGGGTGAAATGATGAAATTGAATTCAATGGGTTTTGAGGTGTGGGTGGTGGTGAATTTTGTTTGGTGTGTTTGATGTATTCTTAATTAATATTATGAATGTTGAGATGTGTTTTATGTTTGAAAATGTGGGGTTTTGAATAAATGCAATTTAAGTGTGGATTTTGTGGAAAAATGAATTGATGTGGATTGGTGTGAATTGTGGGACTATGAGTTAAAAATGTTTGAGTATGCTCTGTGTTGAATTTGAGAAATCATTAGTGTTAAATGATCATTAAAAATGGGAAATTTTTTAATAGCTGCATTTACTTAATGGTTGTGGTGTTAGGAGTCAGAGTATGCTCATGCATTTCATAGTACATGGTGATCGGATGGGCCATGGTGATAGTGGTGACCGGATGGGCCACGGGATGATGCCATGTGAATTGTTGGTTCATCTTATCCTTACGGGGATTATTGCATCGTGCGGATCTGTGAGAGATTGCACTTTAGTAAATCGTGCTGGTCTGTGAGCGACTGCACCATGGTAATTAGTACTTCGGCCTGTGATAGGCGGTACAATTATGATTTACGCCCCTTCGAGGAGGGTTTGGGTGAAATTCCGAAATCATGTACATCGGCATATACGCATTTCATTAGGGTGCTTGGCACGCGAGTCATGTTTGATATATTATGATGGTTGTATATACATACTCGATTGTTGTTTGTGATTGTGCCGTATTTGATGTTTGTGATTAATTGACTTGGTGTTAAAAGTGTTTGAATGATTTTGATGTGTTTTCAAAACTGAAAATCTGTCATTTTTCCAGCTGTATTCGAATACAACAGGGTTGTAGTCGAATACAGATACGTTGTTTTGCCTCTGACTTGTGAATTCGCACTTGTATTCGGCTACGGGGATGTTGTAGTCGAATACATATATCAAATTTTTTCCACTGACTTTGCAATTTTATTCGAATACAAGGAGGTTGTATTCGAATACAAAAAGTGCAGGATTTTTCACTGTTTTCGCATCTGTATTTGAATACAAGGAGGTTGTATTCGAATATAGTAGTGTTGTTTTTGCTGTTTTTCGCATCTGTATTCGAATACGACAGTGCAGTGTGGTCCAAAACTTCATTTTTTTCAACTTGTTTATGCATGGTTGGCATATGAAAACCCTTTCTAGATGTATGTTAAGTTGAAAGGTGTTTTTGCGTATTTAAAATTTAAATGCTATGTGGTATTTGTTAATTTCGGTTGGTGACCCTTTACAATTTTGTGGAAATCTGGGCTTTGCCCTCATATGAGAACCAATGTTGTACTAAGGCGTGGCACAGCGATGGGTTGGTTTTGTGACTAAAAGCATTAGGGCTTGATGTCGCTCGTGGATTCTCAGTACCCAGTCACCCTCAATTAGATTAATGATCAGCTTAGGATTTTAATTAAGAATTTTCTTTATTTTCCCTTTCCCATTTCAAAGTTGTTGTTGTAAAAAGGGAACTTATGTATTCGAACAAACTATTTTAGTCGGTGTATATTTTACTTGGATACTTTGGATTTTTGTTCAATACCATTTCCGCTGTTTGTAATTAACGTTGACCTTTGTCGTGGTGTTACGACTCAAATATTTTATCCAAAAGTATTTTCTTCATTTATGGATTTAACTTGGTATTTTTATCAATTTATTGTAAAAAAGATACACTCGCGCTGTTAAAAATCGGGGTGTTACAAGATCCATTACAACTTAAAAGAAGTGAAATAGAAATAACCTATGTTGAATCACCAAAGAGAACTAGTGATCTATCAACCACTTGTTGCTCCAGTAGGTGTTGCATTACCTCGCTTAGCACTGATATGTATGGAAATAGAGGCTAGAGGTATGTGAAGAGTAGCAGCCTCAATCAAACCTAGGGAAGAGACCGTCTTATAGTTATATTTATACTCTCTCATTTTACATAGGCCAACCCTAAAATGGTAATGAAAGTGAAAAGACCTAAGGAATAAGAAATATTATTTGTACTTCTAATCTACACATGTCACCATGACTGGGGACCATGCATTTTGTCCTTTCTGCTAGTGTCATTTCTCATCATTTCAGCTCCAACTCAGCAATGCAAGGGTTTACAATTTTGCTTAAGTTTGACCATCACACACTGGTGTTACAACATCTTAGAGCACTAAACATGCTCCATCATATAGACTACCAAAATACATGAAATCTAACAAATAAATGCACAATGTTGTTCTTGACTCTAATTGTAACACCCCTTTTTCAGAGTCCAAAAAGAAGGGTGTCATAATAGTTGTATCAGAGTTGGTCAAGTTTTTCGAGAAATCTTTGGATAATAGGTCTGTTAAGCTTTTGTTGTGTGATCTTTATTTGAACTTGTTGAATTGTTTCTATATATATGAGCTTTCTTTTTAAATTTATTGTATTAGCATAGTGGGATAATTAAGACGAGTCTAACTAAAACAACAATATTCCATGTGAGTACTTTAATTATGAACGATGATATCAATCATATATATCAAAGATAGGTAGAAAGCATGATTGTTCAGCCAATTATGGTTTATAAGTAAGGAAGTATATTGAAAGATGTTGATACTTTCAATTCTTGAGAATATTTGATTGATTGGCATACCTTGTAGCTGGAGATAGAGATTTTCCTACAAATTCAAATGGTTCAAAGAGAATGTAGGAATCATAGAGAATCCAAGAGTGAGCCTAGAATAATTTGGAGATTATTTTTCTTGTGTGATTCAATATTTTGGATAATTTTATGATGATAACCTTAATTAGAGTGAGATAAGACCATGCTTGTATATGAGTTTTATAGATAGAAATTTTAATTCCACTAAGTTGGATCTTTGATTGTAAGTGTAGGTGATTTAGTATTTCATTCTAAGTAAGAATGATAACAAGTATGTGAAATTGAGTTAGTATGGAATCTTGAGTTGATGCTTAGAATGGGTTGAAATATTTGTGAGCATAAAGTTCAATGAACTTTGAAAATAGAATTATACCATTAGAACTGGTACCATCAATCAATAAAAAAATCATTGTAAACAAAATAGAAGCAATATTTTATTAAGGTAGTTTAAGATGATAATCAAGACATCTAGTTGAGGTTTGTTAGATTATATTGAGTCTAGATAAGAGTGTCTAAGGTCATTTAACTTGGACTAAGTTATGTGAAAGAAATGAGTTCTTGAATGAATAAAGGACTAGAACAGTAGGTGTTTGTATTGACAAGTTAGATGATTTTGACTATATTTGATTATATAATAGGAGTTAATCTTAAAGAAATGATTATGATATTTTTACCTCGAGAAATACATGTATATTAATGCTGTATCTTACATTTTTTTTTATTATTCTTAAGGATATTAAGAGTACAATTGAATGATTGAATGTCTTGAGTAGAAAAAGAGAACATGTTTTTGGCAAGTAGGATTAATCTTGGTTCGTTAGATATAAGAACTATATATTATTTTATTTTATTATTTATTTATTGAACAGTTTATTGAATGATTTGAACGTAATTTAACCGGTTGAACCAATTAAAGCACGACTAAGAGGTCTCGCCGCCTCGAATTCTAATCCGATTTTTAAAATATTGGTTTTCACTAAAAAATATTGAAACAAATAAAAGGAAAACATAAGCGAAGGAGACACACTCTTTGAAGTAGCTAAAATATCACTAGAAGGGGGGTAGAATAGAGATATTTGAGTTTTTAAATTTTCTTTTGAATATGTATCCTCTATGAGAGGATGAAGATCAGAGTATGGCAATTTAAAAACTTTAATAAACAGTTAAATATAGGGAAGAGAGTATAGAGAATGACACACCAAGATTTATACTGGTTCACCCAATGAAGGCTACGTCCAGTCCTCACAAACTTGCATGTCCTCTTTACGGACCTCTTTTTCAAAATGTATATTCCTAGCCTCACCAGGCTTACAATTCCTTTTTCTTTCAGATTACGGAAATTACCAAGTGTAGAACAACTTGCAAATTACAGAATAAATGATTAGTGATGATAGTATGATCTTTCTCTTTACAAGAACTTTCTAAGAGGATATTCTAAAAGATATAGTTTAGGACTATAGAAAGTGTAAAGAGAGGATGGGAATGATCTTCTTAGCTTTGAGAAAATTATTCTTTGTAAGTAGTTGTTGTGTCTTGAACTGAAGAGATCACTTCCATTTATAGAGTTTATGAACCTCTATCCATGAGCAAAAGGATTTGATGACCGTTGAAGACTTTGAGCAAATGTCAAAGGGTCTTGGTCTGATTTACAATAATGCCATCCAGCTGTCCTTGACAAAATGACTTTAGGAGGATAAGTTTGCAGTTCATCCATAGATAGGAGGTTCAACCTCTCTTGAAATACGGACAAGACCTTGTCTTTTTCCCTTTTCCTTTTCCAATGATTTTAGGGTCAGTCTTTTCAGGTTAGGTACCAGCTTTTTCCTTTTTGACTATTCCCTAGGTAAGAGGATGAATATTGATCTACATATCATCCTCTTATCATTAACTTTTAGCCTTGTTTCCTCTTTTTCTTGAATTGTTTCTTTCATAATTGTTTGTCCTCAATATTATCTTCTCTTTGTTATGACTTTGATTCATAGTTTATGTGATACCGTATATTCTCTTCTAAAAGTTTCATCGTCATTAATGATTCATCCTCTTGAATATCTATCCTCCACTTCAGAAATCATGTTGGATTAATTCAAATTCTTCTTCTTTTTATTGAGATGATGAGGAACCTGTTTCTTAATTAGAATACACTCAAGAACACATATTAGTCATTAAAACACAATCATAATCATTAAAATAATTTTGTTATCATTAAAACTATTTGAGAGAGATTTTGTCTTAACAATCTCCTCTTGTTGATGATGACAAAATTCTTTAGATTATGATTTTTAAATATGAGATTTTTATGAGATAAAATGTTTATGTTCCCCCTTAATCATAAGTGTAATAATTTCAGTTAAAAATAATTACTCCCCCTGAACATATGCCAAAGTTTTTGAAATAACAGATTTGAACCAGAAAGAGACTTCATATTACTGAAACTGATATTACAAAAAGTGGTTCAGAAAACATAAAACATAACAAGCATAAAACAAGAGGATTGAAATAAAGGTTTCAAAAAGTATCCTCTTGAACAAAAAGTTGACAACGGGACGATCATAATCTATCTCCCCCTAAATTTGTCAACCATCAAAAAACCGAATAATGTATGCAACTATTTGGACGGGGAAGATTCATCGTAGGAGGACGAGGTTGAAGGCCGAGGGAGGTCCGGTAGAGAAGGTTGGACAAGAAGCATGGGAGGATGGTGTCTAGGGGGAATCATGGGGATGAGATGTTTTGTGACCCATTCTAATAAATACCAAACTGAGTTATTGATTGTTGAAAAGATGCAAAACTCGTAAAGAGTTTTTTCTGATCTTTCTTGATTTTCTTGAGGAGCCTTAATTCTTTTTCAATTCGATTTGCTTCTGTCCTCCTTGCAGATATGGGATGAGGCTAGTCTTCAGGCATATTGTTGACACTACCGCTTTTTATGTGAGAGCTTGCTCCTTTATCTTGAGAGGAGTGGTCACTAGTTTTTGCCAAGAACGAATCAATAGAATTGAACTTTCCCGTAACCTCTGGAAGAGTAGTTCTTCAAGGAGCCTCATGAGTAGTTGTGGGAACAAGTGGAATTATTAGAGGAGGACGAGTTCAAGGAACATCAAAGGCAGTACTGACCTTTTGAGGTGATGGAAAGAGTTGAGACATAGTGAAGGAATGTTGAGGTTGTTGTTGGGTGCTGATTGGAGGATAAGGCGGAGAGAATAAGGTAGCTTGTAGATTTTGCAAAGTCTTTGCATGTTCTCCAGCTTGAGGGGACTCTTGTGGTGCGAACTAATGATAAGAGAGATTTAGGTCAAAGTATAGTTCTTCACCATCTTCCATGATTTGTAGGGGTATATCAAGTTGGGCAACCTCAGATGGAGGACAGACTTCTGTTGAGGGAGGACTGACACTTGAGAGAGTTGGAGAGTCATTGGTATTTGGAGAGTGGTGTGATGCAGAATCATTAGTATTACTTTGAGGAGTTGTCACATAATCAATTTGTTTTTCAAGAAGTTGTTGTTCCTGAACAGGGATATAGTTTTCATCTTTTGAAGGAGGATGCAGAGTTGATGGCTTGGAAATTTTTTTAGATAATTTTTGGATTCTCTTTTTGGTGGAGGATTGAGTAGTAGAGGATCGTTTTTTGGTTGGTGTGGGTACAGAGCTATCTATGGTAGGTTCCTTTGAGATTTTGAGCTTCATCTGGTTGACATTTCTTAACGAAAAAATATTGTTTTAGATAAACAAAATTTTCATCTTCTAGAGGAACTTTGAAGAATTTAAAGATCCTAGTGAGGATCATTCAATACGGAGCACACCTGCACAACCTTGCAGCATTCAGCATAAAATCGAAAAGAATGTTTCCTAGGTGAAGAGGAGTTCTAGATATGAGGTGGTGAAGTATCAAGAGGTCAAATTCAGTGACCTTCTCAAAACTCCCAGCTCGAGGTACGATAGAGTGAACACATATGTTATGTAGAATACTGCATATTCGGAGGAGGTTGGAAGCAGTCTAAGGTTTTGGTGGATTAATAAGTAAGCTTTGGAGGACAAAAGTTATGGTAATCTTGCACTCAGAATACCAAGCCTCAAATAAGCAATAGGAACTTTCATCACGAATGTCCAGGATTTGGCATAATGTTGTTGGAGTTATTTCCAAATGAACTTCTTTGAGTACCACGCTAAAGCAGGTATCTCCCTTAGAAACATTGGCCGCAGCATAGAAGACATTAACAAGCATGGGGTATTGGGGTTCATCAACTTTAAAGAAAGACGTCCATCCCAGTTCATCAAAAATTTCTTCAACATTGAAGCCTCTTTTCTTGAGGCCTTCTAGATCAATTGTTTTGCCATTGACAATTGATTTGTCCTGCCATTTTTCGAAGTAACGAGCTTCCAGATCTTGGGACACAAAGAGAGGAATTTTTTATGTTTATAGTGATGGTGAAACAGTGGGCCGTTTGGATGGTGAAACTGTGGAATTTTTGGATGAAACAGATTTGGGAGATGATTTGGAGGTGCATTTTTTTGGTATGGAGTCTTCAGACAGAGTTTATTCTAAGTCATCAGAAACCATAAGATGAACAGTTTCATTTGGTGTAGAAGTTTTGGATCATAGAACGCCAAACATTATCCTAGATGTCCGTCTCACATGAGCAGATGAAGAAGTTTTTGATGAAGATAAATTTTTTGATTTAAGATGAGGATGAGCGGAGGTGAGGACAGGGATAGTGGACGTGCACAGAGGAGGATGAACAATGTTCACAGGTTCGGGTTGAAGTATTTTTTGAGAGAGATCTTCCCCTTAGGATTCATTTTCCTCACTTGAATAATCTTCATAATTTTCTAGGGCGTTTTCAGAATTTTTTCGTTTTGAAGAGAGTTTGGTTCTAGCCATTTTTAGAATTTGTTAATGGTGATAGATAGAAGAATTTTAGAAGGGTTGATTTTGAATTTGAAAGAGGAGCTTAGATATAAAGTTGTTGGAGGTGGAGGAAGGAGTGGGTAGTCATGATTGGATAGGCTGACTAGGTGGCAGTTTTTTGCACGTTTACACACCTAGCCGTTACATCATTAGATGCTTGAAGACAGATTAGGCAGAGGCGTGTAGGCAGTCGAAAAATCAGCAACGGGAAGCGCGCATGCAGATAAGAGAGATTACCAAAGTGATCTTTGGTTTTTCCAAGGAGGAGGATGGATGTTTAACAGAGTTGCGCATCCTCTAACTTTTAGAGGAGGACTTATGACTTTCAGTAATAAGGGTTTTGACAAATTTAACAAATTTAATTTTAATGCTTTTAAAGCAATTAAACATTTAATATTTATAATCTATTTAATGCAATTTAGAAATTTTTGACATGTTGATGATTGAGAATTTTTCCAAAATTGTGTTAAAACGATCCTCCTGAAGAGGTTTGGTGAAAATATCAGCTAATTGATTTTCAGTTTCAATGAAAACTAATTCAATATCCCCCTTTTGAACATGATCTCGTATGAAATGATGTTTAATTTCAATATGCTTAGATCACAGATGATGGGTATTTTTGCGTACCTTAGAGAGTAATCCTCTAGTTGATTCTTTATCCATAATAATTGTGAGCAGTACTGTGCAGCTGATACGTATTCAGCCTCTGTAGTTGATAAAGCGATGATACATTGTTTTTTGCATGACCAACTATTGAGAGATTTTCCAAGAAATTGGCAAACTCCATTTGGGCTCTTCCTTTCAATTTTGCCTCCCGCATAGTCAGCATCACAATAAGCTACAAGATCAAGATTTAAGCATTTTTTATACCAAATTCCCAAATTAGTAGTGCCAACAAAGTATCTCAAAATCCTCTTTATTTTTGTAAGATGAGATTCTTTAGGGGAGGATTGAAACCTTGCACAACGACCAACTTCAAAAACTATGTCAGGTCTACTAGCAATTAAGTATAATAAGGATCCAATCATCCCTCTGTACTTCTTTTCAGATATTGGAGTTCCTTCATCATCTTTGTGTAGCATGGACGATGGGTGCATAGGAGTTCCCATACTCTTGGCTGAACTCATGTTATATTTTTTAAGTAGATTCTTTGTGTATTTTTCTGGAGAGATGAAGATGTCATCTTCTAGTTGTTTAATTTTTAAACCAAGAAAGAATTTTAATTCTCCTATCATACTCATCTCAAACTCACTTTGCATGAGGTTGGAGAAATCTTTACACATCCTTTCATTTGTGGATCCAAATATTATGTCATCTACATATATTTGAACAATTAACAGATCCTCTTTAAGAGTTTTCTTGAAAAGTGTGGTATCAATATGTCCTCTTAGAAATCCATTCTCTTTTAGAAATGAAGTTAACCTCTCGTACCAAGCTTGAGGAGCTTGCTTTAATCCATAAAGAGCTTTTGAGAGTTTGAACACATGATTAGGCTTCTTTTCATCTACAAAGCCAGGAGGTTGTTTAACATATATTTCCTCATTTAAGAAGCCATTCAAAAAGGCACTTTTTACATCCATTTAAAATAGTTTGATACCTTTATGAGTGGCATATGCTAGGAGGATTCTTATTGCTTCAAGTCTTGCTACAGGTGCAAATGTTTCATCATAGTCAATTCCCTCCTGTTGGTTGTAACCTTGTGCCACTAGTCTTGCTTTATTTATAGTGACTTCTCCATCCTCATTCAGCTTGTTTCTAAATATCCACTTAGTTCCAATGATGGATTTGTCCAGAGGATGGGGCACAAGATCCCATACTTTGTTTCTTTCAAACTGTGACAGCTCCTCCATCATGGCGTCAACCCATGATTTGTCACAAATTTCTTGATCAATCGTTTCGGGTTCAACTTGTGATATCATGGCCATGTTGTTAAGATTTCTATTTAATGATTGCCTGGTCCTGACTCCATCCTCGGTGTTTCCAATGATTAAATCAAGAGGATGATGGGTTACTATCCTCCATCCTCTTGGAGGTTGCTGAGAGGTTGAATCAGGATTGTCCTCTTCATTTGGACGGTGTGCTCTAGAGGATGAGTGTTCATCTTCTTCATATTTATCCAGATTTTCTAAATACAAATCATCAAACTCATAAAAAATAACATGCATGGATTCCTCCACATTCTGGGTTATAAGATTATATATTCTATAACCTTTTGACGATGTGGAGTATCCTGTTCCTTTAATTTGAGCTTTATCATTATTTCCAAAAGTGACATATCCTCCATCTTTTATTACCAAGGAAATAAAGCAATGCTTATCCTCTGTCATATGTCTTGAGCATCCACTGTCCAAGAACCAAGGCTTTCTTTTGTTGATCAAAGAATGTACCTATGTTAGAGTTTAAAAGTGACTTAGGTACCCATATGGAATTGGGTCCTTGTTGGTTAGTTTTTCCTTTTGTAAGGATTTTCTTTTTGTGATAGCAAGTAGAGTGATGGTGCCCATGCTTACCACAAAATGAACATCCCTTCTTGATTGTGTCAGCTCTTTTCTTGGCATGACAGTTTTTGATGATGTGTCCAGGTTTTTTGCAATAAGAACATTTTGGTCTATCCTGCTATTTTTGATGTAGAAAAAAAATTTCGTATAATTTTTGCTTTTGAGAGCTTTTGAATCCAATACCAGCCTTGTCCAAAATTCCAGATTGAGATCCCATAATTTTTTGAAAAGTCTCAGTGGATTTGACAAAATTGGTAATGTCATTTTTAAGTTCTTCAACCTCTAATTTTAAATTCTCAGTTTCTATATCCTATTCTGGAGGATGAATATTGATATTTCTTTTGTTCAAAATGTTTTGTTGCTCCGACAATTTATTATGATATAGCTGCATGTCCAGAATGATTTTTTGATATTTATCATTCTTAGCTTGAAGTTCCTCATTAAGTTTCTTTATCTTATAAAGTTGATTTTTAAGAAAACCACATTTATGAGATAAAGTGTTTCAGTCATTCAAAAAATTGTCAAATTCTATTTCTAGTTTTTCACATGTAGGACAAGGTTTGGATATGATTACCTCTTCAGTTTCTGAATTTGCCATGAGGCAGATATTTGCTTCTTCCTTTTCATGTTCAAAGGATGAATCATCACTGTCATCCCATGTAGCCATCATAGATTTGTTTTTGTAGGGAAATCTTCTTGGGTTTCTTTTGTTTAGAGGACATTCAGTTTTGTAGTGCCCTACTTTGTTGCATCCAAAGCATGTTATCTAGCTTTTGTTAGATTTTTTCCTTTGAAATGGCTTTTTGTCTTGTCCTCTTCGATTGATCATCCTCTGAATTCTTTTTAGAGATCAGAGCGAGTTCATCCTCTTCTTTGGATAGAGGACATTCAACGTTTTCTGCTTTTATGACTTCTTTAGCTTGCTTGGAGGATGGACTTTCAATTTGATTTGTCTTATGAGTAACCATTTTTCCTTTCTTACATGGTTTATCTGAGAGCAACAATGGTTCATGTGCTCTAAGTGTTCCAACGAGATCTTCTAATTTCATGGTGGCCAAGTCTTTTGCATGTGTGATGGAAGTCACCATTGGTCTCCATTCTCTAGGTAGAATTCTGAGAATTTTTCTTATCCTCTCTTAGACAGAGTATTCTTTCCCAAGGGATCGAAGATTGTTCAGTATAATGGAAAGTCTTGAGAACATCTCGTCAATTGTTTCTTCCTCCTTCATTTCAAACAATTCAAATTCTCGTACTCCCATGTCAATTCTTGCTTCCTTTGCATGACTTGATCCTTCATGATGGATCTTCAAGGTGTCCCAAAGTTCTTTAGCACTATTGCATTCTTCAACTCTGTCATATTCTTCCCTGCTCAAAGCACACGTTAGAAATAAATGGGCTTTAGAGTTTAAGAGTACCTTAGCATTTTCATCAGCAGTCCATTGTCCTTGAGGTTTTTCGTCGGAGGTTGAATCTGCACTATTGATTCTAATGATATGATTCCCATTTTCAACCACAGACCACATGTTGTTATCTTGTGATATGAGAAACAATCTCATTTTTCCTTTCCAATGGTAGTAGTTTGTGCCATCAAAGTAAGGAGGTTGGCTGGATGAACCTCCTTCTGGTATATAGTTAGCTTTTGACATTTTTCTTTTTCCTGATCTTTTTCTCTTACACTGTTAGATGTAGTTTTCAAGAGAACCTTGCTCTGATACCAATTGAAGTAGCTAAAATATCACTAGAAGGGGGGTTGAATAGAGATATTGGAGTTTTTAAATTTTCTTTTGAATATGTATCCTCTATGAGAGGATGAAGATCAGAGTATGGCAATTTAAAAACTTTAATAAACAGTTAAATATAGGAAAGAGAGTATAGAGAATGACATACCAAGATTTATATTGGTTCACCCAATGAAGGCTACGTCCAGTCCTCACAAAACTTCTTTTACTAAACTTCTTTGCTTCTTTGACTAAACTCCTTCTGGTATATACTTAGCATGTGACTATTGTTTTCACCTTTTCTGTTACTAAACTTCTTTGCTTTGTAAAAAAATACTTTTTTGGCTTAACTAAACTTCTTTGTCTTCTAAACTTAAATATATCTTTTAGTTAACTTTTAAGTCACTCACCCTTCCTCAATAAATTTGTTAACATTAATCTATTGTCATAAATGTGTTCCCCTTACCTTCTCAATCAATTTGTAACATAAATTTTAAATAATCAATTCATTCATCATATTTGTTAACTGAATTATTGTTTATTTTAAACCAAGTATTGCATTCATCCTATTTGTTAATTCATCGATTTTTACCATATTGCGATGGCCACAATTTGCATTGCCAGTTTGCCACACACAATATTGCATCAATCTTATATAAAATCACAGTAAAAATTTAGAAGAGTTTGCATTTAAGATTCTTTGTAATTTCTTGTAGCATCAAATTTGTTAGTTTAGATTTGTGGTTATCAATTTCAAGTCTCTATTGAGATTTGCCAATTTAGATTTCTTGCATTGAAGAAGTATAATTGGTGTTCTCTTCAATTGTCAAAAAAGACCAACAATGTTGGGTAGCTACCATGGTAACGTTACCTAATTTTTCAATTAATTATTTTTTGTGATAGTTGTTGTGTAAATGTGAAGGTAGTTTAAGTAAATGAAAAAAAATGGTGGATTCAACATCCAAATGATTGTTTGTGGGCGTTTATGTTGCTAGAGGGTACGATATATAAATTCTTTACTATGTTAAACATAATTTGATTAGTGAGCTAATGGACAACAAAATAAATTTAAGCAAACCCGTGATACTAAAATAACTCTACTAATTTATTTTTATGGATGTTAGTTTTTTTCAATTTCATTATGTATAATTTAGTATAATAAACTAAAACTTAAATCTTCTGTGATATTATTAAATATATAACAATGCAAATAGGATTTGTGTAATTTGTACAAATAGACACCTTAATTATAATTATGGAATATATTTCATTGTCATACCACAATTTTGTTAAACTTCTAACATTTTCGAGCCTCAATTGTCATTTTTATTTTTGTAAATAGTTTTCACAATTTTAAAGTTTTCAATCTCTTAGTAAAACACACTGACAAGTAATTATTTCTTTCACTAATTCTTTAGTTCTTCAACATCGAAATTATTTTATATATCTTAAAATTTAACCTCTAACATGTTGATAGTTTACAACATATCTATTTAAAATATGATTTTTCACTCAAAATAAATAAACATTTTTAACTTTCCACACAATTTAAAAAAAAAAAAATCATTTTCATAAAAAAAAAA
>JBBPBP010000003.1:21883018-22004783 GCA_037974735.1 Cicer chorassanicum
AAAAAAAAAAAAACCAATGCGCGGGTATACATCTATTTTGCGATAAATAGCGATCCATCCCCTCTTGCTTTCTTCACCCTGCGCCTCTCTATTCGATTTAAGTATGTAACTTCTCTCTATTCTTTTCTTCTATTTTTATTCTTTTCCCCTTTGTTTTCTTTCTTATTGTCTTAGCTTAGTTTAATAAATTATTTCATTTTTATTCAGTTAAGGCACATTAAATTCAACCTTGATCACTCAAAAGAGTAGTGAATTAAATTAAGAGTTTTTTGAACAATTTTCTCTTAAAAAAAATTACAAACTAACTTTAATTTGAGAAATCCATAACTCGCTATGCAAACTAGACCATTCCCGAAATGATGTTCATGTACACTCTAGGTTAGAGGAAACTTTCAATTATCTTGTTTTACTTTGATTCAAGGCTTGTTGTTTAAAATTTAAGTTGGTATAATCATTATGAATTGCTGAGTCAAGGGATTTTTAAAACAAAGCTTTTATGCTCTTGATTTGAAACAAAAATTATGTTGGAACTCATGAACCTTTAGTTTCTATGAAATTTCTTAAACTCTGTTTGAAATTGATTTAAGCTTAGAATTTCTATACTTACACTTATTTGAAGCATACAAATATATCTACCAAAATGTATTTTAAAACAAACCTTACCTTAACCTCTTTCTATATATATGAATTTGGAGATATTATTAAACTTTCAAAGGTACTATATTTTTGGTTTATAAGCATAGTCATGAAAGATGTAGTTGTGTCTTGAGTTATTAGGTGATATTGGAGCACAAAGAAGTAATTGTCAAGAGATTTAGGAAAGCTTTGAGGTTGAGGTAAAGGGTTATGCTAATAATAAGTTTTGATGAGCTCAAAAAATGTGATGTTTGTAATATATTTTATTAGTCATAATTAGGTGATTGTGTGGCATTATGTTTGCTATGTTTTTTATTGATTGAATCTTTTAAGTAAGTCTCAATTATAGAAATATACCTTGAATTAATATAAGTATATGAAAATACTATTTTGACTACACTTAAATAACTATGTTACTATTGAGTAATTGACAAATGTTTTCAATTAATTTTAGATTATTAGTTCTTAATATTATTTTGAATAATTTATACCTTAAGGATAAAGTTTTGAAGAAAATTATTTTATATGATTTTAATTTATTTATGATAGGAAAAATTATTACAAATTCTTTTCTTTTGAAAAGGTGTTTTTAACTATTTTACTCAAATTAATTTAAAGAGATTTGTCATAAATTGAAGTTTGTGGATTATGTATCTTACCTTAAAAAAAATTAAAGTTGAAATATGATTGAGTGTTTGTGGTGAAATTAATTAAAGTGGAGCTGATTTCTCGTAAGTTGTGTTATGAGGATTAATTTATTAAATAGATTGTTGATAAAGATAATTTAAATAAAATATTGGCAGAGCTGATCACTTTACTAAAGAAAAAAATATATTATTTCTTATAGTACAATAAAGTCCATAAGATTAAGGATAGATTTGGCTAGGTTGAGTACATATCTCATGGGATCACCGGGTTTCAAACTCCTATCAATTGTCATTGATAGTTATGAAGTGAATACAATTGTCACAAGAAAGAGAATTTAAATTGTGACTCTTTAAAATTTGCACTTTAATATTATTTTTTAGGATAAAACTTGAGAATGTTATATCTGTATGATGAACCTACTCGTGCTTTGAGAAGATTCAAGAACCTACTCGTGTTTTGAGAAGGTTCAAGAACAAAGTTATATTTCAAGTTGATAGTAGCGTAATTATGTGAAATAACAGAATAATAAAAGATAAGGGTAGAAAATCACACAAAAGAAATATCCTGATCCGCCCAACGTGGGCTAATCCAGTCCTCACAATTTATGAGATTTTCACTTGTAAGTTGAGCAACCTCTCAATTTAATCTTCTTCCTTTAGTCACACTTGACTATACACTTGTATTTTCTTAGCATCAACAGGTTTTTACAAATCGCTATAGTTTTCTCTCAACTAGACAAATTTGATGATGTTTACAACAAGATGATAATGATGATTTGTTTTAGATTTGATCATAACACTATTATTGAAATAGGTTGAACTAAGAACACACTCAAAAGTTTGATCCTAAAATTTATGACAAAGAGCAGTAATGTGCTCTTGGTAATTGAAGATAAATTTGAAAGCTTTACATTTAATAAAGTGAAATATGTTTGATTGTAGTCTCTTAGAGGTTGCAGCTGGAAACATGTTATATTTATAGACTTAGGAAGGCTCATTGTTGTTGTAAAGGACACATATAACTATTGGGCACATGTCCCAAGGTGTTAGAGTATGTTGCTTAAACATCCTTTGCAATCTGGGTAAACGTCATCTTTTTTCTAGGTAATCATCCTCTTCTTTGAGGATGTTTATGATCATCCTCTTCTTTGTAGGAAGATGTCCACATCAGTATGAAAACATCCTATTATGTTATCAACACGATAGATTAGCTTGATCATTCTCTTGACAGCTTGAGACAGCTTGTCATGAGTTGTAAAGTAGGATGTGTGAGCTTACAATGAGTTATCCTTTGTACTTGTAGTGTAGAACATTCTCTTCTCAAAGTCCTCA
This sequence comes from Cicer chorassanicum, assembly GCA_037974735.1. Lineage (NCBI taxonomy): Eukaryota > Viridiplantae > Streptophyta > Magnoliopsida > Fabales > Fabaceae > Cicer > Cicer chorassanicum. The sequence continues at coordinate 21,885,634 of JBBPBP010000003.1, forward strand.
TGTATGAATGTCCTCAACTCTGAAGAACATGCATGAGTATGACTAAAAACAAAATTCATAAAGAGTGGATTTGTCTTTGCACATGTGAACAATGTCAGTTTATCCCTTTGGCAATATTCTTTTTGTTCTTTGTGTCATATGAGAATGTTCTTTTGTACTATGGCCCACATTCTTTTTTGTTTGATCAACAAAAGCAGTATTCTTTTTGTCATTTATGTCTTGATTTTCATCAATGAATATCCTCAATTCCTCAATTAATGAAACTGATGATGAATACTTCCAATTTTGAGGGTGAAGAACATGTTCACAGATGAGTATGTTTTAAAAATTTGTTTAAGCTTCACAAAAACCTATCTTATAATTAATACACTCAAGAGCACATATTATATCACTTAATAAAATCATAATGAATTATATCTTTGTCTAATTAAAATTTGTTATCACTAAAACATCTTTATCAAGGGATTTTGCCTCAACAAGCTACTCTAACTGGGGGAAATCGTACTACCCAACACGGTGAAACTAGGTATTGTAGAACTATCTAGAATAAGGTGCAGCGCTCGGGAAAAAATGATTGGAGTACGTATTGAATATCTTCTCATTGCAAAAAATATTGTTATGGTTGCCGAAACGAACTTATGCCCATGTTGAAATAGAAGTCTCCCTTGAGTAGGTTTAATAAAGATACTACTAATAAATTGGAAAACTAACTTTTGTGGATAATTGTGACAAAGTGTTATATTATTTCTATTTGACTAACTTTTGATAAGTGATGATTTGTGTGTTTCTGATTAATTGATTTGTGTGATTAATCGATCTTATTGGATTATTTGACTCTATATGATGATTACATGTGATTGTATAATATATTGTGTGTAAACTTGTGACTCCATTACGATGGTAACTAGTGTATGAGTTGAAGTAAAAGTGAATGTCACGAGAAGAGAGGGTTGAATTGTGACCCTTTTTAAAATTTAGTTCCTGCACTATATTATCCTCTCAAGTTGTCTTTGGAGTGAGTATGAAATAATCATCCTCTTATTGAGGGTGATCTAAAGAAGAATAATATGAGTTTGAAATATGTATGATAAGTGTGCTAATGGTATGAATAAAAAATATATAAAGAGAGTAGAGCTTAAGAAGATTCATACACAGAATTTATACTGGTTCACCTAATATAGGCTACTCTAGTCCTCATAGCTTTGTGAGATTTTCACTAGTGCTCAGAAACTCGTCCTCTGATCTACACCTTTTCAACTATGTATTTTCCTAGCCTCACCAGACTTACAAAACTGTATTTTTACTAGCCTCAACAGGCTTACAAAATAACTCAAGTTTATATCAACTTGAGGATATACAAGCAGTAATGTGTTTGATTTGTTTAGGATCAAATTACAACTTTCTAAGATAAGATAGTGATGTGAAGTTTTATATAACACACCCAATAAAAATGATCCTCAGATATGTTTAAGTTTGGAAGAGTGTGTAGAATGAAGAGAATGATGATAAGCTTGAATAACTTAGATGTTTTCTTGTAGATGATTCTCTTGATTTTTGAAGATTAATACTTCTCTATTTATAGTTGCCTTTGGAGCTTCAAACATATGGGTTTGCAAAATAAGTTGTTGGAGACTTTGCTAAGTTTCCTTAGACTTGTCTTTATTTTCAAAATTGTCATTTAGCCTTTATCCTCCTGCTAAGTATGCTGAGAGGATGACAGTAGTGGTCCATCCTCGGATCTGATTTGTACGAGGATGAAGTTTTCATTAACTATGATGTGACTTATGCTTTTTGACTTTTTTTCTTTCCCAACAACTATAGTGTCTTGTTTTATGAGTCAAGGACATCAATTTTTGTACTTTGGTACTTTTACTCATTTTTCCATGTACGAGGATGAATAGACAACAGAAGTTCATCCTGTCTTCTACGTTGTTTATCCTCTTTCATAGAGGACATAAATTCATCCCTTTTTAGTATTGTTTATCCTTTGACATAGAGGACATAAATTCATTATCTCTTTAGTATTGTTTATCTTTTGACATAGAGGACATAAATTCATCCTCTCTTCAGTGTTGTTTATCCTCTGCGTCTGTCCTCAGATCTGATTTAAGTACAAGGATGGAGTTTCTATTTTATTGAGTCTTGATGTGATTGTTGCTTTTTGTTTTCCATTTTCCAACCACTTTGATTAGTGTGCTCTTTATGTCAAGTACTTCACATTTTTGTACCTTTGTACTTTTATGTATGTGTCAAATTTGTTATGAGGATATCCTCTGCGTCTATCATCATCTTGAGATTGTATTCATCCTCTAATGTACCTGATTTTAAGGATGTTCATGGATGATCATCCTCAAATCTATGTAAGTCTTTGAGAGATGATTGTATGTCTTTCTTTCCAATATGTGACGGTTGGAATTTGGTGTAAACATGTTGACACACCTTTTCTACTTGTTAGGTAACCTTCTAGAATATAATTTGTAAAAGAGATTCTTATTATCCTCTTGATCTATTATTGATGAAAAGGTTCTTTCTTGTTTCCAATACCTTGAAAATCATGATTGATGTGTTTGTCTTACTTCAAAGGCTTTTGTACAAATTTGAACAATGCTGGCATATTGTTTTTGCATTGTTCACATAAGACCTCCTTTTTATATATGAAAGAATGATTTTTTCGAGAGTCCATCCTCAGGTTATGTTAAGTGTGAGGATGAAAATTCTTGTCTTCCACATAAGATTACGTGATTGATGTGATGTCACTTCTATGTTTACTTTTGGTAAACCTTCAATAGTGTGAACAACTTGTCAACTTTTGTCCTATTGTACTTTTATGACAAATACTTTTTCAATAATTGTGAGACGAAAATTTTGATAAATATTTATCCTCGGATCTAAGATTGTGAAGAATATTCATCCTCGGACCTGAGATTGTGATGAATGTCCATCCTCGAGTTTATCCTCGGATGTAAGATTGTGAAAAATATTCATCCTTGGATCTAGATTATTCATCCTTTAATTTTAATATAGACACATTTTGACCTATAGTTTTTTTTTTGACTTCTTCCAAGAGATTTTTATACACGCATCCTTATATGCACGCATCCTTTAATTCATCCTTATATGCACGCAAAATATGAATAAGCATAAACACATAATCATAGTAATAATGGCATGAGATCATAACCACTATAATTTACTTTGACTCCAAAGTTTACCCTATTTCCAAAAAGCCTTTATTGTGTAATTTATGTAGCTATAACCTAAGCTACAACATGACCTTAATGATTGATTATCAAACTTTAAAGCAAGCAAGTCATAGGTCCTCAACCCTTTTTCCATAACAATCTTGCAGCCCTGAAGTTCAAACCTCACCAACTGTGAACACCCTCTGGCAATCTCAATCAACCCCATGTCATCAAGGTCACCACAGCTACTAACAGACAAGGATTGAAGCCTATGGAAAAGGGCAATTCCATCAAGCTGTGACCCAATTGCCAAGCTAAAGTGCTAAACCCTTGAAACCCGACCCAACTTAACAACCCTCAGATTGGGGTATTTTTAACTTATCTTCAAAGAAAAACTACTCTGAGTGACATTTTTACAAACATCTAGAACCAACTCTTCCAAAAGGGAAGCCCAGAGAACAATGCTATAAGCGTCGCACGGCTAACCCTAGCATCCTCTCCGACCAAACCCTCTTCCTCTCTACGATTCGAAAACGACGACGTATCTGCAATGTGAAGGAGTGAGATTTTGGGACAATTGGAAGGGATAGCCAACAGCGTTTCATTACAAAAGAGAAGAGAAAATAAGAAATTTTAGGTTGATGGAGTAGGAAAACGACAGAAATGGAGAAAGAGAGAACACCTACTTTATTCATCTCTTCTTCACCCGCGTGGAGAGGGTAACGCAGAAAACAATTCCATTGGAGAGAGACTACGATGGAAAATTCCAAAATATATTTGAAATTGTTTAATAGTTATATTAATGTAGTAAAATTAAATAACATTTGGTCAATGTCAAGTACTTGCAATACTTTGAGTTTAATTCAAACCAATGCATCTTTTAAGTTATCAAAAATTACGATCTTTTTCAACGGTTGTTTTCTTTTACCAATTGGTATGAGTTTTTCTACAAATAGAGACATTTTAGATGTAAAAAAAAAAAACGCAGCTTTCATGTTACATGAATCAAATTTATGTCTAAAATATTTTTTTGAGTCATTTCTTCTTTTCTATAGTGCACGAGTGTAAATGAATGAACTTTATTATGTAAACTATCATTGACCGATAGGCTTGATGTGAATGTGCAATTCACTTCAAGGATTCCAAAGTATCCTGAAGAGAATTCGCCGGTTAACCCGTTTGCATCCAATATATATAGATTGGTGGTGCAAATCGAACCTATAGATTAATGTGATACACATTTAGAATTTATTTGTGCAACTTTCATCATCATCAATTTCATCATCTTCTTGTTCAAGATTTGCAGCATACCTCCAACAAAATATCCAACAATGTTTAGGTTCAATTTATTTGTTATTAATTAATAACTGCAATTTTAAAAGAGATGAACACTCGCATAACTATTTATTCATGACCATGGTGAAAGATACACAATTATATACATGTGTTTCAAATATATGCAAACATGATATAAGTTTAAATGTTCATTCTATGTGATTATGATAGTTTACGAAATTTACATTTAAATTTATTTTGATGCATGCTTGTTAGTTTTAAGTTTTCCTATAACATGGATAAATTTAATACTATAGTTTTCCACCATCAGAATGATTCAAAAAATGCTAGATAGTTATTTTGAAGATCCAAACTTTTTTCTTTTGGAATCAAACATGTTTGAAAGTATATGTTTGAAAGGTATACAATTGAAAAGTTTGGTGAAGAGTTGTGTTGTTTAATGATAGGTTATGATTGTATCATTGTCAATGAAATCCTTGTTTTCTTTATTTAGGTAGAATATTTATCCTTTTTCATACCAAATATATATATATATATATATATATATATATATATATATATATATATATATATATATATATATGTTTATGTTAGATTTAGTATGTGGTATTAGATCAACACATGCACGTCTTAATTTAGGACCAACTGTTATGAGATTATATGTTAATTTAGGCTAGTGAACCTTTACTATTATTATGGAATTTGGGCGAATTCCATTAGACGATATGTGAATACTCGATGCATGCCAAATATTGTAAGGATGACGATGAAGGCGTAGTAGAGTCATGACTTGGACTAGTAGTCAGACACTATTGGCTTGAATGCCACTGGTGGGTCTTTAGTACCCTGTAGTCACCGAAGGGTTTTGTCTATGTTTTCAGAAGGATAAATGTGTATTTTGTAGAACCATTATTGGTCTAAAGTTTTGTGTTATGTGGAACTAAGGTAAATGTTGGATTATGTTGTGTTATGTGGTGAAGTTGTTACTTTCTTAATGCAGTATTATTTTGATCATTTTTTGGAAACTTTAAAAAAAAATTATACAGGTTTTATGTAAGAACGCTTATGGGTAATGTTTCAAAATATTCGGTCCATTTTTAAAATCAAAATACACTCTCGATGTTAGAAATTAGGACTTTACAATCATCACATCATGCTGCAACACCAATTTTAAAATATAACTTTATCGTTGGACAAAATGACAAAAAACATGAAAAAATATTTAAAAAGCGAAACTGTGCAATTACAAAAGGGACCAAATTTAAAGATAAATGAATAAAATAAGATAAAAGTTTTAAACTAATTGATGTTAACCTTATATCTTACTTTAAACAAAATATTTTTTTTGTATAAGCCAACGTAGAACTCTACACTTAATTTTTTTTTACGACACACGACTTCTTCTTAGGTGCCATATTGATAGTATAGACAAAATGGGCTTTTATAGTAAATTTCACATTTCATAAAATAAGCTTCTTAGGTTGTGTGTTTCTTGAAAAAATTTAGTTATATATATTGTCAATGTTTGCTCTCCATGTGTAACACCCCGATTTTTAACAGCGCGAGTGCATTTTTTTTAAACAACTTAATAAAATAATACGTCGTAACACCAAACGACAAGAGTCATAAATAATTACATCATATAAACAAACAAGCTAAGATAATTTTTGGGACAATAATCCAAAGAATACAAATAGAAAATACACCGGATCTATAAGACCCATCAGATATCGCTCATACCCTTGAGGTATTCTCGGCAAACACCTGCACAAAAGTATTGCTCCAAGAATGTTATCCCCCCATGGTCATGTCAAAAGAAATGGAACATGGATCCACCAAAAAGTCAATTGTCAAGGTATGTCATAGATACAGTCATCCCAAAACAAAATAAGTACAGCCACCAAAAGAAAAATACTATGGCCCTATACAAGAAAAAACTCAATCTGATCATCCACTAACAACTACAATAACAAGGGTGACCTCCACACATTGCACAAGTTCCTTCTGACGCAGTATCTCTCCTCGAAGTAACTTCCTCATCTTCTTCCGCCATAGAGGAATCAATCTCCTCAGAGGTTGGGTCAACCCAGAAGATAGGTGGCTTCGGCAGCGCAGAAATCTCAAAACAACTCACTACCTCAAAGACATTCGGTAGAGGATCATTCATCAAAAGTGGGAGCTATGACTCGACCCGTATATGTAGCCTTGCTTGAGATGGGGTTGTATGCCCAAGCAATCGGCGAGTGCCAGTCAGGGAAGTCTAACGACGTTTCCATCATCAGGGTAATAGTCGGTAGAATGGAATCGAGTTTCATCTGAGGGCAAAACCCAATTTCCACAATAATGTAAAGGGTCACCAACCAAAAATAACAATTAACATTTAACAATTATGTCATGAAGACAAACAATAAATCTTAGTAGTTATGGCATGATAACAAACAATAACAGAGCATCTATATACATATATCATATCATAACAAATATGACTCACATTCCAAGCACTCTAATGCAATGCTTATATGCCAGTGCACATGATTCCGTAATTTCCAAACACTCCTCGAGGGGCGTAAATCATAAATATACCGCCTCTCACAGACCAATACTAATTACCAATGTGTCACCTATCCAGATCAGCACGATTTACCAGAGTGTAGTCTATCACAGACCTACACGACCAAAAATCTTCGTAAGGATAAGATGGACCAATCAACTCTTGGAACCATCATGTGACCCATCGCGGTCACCACTATACACCGTGGCCCATCACGGTCACCACTAACTATGAAATGCATGAGCATACTCTGGCTCTTTCACAACAATCATTATGTAAATGTAGCTATTAAAAGACTCCCCTTTTAATACTCATTACACACTAATAATTTTTCATACTTTTCATAGAGCATACTCAAAACATATTCTCATCAATAAAATTCATAACATGTAGCAACCTATATTATCAATCATGAATGCATAATCACGTCAATATTAATCATCACATATTCACGCATCAATCACACATATAAGGTCCCTATGTGCAAACTAAAAATTTAGAAGGAGCTTATACCTCAATTATAGCTTTTTCAACAATTATCGCTACCACAATCAAACACAACGAAAATCTTGCTCGTGCCAACACCTTCAATCAAATAGTGTTTGACTTTGTCAAATGAGTCACTGAGACTTTAACTACCTTACAAACCCTTTATTACTCCTAATCTCCTTAGAGTATATTTACTAAAAGAGTTTAAAACGAGTAAAGATTAATAGTATCATTATCCACTATACACACTTTCAACATATAAAACATATTTTTAGAAGTTAACATCCTTTAAATTTCTCATAGAATTCATTAACAATCATTTGAAACGTCTTAAATTATTTTTCTCAAAACTTTTCATACAACCACAAATTTTCTCAAATTTTTCATACTCATTTTTTTTTTCAAATAACTACAAGTTTGATCTACTACATTTTAAAAGAAGAAATGTTCAATCAAAGTATTTACCTTATAGAAACATAACTACACAAAAAATATATCAATAAATATTTTTCTAGTTTCAAAGTTCTAACTCTTTGAAATAGTTTCATTCATTTCAAAATATATTAAATATTTTATTTTTCTTTTCTTATCAACAAAGCTTTTATTTTAATTCATGCAATTTGGAATCTTTAAAAAAAAAATGAAATTCTATCTCAAGACTTTAACCTTTACTTAATAAACTTGAAACTTTAACTAAAATAATTCAATATTTTCTAAAAATTTAAAGTATACATATAAAAACTTGAAACCACAATTAAATAATTTTCCTTCAAACACAAGTTCAAAGATTTGATAACCACATATATACATTCTTGATCATCAATCATATCAACTATTTTTGGAAAGGCATAAACTAAGAAAAATCCTTTTTCTTTAATCACCACAACAACAATAATATTTCAGAATTCTCCCCACTGCTAATTCGGTGTCAAAGATCTCGATTCCTTTTCGAGACTCAAGGAACTAACTACTTAACCATAAAGATTTATAAAAATTTGTTCACCACCAAAATTTATCCAACCACATCATAATTCCAAAATTAAATCTATTTATCTTTCAAGTTATATCACTCAACCATTAGAGCAAAAAAATTTGAGTTAATAAAGTACTATAAACTTCTTCTTTAAACTCAGTCCAAGAGTAATTAAAAGAGTAACATTTTTAACTGTAAATATTTTAATTTCAATCTAACTTTTTGCTCAAACTCTTTAAGTTAGTTAAAATTTGAACTTTTTCACAACTTTAACAACTCTAAATTTTCTTGTAAATTTTCGACTTTAGTTCAAACTCATTTATTTAAAAACAATTTCATTACATAACTCAAACACAACAAAAATCAATTTTTTTAACCATTACTATCAACATCAACAACAAGGATTAAATATTTTTCAAAACACAAATAACAACAACAACACAAGCATGAAGAAGTATTAATAACACAAGAAGGAAAATAACTTATTTATGGACAAGAAATTTGCAATAAAACACTCCAAAAAAATCTTATCATTTCTATCTAACACAAACACCAACACTTATGTGTTTTTGTTTTTGGTTTTGTCTAAGAAAAAAAAAAGAGTAGAGATGCGGGAGGCAGCACGTGAACTGAAAGGAGGGAGAGGTGTTTTGTTTTCTTTATAGTCACAAATAAGTATAAGTTTCATTTTATAATTAGGAAGATGTGTTTTTGTTTTTCTAACTTACCAAATTTTTTTATAATTAAAATATTTAGGTACTTCACTAAAACCATCATTATAACATCTAATCACTTTTACACACATCACCTTACTCACTTCTCAATCTAATTTTTATAAAAATATCTACACTCGTCGCAACTCCATTGACAGATGAATTTATCAGCAACATATGACATCTAAAAGTTTTTATTGATAATAAATTCTCCGTAACTTCATTAAATTACTCTCCGATAAATAATTTTAATCCGGTCTCCATATATATATATACATATATTTTCAACATATTACTAACTCTAACAAAATATATTTTTGGTACTTAATTCATAAAATACAAATTAAGCTAATAGCCTAAGCAATTCAACACTAAATACACTAAAATTGCATAAATTAGATTTTACAAAATTCAGAGTCTTACAATACTACCCCCTAACATTAGTTTCGTCTTCGAAACTACGTGTCAATAAAAAAATCAGGGTGTTGTTCCCTCATCTTACTCTCTAGTTCCCAAGTCGCATCTCCAGTAGTTGCGTTCCTTGTTCCTTAATCGCTTAATCTTCCTATCCTCAATTCTTACAGGTAGTAATTCGAAGGACAAGTTATCCTTTAGTTGCATTGTGTCTAGTTTGATCACATGTGACATATCCGAAATGTACTTCCTTAATTGTGACACGTGAAATACGTCATGAATATTGGACAGTTTCGGAGGTAATGCAATCTGATAAGCCACATGTCCGATTTGTGCAATAATCTGGTATGGTCCAATAAATTTCGGGGTTAATTTCATTGATTTTATGGCCCTGCCAGCTCCAGTCGTAGGTGTGACTCTCAGAAACACATGGTCACCTTGCTCGAGTTCTAAAGGTCTGCAACGCTTGTCCGCATAACTCCTCTAACGGTCTTGTGAGATCTTCATTTTCTCTTTTATCTTCTTGACCTTATTTGTAGTCTGTTGCACCATCTCAAGTCCTACAATCATACTTTCACCGTCCTTATACCAGCACAAAGGCGTTTGGCACTTACGTCCATACAGAGCCTCATATGGTGTCATTCCAATACTTGCGTGGAAACGATTGTTGTAGGTAAACTCAATCAATGGCAGTACATCATCCCAGCTTCCTCTATCATCTAATACACATGTTCTCAATAAATCTTCCAAGGACTGATTCGTTCTCTCAGTTTTTCTGTCTGTTTGCGGATGGTATGCTGAACTCAATCTTAGTTTCGTTCCCAACACTTGATGCAACGCTCCTCAAAAGTGCGACGTGAATTTCAGGTCACGGTCTGATATGATACTCGAGGGTACTCCATGTAATCTCACAATATCGGCAATGTAGATCTCTATTAGCTTAGCTACCTTATAGATGGTCTTTACTTGTATGAAATGTGCTGATTTAGTTAACCGATCCACTATCACCCAAATAGAATGATTCTTTCTCCTTGTTTTCGACAATCTAGTTATAAAGTCCATGGAAATGTTGTCCCAATTCCATTCAGGTATATCTAAGGGTTGTAACATTCCGGTAGGCCGCTGATGTTCCAATTTAGCTTAATGACAAGTTAAACAAGTTGATACATACTCCGCTACATGCCTCTTCATTCTTGGCCACCAATAATTCTGCCTCAAGTCCTTATACATCTTTGTTACTTCGGGATGGATACTCAATATGCTCTTATGAGCCTTTTCTAAAATTGTTTTCCTCATATCTGCCACTGCTGGTACACAAATCCTCCAATTACATTTCAAAATATTATCCGGTCCAATCTGAAACTCAGTCGTCTTCCCTTACACTATTAGGTTCCTTTTTTCTTGGATTAATGCGTCATCTTGAAAGTTCGCAATGTCTTCAAGTAGACCACTCAAAATCTTAATCATTCCAAATTTCAATGAAGATACTGACACACTTCTTCTACTCAACGCATCAGCCACCACACTGGCCTTCCCAGGGTGGTACTGCAATGTGAAATTAAAATCCTTGAGAGTCTCCATCCATCTTCTCTGATGCATGTTCAATTCCTTTTGATCAAACAAATGTTTCAAACTCTATTGGTCATCGAACACTATGAACGTGCATCCATATAAGTAGTGCCTCCAAATCTTTAATGCAAAAACTACAGCAGCAAGCTCTAAATCATGAGTAGTATAGTTTCTTTCATGAGTCTTCTATTGTCTTGAGGCGTAGGCTACAACCTTTTTGTGTTGCATCAAAACACATCCCAAACATTGGTGAGACGCATCATAGTAAACTTTGTATGGTTCTTCTTGTTGTGGTAAGACCAATACTGGTGAGGTTGTCAACTTTTCCTTTAGTAACTGAAAATTTTCCTCACACTTCTCTGTCCATGAGAACGACTAATCCTTTCTAGTGAGTTGTGTCAATGGAGCTAAAATCTTATGAGTATCCTGCTAGTCCAACGAAACTTCGTATGTCAGTGATAGTCTGAGGCTGTTTCCAAGCGAGGACTGTCTCAATCTTTGTCGAATCCACATCGATTCCTTCCTTGGTTATCACATGTCCTAAGAAGTTCACTTCTTCTAGCCAATGAAGGTGCGAACACGTGAAGAGTGGGTTGAATTGTGTTTGCACAAAGTTGATAACTTTTTGATAATTTATAAATAATTAAAAATTAGTTTGGTTTTGGTGACTTACTTGGCGTAGAAGCAATCGGATTTAAAGGCAGCAAGCAATGAAAGCATAAATAATTTGACGCGTAGAACTATCCTGGTTCACCATTAACTTGGCTACATCCAGTCCCCTCATTCATAAGGCTTTAATCCACTAATTCAAAAACCTTGTATTACAAAGCACCTGACCCTCCAAGCCAGTCTTCCCAAACAGCCTGACAACCCCAAACTTTTGAGGAACTAACCACCTCGACCCTACAAGCCAAGTCTTCTCCTGACAACCCCAGATTGAAGAAGGAACTAAACCACTATCGGTTTGGATACAAGAGATTGAAACTTGAGTAATTTCTTCTAACAAAGCTGATAATAATAATAACTCTCACACTATAAGAAAAGAACACTCAAAAAATATTTCTAACCTAAACAAGTGTTTCTCTCTTTGAACTCAAAGATGAATTGAGAACTTTGAGCTTGAGTTACTCTTTTCTGCTTTTCGATGCTTTTCTCCTTCAGCCTTGAGTGTCTATTTATAGTAAAAAATTGGGCTTCAATTTAGTCCTTATTTAATTCTGAATTGTATCTTGTTTAGATTGAGTTTGTAAATTCTTCATATTGATTTTGTTCTTATTTTGTGTAGAATGACTTTGTAAATTCTTCATATTGATTCTGTTCCTATTTTGTGTAGATTGACTTTGTAAATTCTTCAAATCAAATATTCTTTAAACCTTCATTAAATGTTGATAAAATATTCTTCAAATATTCTTCAAATTTTCATTAAATGTAGATCAAATATTATTCAAATCTTCATTAAATGTTAGATCAAATATTGTTCAAATCTTCATTAAATGTTAATCAAATATTCTTCAAATCTTCATTAAATGTTAATCAAATCTTCTTCAAATCTTCACTAAATCTTCGTCAATATTCTTCAAATCTTAATCAAATCTTCTTCAAATATTCTTCAAATCTTGACCATATCTTCTTTTCAACTTGGTCAAAGATTTTCTTCAATTATAAATATGAATCAAATCTTGTTCTCATAAAATACTTTTGTTAACATCAAATTTCTAAATGTAAAACCAACTTGATTCCAACAATCTCCCCCTTTTTGATGATGACAAAACTTGTATTTTTTATAACAACTTTTCTTTATATTTCTTTGACTCCCCCTAAGTCTTAGTATCATTTTCTCTCCACTTTATCAAATATATTTCTCCCCCTTTTGTTATCAGACAAAAAGACTTGAATGTGAAACTTTGCCACTTTCCTTTTTTTTTGTCTTTTTTTTTTCTTTTTATTTTTTCTTTTTATTTTATTTTTTGCTTTTTTTCCCTTTTTTTTTGAATAAAATAAATATAACATAATATAAGAAAATATAATAACTATTGCAAAACTAAACTACTTTGAAGTGATCACAACATCAGTCAAGTATGAATGTAAGGTTTAGGTTTTTCTTGATGAAGTCAAACCTATCATCAGATAGTGGTTTGGTGAATATTTCAGCCCATTGGTGTTCAATGTCTATAAATTGAATGTTTAGTACTCCTTTTTGAACAAAGTCTCTAATGAAGTGGTGTTTGACCTCTATGTGTTTAGCTCTAGAATGTAAGATAGGGTTTTTGGCTAAACAAATGGCAGAAGTGTTATCACAATAGATGAGAATGTTAGATTCTAGGATGTTGTAGTCTTCAAGTTGATGTTTCATCCAAAGTAGTTGAGAACTGCAGCCAGCTGCTAAAATGTACTCAGCCTCTTCTGTTGACATTGCAATGGTGTTTTGTCTCTTACTTGACCAAGATATTAAGTTGTCACCTAAAAATTTGCATTTGCCACTGGTGCTCTTTCTTTCAAGTTTATCTCCAGCATAATCAGAATCACAGTATCCACTAAGTTTGTACTTATGAGATTTCTTGTAGAACAAGGTAAGGTTGGTAGTGCCTTTTAGGTATCTAAGGATTCTCTTAACAGCAGCTAAATGTGATTCCCTAGTGTCAGCTTGAAATATTGCACATACACATACACTAAACATGATGTCAAGTCTGGAAGCGGTAAGGTAAAGTAGGGATCTTATCATTCCTCTATAGATTTTCTTGGTCAACTTTTTCGTCTAAATCATATTTTTCAAGTGAACAAGTAGGGTGCATTAGTGTAGCCATAGGTTTGCAATCACTCATCTTAAACTTCCTAAGAAGCTCTTTTGTATATTTGGTTTGATGAATGTATATACCTTTTTGACTTTGTTGAATTTGTATCCCTAAGAAGAACATAAGTTCTCCCATCATACTCATTTGAAATTCAAGCTGCATCAATTTAGAAAATTCTTGACAAAGAGTGCCATTAGTAGATCCAAAAATAATGTCATCAACATAAATTTGAATAATAAGAATGTTATCTCCTATTGATTTTCTAAAATGTGTATTATCTACTTGTCCTCTTTCAAAGTTATTTTTAAGCAAGAAGTTACTAAGTCTATCATACCACGCCATAGGTGCTTGTTTTAGACCATACTAGGATTTCCTAAGTTTAAAAACATGATTTGGAAATTCAGAACTTTCAAAACCTGGGGGTTGTTTAACATAGAATTCTTCACATATATAACCATTTAGAAAAACACTTTTAACATCCATTTGAAATAATGTAATGTTATCATTTGCAGCAAAAGAAAGTATGATACAAATAGCTTTTAACCTAGCCACTGGAGCAAATATCTCAGTGTAATGAATGCCCTTTTGCTGATTGTAGCCTTGTGTGACAAGTTTTGCCTTGTCTGTGACCACTTCACTGGTTTCTGAAAACCCACTTGGTTCCAATAATGTTCTTCTTTGGTCTAGGTACTAGATCCCAAGCATCATTCCTCTTAAATTCTTGATAACCTGCAAAATACTTATCTAGCTTTGATTTTTATGATCAAGCTTATTGTTATCACAGTAAACATAATATCAGACAATAATTAAATTTAAAGAAAGATACCACCTATATGTTAACAGTTTCAGTTTCACTATGAAAACCCTCTTAGTTCTTCTTTTCTGGTTTTTAGATTCTGAGTTTGCATATTCTTTAATTAGAGAAATTGGATGAAGGAATTTAAATTCCCATCCAGGTTTGTAGTCTTCGTGAATTTGATTGGAGTGTTCAAAGAAGTCTCTTGATTATGACTTTTAATTAGCCACTTCTGTTTCTGCTGATGTATCGGGTTTCTCTGATGGTAATTCTGATTCTTCTAGTAGTTCCAGTTATGTTGATATGTGTGATTTCTCTGCCAGTTTTGAGTCTGTTGATACTCCAGATATTTCTGATATTTCTAGTTCATCATATGGTTCTGGTTCTGATAAGTATTGTGTTGACCAGCCCTTCTTCAAACAGAGTCAGTTGGCTTCTGTTTGGTAGAGCTTGGAACATAGACCTTTTTTCCTTCATATATTGCAAGCATCCATTGACCAGGCACCAAGACTGGTGTTTCAATTTGATTGCTTAGAACATCTGCAACATAAACAATTTTATCTTTTGGTACCCAAATTAGGTTGGGTCTTGGTTTGTCAAATCTTAAAGATTTCTTGTCTTTCCATGTGGTTAGCATAGGACAAGATATTTTATTGTGACCTTTCTTATAGCAAATAATACATAAATCATTAGAGGGAATAAACTTAGATTCAATTACTTTTTCTTGAAATCCTATTCCTCTTTTAGCATTCCTACTAACCCCATAAATCATAGATGCATACTTGCTTCTTTCCATACCATTATCAATAAAATTTTGAAATACTTTTTCATGCTTATCAGAGTTACGTGTGGTATTTTCAATTGATGTTGAACTATAATTACTTTTCAGAGTTAGATTTTCAGCCTTATGTTCAGCAATATCAGTTTTCAGATTTGCATTGTCTGTTTTAAGTTCAATAATATCAGTTTTCAGAGTTGCATTATCTGTCTTAAGTTTAGTAATATCAATTTTCATATTTGTATCTTCTGTTTTAAATCCAATACTTTCATTCTTTAAAACATTAACATTTTCAATTAGATTAATATTTTCTTTCCTAAGTGTTTTCAGTTTTAAAGACAATTTGTGATTAATATTTAAAAAATCGTTTATAGCAATAATTAAATCAGATCGAGTAAATTCAGAAAATACCTCAGTTTCTTCATCTGTAAGAAGGAACTAAACCACTATCGGATTGGATACAAGAGATTGAAATTTGAGTAGTTGCTTCTAACAAAGATGATAATGATAATAACTCTCACAATATAAGAAAATAACACTCAAAAAATATTTCTAACCTGAACAAATGTTTCTCTCTTTGAACTCTAAGATGAATTGAGAACTTTGAGCTTGAGTTACTCTTTTCTACTTTTCGATACTTTTCTCTTTCAGCCTTGAGTGTCTATTTGTAGGAAAAATTTGGGCTTCAATTTAGTCCTTATTTAATTCTGAGTTGTATCTTGTTTAGATTGAGTTTGTAAATTCTTCATATTGATTTTGTTCTTATTTTGTGTAGATAGACTTTGTAAATTCTTCATATTGATTATGTTCCTATTTTGTGTAGATTGACTTTGTAAATTCTTCAAATCAAATATTCTTTAAATCTTCATTAAATGTTGATCAAATATTCTTCAAATATTCTTCAAATCTTCATTAAATGTAGATCAAATATTTTTCAAATCTTCATTAAATGTTAGATCAAATATTCTTCAAATCTTCTTCAAATCTTCATTAAATGTTGATCAAATATTCTTCCAATATTCCTCAAATCTTCATTAAATGTTAATCAAATCTTCTTCAAATCTTCACTAAATCTTCTTCAAATATTATTGAAATCTTAATCAAATCTTCTTCAAATCTTGACCGTTTCTTCTTTTCAACTTGGTCAAAGATTTTCTTCAATTATAAATATGAATCAAATCTTATTTTAGATTTTCATCAATTATAAATTTGAATCAAATCTTATTTTAGATTTTCTTCAATTATAAATTTGAATCAAATCTTTATTTTAGATTTTCTTCAATCACATGAATCTTCTTTCATACTCTTTGAAGTCAAATATATTGTTCTCATAAATACTTTTGTTAACATCAAAACTCTAAATGTAAAACCAACTTGGTTCCAACAACCAAAACTCGCGCTTCGACAAATTGGCATAAAAAGATATTCATAATGTCCATAACGGGTTCTAAAAGTAGTTTTCTGAGTATTTCCTTCTCTTACTCGAATTTGATGGTAACCTGACTTCAAATCAATCTTCGAAAACATCGCGGCTCCTCTCATCTAATCCATCTAATCATCTAATCCTTCTTCTTAACTAACAATATCGAAGCTCCCCATGGTGACACACTTGGTCTAATAAATCCTTTCTCCAACAAATCTTCAATTTGGCCCTTGAGCTCCTTCAATTCCAATGGCGACATCCGATACGGCGCAATCGAAATAGGTCCGGTTCCTAGGTGTAGATCAATGAAGAACTCCAACTCTCTTAGTGGTGGTAATCCGGGAATTTCTGTTGGAAATACGTCTGGGTACTCCTTGACAAGCACCACGTCTTCTCTGATCACATTTATCTTTGCCGCCACGTTAGCCAATGACATAAACTCTTGAGTTCCTTCTCTCAGCGACACTCCGAGTTTGTCAGCAGCTAGATACCGAACGACTCCTAGTCCAAGATTACATAATGATACGACATCGAACTCATACCGAGAATAATCTCTATTATGAATACTTACTTGACAGTGTAAACATGTAGTATTTATGGTCAAAGTCTTAGCAGGGGTGGAGACAACCAAATCAAAAGGTAGAGAAGACAAAGATAGCTTCAAACGATTCATAGAGTCCATAGCAATGAAGGAATGGGTTGCCCCGAAATCAAAAAGTGCAGTTAGAGTTTACCTGCAATCTCGCAGTCTCGTCCTTTAGCGGTAGGACGAGTAGGCCTAGTTGATTTCACTATTGGTTCCACCTTCGGAGCCCTGCAATACTTTGCAAAGTGCCCTGGCTTCAGGCAATTGTAGCATGGAAGACTCTTAGAGGTACAAGCATTAGCATAATTTCCCTCTTCCCCACATCGGAAACATCGAATCGCTTGTCTCAATTGTCTTCCAAAGTTCTGGTTCCCCGGGGGTTTTTGACCCCTGTTGTTGTTTTATGGTCGGTTAATGGGCTTAACAACTTGTTTTCCTTTATTGTTCTTATGGTTCTCCCAACTAGGCCCCCTTGAACTAAAGTTCCCTCTTCGATTGGCCCTCTTGTTCTTCATGTCCTCAACTTCTCTACATTTCTCCACTAAAACTTGGAAATGTTGAATTCCCAATGGCAGGATGGAGTCTTAAATCTCATACTTTAGTCCGTTTTGGAAATGGTGACACATAAATTGTTCATCAACCTCTTCACGGAAGAACCTAAAATGCCTTGATAATGACTCAAACTTAGCAGCATATCCATCCACCATCATGTTTCCTTGATACAGTTTAAGAAAATCATCATCACCCAACTTAGTCCTTGTACTCATCGGGAAGTATTTGTCTAAAAACTTCCACTTGAACGACTCCTAATTCACCTCCTCATGAGCTGATCCCATCAGAAGCCTTGTACTTCTCCACCAATATTCAGCATCCCCTAGTAGTAGATACGCAGCATAGTTGACATTCACCCCTGCCTGACAATTAATCATTTCGAAGATCTTTTCCACTTCCTGAATCCACTGGTTGACTTTTTCTGGACTCTCATCACCCTTGAACTTTGGAGGATTGTGACGACGAAAATCGTCCAATCCCCTTGACTCGGCAGCACGAATCTTTCTTTCCTCTTTTCTAGATCCCGCAGAGTCTTTGCAGCAACAAAAGCAGCCATGTTATTCATTGCTTAAGCCATTAGATCATCCCGGTTGACGTTGACTTTTGCGGTGTTGTTCCTTCTTGGAGGCATTGTTTCCTACAAAACTAACATCAAGTAGAAATCTTAACACCACTTAGAAGAATTCCAAAAGATAACTTTCGATTACATCATCACTTCAGCACACAATAATTACATAAGACCTAACAACTCTAACAACTTACCCCGATGCATGATCAGATAAATGACTCTCAACCTACAGGTTGACCTACACTCTAACCAAAGTTCTGATACCACAATGTAACACCCCAATTTTTAACAGCGCAAATGCATTTTTTGTTTTTTTGTTAATCAAAGTTTGAAAATCATCCACCCCACACTAGGTGGCCACTGCCAAGGAAGATGAGAAGCTTACCAATCTAAAAGCATCAAAAGCACCACCAAATCAAGCCTTACACTTCTCCTCTTAATCAGTTGCTCTAGTTCTCACTCAATCTCTCTCAAAAACTCAAAGTGTCTTTTTCAAAGGTTGTTACCAACACAAGCTCTTTCACACTCAAGAATGAACGAGAAAGGAAGGAAAATATAGGGTAAGAGGGAGTAAGTGCATATGGAGTGAGTGAAAAATGAGAGGAGGGATTGGTTTTTTCTTCTTTTTTTTTTTAAAAAAAAAACTAACAAAAAGTGAAACTTGGTCACCAAGATTGGATTATAATAATAGGATTTAATCCTAACTACCCATTCCTCTAAATATCCTAATAACTTCTCATTAAATGATTCTCATTTAAATATTTAGAAATTATCTATCGCGACGCAACTCAGCTCGCAAATAAATCTAGCCGTCAGTTAAAACTCGTAAAGTATTTATCAATAGTTATTATTACGACATAAATAATTTGATTATTAAAATAATAAAATTTAATAATTTTCTCTCAAAAAATATTACTTAGATATAAATCAAGTCTCAAATCACCCAAGAACTTGAATAAGAAATTTCACCGAAATCAAATATATTTTAAAATTTGAAAGCGGCAAAACTCTCTGTTGATTTTAGTCTCGGATTTTGACTATTTTTACACGTGAACTAAATAAAAATATTTCAGTCGTGAAAAAATATTTTTTGTACATTTATTCATAAATAAAAGGAACTGATATACTCAACAACACGTTTTAATTACAAAACATAACTAAATATACTTAATTAATAATTCATTTTCTACGGTCTTACATTCTACCATCCTAAAAATTGTTTCGTCCTCAAAACTAGAAGTAAGGGTAACAACCCACTGTAGGTTTGCACTAAAACTCAACATACATGATACAACTTGTTTCACTGGGCCAATGCGAAGAAAGTTTCTTCATTCCCTTTTCATAGGGTGCTTAAGAACTCTATACACTACCATAGCCGGTAAGACTCGCCCGTTCCATTTAACATGATTTTGTCTACTATCACCAAGAGATTGGGGATCATCAGTTTCTCAATTTGTCAATAGGTAGCCAAAAACCATGATGGTGGCTTAGACCATCTTAATCTAATTGTAATAGCGCTCCATGTGACTTGCACTTAAGTAGTGCCTTTGAATCATTGGCATACATTTCCAATAACAATGTATGAATTACGGGTGAGATAATTCCTTTCATGAATCCTTAATTGACATAAGTTACATCTCCATGTGCTGCTCCAACAAGTTTTCTTGGCACGTTTTCCAAAATTTTGTTCACTCACTGGAT
Organism: Cicer chorassanicum; assembly: GCA_037974735.1. Taxonomy (NCBI): domain Eukaryota; kingdom Viridiplantae; phylum Streptophyta; class Magnoliopsida; order Fabales; family Fabaceae; genus Cicer; species Cicer chorassanicum. The sequence continues at coordinate 21,906,017 of JBBPBP010000003.1, forward strand.
TTTCTTATTCATTCCCAACCTTCACCGAGATACCAACTAAAAGAGTCCCAACAATCGAACGACCTAAAGAAATACTCCTCAAACATTCCCAGTAAACATCTCCTAAAGAATAATTATCTCTAAACCTCATCCTTATAACTTTGTAGTAAAATATCTCCAAGACCCACATACCTTCCTCCTCCATCTAGTCACTGAAACACTCATTTGAAATCTTTACGCTTGACTTCCCAAGACCAACAATTAAAACATAAATCATTTGTTACAATTCTTCCTTTTCACTCTCTATCATTGAATAAAATTGTAAAATTTGATCCTCGAAATCTCCAAATAGTCATCACAAGGTCTTATTCATCATTTCATTTCATCTTAAGATACAATACAATGCCTTATTCATCATTGACTTTTGTTAAGACAAAATCCCAAATTAATGTTTTGATGATAATTAAACAAAAGGTTAATTAAGAATTCTAATTATGATTCTAAGTGTTTTTCTATTTAACATGTGTATTTGAGTGTGTTAAAACAAATTAGGTACCAAGTATTACAAAGCAGATCTCATTAAAATCAAGAAAGAAAAATCAGTAAAACAAAGAAAGTTCTTGACATATTTCTGGAAAACGAAGAACGTTCTCCACATTTGCCATAAACAAGAATGATCAGTTTTCTTTGTGAAAGATTGGATCCATGAAGTTTTATTCATCCCATATCTTCATCAAGAATAAACAAGGATCAATCTGAGTAAGAATTATTCCATAATTCGAAGGCTCAAAGATGTGCTTCATGAAAAGTATAAAGCAAGATCATTCTTCAAGTGAGGCAAATGCAAGTACAAGTTAACAAGTTGTAAAGTACACTGCTGTTGTACTTTCAATCAAGACCTGCACACTTGACTTAAAGCTACCAATCATCTCAAACAACTGACAGGATCACAAGTACAAGTCAGTTCATCTCCAACCAATTCGAAGAACGTTCTTGGATCTCAAGAACATTCCTAGTTCCAGCATGAACCCTCTTGCTTTTTGGCTGATCTTATCCATTCTCTCTCTTATGACAGCTGACCTTATTTCAACGGATAAATGAGTTGTCCTAAGCTCTCTTGAAGCCTATAAATATGGCTTCAAGATGAAGAACAAAACAAAACTCAAATTGCCAAGCAAAGCATCAATCATTCAATCATACTCGAGCTTCTCATAATCATTCTCAAGTTGCAGTTCCATTCTTTGTGTTGTTTTAGAATCAGTGATAACTGAGTTCTAAAATATAGAATCTATTTCTCAAACAAGAGTTGAGCAATACCCAGATTCTAACATTCTCAAAATCATTAATTTGTAAATCAAGGCTATATTGTTAACATAGCTTGAGTAGTGTGTAAAAACCCTTTTATGATTCAAAAAGGAGCTTGTAAAATCATTTCTGAAATAGTGTAAGGTAAACCTGTGGAAATCCTTTCTTGGTAGAAAGGTAGAAACTGTGTAAAAGATCAAGACTGATATGTGAAAACCAAGAACGATCTTGCTTCGAGCACTTAGTGGAAAATCTCACATTTATGAGGACTAGTCGTAACCCGTGTTTGGGTGAACCAGGATATAAGCTTGTGTGATCTCTCTATCTTTATCTCTATTTATTATCTTTTTTACAATCAGCTTTTATATTGATAAATTGATATTGTTGTTTTTCCACTAACCAAGAACGTTCTTCGTTTATAACCAAGATCAATCTTGAGTTAAACTTTCAGTTTTTAAACAGGAATTTTAAAAAAAGGGCAATTATAATTCCAACCCCCCTTCCTTATAATTGACATTGTTACTTCAAATCTAACCGTCTTAGTAATCTCATTAATGAAACTCTTCGAATCATAGCACAACATTTTTAGTAAATCTTCAAACACTTACATCCATAACATGAACTATTTATCAGTTGCTTACCTTAACTACCTCGATTGTACAAGTTCAAGGTGTCACTTGGTCCTCCTCCCAGCCTAGTGGATTCTAAATTGTTGACTTTAAGATCAACCATCTTATGGTCCCAAATCAAATCTCGACTAATCCCTCCGACCTATCAAAATATTCACACTCTCCTAGTGTTTACCATTCTTTAATAGACACTCAAAGCTTACATTGCTACAATCTCTAAGTATTCTTGTACTCTATACTTCCAATTCCACTTAATAGTAACATACGCTTCAATACATCAAGGCTTAACTCCTTATGTTTACCCGAACATCACTCAAAATTCATATTGACCAAAAAAATCACAACTACTTCATATACATAAATTCCATTGCAACAACAACATTGCAACAAGGGAGGGAGAAATAAATAAAACCCTGAAATAAAATCCTAAGTAGATCTTGAACTCTAATTGAGGTTGACTGGGTACTGAGGATCCACGGTGGGATCAAGCCTCACTAATTCTGATCGCCAATGCAAATGATCGCTCTATCACGTCTTCGACGTCGTTGCAATTCCCGCACGACTCAAAACTCTAAGAGCCTGGGACATAAGCCCGATCCACAATAATAGTAGAGGGTCACTATCTAAAAACAACATATATACGAAAATACAATGCACAAAAGCATAACATGACATGACTTCAATTGATAAACAAGCATGCATATACATATATCATATCATAACACACATGACTCGCGTGCCAAGCACCGTAATGCAATGCTTATATGCCAGTGCACATGATTCCAAAATTTCTAAACCCTCATCGAAGGGCGTAAATCATAAATATACCGCCTCTCAAAACCATTACTAATTACCAAGGTGCCACCTATCACAGATCAGCACGATTTACTAGAGTGTAGTCCATCACAAACCTACACGACTAAAAATCCTCGTAAGGATAAGATGGACCAATCAACTCATGGAACCATCTTGTGGCCCATCGCGGTCACCACTAAACACCGTGGCCCATCACGGTCACAACTAACTATGAAATGCATGAGCATACTCTAACTCATTCACAACAATCATTATGTAAATGTAGCTATTAAAAGACTCCCCTTTCAATACTCCTTACACACAAATAATTTTTCATACTTTTCACAGAGAATACTCAAGACATATTCTCATCACTAAAATTCATAACATGTAGCAACCCATATTATCAATCATGAATGCATAATCACGTCAATATTAATCATCACATATTCACGCATCAATCATACATATAAGGTCCCTATGTGCAAACTAAAAATTTGGAATAAGCCCTTACCTCAATTATAGTTTTCTCAACAATTATCGTTACCACAATCAAACAAAACGAAAATCTCGCACGTGCCAACTCCTTCAATCAAATAGTGTTTGACTTTTTCAAATTAGTCCCTGAGACTTTAACTACCTTACAAACCATTTCTTACTCCTAATCCCCTTAGAGTATATTTACTAAAAGAGTTTAAAATGAGTAAGGATTAATAGTATTATTATCTACTATACACACTTTCAACATATAAAACATATTTTTAGAAGTTAACATCCTTTAAATTTCTCATAGAATTCACTAACAATCATTTGAAACGTCTTAAATTATTTTTCTCAAAATTTTTCACACAACCACAAATTTTCTCAAATTTGCCATAACTCATTTTTTCTCAAATAACTACAAGTTTGATCTACTACATTTTTAAAGACTAAATGTCCAATCAAAGTATTTACCTCATAACAACATAACCACACAAAAAAATATCAATAAATATACTTCTAGTTTCAAAGCTCTAACTCTTTGAAATAGTTTCATTCCTTTCAAATATATTAAATATTTAATTTTTCTTTTATTATCAACAAAGCTTGTATTTTAATTCATGCAACTTGGAATCTTTAAAAAAAAAATGAAATTCTAACTCAAGACTTTAACCTTTGTTTAATAAACTTGAAACTTTAATTAAAATCATGCAAACTTTTCTAAAAATTGAAAGTATAAATATAAAAACTTGAAACCACAATTCACTAGTTTTCCTTAAAACACAAGTTCAAAGATTTGATAACCACATGTATACATTCTTGATCATCAATCATAACAACTATTTTTGGAAAGGCATAAACTAAGAAAAATCATTTTTCTTTAATCACCACAACAACATTAATATTTCATTGTTCTCCCCACCGCTAACTCGGTGTCAACGATCTCGATTTCTTTTCGAGACTCAATGAGCTAACTACATAACCATAAGATTTATAAAAATTTGTTCACCACCAAAATTTATCCAACCACATCATAGTTCCAAAATTAAATCTATTTATCTTTCAAGTTATATCACTCAACCATTAGAGCACACAAATTTGAGATAATAAAGTACTATAAACTTCTTCTTTAAACTCAGTCCAAGAGTAATTAAAAGAGTAACATTTTTAACTGTAAACATTTTAATTTCAATCTAACTCTTTGCTCAAACTCTTTAACTTAGTTAAAATTTGAAATTTTTCACAACTTTAACAACTCTAAATTTTCTTGCAAAGTTTTAACTTTAGTTTAAACTCATTTATTTGAAAACAATTCTTTACGTAACTCAAACATATCAAAAATAAAATTTTTTTTAACCATTACTAACTGCATCAACAACAAGCATTAAAGTTTTTACAAAACACCAATAACAACAACACAAGCATGAAGAAGGATTAGTAACACAAGAAGGAAAATCAGTTATTTATGAACAAGAAATTTGCAACAAAACACTCCAAAAGATCAAGCTCTAACTTTGTTCTCTTGGTTACTTTTTCAAATGACCTCTCAGTCTCTCACAAAATCACTTGGTAGCTCACTAACTTTAGAGCACCAACACTTATGTGTTTTTATTTTTATTTTTTTTTTGTCTAAGAAAAAGAAAGAAAGAAGAGTAGAGATGGGAGAGGCAGAACGTGAACCGAAAGGAGGGAGGGGTGTTTTGTTTTCTTTATAGTCACAAATAAGTGTGAGTTTCATTTTATAATTAGGAATATGTGTTTTATTTTGTTTTTTTTTCTAACTTACCAAAATTTAACATAATTAAAATATTTAGGTACTTCACTAAAATCATCATTATAACTAATCACTCTTACACACATCACCTCACTCACTTCTCAATCTAATTTAATAAAAATATTTACTCTCATCGCAACTCTATTTGACAGATGAATTTATTAGCAACATATGACATCTTAAAAATTTTATCGATATAATTCTCCGTAACTTAATTAAATTCCTCTGCGATAAATAATTTTAATCGGGTCTCCAAATATATATATATATATATATATATATATATATATATTAAACATATTACTAACTCTAACAAAATATATTTTTGGTATTTAATTCATAAAATAGAAATTGGGCTAATAGCCTAAGCAATTCAACATAAAATACACTAAAATTGCATAAATTAGATTTTAGAAAATTCAGAGTCTTACACCATGCACTTTAGTTGGGAGGAGGGGGATGCGGGGAAAATTGAAAAACCATAAAAGATTATTTCAATAAGGGAAATGGTGTATAGAGAAGACTTTAACACAATGTTGGATAATGGAAAAAAGAAAGCAATGGATCTGGTAGGAAACAAGAGGGAAGGTTTTTTTTTCGATGAAATGAAATTTATTGGTGCTTCAAATGTTTCATGGTTTAGTTCAAATGGTTTTGCTAGGAGTAGGTTGGAAAAATTCTTATTGATTGAAGTAATAATTAATAAATGGAAGGTAAGAGAGATTTTAGATCAGTGTCCTATTTGGTTTATGTTGTTTCATAACAATTGGGGTTCCAAACCGTTCTGTTTTAATAATTGTTGGCTTGATTACATGGATCTCTCTCAGTTTGTGGAGGAGTATCGTGCATCATTGAAAGTAGACATGTGGAAATCCTTTACATTGAAGGAAAAATTGAAGTTGCTCAATGGCAAGCTAAAACGTTGGAATACAATGGTATTCGAAAAAATTAATTTACAGATAAATGACACGGCTGATCAACGGTGATAAAATTGGATGCAAAAATCGTAAATGGTGATAACGTTGATATGAATACCATGATAACCATTTGTGGTAAATTATAGTCGCAGCTACACCCAAAAGATAGTATATTACATCAAAAATCACGTTCGAAGTGGTTATTGTTGCTCGATATGTCCTATGGACTCTAGAAGGAAGGTAGAATAGATACCAAAAATTTTCAAAGTTTTATTGATGAGCATTAGAAATTATTTGATTGTGATGGAATAGAGTACTTATTAGTTTTGGAAATATCTCTTTTTTAAATTCGATATGGTATTATAATTAATGGTTCCTAATTTTAATGACAAATTTACACTAGAAAAATAGTTTTGCTTGAATTAAGTAATGAAGCAAACTAGAATTTAATTGTTTGCAAATGTTCAAAGTAAATAGAAATTCAATTACGAATGCAATTCACAATTGTTGAGATAAGTTCAAAACAATTTTCCATCTCAACAATTCAAAATATGAAATTGTCTCAAAACAAAATTTTCATCGTTACTAATCTTTTTATCATTCAAAAATCAGAAAATAGAATTTTGCGACATCAATCATCAAAATATGAAAACGATAATGAAGGTAGACACATAAATTAAAGAGATGAGGTTGAGAGAAAAACACACAGCAATTTTTATACCAGCTCTTCTACTTCTTCCTCGCATATATATATATATATATATATACATATGGTCTTTGTAACATCTCCATTTTTTCGGACCATATTTAACAAAATTCTAAACGTGAACAAAGTGGATTATTAATTTCTTTTTAAACAAGAATAAGTTAAAATATTCATTTACTTTAAACCAAATAACTAATCTTATTTTATTAACTTCATCAACAAAAGCCAAGTTATTATGATTACACAAAAGCAAGCGTAAACAAAAAAGCTAAATCCTAAAGCCAAGACTCTTAGCTTTTTTCTACCCAAGACAAATCTAGATGCTCATGATTCTGATGCTTGTGATGAATTCTATCAACAAGGCTAACAATAGTGACAAAAGACTATCAGAGCCTCCAATTGTACTCCACTGTTCTACTCCCCGCTTCATCTACTAGATAAACTTATATACCGCCCTAGCATCACCTCTTGGGAGGAAATACATATCGACATTCACTTGTTCAAAATTATGGTTCATCTCTAAATAACAAACACAAACACAATGCAAATAGACATATATATATATATATATATATATATATATATATATATATATATATATATACAACTAAAATTAACATCATATAATTAGTTAAAAAAAACACAACATTAAGACAGATAACCAACAACCAAGATACACAAGTTTCTATTTGTTAGTCTATATGCCAATGCATATGATCTCAGGATTTCCATCACCTCCACAAGAGAAAATTGTCCCGCTTGAATGACTCAATACTCCCACTTAGAGTTTTATGTCTAGTACCCCGCTTGAGTATTTTTCTGAGACATACAACCTTTACAAAGAATCGTTGCCATGTACTCATGACTAAATTCGGGCCCATCATGTATGTATGAATTCTTTCACCTTTGTTAATAACCCAAGTAGGACTATCTGCAAGGAGTATCTCACTTTTATTTTTGACTTGTCCTAACCCGCTAGGTTTAGAGACAAAGCCACACAATTGGTAACCTCTTGTTATTTATCAACACAACCAAACAATGGAGTACAAAATTTAAATAAATGAGAACATAGAACTCATGTAAGCCATGTACATGCAACACAAACAAAGCATAAATGGCATTGTAGTAAAAATATAAAACATTCATTTCACATAGAAAAATCAATGGCTTTTAAAAATAATTTTTAATTTAACAAAACAGTAAGTCAAGCGTTTCTATTTCTACAAAAAAAAAAGACCACAAATGTAGAAAAAGGGACATCTACAGTTTGATCAACTTGTAACTTATTTTAACATATCAATACTACTTCAAATTTTGTAAACTTTGTGCTTAAAATATAAATAAATGACTCTAGTTTCTTTCCAAAAATAATCATAAAAAAAGGATGACTACAGTTAAAGTTATGATCAAAATACTAATCATAGTTAAAATTGGGATTCGCGTTTCTAACACAAAAATACATATCTTCTTACCACAAAGATTTATTTCACATAGTAAAAGTTGTCAAAATCCATTGAATTTTTAACATGCAACACACCAACACATATTGGAACATTTTTCATATTTTAACTTTCATAAAAATCACTACAGAAAAATTCAGTTTATTATGCATACAATAAGATTTATTTAAAAAATACACAACAAAATTGTTCAAAGTTGTAGTTTGTAATAATTATGAATAAAGGGTAAAAAAAACTTAGAAAATTTTGAAATTTTAACTAGAGATAGACAACTAATTTAAGAACACAAAAGAGTTAGTCTCATGTCAAAATTCAAAACCAATAAATTTAAATGATTCACGTACTAGGAAAAATTTACATAAAAATTTATGCAGCTTAAAAACCATTTCTATAATTTGATTGAGCATGTGACATGCTTAGAATAAAACCGCTCTAAAAACCCCTAAATAGCGAAAGAACACAACACTTTTCAAGTGCTATTGCAATCCACATCCCAAGTGTATTGCAACCTATCTTCCTTGCTCCTTTTATAGTCATTTCTATTCTTAATGGTTTTTTAAACTAGCAATATGGAACTTCTCATAAAAAGAATTTAAACAAATATTCTAAAAACATACTCCCACATCCGATTGAACCTAGGTCCTTGAACCAAAGGAACAAATTCGTTTTACAAATCAAGCTACAAGATTACTTTTGTGTGAAATTCGTTTTTCTCTTAGATAACATGATCAAACATTCTTCATTTAATGTAATTACAAAGATATATATTATCTTGCTACATAGGTAAAAGAAATATTTGTAATTAATTTTAACATATTTTTCGCTTAAACTGTATTATTTTCACATGTTGCATATCTTAGAGTAGTAAAATCTTAATTTTAGATAAATATTTTTCAACATCAAATACTTAAAATAGTAAGATCAAATCATGAATAAAATAAGACAAGATTAAACCCATATATATCTAGTTGTTGGTTAAAATGTTAAAATTTGCACCAACAATTAATATAAATTTAATTTTTAAGAGATAATTGGTTAAGGAAATTATCGGATCTTATAGTCACCATTCAAAGAATGAGATTATCTACCTTTATATGAATAAATTGTTTACAACATTCGTCAGCAATTGTTACAACACTAGCACACCAACCCCTTCTTCCCTAAAAGCTCCGAACCATATTTCTTGGAAATCCTCCAAGAAAACCTGAACCACAATATCTTCAAATTAAGACACCCCTTCAAATTAAGACACCCCTTCAAATTTTGAAAAATAGCACCTAGAGTAAATATCAATTTAGACTCTAAAGAAAATTTCACTTCATTACATCAATGCGATGCCAATCGATATCCCCTTGATCGCCTACATTAGAAATACACACCCAAAAAAGAGACATCTCCTATCTTGATTTTTCTCGGTCAAAGTATCACTTGCAAATACAACATGGATTACAAAAAGTATTTACTATAGGTTATGATCTTGAGTGCATGAAACTTTAGATATAGGTGAAAGTATTCTTTATGAAAGCGAATTTTCAGATAAGTATATAAAGAGTCATTGGTTAGTAGATCATAGAACAATGCATTCTAACTTAAATAAATTCTTTGAAATTGTCAATAGCCAACTCTACAGGTCTTGTGAATCGACTTATAGAGCTTGAAAATAGATTCATGTGGTTCTTGAAAATCTAGAATTTCATCCTGAAGCAGTATCAGTCAATTCACAAGAGTTTGAGTCAACTTACAAAACCTCATGAAACTGTGTGAGTCGATTCACAACTTTTGTAAGTCGATTTACCAGGATTGGAACATCAAGAATTAGTTCACGGCCTCTGTAAATCAATTTACAAAAATTTGAGTTGATTGGCTAAGTTAAAGGTCACTTAGGAAAGATTTTGAGTGCATTTTAAGGTGTACCAACATGATCATATTTAGAGCATTTGTGAATTTTTGAGAAATAAAGAATCAACAAAGGCACACATGCATCATCTAACTTAACAAACCTAGTTTTGATATCTATCAAAGTACGAAGTTTATCTTAGGGATCCTTGCAGTTACATTCTCCAAATTTTTTATGATGGCAAAACTTGCAAAATTTTGTTAAGATGCTGATAAAATTCTCAATATAATTGGAAATGATTTAAAACAGGAATGCTCCTCTTGAATTTTTGTCTCTACTATGATTGCATGAGTTTAAAATTTGTTACAATTTTTTACTTCTTTCTCCACCTTAGACTTTATTAAAAGAAAGCAAAATCATCAAATTAGTTATATAAATCAGCTAAAATCTAGATGATGCATCCCTGAAATCCATGACTATGCAAAAAATGAATCTCAACACATAAAACATAAAAAGGAATTACAGAATCAACAAAATCATAAGACATACACATGGTATTTTGGAACACAAAACACAACACGAAACATTCAAACAAATTTCCAAATGTAACCAATCATATTGTAGTACTTACATTCATAAAATAAAATACAGAGAAATTAAAGGAATCATAAATATAACATGCATATAATAGTATTACTAGAAAAAAAATAACTCAATAACAACTATAACAAACTAATTTCGACAAATACATCAAAACACTTAGAATTGACGAATTAAACACATTAAATTCAGCGATCAAAACTTAAAATATATAGTGCACTCATTTCACATATGAGACATTTTGAACCATAAATAAAACAACTAAAACACAAATTGAATATACTTAATTGAACTAATTCTACAATGAGAAAATTAATAGACATACCTTTGTATAAAGTTTCTAAACAAATGACAACTAAATTTATGCATTTTGAGATTTTACCATAGTTTTTATTTTTTATAGGTGTTCAAACCATTAAACCACGAAATAAAATTTAATAAGTTAATCTTCAAATGTTTAAAGCATCCTTTTTTCAAGAAATCGTTGATTACATGGTAATCTCAAACATACCTACAAAATAATAGAGCAGGATTTATAGATACCCTATATTTGTTCGGTCCTTATTGGTTAGTATTGAGAACTTGTCCTTGAGAATCCACATCATCCAACCATTAGGCACTATAACTTTTCTTATAAAATATTTCAAAGATGTGTATTCCATTTTGCCACAATATAAACAAGTAATATGTGACAAATTTTGTTTCTTATATTTATATTAATAAATTTTGAAAAAGTACATGTTTTTATTTTTGTTTTTCGAAAAGTGTTTTCTATGATTTGAAATTTTCACTTTAAATTTATAAAGCTATTCTTTCAAAATGATATTATCATTTCTTAAAGAAACATAGTTTTCACAATTTTTGTATTATGAGAACATTGAATTTTTTGAGTAATTTCCTAGTTCAACATTTTAGATATAACTTTTTCAAGTCTTGTCACTTGATTTTCTAAGTTTAAAATAATGCTTCTTTGATGACCCAACAATTTTGTCATTTTTTTAACTTCCTCATGATTTTCGTCTAATGCATCTTGCCATTGAAGATAAGTAAGTAAAAGATAGAGTTCATCACGACCAACATCTTCTCTATAGTTTTGAGCCACGAGACCTATGTTTGCTTCACCGCTATTAATGAATTTTCTTTATGATAACATTGGTTGAAATTGTTACACTATTAGACGATATGGCCTATGAACTCTAGAAAAGGGATTGAAAAGAGTCCCAAAAAATTTCTGAGTTTTATCGATCACACATTCAAATTAATTTATCTTGATGGAATAGAGTGGTTATTTATATATATATATATATATATATATATATATATATATATATATATATATATAAACTTTTCTAAAATAATAACAACCACATTATAAATTAATTGAAAAAAATAAATAAAAATATATTTCATACACTACTAATAATATAGAAAAATGTGGGTCTTACAAAATATGTGGCATCAAATAGGTTGACAAAGAATCGTTGCATGAATATTTAGAGAGATATAAGAAATTATGTGCAAGTTGTCGTCACCATCAAATCTCTAAACAGACATTCATTCGATACTGTTATGAATGCTTGTTGTATATAGATTGAAGTATCATGGATGCTGCTAGTGGAGGAGCACTTGTAGATAAAATCCCAACAAAAACAAAAAGCCTTTTTGAGAGCATGTCCATTAACTCTCAGCAGTTCACTACCAGAAGCAATTCAGTTGTGCAGACAAAAGGAGTCAATGAAATAAAAGCCACTAAATACAAGAACTTAGTGAGCAAACTTGATGAACTTACTTCATTGGTGAAAAAATTGTCAGCAAACAAGATTCATGCAGCGAGAGTATGTGGAATTTGCACTTCTGGAAAACATCCTACAAATTCATGTCCTATGTTGTAGGACGATGACAATGATGATACTCCTCACACCTATGCAACAAACATATAATAACACCCTTGATATGTCTTCTAACAGGTACAACCCCAAATGGAGAAACCATCCAAACTTGAGATGGGAGAATGGGAATACCTGTGCACAACAATTCAGACCAACCTAGTAGAATAATAATGTAGCCATATTAAAAATTTTGATCCTTCATTGAAAGACCTAGTTAAAAAAATGGTAGTCTAGAATCTCTAATATGAGTAGCACAATATCCAATATCAGTAGAGAAAAGATTCATCCATACAGATTATAGAAGCAAATACTGAACAACTAGCAACATCAATCAACCAGATACGATCTCAAGGGTCTCACAAACTAGTAGTGAATTTCAATTCAGATTAGTTATTCATAGATTTGGTAAACCTTTCGATACTCCATAAAGTCTTGAGATTGTAAGTGGAGAAAAAGATGATAAGCCAACTTCCCCACCTAATCTTCTTTCTAGGGATGATAATGTTGAGCGACCTATACCACATTCATTTCCTCAAAGGGCTGTGAAAACAAAGAAAGTGGATGAGTAAAGTAAGGACAAAGAAATCTTTGATACATTTAGAAATGTCGAAGTCAATATCCCTCTCCTTGAAGCAACTAAAAAGATTCCAAGATATGTCAAATTACTCAAAGAGTTATGAACACACAAAAGGAAGTTGAAAGGCAATAATAAATTTTAAAATTCCATATTAAATTTAGGTGCATCGATTAATGTTATTCCTACATCTATTTTTATATTTTTGGGTCAAAATTAGATTTTAGTGAAAATCTTAGTTAATCTTTGGATTGTTACACCCTACCCCTTTATCTTCTATAAGCCATAACATTTGTTGTATTTATCCAATTTCATGGATCTTGGTGGCGTTGGCAATATAAGAAGAATAGCCACAACTCTTATGTTGAGACCAAAGCCCAATTTGGACACCTAGATGGTAAAAAAATGCAAATTACTGATGTAGGAAAAGTTACTACGTATTTACTTATGCAATTATTATTTTTGGATTTATCGTCATATTTTGGGCCTTGCTTTTGGTCACAAACCTTATAGTAATATAAATATAATTTTAGAGAGTCTTGTCCACACACCTTACTACTATCATACAGTTTTGTCATTTTTTGAATTTCATGGCAGCTTAAATTTCTAAACCAATTCATTGGTTAATGATACTTTGTTAGACTCTCGAGGTTCGATTCTTGATGCAATTTGATTTTATTTTTAAAATCTTTTTCGGTCAATTTCTCATTTTTCCATGATATTTGTGTATGAATTCAATTTACGTTATGATGTTTAATCGTGTTGATTGTAATTTATACATATGATTGAGATTATTCGAAATAGATTGAACGCTTGTTTTAGTTTAGTTCGAATAGGAATTCGTTGGGTGAATTCGATTATGACATTAATCGTGTTTTGTGACGCTTGTTTACTATCATGATTAATCGAACGTTGTGATGCTTGATCAGATAGCACTTCATATAAAATTAATTGAAGCTTTCTTGGTTAGTTTTATGATCAAAAAGAAATATAAACATAGAAAGAATGTTTATTTATAACCTGTGATAGAGTCTCGACGAAGAACTCCTAAAACCAACGGATTGATTGTTTCGATTGATTCATATTTTAATTCGAATGAGTGTTTTGCTAGAACTTAAAACCTTAAACTCTAAATACTTAGAAAGATTGAGCTCTTGAGGTTTTTCTAAATAACTTTGGTTTTTAGGATTTCTGAGTTTGTTGGTTCGTTGATTCTTCTTCAGCTATGAGTGCTATTTATAGGATAAATTAGGGCTTTTGTTTAGTCCCTTGTGAATTCTGAATCGTGTCTTTATTCTAGCTTGGTCAACAAATATTTCTTCCAAATATAATTCTCAAAGATATGTTTTGATAATATGATCATTATCCAATTCCTAATTTCCGAGTTTGATTGGAGCAACTCTTCCAAAAAGATATGATGCGTATTTTCTCCAGATTGCATTTGGAAATTATTCAACTGAGTCTTCCTTCATACTCTTGATTGTATTTTGGAGCGTGAACAAAAACTAGGCATGTTCTTGGAACATCAGAATTTCTAATAAGACTAAGTGAAAGTTATCTTCTATTGGAATCATTGTCTCTCCATTAGAGACATTGACTTTTCTTTATCACAATATGACTTGATTGTTGGAGTCAGATGTTGTATACTTTTCTATCTCGATAGCCAGAGGTAGAATGTGTGACTTAGAATTAGTTGCTTGGGAAAATCACATTTGTTGCATTATCAGAGTCACTACAACTTCAGAGATTGCTTATTAGAGGCATCATTCTAGAACATGTTGCAATTATTAGAGCTAGCGAAACATGAGCTACAGAGGCAGACTTGAACAATAGGCTTCAGAGGTAGGCTTGAATAGTAGGCTTCAAGGCATGCTCAAAATTATTGTTCATCATAAGCATGTTGAAAGTATTGTTCATCAGAGGCGTGCTGAAAGTACTGATCATCATAGGCATGCAGAAGTACAGTTCATTAGAGGCATTCAAAAGTATTGTTCATCAGAGGCATGGAAATTCCAAAGAGACGCTAAATCTTCAGAGGCACGCTGATTTACCAAAAATATGTTGAGTTGCTAGAAGCACGTTGAACTACCATAAGCACGCTATCAGAGGCAGATGCGTGCTTTTTAGGGCGTGCATTTGTCTAATTATGAGGATTTCATTAAATGATTTGATTTCGTTTACTATGACCTTTTTACTTCCTCTAGTTCTCTTGTTCTAATTCCTACACACTTAGTGAAGCCATTAGTATAACCAAATTGTTCTCATGAAATAGTTTTGTTAACATCAAAATCACAAGAGATTAACCAACTTGGTTCCAACAATCTCCCATTTTTTGATGATGACAAAACTATAATTTTTTATAATAACTTTGTTGGATTTTATTACTTGACTCCCCATGACTTAAGACTCCCCCTAAGTTTAAGTAGTTTTACAATTCTTTTCTCCCCACATGCATACATAAATAGATCAAACAAGAAATTGTTCTCAAATATCTTTCTCCCTCTTTTGTCATCAGACAAAAAGACTATAATTTTTTTGTTGTTGAAGAAAGTACACAAAAATATAAAATACATACTAATATGAAGCTAAACTAATCTAGGCATAGCACAACATTAGTCATGTATAAAGGTAAGGTTCAAATTTGTCTTAATGAATTCAAATATGTCTTCAGCTAGTGGTTCGGTGAGTATAACAGTCCATTGGTGTTTAGTGTCTATAAACTGGATATTTAGTACTCATTTTTGTACAAAGTCCCTAATAAAGTGATGTTTAATTTCTCTGTGTTTAGCCCTAGAATGCATGATTGGGTTCTTAGTTAGGCAAATAGCAGAAGTATTATTACATAATATGAGAATGTTACTCTTAAGGATTGTGTAATGTTCCAGTTGATATTTCATCCATAACAGTTGAGAGTTGCATCCTACTGCTAAAATGTATTCAGCTTCTGCTGTTGACATTGCAATTGTGCTTTGTCTTTTACTTGACCAGGAGATTAAGTTTTCACCAAGAAATGTGCAATTTCCACTGATTTTTTCTTTCAAGTTTGTCTCCATCATACTCAGTATCAAAATAGTCATTTAATATGTACTTGGTAAACTTCTTATAGAACAAGCCAATGTTGCAAGTACCTTTCAAATATCTAAGGATTCTCTTAACAACAGTTAAAAGATATTCTCTTGGATCAGTCTGAAATCTTGCACACACACACACACATTAAATAAAATATCGGGTCTGGAGGCAGTAAGGTGTAAAAGCGACCCCATCATTCCTCTATATGTTTTTTGGTCAATTTTTTTTCTTGATTCATCTTTATCAAGTGAAAGGTGGGATGCATTGGTGTAACCATAAGTTTGCAATCACTCATCTTAAAGTTGGTTTGATGAATGTATGTGTCCTTCTAACTTTGCTGAATTTGTATCCCTAAGAAAAACTTTAGTTCTCCCATCATGCTCTTTTCAAATCCATGCTGCATTAACTTAGCAAATTCTTGACAAAGAGTGCCATTAGTAGATCCAAAAATAATATCATCAACATAAATATATAACAAGAATGTCATTTTCAATAGTCTTTCTAAATAAGGTAGTGCCAACCTGCCCTCTTTCAAAATTATTTTTTAGGAGAAAAGTGCTAAGTCAGTCATACCATGCTTTAGGGGCTTGTTTTAGTCTGTACAAAGACTTTTTAAGCTTAAAGACATTATCTGGAAACTCAACATTTTCAAAACCAGGAGGTTATTTTATATACACTTCCTCATTTATGTAACCATTCAAAATGAAACTTTCTACATCCATTTGAAATAAAGTAATATTATTATAGGAAGCAAAGAAGAGTAGGATACATATTTTCTATAACCTGGCCACTGGAGCAAATGTCACAGTGTAATCAATACCTTCTTACCGACTATAACCTTGTGCAACCAGTTTGGCCTTATTTCTAACAACTTCTCTTTTTTCATTTAATTTATTTATGAATCCCCACTTGGTTCCAATAGGTTTCTTATTCTTTGGTATGGGTTCTAGATCCCAAACATCATTCCTCTTAAATTCATTTAGCTCTTCTTGCATTGTTAGGATCCAACCATCATCTGTCGATGCTTCTTCAACATAGGCATGTTCAATCAAGGAGATCAAACCAAATAGTGATATGTCCTTCAGTGAAGATCTGGTCTTTAAAGGGTCATTGGCATTTCCAATAATTAGAGTTTCAGGATGGGATGATTTGTACTTCCATCCAGTTTTGACTTTTGAACTATTTTGACTGCTTCTGACTTTGTCAGGTCCATCTTCAGATATTTTGTTGTCTTCCTCTAATTTACTTGCATCCTCTGATTGTTTGGGTTCTTCTGGTTTGTCTGCATTTGCTTCCTCTAGTTCCAATAAACCTGTAGTATCTTTAACTTGCTTTGACTTTTTAAGGTCAAGTTGTTTATCATCAAATTTAACATGTATTGACTCCTCCACAAGTTGAGTTTCCCTATTGAACACTCTCTAAGCTTTGGATCCTTCAGAGTATCCAAGGAAGGTACACTTTTGTGCGCGGGGATCAAACTTGTCAAGGTTGTCTTTAGTGTTTAACATTCATCAAATACAACCAAATTGCTTAAAGTAAGAGATATTAGGCTTTTTACTCTTCAATAATTCATATCGTGTTTTGTTCAATACTTGCCTAATTAAAATTCTATTATAAATATAGCATGCAATGTTAACTGCCTCTGCCCAAAAATGTTTTGCAATATCAATCTCATTTAATATGATTATGACCATTTCATGAAGGGATCTATTCTTTCTTTATACAACTCCATTTTGTTGTGGTGTTATAGGAGAGGAGAAGTTGTGTGAGATTCCACTCTCACCACAAAAACTTTCAAATAACTTGTTTTCAAATTCTCCTCCATGATCACTTCTATTTGTTATAATCCTAAGACATTTTTCATTCAACACTTGTGTGAAAAATGCAATAAACACTTTGTGGCAGTCATCTTTATTTCTTAAGAATTTTACCCAAGTCCACCTAGTGTAATCATCTACTATTACAAAGCCATATTTCTTTCTATTTACTAAAGCTGTTTTCATTGGTCCAAAGAGATCTATATGAAAGAGCTCAAGGGGTTTGGAGGTAGAGACTAAGTTCTTAGGGGTAAAGGAGTTCTTAGTTTGTTTTCCCATTTGACAAGCTTCACAAAAAGTTCCAATTTTGAACTTAATCTTAGGTTTGCATGACCTAATCTTTTGTGCGAAATTAATTTTTCTTCATTTACTAACATGAGACACCTAACATCTTGTTTCTCTAAGCTAAACAAATTTATCTTATATAGGTTATTTTGCCTCTGACATGTAAAGAGTACATATCCATCTTTTTGATGAATTGCTTTGCATGATTTTTGATTAAATATAATATCATAGTTATTATCACTTAATTGACTAATACTTAATAAATTATGTTTAAGCCCTTTAACAAACAAAACATCTTTATTGGAAGGAGAGGTGTCATTACCAACTGTGTCGTGTCCAATGATCTAACCTTTCTGCTTTCCTCCAAAAGTTATTATGCCTACTTTGATCAAAGTTAGGTCTTGAAACATAAACTTTTCTCCCGTCATATGTTGCGAGCATCCACTGTCTAGATAACGTGACTGGGGCTTCAACTTGACTGCTGAGAACATCTGCAACATAGATAATTTTTTTCTTAGGTACCCAAATTTGGTTGGGTCCTGGTTTGTTATTCTTGAAAAGTTTCTTGTCTTTCCTTGTGTTTAACATCCAACAAGATATTTTGTAGTGACCTTTCTTGGAGCGAACAGTACATAATACATTAGGTTCGATAAGTTCAGACTTAGTTACTATTTCTCGGTATCCTAGTGTAAGACCCACATTTTTCTTTATTATTAGTAATGTGTGAAATATATTTTTATCTACTTTTTCAATAATTTATAATGTGGTTGTTATTATTATATTTTTTATTCAATTATTATTTTTTAAAAGAATATATGTGTATGATAGGATTTATTTAATTTGATTGAATATTTTGCTAAGTATTTGAAAAAAATTTATAATAATTATGCGATTTAACTATTTTAAGATAAAAAACATAAAAACATTTTAGATTAGACAACCAAATGTTAGTTAGTGAGAAAAGCCATATAAATCTCTAGTTGGTTAATAGATTAGGTTAACAAGAAGGAAAAAAAAGACTTAGGTGAAGAAAAGGAAAGAAAACAGAAGCGGTTGTGATAGAAAAAAAATATATAAAAATCTATTTCGGTGGTCAACGGTTGTGCAAGGAACTTGCTCTGACTTTGTTCAAATTTTAGTATGTTATCTCTACCTTTGAATTTGACTTACTAATATAATCTATTAATATTTTTACTTTCTTTCTCTGATTTAATTTGATAAAATCTTTTATTTTGAAACGATGATTTTTGATATAAAATTTATGTTTGTAAATAAAAATATTGATTTTTATGGTAAAGTTGTTACTGTTGTTACTGATCAAAAACTGATTTTTAGTAAATGGCTTTACGATGATGGATAATTTTGAAAATGATGTTTGATATTATTATTATTATTGTGTAAGAAATCCTTTTTAGTTTTAAAAGCAAAATTGTGAATTGCAATTTATTTTCTTAGAAGTATTCTTGATTTTCTTATGATATTGATATAGAAACCTATTTTGATTAGAGAAAACGTTTATCTATGTCAAAAATAATTTTTCATCCGGTAGAAGTCGTTATAAAGACTAGATCATGTTTTAATCAATAGAAATCGCCACAAACTCAATTTTTATTTGGTTAAATTTTGTGTTGTGATAGTTTGAGAGTTTAAGAAACTTTTAGAAACCTTATTGATGTTCAAAATAATAATTTTTCCAGAAATAATAAATATGTTGAAAGTTGTTATAGTTATTTCTTTTAGAAGGTTAAAATTATGATTTTTATGAGACAATTGTGTTGATGTTGTGTTGATTTATAAAATAAAAATAATTATATGATAGAGTTGTTTATTTATTTATTAATAATTGAAATGGATTTTTTGTTGAAGTGTCGTTAAATTTTATTGTTAAATTTTATTGTTAAATTTTTGGAAGTGAACTAAGAAAGTCTTAGGGATCCTTGATGCTTCTTATATTAGAATTTTGGTCTAAAAGAAATATTTGAAAAATAACATCTTTCCTTTATTTTCTTGGATTTGTAATGAGGCACTTGTGCCAAATATAGACTCAAAATCTCTTTTTATTGATACTTGTTTGTGTGCTTGCTAATTTGAGAGAATTGACATCTTTTAAAATATAAAGAAATGGTGTGTCTTAAAATCTTAAGCCAACACCAAATCTTGAATAGGAATTAAGGATAGATGATTTTTGACACTAGGTAAATAGTAAATTAATTTGTGAAGGTGTAACGTATTTGGAACAAAGACCGTTGCGTAGGAATCTTAATAAGGATACTCATAACGGTAAGGGGTCCACTCCAATCGCTTTCCTACTTGAATTATATGTGATATAAATGCACTATGATGCTCTGCATTGGTTATGTTCGTGTGTTATCTTCAAAATATGTGTGTTATGTGAATTATATGGTTATGAATGATATTATGAGTTTAAGCAATTTGCGTATTTTGATTGGCATTGGGTGGTTATTTAAGGTAATGACTTTGTGTCTAAACTAGGTTGGTTTAGGACAAGGTTGAATGATTTTGGACGCTATGGTTAAATGATCTATTTTGTTACTAACTAAAGTAATGACATTCATGCATGCATTAGTGGCTTGGCCCTAGTTGCGAGTACGTGACATTAGTTCCTTGAAAAGGCAACATGATTCAGAAAAATACTCAACGGTGGGGTACTAAACATGAAACTCTGAAGAGCATTCGTCCAACCGTAGGACATTGTCCAATGGTGGGACTTTTTGCTCTATAGGGTGGTGATATTCCAAAATCATGTATTGACATATAGTCTAACAAATAGGATTTTTGCATTTTGGTTGATTTGCATCTTTGATGCTTTGTGATTTTAACTGTTAAGTGAAGTATGTGATTTATTTATATTTTTGCTATAACAACTATATATGCATGTTTATTTGTTCTGTGTTTGTTATTTGGAGAAGACCCATACATTTGACAAGACGTCACATATAATGTTACTTGAGCGAATAATGCCGCGGCCAACCTTGTAGTAGAAATGCGAGGAAACAAAATAACAAGCAATTGGAGGCTCCGATATACATTTGTACTGGTGGTAGACTTGTTGGGAGAGTTTTCCACAAGCGTCCAAAGTTATGACCAACTAGTATTTATTTTTGGGTAGTAAAACACCAAGAGTTTTGGCTTTAGGAGTTTCTTTTGTTTAACGTATTAATTTTACTTTTTGTAATTGCGAATACTTTGATTCATTATTATTGAAAATACAATTGAATAAATTATTAATTGGTTTTAAAGTAAATAAGTATTTAAGATAATCTTTTAGAGTTGTATTTTCTATTTTAAGCTCAACACCTTCATTTTTTGAAACATTAATTTCTTCAGTCAGGTTTGCATTTACTTTTTTAAGTGTTTTATGTTTTAGAGACAAATTGTGGTTTTTATTTAAGAAGTCATTTATGACTTGAATTAATTCAGATTGGGTTAAGTCAAAAAGTACCTCAATTTCTTCATCTACTATTTACTTTCAGAATCAGAATCAATGTTGGATCTAGAGTTAGAATCAGTATGCACCATCAGGGCCAAATTTGCTTGCGCTTCATCATCAGATGATTCACCAAAATCATCCCATGTAGCCATCAAAACCTTTTTCTTCGGTCTGGAGTCTTTCCTCTGATGTTTCCTTATTCCTAGATTTAGACATTCAGACTTGACATGCCTAGGTTCATTGCATCCATACAGATGATGCTTTTCTTGTCAAACTTGTCATCATTTCCTCTACTGGACAACTTGGAATTTTTTTGAGGGAATGGCTTCTTTCTATTGTGCCACATCCTCTGAATTTTTTTGGATATGAAATCCAGCTCCTCATCTTATGAGTTGGCTTCTTTCTATTGTACCACATCCTTTAAATTTTTTGGATATGAAAGCCAGCTCCTCATCCTTTGAGTCCACTTTCTGGTCATTTGAGTCATTATTATGTGATTATGTTGTTACCTTCAAAGTGTTTTTCTGCTTGGTTTTGCAAGCCAAAGTCTTCTGGTTCTGCTCGGGCTCATCCTCTACAAGTTCAATTTCATGTGATCTCAAGGAGCTAATTAGTTCTTCCAATTTAAGAGTATTCAGATCCTTAGCTTCTTGGATGGCTGTAATCTTAGGTCTCCACTTGCTTGACAAACTCCTAGGAATTTTTTTCACATGATCAACAGTAGTATAACTATTTTTAACAATCTTTAATCCTGATACCAGAGTTTGGAATTTGGAAAATATTGTTTCAATGTTTTCATCCTCTTCCATCTGAAATAGTTCATATTTTCTAACTAAGAGGTTGGCCTTTGCTTCTTGAACTAGCTTGCTTCCTTCATAAGTCAAAACCAGATTGTCATGGATGCTCTCTGTTGTTTCTTTGTCAATGCATTTGTCAAACTCCTTAAAGGTGATTGCATTTATCATGAAGGTTCTGGACATGTGATGCATCTTGTACATTTTCTTTTGTTCAGTGTAAAACCCCGACCTTACCGTTATCGGCACTGTTAATCACGACTTTTTCGCCCCTATTTCCACCCATTGGAAATAGCAATGGAGGATAAGTACCACCTTACCGTTATCGGCACTGTTAATCACGACTTTTCCTTCCACGGGAATCGAACCCAATACTTGGAGGATAAGTACCACCATCCATTCATTTCCACTACCAATTGAGCTACAATTGGTAGTGGGAAGGAATGGGCGGTGGTACTTATCCCCCAGCTACCGAGTTCGATTCCTACGGAAGGAAAAAACTCGCTATTTCCAATAAGTGGAAAGGGGGGCGAGAAGGTCGTGATTAATAGTGCCAATAACGATAAGGGCTGGGTTGTTACATTCAACATCCATCTAAGAAATAAAGAAACTCCTAGAGTTCAGGATCTTGTGAAATAAAGAAACTCCTCAGCCTATCCTTCCAATACTCGAATAGCCATCTTCCACCAGGTCTTAGAGTTCAGGATCTTGTGAAATAAAGAAACTCATCAACCTATCCTTCCAATACTAAAATAGTTCTTCATCAAATATAGGTGGTCTATTGATGTTTCTTTCTGAGGCTCCTTCACCAAATCCAGACATGTTGAATCCTTGGATCTTACCTCAAACACTGTAAAGTGCTCAGCCTCGAGACCAAGCTCTGATGCCAATTGAAGGTGCGCAAACATGAGAAGGATGGTTGAATTGTGTTTGCCTAATTTAAGACTCTCTTCTTAATTCTAATTCTTTTTTCTGATTTGGTGACTTAACTCTTGGAACTAATCAGAGGCAACAATAAACAGACAACACATAAGTAAAAATAACACACCAGATTTTATCTTGATTCACCACCAAATTGTTAGCTACGTTCAGTCCACTCACAGAAGGATTTATCCACTAATTCAAAACTTGAATTACAACAACACCTGACCCTAAAAGTCAGCCTTCTCAAAACAACCTGAATCTACAGAATTTTTGAGGCAAACCAGACCTTGACCCTAAAAGTCAAGTCTTATCTACACAACCCAAGATCCACATATTGTTAGAGGCAAACTACCCACTTGATCCTACAAGTCAAGTCGTCTCAGCACAACCTAAGATCCACATAATGCTTGAGGTGCACTAAAAGCCACTATCGAGCTAGGTTACAAAGAGCTGGAAACTGGTTTGGTTTTGCTTCTGCTAAACATATTTGATACAATGATTTTTCCACATTACAACACTTAGAAAATTTTACTTTGAACGAGTGCTTTGCTAGAAGTTAAAACCTTAAACTCTGAATACTTAGAAAGATTGAGCTCTTGGGATTTTTCTGAATAACTTTGGTTATTAGGATTCTTGAGTTTATTGGTTCGTTGATTCTTCTTCAACCTTGAGTGCTATTTATAGGAAAAATTACGGCTTCAGTTTCCTCCCTTGTGAATTATGAATCGTATATTTATTCCAGCGTAGTCAAAAAATATTTCTTCCAAATATAATTTTGAAAGATATGTTTTGATAAGATGACCATTAGCCAAATTCCTTATTTCCGAATCTGATATGAGCAACTCTTCCAAAAAGATATGATGCGTATTTTCTCCATATTGCATTTGGAAATTATTTAGTTGAGTATTCTTTGATACTCTTGCTTGGATTTTGGGGCGCGAACAAAAATTGGGTCTATTCTTAGACCTTTAGAATTTCTGAAACGACTAAGTGAAATTTATCTTTTATCAGAATCGTCGACTTTCTATCTGAGACATTGACTTTTCTTCATCACAATATGACTTGATTGTTGGAGTTAGATGTTGTATACCTAGCTTTCTTAATAGTTAGAGGTAGACTACGTGACTTAGAATTAGTGGCTTGGACAAATCAGATTTGTTGCATTATCAGAGTCACTGCAACTTTAGAGGCTGCTTATCAAAGGCAACATTTTGGAACATGTTGCAATTATTAGAACTAGCGGAACATGAGCTTCAAAGGCAAGCTTGAACAGTAGACTTCAGAGGCATGCTCAAAATTACTGTTCATTAGAAGCATGCTGAAAGTACTATTCATCAAAGGCATGTAGAAGTATTGTTCATCCGGATCATGCAGAAGTGCTGCTCATCAAAGGCATGCAAAAATACTATTCATCAAAGGTATGTAAAAGTACTATTCGTTAGAGGCATAGAAACTCTAGAGACACATTGAATCTTAAGAGGTACATAATTCTTCAGAGGCACGCTGACTTACCAAAAACACGTTGAGCTGCCAGAAGCACGTTGAACTACTAGAAGCACGCTATCAAAGGCAAATGCATGTACTTTTCATGGCATGCATTTGTCTGATTCTGAGGATTTCGTTGACTGATTTGATTTCATTTCCTCTAAATAAATTGTTCTCATAAAATACCTTTGTTAACATCAAAATCACAAGAGAAGAACCAACTTGGTTCCAATAGTAAGAAGATTGAGATAATGAGAGAAGAACGGTTTTAGAAAAACATTTGATACAAGAGGACATATAAATAGGCAAGGAAAAGGTAGAAACCAATACTTTGGTTTTATCGAGGGATAAATACTTTAACAACTATTTACAAGAAATCAACTTAATGATATAAACGAGTGTTCAATATCACTCATCATAAACTATATTTTCAAAGAGATTTGACTGATTAGGTCAAAAATATCAAAGAAAATAAAAAAGAGATTTCCTCAAATTGGATTGAAAAATGAAATGAGTCAATAAAGGAATCTATAAAAAAAAATGCCTAAAAAATGATAAGAACAATGATAGAAGATCTCCATATAAGACATAAGATTTGTACTACCAATACCCAAGCTACAAGCTATGATTTAAAAGATATAAATGAAAATGAAAATACTTTTTTAAACACAATTAAAGTAAAACACAAGCAACACACAAAAGGAATAAGACTATTAAACAAAAGATATGATGTTGACAACACAAGTAAACAAGACAAAATTGATTAAGTGTTGAAATAAATTTATAATTAAAATAAATTACAGAGTATTTAATCGAGGATAAATTGTGAATCAACAATTTTTATCCGTACTTTTATCTTACCAAAGTCTCTCAAGTGATATTTTTGAAGATCTTATGACCAGATGCAAAAATCACAATGGTCCTATTCATTTATCTACTTTTGAGCTTTATTTTTTTTTTTAGAATATTCATCACACGATCAAGTAATGTGCATTAGAGGTAGGCTTGTTCTTTTGATAGGATTAACAGATAATTGTTATCTTTGGAATTAGAGGATTGATTTGCTTTATGTGATCAGTCCCATTAGAGGCAAATTTGGTATTCATTTGAAAGTTTATTCTAGAGGCCTACATGGGTATCCTCCAATATTTCTTTAGATGAATGTTCCAACTTTTCACAAGTGAATGTTCAGAATAATGATTTTAACAATATTTCTCATTTATGAGATCCTCTAGATGCATATCAAAACATGTATCGTAGGTCATCGAAGTTTTAATAAACTTCTCTCTATTTTTGGTTAGGAAAAAAATGTTGCAATGCTTAATCATGTATCGTGCATGATTTTGCACCAACCTTCTTATTGTTATTTAAAACTTCTTTACATCATTAGACATGTTTCAATTTTAGTCTCTTAATTCTGCTCACTAGTTTCTATACTAAAATATTAAAGTTTTACCTAGTTTGTTATTGAAAATTTTCAAATATACAAATAGAAGTTTGATAAAAGTTGATAAAAGTATAGTTAATCAAAACTATTCAAAGTCCATCTATGTAGATCATTGATTCTCAATTGAATTTCTAACTACATTGCAGAGTGATCACTTCAGAAAAGCGATGTCTAAGGTTCACGTTTTTTTTATAAGACCTAAGGCATGAGTTTTCTGAAAAGAACTGTCTAAGGTTCATCAATTTTTTTTTATAAGACCTAAGACAGCGCTGATCAAAAAAACATTGTCTAAGGAGCTATTTGAAAGTTTTATATTTTTTAATACATGTAACAACTATACTTTTTTAAAAAAGCTTTGTTATTACTAGACACAATCTATAATGTGGGATATGGGATCTAGGTATGAGTATATAGTAGATTTTTATTTTTGGTTTGTACTGTGACTCTATGAAATTAGACATTAATATCATTTTTAATATTTGATAATTAACGGCACAAGAGAGTTTCGTCTCTCGCCCCCAACACACATCTGAATTGTCAAATTTATAGATATTTTTTGAATGCTTTTGAGAACATAGATATTGAGAGAAGAAAGTGCCCGAATACAAATATGTGTGGAAGCCTAAATTCCCAACTCAGTGTTTACCTAGGTTTGTCCAAATATGCCTACAATCTTAAGACAAAACACCACACAAATTTTGAACAAAACCCATCATAAATAAATTTTATTCCTTTTTATTTTTCGGTAGTATGGACTTTTCTTTTGTTTTTCATCCAAGTACTATAACATTAGATTTATGTTTTTTCCACTTATCTATGAATTACATATATCATGAAGTATTTTAGATTTAAAATTTTTACACTTGAATAAATTCAAAATCAAGTTTATATATAGGTGCGTCCGTCATAGTTTATCTAAATTTTTTTTCCTTTCAATTTGCCCTTAAATTAGGCCTATAATATGAATGTATTGTTTTATATAAAAAATTGTATTGTTAGTTTTATTTTTTCAATGTATTATACACTAAATGCACATTGATAAGTGCCTATTAAGTAGAGAGTGAGTGAGTCTACACATTCCATTCCAATCCACTCCTGTAGAGTCCGTTCACGATGGTTGTTAGTTTTGAGTCAGTTTTGCTAAAATTTGTTCAGATAGAATGAGATTGATTTGAAATTTTATTTAATTGCAAAACAATTTTAATTTAAAATCTAAACTAAAAAATTAAATTTTATAATTTTTATTTTAATTTTAAAATTACCAAGTATCATTAGTTAATATAAGCACTACTCCAACAACCGTCAACCAACACTACCTCCCACCACCATTTTTGACCACCGCCACAATCACCTACCACCCATCTCAACAACAGCCACCATCGACAACCTCCATCATTACCGACCACCCACCTCCGACTACCGTCAACACCATCAACCACCCACCTATGACAACCGCCACCACCATCATCACCCATCATCCACCTCTAACCACCGCCACCACCGACTCCGACCACCACCACCATCGACCACACCCACTTCTACTACCACCGACCACCCATCTCCAACCACCAACTCCCACCATCGCACAACCACCGTCCACCACTTCAGCCACCTTCAGTCACACTCCGACCACCATCTTCCACTATACACCGCCTCTTTTGATCTCTGTAGTAGTGTTTGACGACTAATCACCATTATGATAGTCAACTTCCACAATTGCCATTCTCAACCATTATTACTAATAAATCAAAATTTAATATATATTTTTATTTTTAATTATTTTATGTATGTGTCAATATTTTTTAGGATTTAATTGATATACACCGTCACTATAAATTGTTTTTACACTGTCCATTAATCATAACCGTTAGATCATTATATATGTTTAACTTTTACCATAACTACCTATAATGTCATGCTCATTAATGGTTGTGATGTACTAATAATGTAAATTTTTTTACACCAACATTACATAACAATTAAAGTCTAATTTATATATTAGGTGAATTTATAATGAGACGGGATTAAGAGAGTGATTCAATTGAGATAAAATAAAAAACCAAAAGTCAACTAATTAAAATTCATAACTAAAACTGAAAATTAAAGATTAAAATTGAAAACTCAAAACTAAAATTCATTATAGTTTTTGAAAATTTATAACAGCCAAAAACCACTTAGAAATTGCATGCTTACATAATTTTCTGTGATCGACTGAATCTATAGAAGACTGTAGGGCATGTGTTTTTGTTCCCTAAACCTAAGGTCTCTTTTTAAAAACTTACACTTTTAAAGTGAAATCGTAGGAACATTAGAAGAGTTTTATCATTTTGAATTGATTAGCAACATCTCGAGGTACATGCTTGTTAAAAACAATGAGATCAAATAGTTGATGATTCATCGCATATTTGAAAATAAGCTTCAAAACTTGATTCAAAAGAAAATTTCTTAAAATATTTTATATTAATTGATGATTAATATATTAAAAGAATATATGAAATGCTCTATATCACGAGTTAGCAGAGATTTAACAAACTAACTACTACTAGTTACTTCTAACTACATTTACATAACTTTATTATCTCCAATACAAATAAATAGTTAGTAGAGATTTAACAAATTAACTACTACTAACTACCTCAAACTAATTTTATTATCTCTAACACAAATATCTAATTTTAACGGTTCACTATAAACATAAGGTAAGAGAATTTTAAACATGAGTTTGAATTACAATGTGACACAAAAATCCTCTTTTTCTTTGACAAAAAAAATTTTAATCGCATTAGAACTAAAGAACTAAAATATCCGATCAAAGATAACGATTCCTCCTAAGTCAAATACAAAGAATAGTGAAAGTAAAATACGGTAACTTAGTGATGAATTTGTTTCCAAGAAAAGGATATAAACCATTACTACAAACGCCCACACACACAAAAAAAAAAAAAGAGGAGATTGAATCATTCTTAAATGAAATAAAGACATCATATATGTATTTGTTCCACCAGAATCGAACACCAAATTTGAGTATAGTAGAAATGTTCAAGATATCAAGTTGGTTCACCCAACCATCGTCGTCAGTGTCTACATGTTGGTTCTTGAAATCAACTTCTCAAGCTCAAACTATTAACGAATCAAATTTGATGAGAAGCAATAGAAATTGATGGAATTAGTTCTTGACTCATAGTATATAAGAGCAAAGAATGATTCACAATTAGAATCACAAGATCTACGTGTAGAGTTGTCACAATCCTTTACACGAACTTTTTTTTGAATTGACAATTCTTGTTGCAACGATTATGAAGAATATTTTTCATCTTCTTCGTTGAAATTTTCTTCATCGCATTCAAAATCAAATTTTTCATCTTCAAAATCAATGTAATTTGTAGCGCTACAATGTCACTTGGATAGCAACCAATGCAATGATACCATGTTAGAAATCACGCGATTGAAGTGTTGAAGATAAGTCTCACATTAAAAATAAACATGAGAGTTCAATACAAAAGAAAATTAATCCTTATTATATTTCATATTAATAATTACAAATATATCAAAAGAATACATGAAATATTCTATATATGCAGCGCTACTTTTAACTAACTTTATCTCTAATACAAAAATAATATAGTTAGTAGAGATTTAACAAAACTATTACGAATTATCTCTAACTAACTTTATTATCTTAAACACAAAAATATCTAATCTTAATACATGCTCTAATCCTTTTTCCGCTGTATTGAATAATGATTTATTTATGTTTAGATCATTTAAAACAATTTCTAACATGTAACTATCCTCTTTAATTACTAGGAGCCAGAAACATATAAGAAGTGAGTTTGTTTTATATTCAGATTCACAAGCCCTCACGGATTCTCATTATTCTAACAGTAATATCAGTCAAAACATATCTTATTTGGATATCACCACATGTAGTCGACTATATATAATGTTACCGTACATAATCCAAATCCATATAATATTTAAGGCATTGGACACGTTAATATCAATAGACGTCATAGTTCTATATTACACTTTGCAAACAACAATAGCAACCGCAATATAATTTTTTAGTGGTTTTCACAATGGCAACACAACCATAAATGCAATCAATGTTATAACCACAACTGCAACGAGAATTTAAAATTATAGTAGATATTTTTTTTTTCATTCCAATGGACAAGGTTAATAATTATAGTATTATTAATGTTGTTAGTATGTTGCTGTGAATGAGATGAAACTCACCACTTTTTTATCACTTCAATCCCTAACTTTTCTACTCAAGTCACCAAATCAATTTTATATCTCTCGTATAAATCATTATTAAAACCCTATGAAAAATAAAAGATCATTATTACAACCAGAAGTTAACAACCAATAAGTTGATTAACAACTAGAGATGATAATTAGTTCAAATATGTGTCTTTATTATAATCATGTAGTAAAAGAAGCAAATAAAGGATATAATATAATATATATAAAAACAAGCCCCATTGAAGCAGGTGGAAGTATTAAGTAACGTACTGATATATGTATCTTAAAGCTGTGATGGGTGAGTGAAGCTTCTGTGTTGAATTTGATATTGTTTTCTTTAAGTATATCCGACCAACCACGTGAACAATACTTATTCACATCACGTGTTACATTTCTTTTGCACACATAAAAAACGTGAGTAAATAGATTGAGCGGTTCACAGAGTTACTTTATGAAATAGGCATAATGTGAAAGGCTACAAGTAACTGTCCTTGTTTCCATTATAAGGCATAGCAGAATCCGAGGACAATTCTCTTGAGTCACCTTCTAAGCCCTTTCTTCGAATAAGTGTTGTGAGGTTAAACTAAAGTTCAAGTTTGGTACACCATGAATATCAATATTGCAATATCAATGCATTACTCTACTGTCGTCACTCGCCTAATTTTGTGCTCACTACCGACAAACTATATTACTTTGAATCACAATACCATCATAAAAACCAATTTTTTATTTTTATACAAAACCATTCATAATCCATCATTGTTTTAAATAGCGGTCGCAGCAAACAATGGTTGTGGTCACGATCTTTAATATATAGTACATAGAATCGCAGTCAAATATAGTTGATGTAGCTTAATTGTTACCGCATTTTCCGGGACATAAAAAATATTACGGCCCAGATTGCAGTTGCAAACCTAACATCATTTAAAACCTTGATTATGATATAAGGTTTTTGATGTTTCTGTGACCAGGTCGAGATTACATCATCGATTGGTCGAATTTGACAGCAATTTTACACGATGTATCAAGAATTACAATGCAACCCCTACCTAATAGACATTTAAAAACTTGTCAAAAAGAAAACCTTCTTTGTACCTAATTCGAAGCAGAGGTTAGGAACTAAATAAATTTACATGTAAAAAAGAAGGATGCAATATTGGCTCAACTGTCATATATACTAAAATGATGGATGATGGGTGGAGTTATTTATTTATGAGGCACATGTGATGTGATGACATAATGCATGATCCATATAGACAAGAGTTAGGTTCTCGTCGGTTTATAAAGTTGCATGGATGTACGTGCATCACATTGGGCTAATAAAAAAGGAGGTTTCAATTGTTAACAAACATAGTAGTGGTTGATACCACGTGTCAATTTCATGTGGCTTTAGTTTGGCCATCTAGCTTATTTTGTATTCCTTATTTTATAATATGAATAATAATAATAATATCAGTTTGACAACTGCAATATGTTGTATAGTGTTTGGTTTATACTAATTATAAACATATTAATTAATTCCTTTTCTTTGTGTTTAGCTATCAATATGACACCAAACTAAAACATCAACAACTAAAAGAAAACCAATAGAAAGGGAGAGCTTTTTAATTAGAGAGACAGGGAAAAAAACAGACCAATCAGACAATTGATTTAATTTTACTATAATTGTGAAGGTTAAGCACTTTTTTAGACAGAGGTTTAGCCTTTTTTTTAAGAACAAAAGATTTGTATTTAGAATGGAATAAAAAGAATATTTTGACCCAAATGAAAAGAGAAATAAAAGCATTTTCAACTAAATGCAAAAGACACTTCACATGCCACTATTTTCTAAAGATGCACTATTGTATAGCATCTATACACAATTCATAATTAATACAGAGCAAAGCCACCACCTTAATATGATCAATCACACCACAAAATCAAATATCACTTATTCCTAATATCTTAATCAACTCACCATACAAAATTCCAAATCAAAGTCAAACCCCTTTTACCCTTATTTATTTTGTGTTCCAAATGTAGTCCCACTAAGCCTTTTATATTTTTAATATATTTATTAGAGTGTTGCAAATGATAAGAAGTAGTTTTGAGTGTCAACATTGTTGAATTGCCATTACTATCATATATGTATTTGTACTCTAATTTTTGTTTTAAAAAAAAAATTGTGTTCCAAAGACACAAAGCATAAGGTAAAAAAAAAAGGGAAAAGTTATTGAGTATAACCAACACTATAATAAGTAAGGACAAAAGAAACATATCAAGTCACAAGGCTTGTGGTTCTCAATCATATCTTACATAATCCATATTGGATTTATGTATATAGTTTAATTAAGCATCTATTTTACAGAACATAACCCTTAAAATATTCATAGTAGGCGTCACCATTCATCAACATCCAACTACTAATTATATAAACAAGCCTAATAATATATATGTTTCAAATTAAGGCAGATATATATATATATATATATATATATATAAATATACCTCTGCTTCATGGAAATTAGGCACTTTGGTTTATGTATTATAATTTATAATATATTTAAAGGTTTAATCTCCATTTAGTAATTGCATGGACAAGAAATCCTCCATGCTCCAGTAGTTGTTGTTGTCATTGGTACAACAACTTGACTGATCAGAGATTGTGGGGAACTGATGATGATGATGATCATGACTTGAAAATGGTTCCAAAATTCCTCCTTGGTAACAGGGTGGAGAGATGTCCATTGGCTCAGGAGCCATGTTGGAAACTTGGCTACTGCTAGCTATTTGATTATTATTATCATTTATTTGATCACAACTCTGTTGCTGTGAATTCTCAGCTTGTTTGATATGCTTCTGAATCCTAGTTCTCCAATAGTTCTTTATCTCATTGTCAGTTCTTCCCGGTAGATGTTTCGCAATTTTTGACCACCTGCATTGGTGAATGATTAATTTGCAAAGAAAGTACAAAATATTTCACGGATTATTAATTATACACATAGTTCTAGATTATTAATTTGCTATTTGATGCCAGGGTACAAATTTTGAATATATTTATATTGCTGGACCGCAATTTAGAACAATGAATTGTATGCGTCTTGTTTGTCTATAAGAAATTTTTGAAACTTTACTTCTATTACAATATAATTAAATGAATATCTTTTAAAATTTTTAGCGCATGTTAGGATTGACAGTAAATTTTATCAAACTACGATGTGTTGTTGTGGTCAAGATGTTGTTAGAAAATTTTCTATTCCCCATCAGATGTCACTATCGATAATGCTTTTTATGATAATTAAGTTGGACAATTATGATTTTTATTATTAAACCAAACAATTTGATTTTGATATTGATTAGACAAACCTAAGGAAATTAATGTTATGTGGAATGATCGAGAGTTTATAGTTAATTAAATCTATCAATTTTTAGTTTAAATATTTTATCTAGTATTTTAATATATAAGTTGTTATTTTAATTACGAATGTTCTTAGAATATTCTTATGACCTTTAAGAATTTTACACAGAGGTTTAACATTTAATGGTACCAGGCATATTAAGTTATTTAAAGTATTTCATCGAATATTCATAGGTGATTGAAGTTCCCGAAAAATAGAAAAGATTATCACTTAATTAATGTAGTCGACGTCGACTTTTTAAAAATATGATAATAATAAGAGTCTTATATTAAATAAAAATAAAAATATTTAATATAGTACTTAAATCTCTCCATCTAATATACTATTATTCTTTTGAGTCTAGTTTTTTTATGACTTAAATTCTACTATGGAATGTGATTTGGTAAAATGTTGTGGGTAATAGGATAGTGTGCACACGTGTGTTCACTAGACAAAAGTGAGGTAAAAGTTAAAATTTTTTAGACAAAAGTAAAAAAAAAAAAGTGATGAAAAAAAAATTGATTTTATTTATTTTTCCAAAATTCAGCTTTTCGCGGTAACCGGATAGAACGAATCATTTGCAAGTGAAATTTTATGTATGAAATCTCATCCATTCATTTATTTTTACAGCATAGTAGAATGTAAGTTATTGAAAGGTAAAAATTTGTGTAATTTTTATAAAAAAGGAAGTATGAAATAAGTTTGAAAGTCGAGTATTTAAAGGTGCCTATGGCAGTGTGTTTGATTGGGAGTTTGAGACCATGTTCAACGGCTAAGAATAAAAGTGACGTTATATATTGGACTCACTTATAAAACCGATCTTTGTTGAGATATAATATACACCTAAGTTGCTGGTTTTTCCTTTGCTATATGGAGATAATATTATTATATATGCCTTTGCATTGCAACAAGGACTCTCCAAGATCAGAAAATCAGATATATGCCTCAGGTAGAACGTATGGTTCATTTCATACATCTGCTATTCTTTTTCCAATACATCTATCTATCCCTTTTTTATTTTTATTTATTGTCTATATAATATTTATAAGAAAATTTTGTTATTGTCTTTATGTAATAAAGTTCCATTTTTCGTTTATTCAATTATGAATTTTCTACAAAATTTTGAACTCTTTTTAACTACATTCTGATCTTTTTTTTTTATAATTATTTTTTTCCAAATATTATATTTGGTACGCCCACGTCTCTGTTTTTTAAAAGAAAATATAGTCACGTGCGAGAATTACATTACTTTTTGTGTTTTTTAACAGAAAAATAGTAGTTATAAAAGTTTTGATAAATTCACAAATAATTACGAAGTTATGAGTTCAAATTCGATATAAGACATCCAACATAATAATATTAAAATCTGCCAGTTAAGTTAAGATTTAAATATAATGTTAGTTAGTTTGAATATGGGTAAATGTAATATTATCTTAGAAGATAGATTGTTTTCTTTGGTAAGGGGAAGTGGGATACCAAGTAAGGTACTAAGGGTGGAGCTAGCTGCTTGTTTAAATATGCATATATATGTAACTCTATCTTCAAGGGAAGCCTATCAAATTTACAAGTACACCCACCCTTATGACAATGAGATATATTTTTTTTTTTGATTTTTTAGTTGCTTTTTGTGAGTCCAAATTCCCAATACTTTGTGTAATATATAAACACCTTTTATTTTTACAATAAGCACTTTATACTTTACGCCAACAAGACAACTTGAAGTTGAATATAGTTTTTTTTTTTAATCTTTATTTCATACTAAATATTAATATTTTATTAATAAAAAATGAGGAGATGATATTGCTTACTTAAGTTCCATAACTTAATTTTAAACTAAAGGAG
This sequence comes from Cicer chorassanicum, assembly GCA_037974735.1. Taxonomy (NCBI): domain Eukaryota; kingdom Viridiplantae; phylum Streptophyta; class Magnoliopsida; order Fabales; family Fabaceae; genus Cicer; species Cicer chorassanicum. Next base: position 21,941,701 of record JBBPBP010000003.1, read on the forward strand.
ATGACAAGTCAGCATACTTTAATGGATGGAAAAAAATGGAGGGGAAGAACTTAAAAAATAAAGGATGGTTGAATTTCCTACATTAGAGATGCTATAAACCGTATGATCTATTGTACTACCTCAACTTTGTGAAATTTCACATTAATCACAACCAGCAGCTATGTATCGATATGCCTACTTTTACAATTTTAGCCTAAAATGGGATTTCATAACCGAAATATATTTGGTGAGGTCAATTGTCCACGGACCGTTGAGATTCTAAATAATTCTCATTTTGTCAAAATTAGGGTCTATGTGACCCATTTAATATTACATGAAATGCATTAAAATCAACGTATTGCAGTGACAATCAACTCAAGTCTCGCGTACATACAACATAGTGGGTTCACATTTACCAGAATTGAGATTCTCCCGTAGACATACTCTCTTGGATCCTGATATGTTATTTGAGAGGGGAAGTAGAGACATGTTTTATTCAAAAAGAAAGTATATGTTGGTTTGGGAGGGAAAATAGAGATATATTGATTTAAATGGGAAGTCTAATATGTTGGTTTGAGAGGAGAAGTAGAGATATGTTGATTCAAAATGAAAGCTTAATATGTTGGTTTGAGAGGAGAAGTAGAGATATGTTTGATTCAAAAGAGAATGAGCAAAAAATGATTTTAAATGGTTTTATATTTGATTCAAAACGAGATGAAAGATTTTAAATAGTATATTGAGTTCACTCCCTCCTCTCCAAATTGTTTCAAAATTAATGGAGGAAAAACAAAAACCACACAAGGAGGGATTTTACATCTCTCCTCTCCCCTCCTATAATTTAAACCAAACACATATTTTTTTAAAAATATTTCCTTCTTTCTCTTTCCCTCTCCTCCAACCAAATACACCCTAAAAGACAATTGTGTCAACAACTTTTGATCTAAATATGAATTAAAAACATCAAATTTTGTTAACTCAATTATCTATTATAAAAAGAACTGAAGGTAGTATTTAAATAGTTTTATAATTATATATAAAATAAATATTAAGAGACGTCTGTTTCTATTTTTTATTTAGTTATTATTTAAAAAAGGTGAAAATTGTGAATGTTTGATTAGAGATTTTTTTTCTCCTCAAATTTATTTAATATCCCTTAATTTTTTTTTAAAACCATTGTCTAATTTTCACTTTATTTTTCATATTTTCAAACCTTTGTTGGGAAACAAAAGAAACAAAAAAAAAGGCTAATCTATTTTTCACCATTTCATGTAAAAATATCTTATAATTAACATGAAATAAAGTAAAAACAAGAGAACTTGTATCCTTTCCAACAATACTTATCTCCTAAATCATCTACTTTCTCTATGAAATGTCTATCCTCTATCCCTAAAGTTATATATAGTTTTGTATTAAAAAGTGTTTAAAAGTCAAACCACAAATATTTTATAAAATTAAATAGGGTTTGTAATAAAATCTCTCTCTCTCTTCTAATATTTCTCTCTTTCTCTCTCCTAAAATCCATGATCTACCCTAGTTCTACTACTTTTATCCTTTTTCTTAGAGGTGGGTGGGCTAGAGGGAAATCAAAAATACAAAAATAAATATGGACTTAGATTCTCTACATCAACTTTTTCTTTCATCTATCTACATCTTTATATCTCTCCTAAATTTCTAATCATTTTCCCTCACATCCCTATTAAAAAGATGTTGATTTTCAACGAGTGTAATAGAGTGTAGGGTTTCTCTATGGCATGTAGGAGTAGCTAGATCTAAATTTGTGGTATAATAAAAGGTCACAATATATATGGAAGTTTCATGTACACGTCCATAAATCCATTATTTGACCTTCATTCTTCTATAGATTATAGGTAGTCTTTCTTTAGGTCTTGTTTGTTTTGGTCATTTATTTTTCTTTTTATTATCTTTATTTTCTTTTGATGACTTTGTTTACAATGAATTAGAGTATCTCTTTTAATGTCTTTATTTATATAATTTTTTATCCTTTAAAAAAAATGTATGTTGTGGTTATTTTTTCTATAAAGTTTTTCCTTTCAATTTTATCAGCAATTTGATTCGCCTTATTATGTAGATTTTATTGTGATTTGTTTTCTGTCCAAACAAAAACTGAATAAAGAATTAAAGACTTTATGATTTTGAAGGATATGGTAAATCATGAAATTTCTTCACAGCAAAACGACCACAAACTTTCCGATCGATCAAAAAGACTATATTCTTGGAATTAAAAGAAAAATACCACTCAATTTCAAATAAAAATAACAATATTTAATTATTTCTCAAATTTTTTTGATGATATGCACTCAATTTCTAAAAATGAAAATAATTAATGTGTAGGACGTTTAACATACATGTCCTTCAAAAACTTTATTGGTATATAGATCTAAAGATTCATCCATATACATGGAGATTTAATTCGGAGTTAAACTACTAACACGCATCCTATTATTATATAATTATAACTAGGTAGAAAGAGAGAGAAAGAGAAAAAAGAGAGTGCATGCAATAGAAAGGAGAGGTATATATGTATGTACCTGTATCCTTTAAAGGAGAAAAGTACTCCAGTTCTAGTATCAAGGGAATTGAAAAACAATGATTTTGAAACCTCTAAAATATTATAAAAATATTTGTTAGAAAGAATTAATATTTGTAACCCCAAAGTATTGCAAATTTTCTCATGCATAGAATTCTCTCCGCAACAACACTCTACCACTTTTATAAAAAGTATTCCAAGAGTATACTACAAGTTCATATATATACCAAAAGGTAAAAAGTAAGCTAAGAAGTTTCTTCATCATTTTCTCAAAAAAAAAAACTTTCTTCATAATCTTTCGATCTTTTGAGCTAGGAAATTAAGATGTCAAATAAAACTTTTTTGATCGACTAAATAATATGTATCATTTCTCTAGTTAAAAGAATTAATTAGATCGTGGTATGTAGAGTGAAGAACTCATGCACTTTTTGAATATAGATTAACAATAGACTTTGATTTATATATTAAATTAATATGATATATAGATTGACCTGTTTCCCCACTTTGCATGAAGTTCCATGATCAAGAGCTGTTCCTCGGGTGTAATATTTCCTCTTCTAACATCTGGTCGAAGATAGTTTAACCACCTGAGCCTACAACTCTTTCCAGTACGTTTAAGACCTATAATTTATAAAAACATATGATTATGCGTAAACCATTTTTCCATCACACGTACCCTACTTCTACTAGCTACTTCTTAAATTATTATTAATATTATTATCACACATATAAGAAAATAAAATTATCAACAAAAATTAGTGATAGAAAAAAAAAAAAAAACAACCACCCCTAATCCTCTTTAGAGCTATTTCATGTTTTCCCTAGTTACTTTTTTTTAATTGTGTTAATTAATTAATTTATTTAATATAGAAAAGTAGAAGATCTATATGTTTGTGTGTGTGTGTGTTCTTAATTAATTACCAGCTGATTTAGCCAAAGAGTTCCAAACACCTTCACCATGATTGGCAATATAGTTGATCAAGATCAAATCTTCTTCCATAGTCCATGGTCCTTTTCGCACATCAGGATCTTGAGAAGAATTGCACTCTTTATTCTTGTCCATTATTTTGTATGAGAGAGAAAGAGAGTGAGAGAAGTGTACATGAAGGAAGACATATGCTCATGAATGCACATCTTAATAATGGGGGTTGGAGCGTTTAAATAGAGGGAACACTAATATGGTTTTTTAATTGTAACGCGACTTTTTTACGTACCTAACTATGTTTCTAAATACCAACATGCATGCATGCATGCATCACTATGCATGTGATTGTGTGTGTAGAGGCTATACTATATTATATATATATATATATATATATATATATATATATATATATATACACACGTACGTTCTATGATCAATTGTTGCTCACATGCATATCTTTACATTCTCTTTTTAACACATTTCTTGAGTAGAAGAAAAGAGAAAATATATTGAAGCTAGAAATGCCACAGCACTAATCAGTTGTTGGAAGAATCAACTAGTAAGCAAATATTTCGTAGGATGTCTTTGATTTACAATAGTTTTAAAAATAAGTTTTTTAAAGCATATAATGTTTTTAATTTTTTAAAGCAAAGAAGAGTAAAGAAAAGTAATTTAAAAAAAATAAAAGTATGTAAGTAATATTTTTTTACTTTTATATTTTTTTCACGAATTATTTTTTAAAATTTTATAAAAATGTTAAGAAATTTAAGAATTTTTTAAAAATTTATTTATTTATATTTATTTTAAAAAATTATTAAAATTGTATTATTTAATTTAAATTTCACATCATCACTTAAATTATTGTCACATCACTAAATTGAAACTCAAATTAAAAGAGAGACTAAATATTAACAATTTTTAAAATTAGAAAACAAGATTGTAGAAAAATAAGTAGAGACCAAAATTATAGATTTAGTAATATGGAAGAAGCAAAACTACATTTTAACTTATTGTTATGCTAATTAAGAATGAGTTGTTTCAGTAAACAATCTTCCATGCAATTTTCTACCACATCAATTCTCTAGTTGGGAAACTTGCTAAGCTCACTCTTTTTGGACTTAAATAGTGTCTTAGGACGACTATTGAAGACACTCTTATAAATATTTAATTTTTCTCAAATACTAGCTATCTAATATAATTAAATATTACTTTTACTTTATACCATAAATATTCTTTCTCATCTTTCTCTTTTTTCTTCCTCTCTCTCTTCGTCCTCTCACCTCATTTTTCTATCGGTTTTTTTGTACTTTGGACAATGAAATGAATTAAAAATAATTATAAATTTGTCCAAACGATTTCTTCTATAGGAGATTTTGTGGAACAATAAAACTCATGCATGCTTCGAGATGGTTTTTAGATAGGGAAATTAATCAGTTACTCTTAAATAAAAAAAATTAAAATAACAACAAAAATTAAAGATAACAAAAATAAAAAATTGGTTGCAAATTTGGTGTCAATAACACTTAGTAACGAAATTAAAAACAAATTAACTTTTTTTTTCTCTAAAATTTCGTCGATATTTCAAAAGTTTCTAATAATGATTGTATGTATTTTAAATGGTAGATCTTTATGTATAGACAAGGGTTAGGTTGGGCATGTGCTTAGGGCTTTCATGGTGGTAAGTCGGTTTGGCTTTCTTATATGGTTTGGAGTATCTTTGATGCTCTCTCTAATTTTTGATTATATATATATATATATTTGCACACACATTTAGAGACGAGTAGGTATGTGCTCTGACTCCTGCCTCGATCCCTTTCTTACTTGTTTGTTTTAATTTTGATATTAACATACTTTTATGAATAATTTTATTTTAATTTCAATAAAAATTGAAATATGCGTTAAAACACTAAAATATGTTTCTTACAGTAATTCCGTGTTTGGTCATTTATATAAAAAGTAATCCTTTTGTTATATATATAATGCGCGTTATATTAAGAAAATACAACAAAATGAGAATAATAATTTTATTAAATTAATTATTATAGATGCAAGATGAAATATAATGACTTTAAGTGGTGTCCATACTATTAATTAGAAAGTATACATAGAAAAAATACTAATAAATATTACATCAAAAACTAAAAAAATTGACATTCATTTTGAGACAAATTTTTTAAAATGACACTCATTATAAAATATAAATATTTATGAGTAAAATCTACACCATAGCACAGATCGGATAAATTTTTATCCATCAAACTAACGGTGAAAATGGCGCTTGAGTTTTTTTATTCACCTCCTCCACACCTTCAACCCAATCATTTTAACTTTCAGAAAATACTTTGTATTTGCATCAACCTAAATAACTATAATGGTAAGATTGTCTAAGATAAAATTAGTATTTGATAGATGTCAGAATTTGGTTTATTTAGTTAGATGGTGTATGTGTTTGTGTTGATTCTCCATTTCCCAAACATGCACAAATATTCTTGAATTAGAAAAAGTATCATGAAAATCATATTTTCTAAGTGATTTTTAACTTTGTAAATCAACTCACATGTTTGTAAGTCGATTTACAGAGGTCTTGGACTCATTCTTGATGTTATAGATCTTATAAATCTATTGAACAAGGTGGTGAATCAGCTCACATTTTCAGGAGGTTTTGCATGTCGACTCACACTCCTATGAATCGACTTAAAGTGCTTTAGAATAAAATCCTAGACTTTCAAGATACATGTGAATCGATTCATAAGACTAGTAAGTCGATTCACACAACTTGTGAAGTTTGTTTTTGACAGTTGTAAAACAATTTTTTAGATATAATACATTTTTCTTTGGCTAAATTAACTCATGTGTTTTTATATATTGATCTAAACCTTCATTTTCAAAACGAATACTTTCACCTATTCCTAAAGTATCATGCATTCAAGATCATAACCTAGATTAAATAATTTTTCTGAGGGGATCCCCATTTGTGCGAGAAACATCAAGATAATGGATATCTCTTTTTAAGGTGATTGTTCAAGATGTGGGCGATCAAGGGGATATGGATTAGCGTCGCGTTGAGGTAATAAAGATAGATTTTCTTCAAGGTCTAGAATGAGATTTACTCTAGCTAGTTGATATCTTGCAAATGTTTGAAGGGGTATCTTCATCTTGAAGTTAGTGGGTCATATTGTTTTTGAAAAGTGTTCCAAGAAATCTGGTTTAGAGAAGGGTGTAAAATTGTTGTAACATACCGAAAAATCTTGTAAACGTTCTATTCATATAAAGGAAGAAATTCTCATTCTTTGAATAGAGACTGGATGTACATTTTATGCGAGGACAAAGTGTGGAACGAGTATGAAAATCGTGGTGTGTTTTGTATCTTATCCTTATCTCATTAATTTTTAAATTTACGTTCATTATTGTTTTCATATATTGGTGTTCGGTGGTGCATAATTCTATTTTCTAATTTTTTTATGATATAAAGATTAATAACATATTGAAAATTGTGTTTTGAAACAATTTCAAATTGTTGAGTTGGAAAACTATTTTGAACTTATCTCAACAATTGTGAATTGTATTCGTAATTGAATTTCCACTTTAATTTTAACATATATAATTTTTTCATCAATCAATTAACTTAATTATAGTTTGCTTCGTTAATGATTGAATCATTTCAAGTTCATTTGATTCAATTAAAACTATTTTCTTGTGTAATTTTGTCATTCAAATTTAGAACGAATGATTGTAATACCATTTTAAATTTCAAAAAGCAATATTTCCAATATGAATGAGCAGTATATACCATCACGATCAAATAGTTTTTTTTGCGTGATCAACAATATTATGAAAAAAATTGAGACTCTATTTAACCCCTTTCTAGAGTCCCTAGACCATATCGACTAACAACGGACATCAAGAGCTCAATCTCAATGTTACGAGTCTAATGACTTTCAAATTTATAGAGCATCAATTTTTGAAGGTGGTGACCATTCATATTGGAAAGAGCTCAAGAAAATACATAACATTATTTATGTTTAGATGTATGTAAGGTCATTGTAAATAGTTGACAACTCTTTGACAAGTGTATCAAATTGTTCAAGTAATAATAATTATATGTAAAATCGTGTTCATAGGGATTGTTATTAATTTAATTACGCAACAAAGTAAATTGCACTTAGGTAAGTAAAAGGTTTTTAAGTTGGTTGATAACTTTGAACTAACGTAAAAATAATTCGAGAAAATTCAATAAGAGAAAAAACGATTAGGGAATTCGAATCGCCTCTTTTTCACTATGCATATATCGAATCACTATTTTAACAGTCTAACTTATTTAATTATGTCAAATTGACAAACTAGACTAAGATCAATTCCTTGGCTCAAAATCCATTTTTTATAACAACGAACCCTACTTCCTCAGGTGATCAGACTTGTTACTCAAAACATGCACGAACATTAATTACACATGTTAATATTTTATATTCCTACAACAATGTTGAAACATGAATATATAATTTGGTTCCGATAATTATAGCATATTTCCTAATGACAAATAATCCATAGGTTCAATTCTATGGTGATCTAGCCCAAAAAATCATTAAAAGCAAAAATATATGAATAATCAAAATCATTTTAATTGCATAAATAGCATATGAAAACCAAAACTACATAGATTCAAGGAGGTTCATCTAATCCCTATTCAATGAGAAAATAACTTTATGATTAAGAACATAAATGAAGATGAAATTACACATAAGAAAGATGGAATGAATCTTCACTTCTTGCTTCCAAGAGTGAAATATCCAAGTTCCCAACCTCCAAGATGCACACAATATGATCTTTAATGTCTCCTAGATCAGAACTCTTGCAAAATATGAGTTTGTAGCTTAAATAGGGTTTTGGGACTCATGCTAGCACATTACTATGATTTTGGACTCATGCTAGCACATTTTGTTTTGCCACCAAATGCATTGTAGCACATGGTTGGGCACAATGCACTTCCCTGGGTGCAACAACTGGCGCAATGTTTTGCTCTTGAACACAATGTTCTACAGTGTTAAATAAACACATTTGTTCTTCCAAAATTATTTTCCCTCTAATTTGACTTGCACATTTCATAATTTTACAGTCCAAATTGAGTTTTGGTGTCTTCATGCAAGTTGTAGCTAAGAATGTTAGCTTTCATTTACAACTAATTTGACTCCATTTTGACGTATGTAAGATATGATTAAATTACTGCACATGAATCATGTTATTTTTTCACCAAAATTCAGCACTGCGCTAAAATAAAGAAACAAAACAAAACTACATAAAACAGCTGGTTAAAATTATGTGAATCGACTTACATATTTCCAAGAGAGTTTGTATGTCGACTCACAATATGGTGATCAATGGTGTAAAATTTTATTTTGAGAATGTATAATTATATAAATAACATAGAAAAATAGAAAATTATGTTTTGATACAATTTCATATTTTAAATTGTTGAGATGCAAAATTGTTTTACATTTATCACAACAATTGTCAATTATATATTAGAATTTAAGTTCATAATAGATAAAATATTATACCATATCTACATATAAGAATGAATCGAATGGCGTACCTTTATGATTTGTATGTGCCCAAAATTATACCAAAATAACAAGAATAATAAATATTAATTATTTGAAAAGAAAAAAAATTGGATATTGGGAGACGTGTTCACGGCCCCCATGTAATGATTGTGTGCCTAGGCAAGCTTCATCATTATTGTTCATCGATCTTTATTCGTATACAACAAAATGAGTCGTGATCACTCGCGTTTTGACCGGTTCGTTTCTCCTTCAATACTCAATGCTAAGCGTAGATTCTAAATGAGTTTGGATCGTAATTAAGAATTAAAGAGAAACCACATATTAATTGGTAGAATCATCAATCAATTAAGAGACATCACATATTGAAAAACGAATTTTTAAAAAAGGCGAAAAACTGTTAGTACGAATTTTTTTTAGTATCTAATTATTGTTTTGATGATAACATACATATAAATATAAAAGAACAATCCCATAACTCTATTTACTAAATGTGCATACTAAAGCAAAAAGTTATGTCAATAACTATACAAAGTACCTTAGAATACAAGTATTTGGAAAGAAAAAAAATTTAACATTGGGAGACGTGTTCATACTCCCCCATGTGATGGATGTGTGATTGAACAAGCTTCACCGCTAATGTTCATTGATCTTTATTCGTATACAGCAAGACGAGTCGTATTGACCCGCGTTTTGACTTGCTCGTTTCTCCTTCAATATACAAAGATAAGTGAACATTCTAAGTGAGTTTGGATCGTGATTCAAAATTAGAGAGAAACCACATATTATTTGGTAGAATCATCAACTCAATTAAGAGACATCACATATTGAAAAATGAACTTTTAAAAAGAGGAAAAAATGTTAGTGCAAATTTTTTGCTTTAATACAATCCTCTGGTTAATATTTTGATGATAACAAATACATATAAATAAAGAAGAACAATCCTCTAATTATATATGCTAAGTGTGTAGACTAAAGCAAAAAGTTATGTCAATAACTATTTTAAGTAGCTTAAATTATAAGTATTTTAGATATCTTCTACTGGAGCAAAAATGTAAAAGAAATATTGTGGAAATAAACGCAACACAACATGCCTCACTATATGCGGTCTATCCTCTAATGAATAGACGAAGGCAAAAGAAACCAAGATTTTTTCTTCAGCTTGACAGCGTAAAGTCTGGTGACATGCGCCCGTATTATCGCAAGCTTCAATTGACTCTTGGATGCGAGCAACATAATACCTCGGTTTCCTCTGGTGAACTCAAAGATAAATTCTGATATTTTGTCTCTGTCTCTAACAAATGTGACGAGCAATTGATTGCCTCTGATAATCTCATCAAAGCGTATGACTTTGAACTACTTTGTATCCTCTGGAAAAATCAAAGCTCTGACAAAGTAAATGTGTATGTAAAAGTTAATGTTATGAAAAAGTTAATGCCCCTAGAAAAGTCAACGTTCTAACAAAGTCAATGCCTCTAGAAAAGTAATGATTTGATGATTTACAAGACATCCTCTATTCAATGTACCATATGTACATATCCTCTGATAATCACCCATAATTTGTTTTCTCGGATAATATACATCCTCTAATAATATGTTCGCTCTGATGATCTATAAGACAGTACTCTGACTGTTCTATCATCTGATCCTATATCCACTGTTCCTCTAATTTTCATACATATTTTAAGGAGTGATTTATGGGAGTCAGTTATGAGCTCAACGGATATATTTATCCTCAATGGTTAAATTATTGAAATCCATGAAGATACAAGTTGTCTTTCTACAAAATGAAGTACACGAGTCTAACCCTAAAAGTACAAAGACCATACCCTAAAGGGCCTTCAACGATAACATCTAAATGGAAATTTCCTCCTTGTATTTAAGATAAAATGGGTTTGTCAAGAAAGTGAGCACAAGATAGAACAAAATGGTTCAATTCTGAAAAAGCAAAAAAGCACATCAAAAAGGATGAATGAAAAATCCTCTCAGTAGAGAGTTGTTTGAATTGATGTAAATCAATAAAAGTGTTTTCATACACTTGAACTAATATAGGATTGAATATGTATCATCCTCTCAATGAGATTTAAAATCCTCGAAACATACTTTGTGTGAAATCAAACATAAACTAAAACTAATGTAAATCAGCCCGATTGTGGCACAACCCTTTCATTCTCAAAGTGGTACCTAAAAAGGTATAACGACCTTCATGAACCTCAACGGAAGGATGCAATTGTTGAAGAATGGTTTTGGGAACGAAAGCCTGGAAAGGCTATAGAAAAATACCCAAAGCCTGAAGAGGCTGAGTTTAGAATACTTGTACAACTATTTATTGGAAATGGTGGATTAAGTCCTCGATTGTATTGAGTCAAAATCTCTCTGTAAGGGGAGGACTAGAGGTAGCAACAGGTTGTTGTGAACTAATATAAAAAATATATTTGATCCTTTTGTCTCTTTTATTTATCCGGCTTTTTACTTCTTTATGATACAATCTTACTCTCGCTAAATCTCTTTCAATAGTGATTTGAATGTTTTGATAAAGAACGATCTTTGAAACAAAAGAAAATTGTAAACATAATTTAAACCCTTCTTTCTTGTGTTTTCCAACACCTTAAAAAACGAGTTTGAGAAAGCAACATTTATCTCAACATTTACTATTGTTTTGAGATATCGTTCTTGGGTTTTATTGAAAATATTACGATTTAGAAAAAACCCTAGTCAATTTTGAATTTAATTCATTCTTTATTTAAGAAATCGAGGTTGAAAGCTTGAACAGTTCTTATGCCAAAAAATTCATCAGATGAATAATCTGCTTTCTCTCTTTACAAAAATAGTGCAATCTAGTGCGTCGAATAAATACAACACTGTATCATCAAAACATCTTAAAAGGATTAAGATTATGAACCTTTGCAACACTTTCAACACATTTTAACAAACAAAAAAACTTCGTATATAGATTTTTTGTTGTTGACAGATTCACAAATCTCATAAAAATATAAAGTGATACAGTAACAACAACAACTTAGGGTTCATTTGACTCTAATACCAAATGTTAGAATTTAAAATTTATAATATAAAGTCATAATATGTATATATTTGACTCTAATACCAAATGTTAGAATTTAAATTCATAATAGATACAATTTTATAGCATATCTATATATAAGAATGAACCGAATGGCGTACGTTTAGCATTTGTTAAAGAAAATATAAGGATTGAGCAGTGAACTACCCTCATTGCCATCTAGTTTACAGGATTAGGATTTCAGAGTTGGAGTTAACCGTCTGATAGGATAACGATTAAACAACTAAACGGAAAAGGAAATAGACCTCTCATATGGCTTGACAGTTAGAATTTAAGTTCATAATAGATACAATATTATTGCATATCTACATATCATAATTAATCGAATGACGTACCATTAGGATTTGTTAGAGAGAATAAGGATGAGCGGTGAAATACCCTCATTGTTGTCTAAGTTTTAGAATTAAGATTTCGGATTTCGGATTTCAGATTTAAGATTAACCGTTTGATGGGATAATGATTTAATAACTAAAGGGAACTCTCATTGGACTTGACATAATCCTCACGCCCATCATTGTCCATTTAGCAAAAAAAGCCTAACAAGTAATTCAGTGCTTAATACTAATTAACCATAATTTAATTAATAATAATTGATTATTGTCAATTCATAATTGATTAATCAAGTAATTAATCTAACAATCTCTCATTTCGATGACAATAATCAATCACTAAAAGAAAATGATAAATTAATACTTGAATTTTAATTATGGTCAAAACACTTGTCATCCAAGAGAAATAAGCTTTAACGCTGCATAAATGAAATTTGATAGGAAAATAAATCATACATGTCAAAAAATTACATTTTATATAAGAATGTTATCTTTAGAATGGCCCAAACATTTGAAAATTCTATAATAAATTCCAACTAATCGAAAATACCAAAAGATTTTAATCAAAATGATACGAGGTATGGTACTCATAAGTCTTTAGTTAGTTGTTCTGTCAATGAGTTTTTAATTTCATCAATGTTATAAAATATTCATGTAGGTCTATGAATATTATGTCTATAAGTACCTTCATAATAGAATATCATACCTGATAGGAGTATTGATATTACTTTTACTTTATGAGAACAATTTGTTTGGACTAATGACTTCATTAAATGTACAACAATTAGAACAAGAAAATCAGAGGATGGTACCAGAGGAAGCTACTAGAGGAAGTGACCAAAGGATAAGATCAGTGGAACACAAAAGCATATGTGTCTGCCTCTAAACATATGCACCTGAAAGCAACGTGCCTCTAAAGGTTACGAAGACTGCCTCTAATAATTGGGTCTGAAGACTGGCTCTGAAATTCGGTCTGAAGACTCTTTGCAGACTGAATTTGAAGCATGCCTCTAAAGTCCTGGGGTGCCTTTGATGTGCATAAACTCAGAATGGCTCTGAAGAGTTTATATCAAGCTTTCATTAAGTCTAAAGAGATTGTTCAAGACATGCATTGAAAGCTCATATTCTACTAATCAAAAGTTGCAACACACTCAAAATTCCGCCTTCGATATACAAGCTCTAATGTTTCACTAACTTTGATGATTCAACAATGTGATTTTCCCAAAGCAAGTAACTCTAAGTTATGCAATTCTGCCTCTAACTTTTATTATCTAAGAAACACAACATCTCACTCGAATATGAAAGTCAATGGCTATGATGAAAGTCAATGGCTCTAATTGAAAAGACTTAACCGAGTCAGAATTTATGAATATTCAAGAACAAGCCTGAATCTGTTCCTGCTTCAATCAATCAAGAGTGTGAAGGAACATTCGCGTGAATCAGTTTTTGAACACAATCTAAAATTAGATATGATTCATAATTATAATTGAATGAAGTATTTGACCAAAGTGACAAGAAGATATGGTCAAAATATTGTTCACAAGAAGATATGGTCAAAATATTGTTCACAAGAAGATATGCTCAGAATTTTTACACAAGAAAATACACTCAAAATTATTCACAAGAAGATACATTCGAAATTATTCACAAGAAGAAACACTCAGAATTATTCAGAAAACGATACACTTAGAATTATTCACAAGTAGATACACTATGAATTATTCACAAGAAGAAACACTTAGAATTGTTCACAAGAAGATAAACTCATAATTTGTTCACAAGAAGATACATTCAGAATTTGTTCACAAGAAAGATATGATCCAGATTTTACAAGGACAAAAGTGAAACCCTAATCTATTTTATAAATAGATACTTAAGGCTAAAGAATTAAACATGAACTCATAAACTCATAAACTCATAAATCCATACAATTCAAAAAAACTTTTGAGAGCTCATATTTCTTAAGTATTCAAAGTTCAAAGGTTTAAGTTCTAAAGAAGCAGTGTGAGAAATCAATTGTAACAATCTACTTAGTAGAAACAAAACACAATTCGTTCTAAACTTGTGTAACCCAGCCTGATAGTGGCTTTAGTGTTACTTAAGCAATCTATGGTTTTTAGGTTGTGTTGAGAATACTTGACTTGTAGGGTCAAGGTGTAGTTGCCTTCAACAATCTGTGATTTCAGGTTGTGTGGAGAAGACTTGACTTGTAGGGTCAAGGTGTTTGCTTGCCTCAAAAATTCTATAGGTGTTAGGTTGTTTTGAGAAGACTGATTCATAGGGTCAGGTGCGGTGCAATTCAAGAATTTGAACTAGTGGTTAAATCCTTATAAGTGAAGAGACATGATATAGCTACCAAGTTGGTGGTGAACCAGGATAAATCTACTTGTGTAACTTTACTTCTACACTCTTTATTACTATTGCCTCTGATTACTTAAGCCTCATTGCTACGTCTTCTATTTTAGTAAAAATAACCAACCCGAACCAATTCTTGAATAAATAATCAAAAAGAATCCAACTTAGACAAACACAATTCAACCTCCTTCTTGTGTATGCACCTTCAGACCTAACAAAATTTGGGTACTTGAGAATAAAATAATTTATATTGCAGATATTCTTAGCAACAAAGTTGAAACATCAATCATGGTACCTAGACTGTGGATACTCACAACACATGGCAGGAGAAAAGTCTATGTTCCAAAACCTGACCCTCAAGGAAAAGGGGTTCATAGGATTTGGAGGAAATTAGAAGGGTAAGATCATAGGGCATGGCACAATAGGTAATGATTCCCTTCCCTCTATTAAAAAGATTGAATTGTAAAAGGACTAATGCATAACCTATTTAGCATAAGTCAATTAAGCAACATTGGTTATAATGTTGACTTCAAACAAAAGTTATGTAAGGCAATAAGTCAAACAAATAGATCCATACTATTTACTGGTCAAAGGAAACATAATATTTACAAAATAAACTTATCGGATTTGGGAAAAAAGATATAAAGTGTCTCATGTCAGTGAATGAAGAACAATTGATTTGGCGCAAAAGATTGGGACATGTCAATTTGAGATTGATCTCAAAGTTGAAAAGATTAGTGCAAAAGTGGTTTTGGCTACAATCCTCTTATTGATGATTTGATGATAACAAAAACAAACAAATAAAAACAATTATTCCCTAACTGTATTTTCTAAGTGTGTAAGTTAAGATGGAAGACAAGAGTTATATTAATAACTATCCATTTTAAAGTAGCTAAAATTACAAAGTAAATTAGAGATCTACTAATGGAACAAGTTGTAATATAGCAAAAGAAGTACTGCAAAAACCAGTGCAACAAAGTATGTGTTCTAATATAAGATATATCCTCTAATGATTGGACGAAGATAAAAGAAACCAAGACTTTGTTTCTGCTCTACAGTATATGTCTTGTGACACGCGCCTTTGTTGTTGCAAGCTTCAGTTGACTCTGGAAAAGCAAGCAAATTTCAGTTGACTTTGTTGATGATAGTAACGTTGTGTCCTAGTTGCCTTTGGAAACACAAGCAATTCCGTAGTTCAATTACCTCTGATGAATGCAAATGTGTTCTATATCGTCTACCTCCAAAGACTACAATCTGCACCTGATTGTCTGCCTATGATGAATTCAACAAACATATGTTCGTCTCCCTATGATAAGTGTGACAAGCAAGTTATTGTCTATGCCTCTGATAATCACATCAAGCGTCTAATCATTTGACTATGAGTTATTATGTATCCTCTGATGAATGTCAATAATTTGAAAAAGTCAACACTTTGAAAAATTGAAGCTCTGATGAAAGTCAACGCTCCAAAGAAGACAAAGCATTTACACATTCTCTAATGAACATTCTGAATCTACTACTTGTCTAAAAGTCTTTAATATTTGATTTAATCATAGTGTCCACTACTTCCCTTGTCCTTAATACCAAGATACACAAAATCATTCACGGAGATATATATATATATAAAAGACTGATCTACCTTAAATAGTGGTTGAAGATTTCCAACGTCAAGTCTGTTGAACCTGAAGGATTTAATCCACTAGTTTATCACTGAATTTGACTTACACTTGAACACCTATTAGTCACATAGATTGTGTTCAATCTTCTCAACCTTCTAGCTTAGTACAGTCAAGCTGTTGAGGAAAGCAACCACTACTTGGCTAGGTTACAACAAAAAGGTTTTGGGTTTTTCTGAATTAGCTCTTGTAGATAGTGTTTACAAACTTTTACTTTAGAAATTCTCTTAGCACTAATGTGAAATAGAATGATATTGAGCAAGAGTGCAAATGTGCTTATCGCGTGTTGCTTGTATGTTGTGTATCTTTGTTGAGGAAGGCACATCTTTTATAAAGTACGATTAGGGTTTCTAGTCGTTGTTCTGATTGCAAGAAATCAACATAAATCATGGAGTTTCGTATCGTATTTTTGTGGAATTGACTTGTCAGCGAAACTTTTGAAAAACTGATCTTGTAATGATTCAGTCTTGTAATGATTCAGCGTATCTATTTAAAAAACTTGGTAAGTAAAGGGTACACTGACCAAAGCATGTCTTAAGATCTTCAGACAAGTAGCTGATTCAAAATGGTGCATCAGAGGATGTGCAACTGCTTCCTTCTTTGGAGTGTTGATTTTTTTTAGAGCGTTGACTTTTTCATAGTGTTAAATTTTTGAGAGCATTTACTTTCAAGAGGATACATAAAGTTTTAGAGTCAAACGATCAAACGCTTGTTGTGATTATCAGAGGCAGGGGCAATTACTTGCTTGTCACACTTGTCAGAGGCAGAGGTAGAATATTTCTTGTCAAGCTTTTAAGAGGCAGAGGAAAAATATTTATTGCCACGCTTATCAGAGGCAGATGGAGACTATTTCTTGTCCCACTTATTAGAGGCACATAAACTACGCCATTGTTTTGCATTTTTGGAGGCACTAGGACAAAACGTTGTTTCGCATATAAGACTTAGAGAAACGGGGAGAGGAAAACTAAGATAAATTGTTGTGTGTCTCTGTTTTGTTTGTTATTAGAAATACAATTCAACCCCCCATTTCTAGTGTTTTTCGTTCTACCAAAGCGGAGATGGTGTATTTATTCATCAAACCAAATACACAAGAGAACTACTTAAGAAATTTAAAATGGATCAATGTAAGCTTATGTCGACACATATGCATCCAACATGTTCACTTGATAAGGATTAACTATCTTCTTTACTTAACTTCCTTTAGACCTTCTATTATGTTTAGTGTGTATATGCCATATTTAAGTCTGATCCTAGAGAATCTCATTTCACTTTTGTTTAGAGGATCTTTAGATATCTGAAAGGTACAAATAAACTTGGTCTATGTTATAAGCCATCCTCTAAGTATTAGTTAGTAGGCTTCTATGATGCTGACTATGCTGGAGACAAGCTAGAAAGAAAAAGCACCAGTACAAACTGTACATTCCTTGGTGAGAATCTAATCTCCTGGTCAAGCAAAAGATAAGGAACTATTGTTTTATCTACAACAAAAGCAGAATATATTTCAATAGCCAGCTACAACACTCAGCTTTATGGAAGAAATATCAACTAAAAGATTTCAAAATCAATGAGAGTAACATTCTTATCTTTTGTATAATACTTTAACTATATATTTAGCCAAAAAAATCCTATTTTAAACTCTAGGGAAAAACATATAGAGATCAAACGTCATTTTATAAGGGATCATGTCCATAAGAGAATTTTAGACAATAAATTTGTTAACACTGATCATCAATGGGCATATATTTTTACAAAACCCTTGTTGATGACATATTTAATTTTATAAATAAAAATCTAAACATTTTTTTTATAAAGGAGGGTGATGATAAAGTCCTTGTATGTTTATGCCTTTGATAAAACAGAGTAAATGGTTTAATATATATGTTTTGCCTCTGTTAAAATTGAATTTGTTTTATGCCTTTGGTCAATCAAAATTCAATTAATTGTAATACGAATAATTTTCTTGTAAGATGTGTATGGTTTGTGATTTTCTGACAAGTATTGTTTACGCATGTTAACATGTGCGAGTCAGTTTTGTTTATAGAAACTCAAATGTTTTTTTTAAATAAAAAAAACTACTCACAACTCTGACATACTCCTACACTTTCTATTTCTTTCGAACCTTTGAAACTCTGTAAATCTCTCCTACATTCAAATAGCTTCATGCTCAAACTCTCAATCTACACTCCGTAATGTGTCTTATGTTCCTATAATGACTTGCAATCTCGATCAATTAGATATCCTCCATGAACTCCAAGTAAATTTTGCAAACCTCGTTGAGAACGAGTTTGATTTTATTGAAGATTTTGTTGTTGTTGGTTGGTATCAAAACTTTAACCTAGAACAAGATGTTGCATTGGACTTTCTAGTTAAGAAACTTTGGAGATCTCCTGATGCTAACAAGGATGGAGAAGTGTCAAGTACGGTGTTAGGGGTTCCCATAAAAATCACTTAACAATCTCTCCCTGCCATTATAAGGTGCTCAGATGAAAAAATGATCATTGAAAAATGGTAATGAGTCAAGGGTTGGCTCCTTCAAAACCAACATAGAGGTATTTGAAGATCCTAAGGTCAATTCCAAGTCAGTTCACTTAAAACCTAATAAGGTGTGTGGTTTCCAAAGGTGGGCTTGAAGACCGTGTTAGTAAAGACCATAAGGTATGATGTGGAACATATCTTAGAGTATCAAGAAAAATCTTCCCAACCTAATTTTCGAACACATGAGGTCTTGTGTTATCAACTCTAGGTCAAGAATGATCATAAACATCCTCTACCCTAGACTCATCATTGTTGTACTGATGAGAACTCCTCTTATTCAAGCTTTACTAGTCAACCAAGTATAAGGAGATGGTCAAGAAGAACACTTGGTTTCATCATCTACAACAGTGTTCAACATTTCAAATGTCATTAAGATGAGACTCATCTCTCCTAAGGACTGCATAAGGCCAAGTGGTGATGTTAGAAGAATTTCTAGTCAACCAAGTGTATCTCAAGACATTTCCTTTATGGTTGAAGATTTTTCTGCCCCGATCTTTGAAGAAGATAATAAAGAGGTTGTTTTGGAATACCTCAGTATGTATTAATCTGCCCCAGAGATGGCTGTAGTTTTCCTCCCTCTACCTAAAGTGGCTCAAGTATTTGAGAAGAAGCAAAAAAGAGTAGTCAAGACAATAAGTGCAGACGAGGATGAGGAAGAAGATACGTACGCCAACTAGGAAGAAGCAAACCTCATCTTGAGGAAAAAACAAAAGGTAATATCCACCTCTGAGCACACTATTTCTTTTGATAATCTTGGTAATGCTAGTGGTAATGAACCGGCAGAACAAAAATCTCCACACTTTATGCCCAAAATCAAAACTTAGTTGCACATTCCTCTAACCCTACACCTAATACACTTTCATCTTCTGACTCTGACTCATATACGTCAAATGAAATCTTTGAGACAACCTAAGCAGAACATTTTGGTGCCCTTAGATACAAATCCCATCCATACCCTCTTAACACACAATTCCAACCCCAACACCACCTTCTACATATACTAACCCTCCACAAACACCTACTCATTCTACCAATCCACAAACACCTACCCATTCTACTAATCCACTTATATTTACCCTTTCCACACCTGCCATTAACCCTCCCTCAGTTACGCTTGTGAATCCTATTCACCAAGCGGCTAAGATAGCAGCTGAAGTAGTTATTGACTTAGTCTCTAAAACATCTTCAGATGACTCCTCTGCTCCTACCTCATCTCCATCTCACTCTAAACCTGCCACCTCCATCCCTATAGACCTAGCTCCCTTCACTCACTCTGTTCCTTTTAGCTTCCCAAACCATTATTCATTCATTTCCTTTCTCATTGCCAAAATCGCCTTGATTCGCAATAGGAATGTTCAGAGTGTGGATCCTAATGAAGTTTTAAATTAGTGGAACAAAATCCTATCTTTTGTCACCAATTGGATAAGGGACAACATAGAGTATGGAATTCGTCTAGACTCTCATCATTATGTTGCTTTCAAACAAACAACTGAGAATCTCTATTTGTGGGACTTGTAGCTTTAGAAAGCTCAGAGCAATCCATCTAGAAAGTTACTGATAGCCACATTAGAAGGTCCATCCAGTGAAGATCCATCTTCCTCTATTGTTGTTCATCTAGAATCACTAGTGATTGCTCCCTTAGCACCATTGCAGTTTCCTATGATCATTTCACAGGTTGAGATACTTCATAAGATATTCTTACTGCTGTTGTTTCAGGATTAGTAGAATTTTCCTTCAAGAGCCACTATGTCACTCCCTCTGCCTTAGTGTTTGATTATTCTCAATTTGCCAAATAGGAAGATTTTGATCGCCTAAAAGCTAAAACTGAGGCGTTTATAGAACAAACAACTAAGAATCAAAAGAACATCCAAAATACCCTAGGCTTAATCATAGCTAGGCTGGCCAACCCAAATCTTTAGTTCTCATGTTTTTTTTTTGCTTCTTTGTTTGTGTTTTTTTTAACTTGTTTACTTTGTTGTACTTCTTTACTCGACGCTTTTTGTTTGATGACAAAAGGGAGAGTATATGGTTTATAGAACAATTACTATCTCGTCAAAAGAGGGAGTATTTGATGTGATATTTTTTGTTGTTTTTATTCTATTAAATTAAAAATTGTTCGCAAAAATTGTTAGAACTAAACTGTTGAAGAACTATGACCATTACTTGTTTCGATGATAAAAAAAATTATTTTGTGAGAACAACTAAAAGCAATAATGTTTTGATTAAGTGTGCAGTTCCAAGATCACGTAACTTATATGACTTTACGCTACATCCTCTATTGTTTGGACAAGTTAAAAGAACACCAAGACTTTGCTTTGAAAATCTTTTGAAAGTCTAATGAAAACGCTCTGAACCAGTTGATAACTTCTTGCTAATTTGATAAAGGTTGGTTGATTCTTATGAATTACTTAGATAAGAATCAATTGGATTTAGAGATAACAAGCAATGAAAACATAAATAATTTGACACGTAGATGTATCCTGGTTCACAACTAACTTGGCTACATCCAATCCCCTCAATCAGAAAGCTTTAATCCATTAATTCAAATACCTTGAATTACAAAGCACCTAACCCTCCAAAACAGTCTTCCCAAACAGCCTGACAACCCCAGACTTTTGAGGAACTAACCACCTTGACCCTACAAGTCAAGTCTTCTCCTAACAACCTGACAACCCCAGATTGAAGAAGGAACTAAACCACTATCGGGTTGGATACAAAAGATTGGAACTTTAAGTGTTTGCTTCTAACAAAGCTGATAATAATAATAATAATAATAATAATAATAATAATAATAATAATAATAATAATAATAATAATAATAATAATAATAATAATAATAATAATAATAACTCTCACACTCTAAGAAAAAAACACTTACAAAATATTTCTCATTCGAACAAGTGTTTCTCTCTTTGAACTCTAAGATTAATTTGGAATTTGAGCTTGAGTTCTTCTACTTTCCTCTGCTTTTTGATGATTTTCTGCTTCAGCCTTCAGTATCTATTTATAGTTAAAATTTGGGCTTCAGTTTTGTACTTGTTTAATTCTGAATTGTGTCTTGTTCATGTTGAGTTTATAAATTCTTCATAATGATTTTGTTCCTATTTTGTTTAGATTGATTATGTTCGTATTTTGTTCATATTGCATTTGTAAATTCTTCGGATTGATTCTATTCATATTTTGTTGTAGATAAATCTTGATTAAATTTTCTACAAATCTTGATCAAATATTCTCCAAATCTTGACCATATCTTGTTTTCAACTTGGTCAAATATTTTCTTCAATTAGAAATATGAATCAAATCTTATTTTAGATTTTCTTCAAAAACATGAATCTTCTTTCATACTCTTTAAAGTCAAATATATTGTTCTCATAAAATACTTTTTCAATCATCAAAACTCTAAGTATATAATCAACTTGGTTCTAACAGTCTCCCCCTTTTTGATGATGACAAAACTTATATTTTTTATAACAGTTTTTCTTTATATTTCTTTGACACCTCCTAACTTAGGGCTCCCCCTAAGTCTAAGTATCATTTTCTCCCCACTTTATCAAATATCTTTCTACCCCTTTTTGTCATTAGACAAAAAGACTTCAACGTGAAACTTTTTTTTGTCTTTTTTTTTCCTTTCTTTCTTTCTTTTTTGTTTTTTCGTTTTTTTAATAACATGAATAAAACTTATTACAAGAAAATATAAAAACTAATGTACAACTAAACTACTTTGAAGTTTTCACAACATCAGTCAAGTATGAATGTACGGTTTACGTTTTTCTTGATGAAGTCAAACCTATTTTCAGGTAGTGGTCTGGTGAGTATGTCAGTCCATTGGTCTTCAGTGTCTACAAACTAAATGTTTGGTACCCATTTTTTAACAAATTCATTAATGATGTGGTGTTTGATCATTATGTGTTTAGCTCTAGAATGTAGGATAGGATTTTTGGTTAGACAAATGGCAGAAGCGTTATCACAATAGATGGGAATGTTGGTTTCTAGGATTTTGTAGTCTTATAGTTGATGTTTCATCCAAAGTAATTGAGAACTGCAGCCAGTTGCTGAAATGTACTCAGCCTCTACTATTGACATTGCAATGGTGTTTTGTCTCTTACTTGACCAATATATTGAGTTGTCACCTAGAAAAGTGCATATGCCACTAGTGCTCTTTCGCTCCAGTTTATCTCCAACATAATCAGAATCACAGTATACACTTAGTTTGTACTGAGGATTCTCTTAACAACAGTTTGTACTGAGGATTTCTTGTAGAACAAGGTAAGGTTGGTTCTGCCTTTTAGGTATCTGAGGATTCTCTTAACAACAGTTAAATGTGATTCCCTAGGGTCAGCTTGAAATCTTGCACATATACATACACTAAACATGATGTCAGGTCTTGAAGCAGTAAGGTAAAGTAAAGATCATATCATTCCTCTATAGTTTTTTTTGTCAACTTTTTAGCCTGAATCATCTTTTTTAAGTGAACAAGTAGGATGCATTGGTGTACCCATAGGTTTGCAATCAGTCAGCTTAAACTTCCTTATAAGCACTTTTGCATATTTAGTTTGATGAATGTATATACCCTATGTGCTTATTTTAGACCATACAAAGATTTCCTAAGTTTTAAAACATGATTTGGAAATTCAGAACTTTCAAAACCTAGGGGTTGTTTAACATAGACTTCTTCACTTATATAACATTTTAGAAAAGCACGTTTAACATCAATTTAAAATATTGTAATGTTATTATTTGCAGCAAAAGAAATTGGGATACAAATAGCTTCTAACATGGCCGCTAGAGAAAATGTCTCAGTGTAATCAATGCCCTTTTGCTGACTGTAGCCTTGTGCGACAAGTATTGCATTGTTTCTGACCATTTCACCTTTTTCATTTAGCTTCTTTCTGAAAACCCATTTGGTTCCAATAATGTTCTTCTTTGGTCTAGGTACTACATCCTAAACATCATTTCTCTTAAATTTATTTTACTCTTCTTGCATTGCAAGAATCCATCCATCATCTGCCAATGCTTCATCAATAGAGGTAGGCTCAGTTGATGAAAGTGAGCCAAACAAAGTGGTATCTTTTACTGATGATCTGATCATCAAAGGATCACTTGCACTTCCAATCAGATGAAATGACTTGTACTTCCATCTAGATCTTCCTTCTAACTTATCTTAACATTTTATAACTTGATTAGATTCATCATGTAGAGATTTGTCATCTTCTGAATTGCTTGTATCCTCTTATTTTTCAGGTTCTTCTGGTTTGTCTGCATCTGCTTCCTCTGGTTCCGGTAAACCTGTTGTATCTTCAACTTGCTTTGACTTTTTAAGGTCAAGTTGTTTGTCATATAAATAATATAAATCAGATATTTAAAGAATGAAATCAATACAACCAAAACATCGTTTTTGTTATTGGTGGTTTCTGCTTGTTTCTGGAAACCAAACTTGTATGCTACTTCTGCTGAAGTGTTCAGATTCTGTGGATCTCATTGTTCCTCTAAATTTTTGAGAACTTGCAAAATACTTATCTAGCTTTGATTTTTACGATCAAGCTTCTTGTTATGACAATAAACATAATATGAGACAATAATTAAATTTAAACAAAGATATGAACAATTTTAGTTTCATTCTGAAAACCCTTTTATTTCTTCTTTTCTGGTTTTTAGTTTATGAATTTGCATATTCTCTTATTAAAGGGTCTGGATGAAGGGATTTGAATTCCCATTCTGGTTTGTGGTCTTGATGAATTTAATTGTAGTGTTCAAAGAAGTCTCCTGATTCAGTTTTGTACCAGGGTCCTTTGGTAACCTCGGAACTAATGGTAATTATGATTCTTCTAGTAGTTCCAATTCTGTTGATATGTGTGATTTCTCTGCCAATTTTGATTTTGTTGATATGTGTGATTTCTCTGCCAGTTTTGATTATGTTGATACTCCAGATTTTTCTGATATTTCTAGTTCATCATATGGATCTAGTTCTAATAGGTACTATGTTGACCAGTCTTTTTTCCACCAGAGTCAGTTGTCTTTTGTTTCTTAAGTCTTGGAACATGGACATTTTTCCCTTCATATATTGCAAGCATCCATTTACCAGGCACCATGACTGGTGTTTCAATTTGGTTGCTTAGAACATCTGCAACATAAACAATTTTATCCATTGGTACCCAAATCTGGTTGGGTACTGGTTTGTTAGTTCTTAACGTTTTCTTGTCTTTCCATGTGGTTAGCATAGGACAAGATATTTAGTGTGACCTTTCTTATAACAAATAGTGCATAAATCATCAGAGGGAACAAACTTAGGTTTAGTTACTTTTTCTTGAAATCCTATTCCTCTTTTACCATTCCTACTAACACCATAAATCATAGATGCATACTTGCTACTTTCTATGTCATTATCAAGAAAATCTTGAAATACTTCTTCATGCTTATCAGAGTTACATGTGATATTTTCAATTGATTTTGAAATATAATTAATTTTCAGAGTAAGATTTTCAACCTTAAGTTCAGTAATATTAGTTTTCAAATTTGCATTCTCTGTTTTAAGTTCAGTAATATCAGTTTTTAGAGTTAAATTTTCTGTTTTATGTTCAATAATATCAGTTTTCATAGTTGCGTTTTCTGTTTTAAGTTCAGTAATATCAGTTGTCAGTTAGATTTGTATTTTCTTTTAAGCATCAATTAGATTTGTATTTTCTTTCCTAAGTGTTTTCAGTTTTAAAGACAATTTGTGATTCTTATTTTAAAAAAATCATTTATAGTAGTAATTAAATCAGATCGAGTAAATTCAAAAAATACCTCAATTCTTCATCTACTCATTCACTAAATCTAGACATGTTGAACCCTTGGATTTTTCCTCAAACACTGTAAAGTGCTCAGCGTTGAGGCGAATCTCTGATGCCAATTGAAGGTGCAAACACAAGAAGAGGGGTTGAATTGTGTTTGACAAAGTTGATAACTTTTTGTTAATTTGATGAAGGTTGGTTACTTCTTATGAGTTACTTAGATAAGAAGCAATCGAATACAGAGGTAGCAAGCAATGAAAACATAAATAATTTGACGCGGAGATTTATCCTAGTTCACCACTAACTTGGCTACACCTAGTCCCCTCAGTAAGAAGGCTTTAATCCACTAATTCAAATACCTTGAATTACAAAGCACCTGACCCTCCAAACCAATCTTCCCAAACAGCCTGACAACCCCAGACTTTTGAGGAACTAACCACCTTGATCCTCCAAGCCAAGTATTCTTTTAACAACCTGACAACCCCCGATTGAAGAACTAAACCACTATCGGGTTGGATGCAAAAGATTGGAACTTTAAGTGTTTGCTTCTAATAATAATAATAATAATAATAATAATAATAATAATAATAACTCTCACACTCTAAGAAAAGAACACTCAGAAAGTATTTCTCATTCGAACAAGTGTTTCTCTCTTTGAACTCCAAGATGAAATTGGAATTTGAGCTTGAGTTCTTCTAGTCTCTTCTACTTTTTAATGATTTTTTCTTCAGCCTTGAGTATCTATTTATAGTAAAAATTTGGGTTTAAATTTCATACTTGTTGAATTCTAAATTGTATCTTGTTCATATTGAGTTTGTAAATTCTTCAAATTAATTTTGTTCCTATTTTGTTTAGATTGAGTTTGTAAATTCTTCATATTTTATGTTCGTATTTTGTTCAGATTGCGTTTGTAAATTCTTTGGATTGATTTTGTTCGTATTTTGTTGTAGATAAATCTTGATCAAATCTTCTTCAAATGTTGACCATATTTTCTTTTCACCTTGGTCAAAAAATTTCTTCAATTATAAATATGAATCAAATCTTATTTTAGATTTTCTTCAAAAACTTGAATCTTCTTTCATACTCTTTGAAGTCAAATATATCGTTCTCATAAAATACTTTTATTATCATCAAAACTCTAAGTATATAATCAATGTGGTTCCAACAAAGTCAACACTCTAATGGAAAGTCAATGCTTATATAAAAAGTCAACGCTTTGATAGAAATTAATGCGCTAAATAAACCAATTTTTTTTATCCTCTACTCAACATCTTGAAAATATTATTTGTTTGAAGATATGGGTGACACACACTGATCATAATACCCTCTACTCTTTCTATCTCTATATCAAGATACGCATGATCAATTATAAGGAAAATTTTGGACAAGCTTTAATGGTGAATCAATCTCTGTAGATTTGATACATAAATTTTAGATACCCGTTGATTTCATGCAATTAGGACAACAACCAGTGTGTTGGTGGATTAAATCCTTCAAGTTGAAGAGACTAGACATAGCTAGTGTGTTGGTGGTGAACCAGGATAAATTGATGTGTCTCTCTGCTCTATTTTCACACTCGTCCATTAACTACTTTACTTTGAGTATACCCGCCCAAAAGTTTTTTCAAAATACAAAATTCAACCCCTCCTTCCTTTCTTGTGTTATTTTCATTCTATCAAGTGTTGTAATGAGTGCTTCTTTCTGAGTGTCAAAGACCTTAACATATTCACCGCAAACTCAAATGCTACATCATGATGTAGCAATTTACACAGAGGTTTGGAGATTTGAGAAAATCTTTGATAAATCTTATGAAGAACCCAATATGTCCTAAGAAGCTCCTTACTCCTTTTACAGAAGTACGATAAGGCAATTTTTCAATCACTTCAATCTTTGCCTTTTCTACCTCCAACAATTTTAACAAAAAATTATGTCCCAACATAATGCGCTCTTTTACCATAAAATAGCATTTCTCTCAGTTCATTATCTAATTGGTTTCTTCACATCTTTCTAGCACTTGTTCCAGGTTATGTAAACATTTACGGAATGATTCTCCAAAGACGGCAAAACCATCCATAAAAAATTCTGAGGTTTTTTCTATTAAATTAGAAAAAATAGACATCATACACAAAATTGGCATAAAGGCATGTGAAGTTTGCCTTTTCTTGATCTTCAAGTGTTATAGCAATCTGGTTGTAAATAAAATAACCATCAAGGAAGCAGTAGTATTCTTGGCCTGCCAATCTATTCAACATTTTAGCAATGAAAGGCAGTGGGAAATGATCTTTCCTAGTGGCTTTGTTGAGTTTTATGTAATACATGCAAACCCTCCAACTAGTGAAAGTTCTAGTTAGAATCATCTTTTTCTTGTCATTATGAACCACGATGACTCCTCCTTTTATTCGTCATTGCACAAGGTTGACCCACACACTATGTGATATAGGATAATCAATTCCTACAGTCAGCCACCTAATGATATCCTTTTTAACAACTTCTTTCATGATATAATTCAACCTCATTTAGCTTTCAATGCTATTTTTAGAATTATCTTCCAAGAGAATTTTGTGCGTGCAAATAGTGGGGATTATTGCCTTGATGTCTGCCATTTGCCAACCTATCGGTTTTTTATGCTTCTTCAACACAAGCAACAATAACTCCTCTTATGTGGAATCTAGAAAGGATGAGATCATGGATGGAAGTGTGTCATTCTCTCCAAGATACAGATACTTTAAGTGAGAAAGGAGTTGCTTCAATTTAAGTTTAAGATTGGATTTAATAGATGGCACATTATTTTTAAAACTTTAACTAGTCAACTATAATGATTCATATCTTCTATTCCAATGTTTAGATCGAGGCAACTTTGGCTCTTTCAACTCCACAATTGATCCATCTCATCAAAAGGAGAAAAATCAAGCACCTTTTGTTGTTAGCAAAATTGCTTGTGTACTAAAGAATTAACATATCTAATTAGCGAACATTCCTCCAAGCCTTTATTAGGCTATTTCATGCCTTTTTGAATGTTGAAAGTGATGTGTTGGTCATTCACTCTCATAGTTAATTCACCCTTTCGAACATCAACTAAGGTCCTTCACATAGCAAGGAAAGGCCTCCCTAGGGTTATAGGAATTTCTTCAGTAGCATCAAAATCAAGGATGATAAAGTCTACATGAAAGAAAAACTTATCTACCCTAACTAATGCATCATCAATTCTTCCTTCAGGATGACAAATGGATATGTTTGCCAACTGCAAGGTGTAAGACCCTTAAATTTAAACTTTAAATTATGCAATTTTAGTATATTTTGTGTTGAATTGCTGAGTCATTTAGCCCAATTTTAATTCATTTTGTGAATTAAGTACCAAAAGCATATTTTGTTATAGTTTGTAATATGTTTAATATATGTATATATATATATATATTTTTTGAGACCCGATTAAAATTATTTGTCAAAGAATAATTTAAATATGTTGCAAATAATTTAATAGCGGGCAGTTTTTAAAAATATCACTTGTTGCTAAAAGATTTATCTGTCAGTTGAGTTGTGACGAGAGTAGATATTTTTATCAAAATAGATAGAGATATGAGTGAGGTAATGTGTGTAAAAGTTTTAGATATTTATTGGTTTGTTTGTAATTATATATATATATATATATATATATATATATATATATATATATATATATATATCTGTGTGTGTGTGTGTGTGTGTGTGAGAGAGAGAAGTCAAGCAAGGAATCAAAAAAGCTAAAAACATTTCCCTAAGCCTCGCGAACTCTTTCTTCTTCTATTTCGCAAACTGTGTTGGTGGTTTTCAAAAACCGCAAACACAAACCTCTATTTCTCTCCTAGATCTAAGCTTCCATTTGAGAACTGTCAAGAGGGAAAGTTACTCCTCTCCACACTACGGTACTTGTGAGCTAACTTTTGAGGTGTCGACGCGAGCGAGAGTTTTCTCCGTATTTGATCGCGGTAGCGGAAACGGTTGAGAAAGCGATAATGAAGGTAAAGACTCCTTCCAAATTTTTAGTTTGCATATAGGGACTCTATATGTGTGATTGATGGATGATTAATGTGTGATTGCGTGATAATTAATTTCGACATGAATATATATATATATATATATATATATATATATATATATATATATATATATATATATATATATATATATATATATATATATATTTTGAGTGAAAATACGGTTTGTTTCATGTTATGAATTTATGATTAAATTTGATGTGATTAATGTGTGTTCAATGTGTGAATTTGTGGAGATTAAGTTGAGGTGATTTATGTGTGATTTAGATGTGATTGAGAAGTGGAATTGTGGAAATTGAATTTGATGTGCTTATGTATTCATAACTTATAATATGTGCGTTATAACTTTATTGAGGAAAAAAATGTTTAAGTATGCTCCGTGGTATGTTTGAAAAACCGTTAGTGTTAAATGAGTATTAAAAATGGGGAATCTTTTAATAGCTGCATTTACTTAATGATTGTGATGAAAAGAGTCAGAGTATGCTCATGCATTTCATAGCTTGTGGTGACCGTGATGGGTCACAGTGTCAGTGGTGACCGTGATGGGCCACAATGTTAAGTGGTGACCGTGATGGGCCACGAAGTTAAGTGGTGACCATGATGGACCACGGGGTGGTTCCATGTGATAGTTGGTCTATCTTATCCTTACGAGGATTTAACTGATGTGTAAGGCCTGTGATAGGCTACACTCTAGTAAATCGTGCTAGTCTGTGAGCGACTGCACCTCGGTAATTAGTACTGACCTGTGATAGGCGGTACAATTATGATTTACGCCCCTTGATGAGGGTTTTGTTTTGGAAATTCCGGAATCATGTGCATTGGCATATACGCGTTGCATTAGGGTGCTTGGCACGCGAGTCATGATTGTCACGATGTGATGATTGTATATACATGCTCTGTTGTGGTTTGATATTATGCCGTGATTGCTAAGTGTTATTGCTTGTCTTTATATCGTGAGTGTTGAATGATTCAGAACCTTTTCAAAACTGAAAACCTGCATTATTTAGCAGCTGTATTCAGCTACATCTAGTATGTATTCGAATACACATATGTAGCATTCAGTTTTTATTTGAAATTTTGACATCGTATTCGAATAAGAAACCTAGTATTCAAATACAAATGAGTGAAGTTTGCTATTGACTTGTCATGTCGTATTCGGCTACATCATGTCGTATTCGAATTCACGTATTCGGCTACATCATGTCGTCTTCGAATACACGTATTCGGCTACATCTTTTCGTATTTGAATACACGTATTGGGCTACATCCTATCGTATTCAAATACGACAGTTCAGTTTTGTCAAAAAAACTTCATTTTCCAACATTGTTTATGCATTTTTGACATATGAAAATCCTTTTGATGAGTTTGCTATGTTGGAAGGTTCTCTTGAGCATTTAAAACATAAGTTTTTTCGCTAAATTTTATTTGTTAATTTCGGTTGGTGACCCTTTACGTTATTGTGGAAATTGGGATCTACCTTCAGATGATACCCGAGTTCGTTCCACCGACTGTTACCTCGACGATGGAAACATCGTTAGACTTCCATGACCGAGACTCGCCAACTGCTTGGGTATATGACCCCATCTCTAGCAGGGCTACTAATACGGGGAGGGTAGTGAGGACAAGTAGGAAAGTTGGGGGCAGTGTATCTTGTGGAGCTCACTCGCGAGAGGATTGATTATCCGGTACCTTCAGGATTGGTGCTTGGAATGAGTGGAGCATGGGAATATGCAGAGGATTCCGTAGTTATAGTTGAGGCGGAGGCCACTATAGGAGCTGGAGATACAGTGGTTAGACTGTGGACTGGCGGAAAGGATAAGGAGTCGATGCTAGTAGGAAAGGATATTGCAGGACCATCTAGGCGGGCCGAGTCAGGGCTTCCATTTCCGGTGAATGATCCCTTACCGACTGTCACTGAAGTAATGGACTGTTTTGAGATTCCAGCGCCGTTGAAGCCACCTATCTCGTGGGTGGATCTGACTTCTGAGGAGACTGATCCTTCTATGGATGTTGATGAGGAGGAGGTTACCCCGAAGATGGATACTACGCCAGAAGGGACTTGCGGAGTGTGTGGAGGTCACCCATGTTATTGTAGTTTCTAGAGTATGATCATATTAGTTTTGTTGTATAGGGACTTGATGTCTTTCTTTTGGTGGTTGTACTTATTTTATTTTAGGATGACTGTAACTATAACTTATACGGTCAGTTGACTTTTATTTGGTGGGTCCACGTTCCATTTTTTTTACGTGACCATGGGAGGATTAGTATTTCTTGGAGTAGTACTTTGTACAGGTGTCTGCCGAGAATACCCCAGGGGTATGAGCGATGCTTGATAGGTCTCATAGCCCCGGTGTATTTCATATTTGGATATTTTGGATTATCGTCTCAAAAACTATTTTAGTTTGTTGTAATTATGATATAATTAATTATGACTTTGGTCTTTTGTGTTACGACATGGTATTTTATCAATTTATTTTTGAAAAAAAAATACACTCGCGCTGTTAAAAATCGATGTGTTACACAAGGTGATAGTTTTAGGTCTTGCTTCACCTTTACCAAGTTGTTTAAAAATGTACTAAGGCATCAGATTGACCCTTGCTCCTACGTCACCAATGAAACAATATATGCCACCTATGAAACATGGAATACTGAAACTGTTAGGGTCTTGCATCCTTCTTCTCAAACTCAACTACTTTCTCAAATAACCTCTCACATTGATTTTCAAGTATTTCAATTAAAACCATATTAATCTTTATGAATTCAACCAAAACATCCTTGATGTGAAAATCCTTCTCATATGATTCTTTGGATATAATTTGAGGAGGTAGAACTTGTTCCCAATTGATATTCTTCATGTAACACTCATCATTTTTAGCTTCTATGACCAATAGATCTTCATCTTCGGGTGGGGGGACATAGTAATAAAAAAGAGTTTCATACCTATGTCCTTATCCACAAAAATCACATCTAAGAGGTTGGATCTAAAAGAAGTCTTTTCAAATGTAACTCTAAAGATATGTCCCTCAATTAGGTGTAATTGAGCACACAAGTATCATACTCTTCCGATACTTGTAGTAGAATACAATCATTAAAATCTTCCATGCTCTACAATGGGTAGTTATCTCAAACAAAAAATAAATAAACCACTAGCACACGACATTAGCATGCTCAACAAATAAAAGTATAAAATTTATATTAAAAAAATAGGAGTTTTTATTTAAAATAAAAACAAAAGAAAATCAAAAAATTTATTGCAAAACAAAAAATTTCAATTGAGTGAATAAATTATTGTAGGTAAAAATTAAAACATAAGTACCAAGTGTCAAACTCAAGGATTGCGTTATACAATCGAATTATATTTAATTACTAAAATTGAACAAAAAGACTCCGTATTGATTGAAATAATATTTGAAACTAAAAAATAGTAATAGTATTCGACTTTTATAATAAGAAAAATGTTAGGGATGAGCTTCACTTCGAATCCAACCATAGTTTCAAATTTGATCCTACCTACTGAATTTCTTTATTAAATTATTACCAAATTTCTTTAATTACAAAGTAATCCCAAATTTCTTAGTAGATTTAATATTAGAATTAGGCATTACAGTACAAGAGCTCTCTTATGAAATTATTGCCTCTGCAAACAATTCAATTGGTTTCATGACCTGCATTTAACCCTAGACTACAATATCATGAATTTATCATCTCAAGAATTCGTAAAGTCCACTTCCATATCAAAATGTGAATTGTAAAACAATTTAAAGTTGATCAAACAATAAAAAGCATAAATCAAAGAGATGAGAAAAATAATTCAATAAACTCATTCATATAACTAGAAATCAAATATAAAAAAATAAGGGTTTCATCTTGTTGTACTCATCCCTAACAAAGAGGATATACTCCTGAAAAAAAAAAAATACGCTCCTGGACAGAAACATATTGTTGAAAAACTTACGAAATGTGCCTCAGGCATAGGCATTTGCGCTCCACACACAACATTTGTTGTCTAACTTTTACTGCATTTGTCTCGTCTTTTGAGTTCAAATTTAGTTCTAGTGTTTTCATGAAAGTTGTAGCTATGCATCTTAGCTTTCATTTGAACTTGGTTTGACTCAGATATGGCTGAAATACTCCATATAAGTCATGTTGATTTATTACCAAAATTCAACACGACACTAAAACAACACATAATTACGAAAAATCTCTACTTAATCAAGGAAATAAGAATACCAAAATTTCATAAAATTCAAGAACTATAATTGACAAACTATATAAAATGACTCCTTAAATTAACTAATGATTTAAGATAAATAAGATTAAAAACAATGAAAAATATGCATATGATGAAGAACTATTACAACTGAAAACTTAGTATCTTGCTTGTCCCCATGCAACAATTAAATTCAAATCGAGTGCCAGTTAAAATAAAACTTTAACTCAATTCTTCAAATCAAGTCAAAATCAATCCTCAAAGTTCATACTACTACAAAGCATTCATCATGCTCAAAGGTTGTTTAATATCTCAAAACACATAAATTGGAAAATTAGAACCACACATTTAGCATTCATCTATTAAGTTTAACTCTCTATTCACACAATCTCACCAAAATTTCACTCAAGTATTTAGCAAGGGCTATGAATTTATCACCCAAGTCCTAAAACATGCATCATCCTACCATAGGCTTGAAAAAATTATAGTTAGCAATCACAATATACCAAACACATACACTTTATAAGGACTTTTGGATTGTAATGGGGCTTAGGTAAAGGTAGGACATTTTGGATCGTAGGCTTTACTACTTGGAGTTAGGCACACAGTCTCAAATGTTCCTACTTCTCCTTTTTTTTTTTTGTTCCTTCTTTTATTTCATTGTAGAGATTTTAAAAACATTGGCAAAAGAACCAACAAAAATTGTTATTACTTTTTTTTTGTTCCTTCTTTTTTCTTTTTACTTTTGAGAACAACCACCCCAAACTTAAAAGGTTTTTATCCATGATCAATCCCAAACTTAGAATTCTGCTAAGACAAGACAAAAAACATTCCTACCTAACTCCAAGTAAGGTATGTTAATTAAAATCGGGTATTTGGCTTGTAATGTGGCTAGTAACCGAAAGGAAATGGCAAGACTCAACGGGGATAGCAAAGGATAAAATTTGCACGTGGTGGTTAGAATGGTTAGAAAGGCTCAACCGACCAAACAAAATTGCATTAGTGTATGCATATATCACAAGTGATGCAAGTTCAAATTAGTGCAAGTTTTGAACAAATAACACATGTCTAGATAATCACACATCAAATAATTAAAGTATTTCAGCTCAAATGCTCACAGCTAGGATAATAAGATAAAGTATGAACTATTAAAATGAAGTCTAACATGTAACTGCAAAATTTATTTTTTAAAGAATGTCAAGTAAGACTTCCACAACCAAAGAGTAATTAACAATGTATGCATAAGTGAAACTTATCTAATTGAACAATCAACATGATTGAAGAATTAGAATTTAAAACTCGAAATCACAAACAAATAACTTAAGATCAACTTCAAGTTGTTAAAAATTCTTCATCATAGTGCACGTTTACACACAATTAAAAAATAACAAATTCAAATAACAAAAATAAAATTGCAAAAATAAAAGTTTCTTCTACCTATGGGTTGTCTCCCACGAAACACTTCTTTAAAGTCATTAGCTTGACGTCTAAACCACTGTGAAGGTGTCATATATGAGAGAAATAACATTTCATCCTTCTTCTTCTTCTTTTTGTTTGGTAGAATTTATTCCAATGGATCTTTTTCATGTAACACTCAAAATTTTCAGCTTCTATGACCAATAGATCTTCGTCTACTGGTGGTGGGACATAGTAATCAAAACAAGTTCCCTTCCTATGTCCTTCTCCATAAAATCACATCTAAGAGGTCGCATAAAGAAGAAACAAACCACTAGTGGGTAGTTATCTCAAATAAAGAAGAAACAAACCACTAGTACACGACAATAGCAAGCTCAACAAATAAAAATAGAAAATTAAAATTAAAAAAATAGGAGTTTATTTTTTCTAAATTAAAAATAAAATAAAAACACAAATTTCATTGCAAAGCAAAAAATTCCAATTGAGTGAATAATTAAAACAATAGTATCGAATGTCGAACTTAAGAATTGCGTTATATTATCAAATTATGTTTAATTACTAAAATTGAACAAAAAGTTTCTGAAGTGATTGAAATAATATTTGAATCTAACATGAGTAATAGTATTGAAATTTTATAATAATGTTGGGAAAAACCAAAGATAATTAGAAATAACTATCTCAATAATGCGGAATATTTTTCCCCTACCTGTGCAGATAAATGGCCAAACAGAAAGTAATAATTGGCAGAAAATTAAATGAGACAAACACAATTTTTAACGTGGAAAACTTCCCTCAAATTGAGAGAATAAAAACCACAGGACCTTGTCCAGTAAAAACTTCCACTATAATAATTAATGGGTACACCAGAGTCTTCCTAATAACAATAGGGAATATCAATCAACCTTCCTAATAACAATAGGGAATATCAATCAACAACAATAGCCTTATAATAACCTTCCACTAAAGTGGGTATACCAAAATAACTCTCAGAGAAAGTAAAACTATTACCACCACCGGAACTGAATTCCTTTCCTTTTCTCTGGTTGCCGTGCGTGCGGTTACTGTTGTTTGCCTTTTCGTTAGCCTTTGCCCTTAGGGATTTGAGATCCCGTTCCTTCCTTTTATTTTCCTTTACATGGGTCAAGTCCAATAAACCATATATTCCTTTTTTTTTCTTTTTCTTTCATTTTAATAATAATAATTATAATATTAATAAACTTGGTGGAGTCCACTTGGGGAGTGATCCCACCCAACAAATCTCCCCCTCACGACTCAAGTGGGAAGGTACTACTCAACCATGCCTGCATTCTTTCTACAGTATATCATCTTTGACACAGGCAAGGTCTTCGTCATCATATCTGAACCATTCTCATCAGTATGAATCTTCTCAATTTGAAATGATTTCATTTCCAGTGCGTCTCGTATCCAATGATACCGCACCTCAATATGCTTCGACTTTGCATGAAAATTCGGATTCTTGCTAAGATGGATTGCACTCTGACTGTCGCAGAATAACACAAACTTATCTTGCTTGAGGCCTAACTCATGCAGGAATTTCTTCATCCACAAGAGTTCTTTGGAAGCTTCAGTTGCTGCAATGTACTCAGCTTCAGTAGTAGATAAAGCAACGCACTTTTGTAATCTTGATTGCCAAGACACAGCTCCCCCTGCAAACGTCATCATATAACCAGAAGTAGATTTTCTAGAATCAATATCACCTGCCATATCTGCATCTGTGTAGCCATCCAACACAGGTTCACCACCTCCATAACATAAACACACTTTGGAAGTGCCTCTAAGGTATCTGAGAATCCACTTCACTGCTTGCCAATGATCTTTACCAGGATTAGAGAGAAACCGACTAACAACTCCAACTGCATGAGCAATATCTGGCCTTGTGCATACCATAGCATACATCAAACTACCAACTACGGATGCATAAGGAACCTTCTTCATCTCTTCTTTGTCTTTCTCACTTGTAGGACATTGATCAGAATTCAATTTAAAATGAGTAGCAAGTGGAGTACTGACAGGTTTACAATTGCTCATGTTAAACCTCTCTAACACCTTCTCAATGTAATTGTGTTGAGATAACCACAATTTATTATTCTTCCTATCACGAGTAATTCTCATGCCCAAAATTTGCTTTGCAGGACCCAAGTCTTTCATTGCAAAAGACTTGTTCAAATCTTTCTTTAAAGATTGAATCTTTTTAGTGTCATGACCAACAATCAACATGTCATCCACATATAATAAGAGAATAATATAATCACCATCAGAGAATTTCTTGACAAACACACAATGGTCAGAAGTAGTTTTACCGTACCCATGTTTCTCCATGAAAGAATCAAATTTCTTGTACCATTGTCGGGGTGCTTGCTTGAGCCCATACAAGTTTTTCTTCAATTTACACACAAGTTTCTCTTTACCTTTGACTTCGAAACCCTCTGGTTGCTCCATATAGATCTCTTCCTCCAAATCACCATGAAGGAATGCAGTTTTCACATCAAGTTGTTCAACTTCTAGGTTTAAGCTAGCTGCTAACCCAAGCACAACTCGGATAGAGGACATCTTCACCACAGGTGAAAAAATTTCATCAAAGTCAATACCTTTTCTTTGATTAAAACCTTTTACAACCAATCTTGCTTTGTATCTTGGTTGAGAACTATTCTCTTCTGCCTTTATCTTGTATACCCATTTGTTCTTGAGTGCTTTTCTGCCATTAGGCAACTTAACCAAATCAAATGTGTGATTCTCATGCAAGGAATTCATCTCTTCTTGCATGGCCTTCAACCACTTTTCTTTATCAACATTTGTAATAGCTTCTTGATAGTACTCTGGCTCTCCACTATCAGTGATCATCACATACTCGTGTGGAGGATATCTTTGAGAAGGTTGTCGTTCTCTAGTAGATCTTCTCAACTCAAACTCGTCTAGTTGCTCAACTGGTACCTGCTCATCTTGGTGAGGCACATGATCATCAGTTACATTCTCATCATCTACCTGTATATCTCCCCCATCAACAAAAGTTTCTGCAGGGGGCATAGGCGCAACATCAATGTAACTTCTGGAATTTGGTTTCTGTTTCTCAGTTTTATCAAAATCTTCAATAGTTTGGTCTTCAAGAAATATCACATCTCGACTTCTAATAATTTTCTTGTCAACCGGATCCCACAATCTATAACCAAATTCTTCATCACCATAACCGACGAATATACACTGTTTGGATTTACTATCAAGTTTGGATCTCTCATCTCTTGGAACGTGAACAAAACATCTGCAGCCAAACACTTTCAAATGACGGTAAAAGACATTTTTCCCCGTCCAAACTCTATTTGGAACATCACCATCAAGTGGAATAGAAGGAGAAAGATTGATCAAATCCACTGCAATTTTCATTGCTTCACCCCAAAAGGATTTCGATAATTTTGCATGAGAGAGGATACATCTGATTCTGTCATTAATAGTACGATTCATTCTCTCTGCAACACCATTATGCTGAGGTGTCTTTGGAACCGTTTTCTCAAACCTGATTCCATGTTCTCTACAATACTCTTCAAACGGACCTCTGTATTCACCACCGTTATCTGACCGAACACATTTCAATTTTCTTCCCTTTTCTCTTTCAACACTTGCATGAAAATGCTTGAAGACTCCAAGTACCTGGTCTTTAGATTTCAAAGGAAATGCCCACACTTTTCTAGAGTGGTCGTCAATAAAAGTAACAAAATACGATGCACCACCAAGAGATTTACTATCCATCATACAAACATCAGTATGAACTAAATCAAGAATATTTTGCCTCCTATGAGGAC
The DNA here is from genome assembly GCA_037974735.1 of Cicer chorassanicum. NCBI lineage: Eukaryota > Viridiplantae > Streptophyta > Magnoliopsida > Fabales > Fabaceae > Cicer > Cicer chorassanicum. The sequence continues at coordinate 21,980,934 of JBBPBP010000003.1, forward strand.
CAATATTATGAAAGGAAACTCTATGTTGTTTTCCAGCAAAACAATGAGTGCAAGTTTTTAGAGACGTACCTTTCACAGGAAGAAAATTTTTCTTCGCAAGTATATTGAGTCCTTTCTCACTCAAGTGACCAAGGCGCATATGCCATAAATCAGAAGAGGCGTCTTCAATTGCATTCACTTCTTCATTGTATAGCTTTGTAGGCATCCTATAAAGAGAAGTGGAACTTTGATCCTTTGCAACCACTAGGGACCCTTTGGTGATTTTACATATACCACCACCACCAAAGTAAGTGTGATAACCCTCAATATCCAAGGCTTTCACTGAAATCAAATTGAGACGAATATCAGGAACATGTCTAACATTCTTCAACTGAAGCTTGCAACCAATCCCTGTTTCAACCCAAACATCTCCCATACCAATAATTTTACATACTCCTTCATCTCCCATTTTTACCATGCCAAAATCACCAACACTGTAAGATGAGAAGAAATCACGCCTAGGAGTAACATGATATGAGGCACCCGAATCAATAATCCAAGTTGAATCCTGACATGCAAGGTTTATGGAATTATCATCACAAACAATGTAGACATTACTAACAGATGCAACTGCTGTTGTATCTTTATCATTTTTCTTCTCTTTGTCTTCATCTCTTTCCCTTGATTGATCTCTCTTAAGGAACCTGCAATTTCTTTTTATGTGACCTGCTTTGCCACAATGATAGCATATCACTTCTTTTCTAGTCCTCGACTTGCTTCTTGACTTGCTACGACTTTCAGAGTTGTCGCCTCTATGGAAGTTTCTAGATTGACTTCTCCCCCGTGACTCAGTAACTAGTGCTTCTGACTTTGAGGAAGAACCAATCAAACCACGTTCCTTTCTTCGAGCTTCTTCATTCAACATACTCTCTTTAACTGTTGACATTTTTAGCTTTCCACTTGGAGCTGAATTGGTCAATGTCACAACAAGGACTTCCCAATTATCAGGCAAGGAACTCAACAATAACAATGCTTGCAACTCATCATCTAATTTAATTTCAGCGGTTGTCAACTGATTCACCGTATTCTGAAAAATACTCATATGTTCTGCCATTGAATCCCCATCTTTGTATTTCATATTCACCAGCTTCCGAATCAAGAATGCTTTATTTTGCACATTCTTTCGTTCATACAACTCTTTTAATTTTTCCCACATCTTGTTAGCATCTATTTCAGTTTCAACATGTGGATATACACTCAGATCTAACCATTGTCTAATCAACGCCACTGCCTTTCTATTCATCTTCTTCCAATCAGCATCAGATTTATCTGTGGGTTTAGCAGTGTCACCCTCAATAGGATCATACAGATCTTTACTGTATAGCATGTCTTCCATGAGAGTCTTCCAAAGTGTATAATTAGAAGAATTGAGCTTAATCATATTCGGACCTTTATTTTCCTCTTCCATTTAAATGCACAAATTAAATCAACCAAGCTCTAGATACCACTTTGTTGGGAAAAAACCAGAGATAATTAGAAATAACTATCTCAATAATGCGGAATATTTTCCCCCACCTGTGCAGATAAATGGCCAAACAGAAAGTAATAATTGGCAGAAAATTAAATGAGACAAACACAATTTTTAACGTGGAAAACTTCCCTCAAATTGAGAGAATAAAAACCACGGGACCTTGTCCAGTAAAAACTTCCACTATAATAATTAATGGGTACACCAGAGTCTTCCTAATAACAATAGGGAATATCAATCAACCTTCCTAATAACAATAGGGAACATCAATCAACAACAATAGCCTTATAATAACCTTCCACTAAAGTGGGTATACCAAAATAACTCTCAGAGAAAGTAAAACTATTACCACCACCGGAACTGAATTCCTTTCCTTTTCTCTGGTTGCCGTGCGTGCGGTTACTGTTGTTTGCCTTTTCGTTAGCCTTTGCCCCTTAGGGATTTGAGATCCCGTTCCTTCCTTTTATTTTCCTTTACATGGGTCAAGCCCAATAAACCATATATTCCTTTTTTTTTTCTTTTTCTTTCATTTTAATAATAATAATTATAATATTAATAAACTTGGTGGGTTCCACTTGGGGAGTGATCCCACCCAACAAATCTCCCCCTCACGACTCAAGTGGGAAGGTACTACTCAACCATGCCTGCATTCTTTCTACAGTATATCATCTTTGACACAGGCAAGGTCTTCGTCATCATATCTGAACCATTCTCATCAGTATGAATCTTCTCAATTAGAAATGATTTCATTTCCAGTGCGTCTCGTATCCAATGATACCGCACCTCAATATGCTTCGACTTTGCATGAAAAGTCGGATTCTTGCTAAGATAGATTGCACTCTGACTGTCGCAGAATAACACAAACTTATCTTGCTTGAGGCCTAACTCATGCAGGAATTTCTTCATCCACAAGAGTTCTTTGGAAGCTTCAGTTGCTGCAATGTACTCAGCTTCAGTAGTAGATAAAGCAACGCACTTTTGTAATCTTGATTGCCAAGACACAGCTCCCCCTGCAAACGTCATCATATAACCAGAAGTAGATTTTCTAGAATCAATATCACCTGCCATATTTGCATCTGTGTAGCCATCCAACACAGGTTCACCACCTCCATAACATAAACACACTTTGGAAGTGCCTCTAAGGTATCTGAGAATCCACTTCACTGCTTGCCAATGATCTTTACCAGGATTAGAGAGAAACCGACTAACAACTCCAACTGCATGAGCAATATCTGGCCTTGTGCATACCATAGCATACATCAAACTACCAACTGCGGATGCATAAGGAACCTTCTTCATCTCTTCTTTGTCTTTCTCACTTGTAGGACATTGATCAGAATTCAATTTAAAATGAGTAGCAAGTGGAGTACTGACAGGTTTACAATTGCTCATGTTAAACCTCTCTAACACCTTCTCAATGTAATTGTGTTGAGATAACCACAATTTATTATTCTTCCTATCACGAGTAATTCTCATGCCCAAAATTTGCTTTGCAGGACCCAAGTCTTTCATTGCAAAAGACTTGTTCAAATCTTTCTTTAAAGATTGAATCTTTTTAGTGTCATGACCAACAATCAACATGTCATCCACATATAATAAGAGAATAATATAATCACCATCAGAGAATTTCTTGACAAACACACAATGGTCAGAAGTAGTTTTACCGTACCCATGTTTCTCCATGAAAAAATCAAATTTCTTGTACCATTGTCTGGGTGCTTGCTTGAGCCCATACAAGCTTTTCTTCAATTTACACACAAGTTTCTCTTTACCTTTGACTTCGAAACCCTCTGGTTGCTCCATATAGATCTCTTCCTCCAAATCACCATGAAGGAAGGCAGTTTTCACATCAAGTTGTTCAACTTCTAGGTTTAAGCTAGCTGCTAACCCAAGCACAACTCGGATAGAGGACATCTTCACCACAGGTGAAAAAATTTCATCAAAGTCAATACCTTTTCTTTGATTAAAACCTTTCACAACCAATCTTGCTTTGTATCTTGGTTGAGAACTATTCTCTTCTACCTTTATCTTGTATACCCATTTGTTCTTGAGTGCTTTTCTGCCATTAGGCAACTTAACCAAATCAAATGTGTGATTCTCATGCAAGGAATTCATCTCTTCCTGCATGGCCTTCAACCACTTTTCTTTATCAACATTTGTAATAGTTTCTTGATAGTACTCTAGCTCTCCACTATCAGTGATCATCACATACTCGTGTGGAGGATATCTTTGAGAAGGTTGACGTTCTCTAGTAGATCTTCTCAACTCAAACTCGTCTAGTGGCTCAGCTGGTACCTGCTCATCTTGGTGAGGCACATGATCATCAGTTACATTCTCATCATCTACCTGTATATCTCCCCCATCAACAAAAGTTTCTGCAGGGGGCATAGGCGCAACATCAATGTAACTTCTGGAATTTGGTTTCTGTTTCTCAGTTTTATCAAAATCTTCAATAGTTTGGTTTTCAAGAAATATCACATCTCGACTTCTAATAATTTTCTTGTCAACCGGATCCCACAATCTATAACCAAATTCTTCATCACCATAACCGACAAATATACACTGTTTGGATTTACTATCAAGTTTGGACCTCTCATCTCTTGGAACGTGAACAAAACATCTGCAGCCAAACACTTTCAAATGACGGTAAAAGACATTTTTCCCCGTCCAAACTCTATTTGGAACATCACCATCAAGTGGAATAGAAGGAGAAAGATTGATCAAATCCACTGCAGTTTTCATTGCTTCACCCCAAAAGGATTTCGATAATTTTGCATGAGAGAGGATACATCTGATTCTGTCATTAATAGTACGATTCATTCTCTCTGCAACACCATTATGCTGAGGTGTCTTTGGAACCGTTTTCTCAAACCTGATTCCATGTTCTCTACAATACTCTTCAAACGGACCTCTGTATTCACCACCGTTATCTGACCGAACACATTTCAATTTTCTTCCCTTTTCTCTTTCAACACTTGCATGAAAATGCTTGAAGACTCCAAGTACCTGGTCTTTAGATTTCAAAGGAAATGCCCACACTTTTCTAGAGTGGTCGTCAATAAAAGTAACAAAATACGATGCACCACCAAGAGATTTACTATCCATCATACAAACATCAGTATGAACTAAATCAAGAATATTTTGCCTCCTATGAGGACCAGTATTATGAAAGGAAACTCTATGTAGTTTTCCAGCAAAACAATGAGTGCAAGTTTTTAGAGACGTACCTTTCACAGGAAGAAAATTTTTCTTCGCAAGTATATTGAGTCCTTTCTCACTCAAGTGACCAAGGCGCATATGCCATAAATCAGAAGAGGCGTCTTCAATTGCATTCACTTCTTCATTGCATAGCTTCGTAGGCATCCTATAAAGAGAAGTGGAACTTTGATCCTTTGCAACCACTAGGGACCCTTTGGTGATTTTACATATACCACCACCACCAAAGTAAGTGTGATAACCCTCAATATCCAAGGCTTTCACTGAAATCAAATTGAGACGAATATCAGGAACATGTCTAACATTCTTCAACTGAAGCTTGCAACCAATCCCTGTTTCAACCCAAACATCTCCCATACCAATAATTTTACATACTCCTTCATCTCCCATTTTTACCATGCCAAAATCACCAACACTGTAAGATGAGAAGAAATCACGCCTAGGAGTAACATGATATGAGGCACCCAAATCAATAATCCAAGTTGAATCCTGACATGCAAGGTTTATGGAATTATCATCACAAACAATGTAGACATTACTAACAGATGCAACTGCTGTTGTATCTTTATCATTTTTCTTCTCTTTGTCTTCATCTCTTTCCCTTGATTGATCTCTCTTAAGGAACCTGCAATTTCTTTTTATGTGACCTGCTTTGCCACAATGATAGCATATCACTTCTTTTCTAGTCCTCGACTTGCTTCTTGACTTGCTACGACTTTCAGAGTTGTCGCCTCTATGGAAGTTTCTAGATTGACTTCTCCCCCGTGACTCTGTAACTAGTGCTTCTGACTTTGAGGAAGAACCAATCAAACCACGTTCCTTTCTTCGAGCTTCTTCATTCAACATACTCTCTTTAACTGTTGACATTTTTAGCTTTCCACTTGGAGCTGAATTGGTCAATGTCACAACAAGGACTTCCCAATTATCAGGCAAGGAACTCAATAACAATGCTTGCAACTCATCATCTAATTTAATTTCAGCGGTTGTCAACTGATTCACCGTATTCTGAAAAATACCCATATGTTCTGCCATTGAATCCCCATCTTTGTATTTCATATTCACCAGCTTCCGAATCAAGAATGCTTTATTTTGCACATTCTTTCGTTCATACAACTCTTTTAATTTTTCCCACATCTTGTTAGCGTCTATTTCAGTTTCAACATGTGGATATACACTCAGATCTAACCATTGTCTAATCAACGCCACTGCCTTTCTATTCATCTTCTTCTAATCAGCATCAAATTTTTCTGTGGGTTTAGCAGTGTCACCCTCAATAGGATCATACAGATCTTTACTGTATAGCATGTCTTCCATGAGAGTCTTCCAAAGTGTATAATTAGAAGAATTGAGCTTAATCATATTCGGACCTTTATTTTCCTCTTCCATTTAAATGCACAAATCAAATCAACCTGGCTCTGATACCACTTTGTTGGGAAAAACCAGAGATAATTAGAAATAACTATCTCAATAATGCGGAATATTTTTCCCCTACCTGTGCAGATAAATGGCCAAACAGAAAGTAATAATTGGCAGAAAATTAAATGAGACAAACACAATTTTTAACGTGGAAAACTTCCCTCAAATTGAGAGAATAAAAACCACGGGACCTTGTCCAGTAAAAACTTCCACTATAATAATTAATGGGTACACCAGAGTCTTCCTAATAACAATAGGGAATATCAATCAACATTCCTAATAACAATAGGGAATATCAATCAACAACAATAGCCTTATAATAACCTTCCACTAAAGTGGGTATACCAAAATAACTCTCAGAGAAAGTAAAACTATTACCACCACCGGAACTGAATTCCTTTCCTTTTCTCTGGTTGTCGTGCGTGCGGTTACTGTTGTTTGCCTTTTCGTTAGCCTTTGCCCTTAGGGATTTGAGATCCCGTTCCTTCCTTTTATTTTCCTTTACATGGGTCAAGCCCAATAAACCATATATTCCTTTTTTTTTTCTTTTTCTTTCATTTTAATAATAATAATTGTAATATTAATAAACTTGGTGGGTTCCACTTGGGGAGTGATCCCACCCAACAAATAAGAATATTGTCAGGGATGAGCTTCACTTTGAATCTAACCTTGGTTTCTAATTTGATCCTAGTTATTGAATTATTACCAAATTCTCTTTACTATTATTGCCCTAATTCCTTAGTGAAATAATCTTTAATTCCAAAGTAACCCCTAATTCTTTAGTAGATTTAAGATTAAAATTAAGTTTTACAATACAAGGATTCTCTTATTAAATTATTGTCTCTGCAAATAATTCAAATGGTTTCATGACTTGCATCTATCTCTAGACTACAATATCATGAACTTTTCATCTCAATCATTCGTAAAGTCTACTTCTGTTTCAAAATATGAATCGTAAAACAATTTAAAGTTGATCAAGCAATAAAAAGCTTTAAGCACAAAGGTAAGAAAAATAATTCAATAAACTCATTCATATAACTAGAAATCAAATCAAACAAATAAGGGTTTCATCTTGTTTCACTCATCCCTAACAAAGAGGACTTAGTTACTCATGAAAAAGAAACAAAAAAAATAGAGATTAAAAAAGAATTACAAGAAAAATTCATGAATGATTCTTGATAAACTCCTTCAATAGTGTTAGAACCATCCTCCTCTGAGTGTCTCTTCTCAGGCACAAGTCTCCACACTTCAAAATAGCCAAAAAGATCCCTAATAAGTGAGAAAAATGTACTTTTATGCATTATGCAACGCGTCGTGCACTCCAGCGTCAGCTAGGGGCGCTTTGGTGCTTCTAGACAGAAATAAACTGTCAAAATACTACAGAAATGTGCTTCAGGCATAGGCATTTGCGCTCCAGCACACATCATATAATTTCTAACCTTTATTGCATTTTTCTCCTCTTTTGAGCCCAAATTTGGTTCGTGTATCTTCATGAAAGTTGTAGCTCTGGATCTTAGCTTTCATTTGGACTTAGTTTCACTCCATTTAGAAATCTACAAATCCATATATGGCTTAAATACTCCACATAGGTCATGTTGATTTATCACCAAAATTCAACATTGCACTAAAATAATGAAAAATCTCTCCTTCCATTCACTGTTGTGGTAAGTTGTCCCAATTGAGTTTCCAAGTTTTTGAATGATAGCTACTATCTTGGCCATGTGAGTATCGTTTTTTGCCAATCTCTCCTTGCTGTTGAATAATAGCTACTATCTTCAAAAAGATCCCTAATGATACTCACATTCACTGTTGTGGTAAGTTGTCCCAATTGAGTTCCCAATCTCTCCTTGTTGTTGAATAATGGCTACTATCTTGGCCATGTGAGTATCATTTTTTGCCATGTAAGAATTAATCTTCACCAACAAAAAATAAAAACCCTTGAACAATTTCTAGTAAAAAAGGGTTTTTTTTGAGTTATGAGTTGGTATTGGTGGAAAATCAAGAGTATGTTATGCTTGTTGAGAAATTTCTTGATTACTCCATGAGAAATTGAGAATTTTTCCACCCTTGATTATAGGTTCCTGAATAAGGATAATTTCTATTTCCCACATAATTCACATAGATGGGTTCTCAGAGCATTCATCATACACATGTCCTAACCCACAATAAACACAAGCTACAATATTTGCAGTTGCAAGTACCACTGCTACTAGTTCTGCAACCGTTAGTGCAAGTGTTGTCACGATGTTCTTTAGTAAGTTGGTTAATGTTGTCATCTAGGCTGCCAAAGATGTGCTTTCACTTACTTCATGAACTCTAGCCACCTTTTTGGCTACATTGACTTTAGTAGTACAACATTGGTAACAATTGGCTGCTATAGTTTCAATAAGCTCCATAACTCTTCATAAGACTTACTCAATAAAGACCCCCCTTATGATGCATCAAGAATTAGCCTTGTTAAGGGTACCAAGCCATATAAAAGGTTTCCATTTGGATGCAAAATGGTATTCCATGATGAGGACACTTTCTAAATCCTTAAACCTTTTCCAAGCCTTAAACAGGGTTTCACTTTTAGTTTGCCAATTCATAGGTTATGTCATTCCTCTTCTTAGCATTGAGGATAAGAGGGAAATACTTCACCAAGACCCTTATGTTTGAATCAAATTGTGCCACTTCAATGTCAGGCCTCAAAATTCTTGTATAAGGGTTTCAGGATCAAAGAATGCATACTCTCTTATTCCTCTAGCGCTATCATTAGCCATTCCAATTACTTCTAATGGCCCATCAACTAAATGTTCTCCCATGTCTTAAAGAGGAACTTGTTGCTGCGCAAGATTAGGGTCAATAATGTATCTAGTGGGTCTCCTTCTCCTTTTGAAAAATCTTTCTATCTCGGGCTCAAACCTTAATTCAAGTGATGATATGGTCTTGTGCATACAATGTTAGTACCTGAACTTCAGCACGAGCGCTGTTGTATAATTTTTTAAAAATAACGGAGGATACAACAGCGTTTTTTTGACAAGCGTTGTGGAAAAACCGCTGTTGTAGGGTCATATAAGGTCACATAGTGCTTGCACATAATGTTTACAACTCTTTTACAGCGCTTTTTAGAAAAGCGCTGTAAATTGAAGCGCTCTCACATAGCTTTTACAGTGCTCTTTGAGCGCTTTAAACACAAGCGCTGTAAAATGTAGCGCTCTCACCTTATGTTACATAGCTTTTAAAGCGCTTTTTGTAAAAGCGTTGTAAATTACATGCGCTTTCATATAATTAAATGACCTATTAGAGCGCTTTTTATACAAGGCTGTAATAGGCTTGCGCTTTCACATAATTAAAGGACCTATTAGAGCGCTTTTTATACAAGCGCTTTAAAATCATTCACTTTAAATAAATAAAAACAAATTTAAAACAAATTTAATACATTTTCCTAACCCTACGAACCCTCATCTCCTCTACTCTGCGAACCCTCCTTTTCTCTATTGTGCGCCCATCTACTGCTCCTCCTTTAAAACAAATTGGATACTATGTCTCAGGTATTGTATTTATTAATTTTTTGTTGTCACTAAAACTGATAAATTGTTACATAATAAATCATATAAAATCTATTCTTTTTTGAAATTTGTTGATCTGTTCTGTTTTGAAATTAGACTTGGACCTTGGTTTCCATTTTCCAATATTAGATATGTGCACTATAGATTGGTATAATGTTATCAGTAGCTTATTATTTGTGTAACTGCATTTATATAGGTCACATAAAATGGACCGAAAATGAATGTCTGTCAATCGATTTTCAAAAGAGTATGAAAATGGAGTGAAGGAGTTTGTTGAATTTGCAGTGAAGAATGCAAAAGATCCAAATAGAGTCGTTTTTCCTTGTTTAAAATGTTGTTTTGGAAAACACGTTAGAGCAGATGAATTGGAAGGACATTTAGTATGGCATGGAATTGATCAAAGTTATACATGTTGGATAAGACATGGTGAGAAAAAAAACTGGAAACATTAATTTTGAGAATGGTTTGACATATGCTTCAACTGATTTCGACACAGATACATATGAGCTGGACCGAGTTGAGGAAATTGAAAAAGCAGTTGAAGAAGATATTTGCGATTGTCCTAAAATGTTTGAGAGCTTGTTGAGTGATGCAGAGAAACCATTATATAATGGTTGTACTAAATTCACAAGACTGTCGGCGATATTAAAGTTGTTCAACTTAAAAACGAATAATGGATGGTCTGATAAAAGCTTCACATAATTATTAACACTCTTAAAAGATATGTTCCCAGATGATAATGAACTTCCCAGTCGAACCTACGAGACTAAACGAATTTTGTGCTCTATTGGTATGAGTTATGAAAGGATTCATGTGTGTCCTAACAATTGCATTTTATTTTGAAACGAATATGAATTACTAAAGGCTTGTCCGAAATGCAATGTCTCTCGATATAAGAAGAAACGAATATGAGTTCATGTAATTTAATTGTTTGATCTGCCAGAATTGAGCATTTTAGTATTTAGCTTGAACTATATTTGATTTTCTGCTTATACTTATTTTCTGCTTATATTTAGCTTGATCTTAGTGTTTTATACTAAGTTCATGCAATTTAAGTGTTTGACCTGCCAGAATTGATTTTTTGCTTATATTGAACTTGAAAAAGCTTTGTTTGAGTACTGGGAATTTTTCTTGAACTGATCATCCCAATATGAGTTGATCATGTAATTTAGCATTTATATATATATAGGTATTTAACTAATTATTTGGAAGAAAAAAATTCAAATATAGGTATTTTACTAATTATTTATTAGTTTACAGAAACTGAACTTATATTGTAATTTAACATATTTAACTTGAACTGAACTGAACTGAACATAAACTTTGTAATTTTACAGCGTTTTTGTCAATAACCGCTATAAAAACAAATAAGGAGGTCACATAGCGCTTGCACATAATTAAACAAAGAGGTCTTTTAAAGCGCTTTTTGGAAAAGCGCTGTAAAAGGCTTTTAACAAAATAAAATAAGGAGGTCTTTTAAAGCGTTTGTTGCATAAGCGCTGTAACAGGATCACATAGCGCTTGCACATAATAAAACAAAGAAGCCTTTTAAAGCTCTTTGTGGAAAAGCGCTCTAAAAGGGTCACATAGCGCTTGCACATAATAAAACAAAGAAACCTTTTAAAGCGCTTTGTGGAAAATCTTTGTAAAAGGGTCACAAAGCGCTTGCACATAATAAAACTAAGAAGTCTTTTAAAGCGCTTTGTGGAAAAGTGCTGTAAAAGGCTTTTAAAAAAATAAAATAAGGAGGTCTTTTACAGCGTTTTTGCACAAGCGCTTTAAAAGGCTTCTAAAAAAGCGCTGTAATAGGCTTTTAAAAAATAAAATAAGGAGGTCTTTTACAGTGTTTTTTTAGAAAAGCGCTGTAATAGAGTTTTATATATAACAGTAAACCACTTCAGTTTCCTCTTCATTACGTAAACTTCATTCGCTTGTTTCCTCCTCCTCTTCATTCTCCTTCTCATAGCGAACCCTACGAACCATATTTCCAACCATCTTTGTTACTAACCCTCATTATGTAAACTTCATACGCTTGTTTCCTCTTTCTCATTGAGAACCATCTCTTACTAACCCTCATTACGTATTTCTGCGAACCCTACTCTCCTATGAATCGTTCGTATTTCTGCGCTATTCTTCTTTGTTACTAACCCTCTTAAACGAAGTCGTAACCCTACGAACCCTACGTATTTCTTCGCACTTTTCAGGTATTGTATTTATTAAGTTTTTGTTTCACTAAAATGCATGTTGAACTTATACTGCTACGTACTTAGACTACTGAATGTTGAAGTTACATTGAACTGCATGTTGAACTTGTTGTAGATAAATGGATTCCAACAAGGAGTTAGATTGTCAAAATGAAGAAGTTGTCAACACCAAGACTTATGAAAATGAAGTTAAACGTGGTGCAACCATCATGCAAAATATCATAAAAGCAAGAAGTAATGGCATAAAATTTGAGGTATACTATACTTTTTTTGCTGTTTATTTTTTATCTTTTTTGAAAGCATGTACTTACTATATGAGTTTATTAGGTGGGATGGAATGAAAGTGGTCAGCCAATTGACCCCAACAGTTCCATGTTTGTAAGTTATATTGGTGTTGTTGTTCGTCAGAATATCCCCATTACAATTAACGATTGGAGAGGTAAGGCGTTCAAGGATGCAAAAGATATACTATGGACTGATATACAAGTAACTTTTTTACTCCACTTTTTTGTTACTTATAATTTTTTCCATTGAAATACTTTACTCAAACTGTATCTTTATTTGGTTTGCAGACTACTTTTGATGTTGACGAGGTGAGAAAGACTTACGTGCTTAGAGTTGCTGGAAAAATACACCGGGGTTTTAGATCTCATCTCTCAAACTGCTATCTAAGAGATCGTGATGGAAATATGAATGTTGAAGCTCCAAAAATATATGAACACTATATGTCAAATGATGAATGGAGCGCATTTGTAGCAAAACATTCAGACTTCGCGTTTGTGGTAAGTGATTAATTTATTTTGTGCTTTATTATTCATATTCATAGTGTATTTTAAATTTTTACACGATTGTTATTTTTTTTTATTTAGAGTATAAGTACGGCAAATCACAAGAGGGCAAAAAATCTGACGCATCCATACAAAAAATCTCGTATGAGATATGCATGTCTAGAGCAAAAACTTGTAAGTAATTAAACATCACTTTTATATAATGTGGTACATTATAAACTATAGTTTCTAACTAATATTTTATTTATGATCTTAACGAATAGCTACAAGAGACCCAATCCGATCAACCATTGGGTCGTCATACTTTGTGGAAGGAGGCTCGTGTAAATAAAGATGGAGTTGTTGATAATAAAAATGTTCAAAAAGTGATAGAACTTTGTGTAAGTATATTATCACTTTAATATTTTTTAATATTGTATTTTAAAATGATATTGAACTTATCTTTTTAATCCTACGTGTATTTTAGGAGAATCTCGAACAAAGTTCGGAAAATCAAGAGGACAACAAAGCTAGTTGCAGGGGCATAGTCGGTAAAGTGTTTAATGTTCCTGAATATTCTGGCCGCGTGAGGGGGAAAGGATTTGGCGTAACTCCTAAAAGCTATTTTTCACAAGAGAAGCGCCAAAATATATCTAATGAGGAAGTATTAGAGAAGTTCAAAGTCCTAACAGAGCAAGTGGCACTCTTGGTGAAGACGAATAAAGAAAAGCAACTTCCGGATCAACTCCAACGTGAAATACAAATGAAGAGTGAAAGCGTCATTTGCAACATTAGTCTTAAAAGTCTTCCCGAGTTAATTAATTACTTAATAAAATAAGAAGTTCATTCAACCTAATTGTTTCACATACTTATGTATTAACCATTGATTTAGGGTGTCTCTCCTTGCGTGATGTATTTATCCTCCCCTACTCATTGCAAGATCGGTAAAGGAATATTGTACAATACTTTGAGAGAAGTATTGCACAACACACCGATCCCTGCCGGCTATGTCAAAGTATCACCCGTGATTGCTTTGGAATCAAATGCACCGTTGACTATATCGGACAACGATGGAGATATGAAGTATTTGGGCGAAGCAATAGGTAGTTACGTGGCATGGCCCAAAAATCTTGTTGCCCTTGATAAGGTATGTTTAATTGAAATGTATGTTTAATTGATATGTATATTTAATTGCACGATATATGATTATGATTGATTATATTTAATTGCTGATTTTTTTCCGCTGTTAACTTTAATTTTCCATTTATTTAGATTCAAACAAAATCTAAAGGGAATGACAAGAAGATTCCCAAAAACGAGTCAGTCACGTCACCGGAAAAGGTTTGTCACATTTATTCTGGCAGGTTTGTCATTTTTTCAGATTAATTTAACTAACAAACTGATTAACCTCATTTTTTCTAATTCAATCCAAACCACCCGCATAGCAAACCAGCTACCAGAATAAAGCCGCACGACAGTTGGATGTTCGTGGTAAAAATAAAGCTATCAAAATTCAAAAATTGGAGGGTAATAAAGCTGGCAAACTTCAAAAGCTGGAGGGTAATAAAGCTGCCAAAGTTCAAAAACTGGATCGGGGAAAATCAGTTGCTGCTCCTAAAAATTACTTTTAATTGCGTTTATTGGTAATTAATTTAATTTATTGGTAATTAATCTAATTTGAATTTTTCATTGATGGTTTTTGTATGAGATGTTGGTGTGCACGCGCAAATTGTCAAATAGATTTTCATTCTTGTCTCCGCATAAGCTTTCAATGTTTAAACTCGATCCAGTTAATGTAAAGAAATATATTGTAGATATCCTATTAGGAAATAAAGAGAAGGATAAGTTGTTCCTTGCGCCATATAATTCAGGGTAATTATATATTCTTTATTTGTATCTTTTTTAATTTATGAGATCTTAATTTATTAGTTGTGTAAACAAAATTGCCAACCAAATTTTTGTTGTTGCAGGGCACATTGGGTGCTATTTGCAATCAATGTGACCTCTGAAGTTATATACTATTTAAATCCCTTGCACGGCCATTACAACAATCACTCGGATATAAAGACTATCTTCGACACGTAAGTAATATTCATTTATTTCTTACATATGTATGTATGTATATATATATATATATATATGTTAATGCTATAATAATCACATTTATTTATTCGATAGTGCTTTACAAGTTTTCCGAGCTCAAAGGGGTGCTACAGTGTCGAAGCAAAAGTCAAATAACATCACATGGATTCCAATAAAGGTTTGAAATATATGCCTTTAAAATTTCATTTACAATCAATGTACAAATATTTATTGACTTATATGTTTTATTTTATAGTTCCCTCGTCAAACTAACAACATAGACTGCGGGTACTATATATTGCGATTCATGAAGGAGATTGTTGATATGAATCAAACTATAATCCCAGAAACGGTACGGTATTTTCATTATATTTTGATTTTCATATATAAACTATGTATATATTTGATTTTAACTTATTTATGTTCAAATTTTATATCGCACGGTACTTTGACAATTCCAGTCCAACATACTCTGAAAGAGATCTAACTGAAATAAAGGAAGATTGGTGTCAGTATGTGATCGAAATGAAGATTATTAGATTTGATGGGAAATGGCATGCTGCAAGGTTGTGAATATGTAAATGTATATAGTTCTGTGTTGATTGTGTCAATATGTAAATATGTAAATGTAAATTGTGTTGTTGTGAACTGATTGTTGATTCTGTGCTTATTGTTGTAAATTCTGCAAGGTATATAAATATGTAAATATGTAAATGTAAATGTAAATGTAAATGTAAATTCTGTGATTGTGAACTGATTGTAAATTCTGCAAGTTATATAATTCTGTTGTTGTGAACTGATTGTGTCAATATGTAAATGACTGTGAACTGATTCTGGATGAAAATGATTTTGAAAAAAGATTAAAAGACAGCGCTTTCTTAAAAAAAAATGCCATAAAAAACCTCAAACAAGCGTTATTTTAAAAATTCTATTTACAACATTTTTTAATAAAACTAGAATAAGAATGCATATTTTACAGCGATTTTTTAAAAAAGCATTGTAAAACGTGCATAAGAATGCACCTATTACAGCGTTTTTTTGAAAAAGCGCTGTAATAGGTGCATAAGAATGCACCTATTACAGCGATTTTGTGAAGAAGCGTTGCAAAACTAATAAAATAAGCAGCGTGTTTTTAGAAGGGATTTACAGCGCTTTTTAAAAAAGCGCTGTAAAACGTGTATAACAAGCAGCGTGTTTGTAAAAGGGATTTACAATGCTTTTCAAAAAAGCGCTGTAAAATGAGTATAACAAGCGCGCAATATATCCACCTATTTTACAGCGCTTTTTTATTTTAAAGAGCGCTGATGTATCTTTTTACAGCGCTAGATACTACAGCACTTATTTTTTTGAAAAAATGCTGTAAAATGCGCTTTTTTGCGTAGTGAGAGTTTGCATGGATTACACAAAACTCAACAAAGCCACCAGGAAAGATCATTTCCCGCTGCTTTTCAATGATCAGATGTTGGATAGATTAGCAAGCCAAGAATACTACTTCTTTCTTGATGCTTATTCTAGTTACAACTAGATTGCTATAGAGCCTAAAGATCAAGAAAAGACAACTTTCACATGCTCTTATAAAACTTTTGCATTTAAAAAAAATGTCATTTGGATTGTGTAATACATCAACTACTTTTTAGAGGTGTATGACGTCAATTGTTTCTGTAGATAAATCCTTGGAAATATTTATAGATGATTTTTCAGTCAAAGTAGACATCAACTCTTGAGTGCTACAGGGGTTGGCTGACATTTAAAGAATTCGAATGAATTCAACTTTTCTGCATCACCCTTTGGAAGATCTGGTATTCTGAAAACTAGCTAATCTTTGACAACAGACTGTATCAAGCCGTGGAATTGGCTGACACGTTTGCTGCAGAACTGGCGCAGGCTGATCCAACT
Organism: Cicer chorassanicum; assembly: GCA_037974735.1. NCBI lineage: Eukaryota > Viridiplantae > Streptophyta > Magnoliopsida > Fabales > Fabaceae > Cicer > Cicer chorassanicum. The sequence continues at coordinate 21,997,573 of JBBPBP010000003.1, forward strand.
GTGACCGAACCAATTGATGTTATTTTTTGTAACATAATTTACGTGAATGTAAGTTGTTTTATTGATGGTTTTATATGATGAGGTATGCTAATCATATAAAACCATGATTGTATTATTCATGATTGTATTTCTCTTTGCAATGATTTTGTTAAAGTTTATGTTGTGTTTGTTAAAAGAGCTCAAAATATTGAAGCTCGTGATTTAGTTCAAGTAGCTAAAACTTATGATTTTGAAACTTGGCATGGGTATTTACCGCAACCTTGGTGCCGTTTGTAATACTTGTTTGGGGTTCTGTGTAAATATAAGAGGTATCTCCGGTCTAAAACATAAATAAAAGAAGGAAAACCATTTAAAAAAAGTTGAGTTTTTGAACTAAGAAAAAATGTTAGTATGTTTTAAGTCATTGTAAAATTGTTTCATTTTGATTTTAAGTCCTCCAAATTTTTTTTTTATTTATATCCTTGTAAACATTCAAAAATTTTAAAAAGTTCCAAAATTTTTAAAAAAGTCTTTAATGTGATATATTTTATTTTTTAATACTAATATGTCCCAATTTTGATGACTTGGCATACGACCACGGTGTATCATTTCTCACCCCTACCCTGTCTGATGAATGAATAGCTTTGAGCTCACAATGATGTAAGGTTGAACTGTATTGCAACATCAACGAGAAGAATAAGTTCAGAGTTAAAACTAGAGTTTCGCCTAGCAACAACATTATTAAACGCTTTCGAATTCTTTGTTTTTGAAATTGTAAATCGTCCCGGTTAAAACTCAACCACAACCAGCAATTCTGATAAATAAATCATTGTAGAAAGTTTCTTTTTTTCTTCTCCCCTTCATCGGGTTATCCAAAGAGAGAGAGTTGTAGTCTTGTAGACGGCGTACTATTCTCGTTACTTGAATTAGGAGAAAGGGGAAAAGTTTTCATTTTAATCAACGGTTTCGATTAAAAAGGATCTTATGCGAGACAGAGATAGAGAGAAAGACATTTTGAGTATTTTGAATTTGTGGATGAAATTTCTGAATTTTGATGAGTTTGTGGATTTTAGTTTTTAAATAAATTAAAATCATTTTTTAATATTTTAATTAAATATTTTATAATTTTTATTAATGATAAATAATGAGTCAGCATAAACTAACCATGTCATCATTTATCTATAGTGACACGTCATCAAAATTGAAATATATCAGCATTATAAAATATAAAAAAAAATCACATAAAAGATCTTTTTAAAAGTTTTTGAATTTTGTAAAGATATAAATCAAAAAAAATAAATTTACAGAAATTAAAACCAAAATGAAACTATTTTGCAAAGACTAAAAACCTATTTAATTTATGCTGTCAAAATAATGGTACTTTTAGTTTAAAATCTAATCTTTGAAGTATAGTGGATCCAACTTTGGAGTTGAGTTGAAAACAAATTAACTATGACAAAAATTTGACTTGAAAGTTATTATTTTGGGAAACTTTGAGATTTTAAAATTGGTGTGTGAAAAGAAGAAAACTTAACAAGTCTTGTGTTGTGGAAAATGAATTTACCTTGGAGTTGAAGTAAAGTTGTGAATCCTAGTATTTTAAGAAAACTTAATGAAAAAAAATTTGGATTTAGAAATTTATGTTGATGTTTAAAAAGGAAAAAACTTTTGAACAAAGTGTGATCTAATTTATTTTACAAGGGCTATATCAAGAGAGCTTAAGAGAAAATAATTCCTAGCCCTATGTGTGTGGGGGACAAATTGACACTTGAGGTTAGAGTTTAGAGATGTAAATTTTAACTTAGTAATTTCATTTGATTAAAGGTGTGAAAGAAGTAGGAGTTAGTGCTATATTAACTAATGGTAGACTGCAAGGTAAGAGCATCATCCTTCTTCCTATAACATGTATTACTTGAATGTATATGTGTTGAATGATTAGATTTGCTTGGTCGGCGGTGTGATTGATATATGGTGTTTTGTAAATGTTTTGGTGATTATTTCGGTTTGAATATTTATGAGATTTGGTGACATGTCAGCTTGCTTAATTTTATTATTTACGATTTTCAAATTATTTTTATAAAACTAATGAATATTTTTTCCTAAATTCCAAATATTTCATTGACAAAAAATGACAATCTTAAAAAATGATGTAAACACGTGCGACCATGCGACCGCACCAGTATTTTTTTAGTTTGTTTTGAAAATAATATCCTAGAAAATGCAGGAAATTCATGAGGAAATAATTTGGAAATGGTCATTTGTATTTTCCTTTTGTTTTTTGGTACAACAACGCTATATATGAACAATACAACAGAAGAATTGTAATCCAGTATATTGTATAGTGGATACATTAACAATTCAGAATATCCTAGGCTTGTCAATATTGCAGCTTGTAAATCTGTCTTAAGTCTGTTGAAACCATCTGCGACAAATTTTCCCATAAAATTTATATAATCTTCTCACCATCTGCGACGCCTTCTCCCATAAAAATATGCAAATGTGGCTACTGATGCTGCAAGAATGACCCCAGCTGCAGCATGCCAAGCATATAACGGTTTTTCCAAAAGAAGGCCGGAAGTGTTAACCTCAATTGGCGGCGGTAATGTCGCCGGTTTCTCACTGACTGTAACTGCAAACCCCAAACCTTGCCTCTCCAACTCAGTCAAGTCTTCAATTGCTGGCCTTAGCCTAGTGGCCTTAGCAATGGCTTCATACTCTTCTTTAGTACCACCTTCAAGGAAAGCCCCAACAAGATGACCCTTACTTACCCAATATGCTCCAAATGTGCTGCTATCCGAGAGATCTCCATAATAGACAACTTCCCCAATATTATCACCATAAAATTGCCAAGACAAAGTGAAGACTCTAGAGTAGAAAAAAGGAAGGTAATCAAATTCGCCTGTTGTGTCCGGTTCCATTATGGCAGAAACAGCATGCTTTGCAGATTTTCTAGCTGAATCAACATGCTCAAGTCTGCGTGTTTCTGCAAATGCTTTGACTGGAAATGCTGCAACATCTCCAATAGCATAGACTGAGCTATTGCTCGACTGCAACATTCCATTTACTTTGATTCCACCTTTCTCCAAAGTAAGTTGACCTTCAAACAGACTTGTATTTGGCCGTATTCCAATTCCCACAACAACCATGTCCACGAATAGCTTACTTCCATCTCTAAGATCAACAGCTGTAACCTGCAAAAGTAGTAAGTCAACTAAAGTTATTGATTGAATTGATCAAAGGAATGATGCAACCATAGCCTAATTTGCCGAGGATAACCTCATGAGCCCTATGAACCAGATTTTTTTTTTTTACTTTCAAGGGATGTGTAACTAAAAAGTCACTATCCTTATCCAAAAAAAAGTCACTATCCACTGGTTCAGAAATTAGAAAATCATTAACAAGATTTCTCTACTTTTCTCATTTTTAATAGGAATAGGTTTGGAAAGGCCACTAAGGTTAAGGTATTTTCAATTGTTTCTCTGGGATGATACCCTTTAGGCTTTATATGGGAGTTACGAGGGGAAGGAAGAGGGATGAAGGAAAGTTGAGAAAAATTCTTCACCTTATTTAGAAGAGTGTTTCTGGTGAGGATGAGGGGAAACTATGTATGACAATGATTTGATAATTTCCCTCCAAAGTCCTCCCTCAATGCATTTTTTACTTCTTCCATATTGGAGGGTTTTGGTCCAATGAACAAAAAAAACTCCATGCAAGGTAGGGGACGGTTATCAAGGCCCTTTCCCCATTCCTTTCCTTCTCCTCCATTTTATCCTCAGTCTTCGCCTTCTGTCCCTTCCAAACTCCCAAACAAAATCTTAGAATTTTCTTCTGTCTAGTTATCATGCTATACTCAAAATTACCAACGCTAATTATTGGGGAAGGGCCTCTATATGACAGAACAATCCTAGGAGAGAAAATTCCAAGGAATAATTTGATGTACCTTTCCGTCGGAGTCAAAATCAAATGATGACAGCACAGTTCCCTTAACGAAGTTTACTCCTCTTGATTTATAATATTCTTCATAGTAGCTTGCAATCTTTGGGGTAAATAAACGAGCCACTGTAAAATAAATCCAACAATGAAATTATCCATCAGTTTTTGTGGTCATTTATTATCCATAAAAGATATATGCAGCATTTTTCTTCAGATTAACACACAAATAACCATTGATCCCGTAAACTCTTTGAATTGACCGACAATAAATTTGAAATTGAAGTACTTACTGCAATGTGCTTCTGGGAAGACCATTGTTACATTGATTTTATTGATCACTAAAGATGCCGCACACTCCATGCCTACGTATCCACCACCAATGACAACGGCATTTCCACCAGGAGAAGATTGAATAGCATTCACAAGCCTATTTGCATCTGCTATATTTCTCAAATAACATACATTTTCTGCATCTGATCCACTCACCCCAAATTCTTCCAGCTTCAAAGCCTGCACTTGAAATAACACACAAGTTTAATATATTTCTCTAAAGAAAGCAAAGAGTCCACTAAGTATGTTCATGAGAACAGAAAGTTTCATTTCAGTTTGAGTATGATATTCCTAGGCCCTAATAGTTTTCATCTATTGTAAGGGCGATGATATGAATTATGAAAGTTAAAAACCAATCAAAAAGAAAGCTACAAGAAATATCCAGCAACTGCCAAAGCTTCTCTTATTTGTTTTTTGAAATGATATGCATGCAATATAACAATATAACATAAAATGATTCTTTTAAGCAGGAAAATTTTAACTGGGATTTATTTTAATACCCGAGCACCAGTAGCAACAATCAGAAATTTGTAACTTATGGTCTCTCCAGTTGCTGTTAATAGTGTTTTACGTTTCACATCAGCAGACTTAACTTCAGTTCCAAGAACTAATTCAACTCCTGAAAAGCAAATAGCAATTTCAAGAATTAGATATTCAGCATAGGAAACTCCTTGAATTACAACATAAAAATATTAAACAAAGATGAATAACTGTTTTTTTACAGAAACCAGTGTCATTAACAGATGAAAATTGATAAGAAAAAGATAAGAAATAGTAGGAGAAAAGCTCTATTATTCACTACTCTATTTGACAAACTTTACAATATTCAAAAGATATCCTATTCTAACTCGCTATTTATACACAATAGTCCTAACTACCTCCTTAAATAACTAACTATAACAACTCTTATCTACTTTAACAATTCTAATATCTATTATTGTATATCCTAAACAGATGCAAACCTGGTATTTTACAAGAAAGAATTGGGAAAATCTCTCTAGAATACAGCACAAACTCAAAGAGACTTGCCTTATATCTCCTATTCCAATCCCCAACTAACTACTAACTAAAAAAACCTTTAGAAATTTAAAACAAAAAATTACTTCCTGGAAGCATACATGAATACTTACTACCAATTGCAATGAACAAAAAAGATAATATCATTACATGCCTTTTTGCTTTAATTGCCACCAATGAACATAGCTAGCTAGAGTATTAACTTTAGTTATTTACCACATTTGTAGGTGCTTAACAAAACAGTTCAATCAAAAACTCAGTAAAACAATTTCCAAATGATTATTCAATCAGAAAAAGTTAATTTAGATGGACCTCTGGATCTAAATAGCATCAACTACTGAACCAGATCTAAGCCAGACAAACCATATAAAAGCATTCAATAAATAACATTGCAAAGGGGAAAAATACAAGTAGCCTGGCTAAATTACTTCATGGATAAATCAACTCATGATGAAAAATAGTATAATTACCATGTTCTTTATACCATTTTGGAGTTAGCCTCTCCTCATTTGCTCCAACACATGTATGAAAGGATGGAAGCCGAGCAGCAGCTGTAGGTTACAGATTTATTTCAGCAACAGGACATTCCATAAACTTTGCAGCCAAAGAACAAGAGAAAATATGGATATTCTATATTTGAACCATGAGGAAATGAAGCATTAAATCCTACTAATGCAAGTACCATGTTAAGCTCCCAGTTAAATACTTCAAATTTACAGTATAATCATAACCACCCGGATTTTCTTCTTCATACTTCAATATTACATTATTTTGGTAATTCAATAGATAACAACACTCCACGCAGAGAGCCAAAACTATAAAACACAGTTATTGTTCCTCAAAAGTAAACTGAAAATATCAAGAGCACTCGCTACATTGAGGTTTATATTTTAGTCTCCCTAGTAACACACAGAATTACCCCCACCTAAGTATAACTTAGATATTCAAATTTAATAAGTTAATGAAGTTATAATGGCCACATGATAACCAGATAGTGAAATTCAATTTCATTGTTTAGTGAAATTTAAGAAGTCAACGAAGTACTAATCAAATAATTAGATTGTTCAATGTAAGAGAGATAGAGCATGGTGCAAAGAAAAGGAGTACATTACATAAACAAGAGGATTTAAAAATTATGTAACACAGACACTTGAGATTGAAGACATTTCCAGTCTCCGACAAGTATCATTGTCGCATACTGGAACAACACCGAAACGTGTGATTGCATTCAATTACTTGATTTTTTGAAACTATTACTGGTGTCGACATATCAGAGTGGTGTCAATGTTTCATAGTTGTGTCTGTGTCCTTGTCCGTGCTTTAAAATAGGTAAAGAGAGTCATTTTTATCAAGCAAAGCAACCACTCAAAATTAACCAATTGACAAGGTTCCTTGAGTTGAGAAAGAGTTCATACCTTCGGGAAGCAAAAATCCTTTGCTTAATGCAGGTCTTTCATAAGGAGCTACCTGAGATAAACATTTGTGAATCTTTATATAGTGACAAAACAAAGAAGGAGATAAAACAAAAATGTTTCATAGACATCCACTTTTTCATACACATGCAACACATGGTTAATCGTGTGCAAAAATGTGGTTAATTCAGTTGACCAGATGATTAATTTAGATCACAATAAAAATTGCAATTAGTCGTCTCATTGAATTAACCACATCTTTTTCTGTGATTTGAATTAACCATTCAGTCAACTGAATTAACTATATTTTTGCACCTGATTAACCTGCGCCGGTGTACAAAAAGTGAGTGTCCATGTATTATTACTAGAGATAAAAATGCCTAAATCATGAGTTCATAATCAAGATTAAAAACCTCCATTTGTATTAAAGACCTCCATTTATATTCAAAACCTCAATCATGTTATTAATTGTTAACATAGAAAAGAAAGCAATAAGCAATCCCACTAAAACATTATACAACAGAAATCGTGAGTTTTTTT
>JBBPBP010000003.1:22004897-22018104 GCA_037974735.1 Cicer chorassanicum
CATGAGTTGATAATCAAGATTGAAAAAAAAAATACTACAAATTGTGAAGATAAAAAAAAAACTTACAATAAAGTTAAAGAAAAATCAAAATCTTACTGGTTCATCAGAAATGATACAGAGTTCACCATTCAAGACCCCTCTTTTAACAAATTCAAGAGCAGCATAACCAGCTGATACACCACCACCGAGAATCACGTACACGAACGCTCTTCCCATTTCTCAAAAACTCTTTTCTTTCTTCTCGCATGCACAAACAAAACGCCTTATCTTATTTATTTATCTATTATCTATCGTGAATTCAAAATCAAGGGTGCTAAATTTTTTGGAAGCGCTTTCGTGTTTAACGTAATTCCAAAAATTTGAAGAACAGGGAATGGGCCCATGATTATTATGTCAATGAATGTTGCATTTACTTTAATGCCCTCTGAATGGGATCAGCTGCGTGTAGGTTTAGGTTATCCCATGGATGGGTTTCACGTGGACGTTTCATCTTGTTATGCATGAGTGCAATCGAATTTTATTAGTAATTATTTTTAATAATGAAATTTTATTTATTTTATTTCGACAAAAGGAATTTTATTTACAATTTTGCTTTCCACACCCCTCATTTTGCTTCCCACACCCCTCAAATTTTTTTAAAAATGAAAATACCCAAATTGCCCTTCCCTCTCTATTAACTCAACCCCATCATCTTCTTCATCTTCATAACCTTCATCTTCATAACCTAACTTTCAATCTTCATACTTTCCTTCTTCAATCATCTTCAACATTCTTCAATCATTTTCAACCATCTTCAACACTTTCATCATCTTCAACCCATTCATCATCTTCAACACTTTCATCACCTCAAGTAAGCATCGTTTTTTTTTTTTGTTTTTTTTTTCAATGGTGTTGTTGTTGTTGTTAAATCTTTATCATCTTCATCTCTTTTTGAATCTTTATCAATGGTATTGTTGTTTTTGTTGTTACCCTTCGTTTCATGTTCGCGACGTACGTAAACTCAGTTTACGTACGTTTACTTGAATTCAGGTCACTTATGCGTACGTAAACTGTACGTTTACTTGAATTCAGGTCACTTATGCGTACGTAAACTGAGTTTACGTAAACACAGTTTACGTAAACGTATGTAAACTCAGTTTACGTATCACATACGTGAACTGAATTCAAGTAAACGTACGTAAACTCAGTTCACGTACGGCTCATATGCTTCACTATTATGACATGTACGTGAAACCAATTCACGTACGTTTACTTGAATTCAGTTCACATAAGTGATACGTGAATTGAGTTTACGGACACTTACGTCAACTCAGTTCACGTACCTTATGTGAATTCATAAACTCCATTTATGTACGCAATATTAAATCACGTACGTTTACGTAAACTTAAATCACGTAATATTTGAAATTTTTAATAAATTTCACATACGTGAATTCAGTTCCCGTAAACGTACGTGAACTGAGTTCACGTACAAAACCCAGATTTTGAAAATAAAAACGAAACTCAGAAACAGAACATCATACATACCTAGTTGGGTAACTTTAAACACAATGTGAATATGATGAAGATGTTGAAGATGATTCAAGATTTTTGAAGATGGAATGTATGAAGATGATTGAAGAAGATTGAAAAGGTTAGGTTAATGATGATGAAGGTTATGAAGATGAAGAAGATAGATATGATGGGGTTGAGTTAATAGAGAGGGAAGGGCATTTTTAGTATTTTAGTTTTAAAAAAATTTTGAGGGGTGTAGGAAGCAAAATGAGGGGTGTGGGAAACAAAATTGTTTTATTTATTTTAAACTTCATCAACTCCAAGTGAAACTCAATTTAAATATTTTGAAGGGAGATCTCGAGTTTGAGTTTTGTAAATAAAAAATAATATAATTTAATGATGAAATTCCACTAAAGGTAATTTTAGATTTTTTGATAGAGATTTTTAATCAATTAAATTGATAGATATTTTACACTGATAATATAAATATAAAAAACTTCTTAAAAGTATTAATTTTAAATAAATTTAAATACATTTTTAATTATGTACATATAACAAATTTTGATTTTATCTTTAAAAAAAAATTACTTTTACAAAGTCACATTCATTTACTTTATGAGGCGGATTAATGCATCAATTTATGTCTCGCTAAATACCTATTGCATGAATTTTTTGGTGAGATTGTTGGAATATTTTATTATTTAATTATATTTTAATATTATTATATGGGCAAATACTTTTATATTAATTATATTAGCTATTTAATTATAAATTAGTAACTTTAATTGATTAATGATGAAATTAAGTAATAAGATTTGTTAGATTTCTATTTTGATAATTAATTAATTTTTTAATTAATTGATATTGGCTCAAATATAAGTAAATGTCATTAACAATCCATTTCGAAATAATGGGAACTTTAATTAGCCAACACCCTATATATAGGCTATGGTCACTATTATATCGGTCACACTACATATTGTCTCTCCTCGTCAGAAGAGTGTCTAAAGGCATAAGGAGTCCAAGTTGAAGAACATAAAGTTAATATATTGCAGAGAAGTAATCAATCCATAAATATACGCATTCTTAATATATTTGATAAATCAACGTATTGTAGATCATAAAGTTTTTCATATTTTGTGTTTGTTCTTGTGGAAATTAATATTTAGGGAGACATTGACCTCTTTAAATGTGTGAGGAGTGCCACTATAGTCTTGTTTGCATCGAAACTAAATACATCATCAATTCCCCTCTTTGGTTAGTAATTGTATAGACCAAATTGATTAATAACTAAACTAACTAATGAAAGACACATTCAAAGATAAAAATAGACTTACAAAATACACATTTAACTACTTTTATGTAAAAAAAATTAATGATTAACTAATCATAAGATCATAAAATAAATGATTATATATAATTCAAATAAACTATAAAATTTGAGAGCCGCGTCACTTGTGAGTTCCTCTCTCTCTATATGATTCATTAGTAAGTTTATTTCAATAAGTGATATGAGAATGAATCTTGATGAGATATTGGTTCTCTCTATTTTCTGCACAAACCTCTTTTTTTCGAAATTTGAGGCATTTGATTTTTTTTTTTTTATTTTATGGGAATTTCCTTTTTTGTAATGTTTATTTGAAAAATTGAGAAAATAACTTTTTGATAGTTGTTACATGTTGCACATGAGAGACTTGTGCTTTAAAATTTGGAATAAGTTTCAAGTGACATATACGCGTGCAATGGATAGGTCAACTACAAAAACAATATAAAGAATGGATAGGTCAATTATAAAAACAATACAAAGAAAAGTTAGTAATGAATTTTATTTGGATTAATAGTTCTTTTGATTTGTGTAATATATATTTAATTTAATTTTAGTCTTTATAAAATTTTATTTTTTAATTTAGTATTTATAAATTTATATTCTTTAACTTTTAGTCTTTGACGGTGTCTACTCATAAAAAAAAATTTTATGTGGCAAAATGACATGGCAAACAATTTTTTTTTTTGTTAATTTTTAATGATTTGTAAATTTTTATTATTAAACTCTTTATTTATGTTTGATTTAATAATAATTTATAAACAAAAATAAAATAGATACACTTCAACTTTTTCCCCTTCCTATCCAACTCACCTCACCATCACCATTTTTTCCTCAAGTTTACTTTTACCTCCATCTGCTCCTCAACCACAACCCCAAATATTAATTTATTTAATCATTTAATTAAAATAATTATTATATATTTAATTAGAAGTTGACTTTTACTAAGTTAAATTGAAATAGAAACTTAATGCTCGTGAAAAATTACTGAGTTTTTTTTTTATGTGAATAAATTACTAAGTTAGATTATGCGTAGTTGGTTGTGCAAGTGTGGGGCGGGGGGAAAATAGAGATTGTTCTTTCTTCGAGAAATTGATTGTGGGTGTTGGTATCATAGTTGTGGGATGGGAGAGATGGGATGAGGTTGTGTTAGATCCAAGTTTGAAAGGTTTTGAATTTGAGTTTGGATGTTATGGGTTTCAATGATACTGGATTTGATAAATTTTTCTGAGTTTTGAATTTGAGTTTGGATGTTATGGGTTTGAATGATACTGGGTTTGATAAATTTTTCTGAGTCTTTAGATTAGGGAAATGATCAATTTTTGGGTTTGAGGTTGAATTTCTGGGTTTTGGGTTGAATTTATGTATTTTATTTTTATTTATAAATGAAAGCTTAAATATTTAAATATGTATATACATTTGTGACTCGAAATACTATTGCAGTAATTGCTTTTATAAATAATCTTTACTTTGTATGATGCAATCCATACTCTCGAAATTAAATAATTTCTTTTATGTTACTATAGATTAAATAGAAACATTCAAATATGCATTGGATACTCACTATGCAGAAAAAAAAAAAAAGTTATGTATATTTTTTGTAATTTTTTAATTAAATGAATTATTTTAATGCATAATCAACTTCTAATTAAATATTTGGTCTAAGGATTTAGGAGGTGGGGTTGGGTTGATGAGGATAAGGTTGAGGAAGAATTGGTGATGTGGAGTGAGTTGGGTAGGAAAGGGGAAGAAGATAAAGAAGGCGAAATGTTTTTATTTTATTTTTGTTTATAAATTATTATTAAAATAAAAATTAATGATGAGTAAAAAAATAAAAATTGACTCATCATTAAAAATAAAAAAGTATTTTGTTTGTCATGTTACTTTATCACATAATTATTTTTTTGAAGAGTAGACATCACTAAGGATTAAAAATAAAGAAATTTAAAATTACAAAGACTAAATTAAAAAATAAAATTTTAGAGGTACTAAAATTGAATTAAGCTCATATAGCATAGACTAAAAATACTATTAACCCATTTTACTTTAATGCATAAATTTAAAATAAAATTCAAACGTGTAAAATAAACGCAGCTTCTATAAAATTATCTATTTCACGCTTTGAAACACTTTTCTCTATATTACATTAGAAGTTATAAGTGACGTTTGTTTGTTGACTTGAATAATCAATTATTAATATCTTCAAATTTCTTTCATGATGTCACTCTTGAAACGGAAACATATAGTTGTCCAAGTAATAAATATATATTGGTTTCTTAATTCCTCAAAATGTTATTAAGTATCTATTTTAAGTTGTTGATGTACCTAACTCGTCTCTATATAGATTTAGTATTTGGGGCACAACTCCTTCTCAACACCTCCATATTAAAAGATGATTAATTTGTTGAAAACTAGACATCTTAAGTTTTTCAATGAGTAGTCATTTATTCAAATCAAACATCGTTTGGTATTTTATTAAAATTGTCAATCTTATCATACAACTACTGCCAAAATCCTAAATTTTGTCAAATTAGGTCAACGAAATTGAGTATTAAACCATTGTGATTGAATTACTGAAATGTTTACACTAATAGAGTCATGGTTATTTAAAGATCGACAAACACTCACACTTACTTTGGTCTACCTCAACTCTTCACTTTTCCCACATTCTTTTCCTAAACAAAATCACATCACATACTGTATATAGTAATCTAGTTATATTTACAAATCTAATTGTGATTGAATTACTAAAATGTTTACACTAATAGAGTCACAGTTATTCAAATATTGAGAGACACTCACGTTTATATTCTACCTCAACTCTTCACTTTTCGCACCTTATTTTCCTTAAAATAAAATCATATCAAATATTATATAAGATTATGATTATAAGAAACATGAATATTACATTCAAACGTTGACATACAAATTTATGAGATTATTTCACATATTATATATAGTAATCTAGTAATATTTACAAATTTAATTGGATTTGTAGGGGAAGAGAATGACTATGTTCTTCAAGAAAAAATTAAAAAATACCAACACTAGTAGAATATAACTGTCAATAGAAGGAATCATATCATAAAGAGAGTGTGTCAATAGAAAGTAGATGAGTTGCAAAAGCATTGTCTAACTATGATATAAAAAATATATAATGGATATATGAAAATAAATGTCAAGATAATAATTTTTTTGCATATATATATATATATATATATATTACTTTTACATTATTTTATACAAAAAATAAAATGAAAAACAAATTTACTTTGTCAATGATCGCCAGAACTATTCTCTATTACTATTTAATACAATAGTTTATTAGCCCCAATTTAAGGCGTTGCCACATGTATAAAATGTTGTTTTGCAAAAAAAAAAGTGCATATATAGAGAGAATTTTCCTCACAATAAACTTTAACACTTTACACAATTGTAAAAAATATTGATCATATATGTCGTCTGAATATAATAATGCTATTGGTAACTTATAATAAATTTAAGAAAACATTGCATTTTGATATTCAATCTAAATTATATCAAATGCATATTTAAATATTTATTTCCAAAAACTACCAACACAAATAGAAAATCTTAACTATTGCTCATATTTACAAATGGTTGCATTCCCTCACTGACTACCAGCTTCATGATCTTTTACTACGGTTGTAATTTAGTCTATTCACATCTTTCATTTGTAATATAATATAATTGAATTTCTTAACTATTGCTCATATTTACAAATGGTTGCATTCCCTCAGTGACTACCAGCTTCATGATCTTTTACTACGGTTGTAATTTAGTCTATTCACATCTTTCATTTGTAATATAATATAATTGAATTTAAATATTTACAAAATCAAGTTAAGAGTCTTCATTAATCAATCAAGTTTCTAGAATTTGGATAGAAGGATTTCTTTCTTACTACAAACAACCCTTCATTTAGTTTTTCCTCTTGGACAAATAATTATCTTTTTCTCCTTAGTCTTCCATCTACCATTATCAGCGGCAAGAAACAAACATAGCCAATTAGAGAGCCATAAATGTTTTTAGCCACGTGGTAATGACTCTCGCGGTTGAAAATATGCAATTCATATTAATGTAGGCACTATTATAAATCAGCATTTTACATGTGGATTTTCCGGCGGATTTAAGCTACCGCAGAAACACACGTTACCTTTGTGGATAAATGTTTTCTAAGGATTTCTAAATCCGTCATACCAAACCTACGGATAAATCCGCAGGAAAAGTAAATAAATTCCCCAGCATGTGTTAAGTAAACTCAAGGCTTTGTTTACGACTTTTCATGCAGAAATATCTGGCAGTATTGTTCCTACAAATCTCTTTCGAATGAAAATCCGCAGGTATATCTACCTAAAATTTTGCACTAAAATATTTTTTCGTTTGAAAATCCGCAGGATATTTGCTTAAATTTCCAACTTTCTGATTTTTTATTTATATAAAAATTTCAACTGAAAATATAAGAAAACATTATTAAAAATACATTTTTGAAATATTTAATATTAGTCTTTAATTGAGATACTATTGCAATAGTCCGAAACAAAATTTATATCATGTTCACAAATCATAACTACATATTAATTAAAGTATGATTCAACTATTGCAATACTTCTAAACAAGTAAAAAATAATGCAAGTAAAAAATATGATTTGTCTCTTGTTTTCTACTATGTTTTCACAGACAATAAATGTTACACTACATCCTTAAAAAATCGAAACAATTATATTTTCTAAATCAATTAAATACTCTTTGCTGTTTGATTGCTGGATTGTCTGCTCCAAGTAATAACTCCACAGTTGCCTTGTTAAATGCAGCCAAACCCTCAATAGGGAGATACTGCATTTGCAAGTTAAATCAGAGTCAATAATTTAAATCCAACAATTTTATGCCACAAATTATTGCATACAACCAAAACAAAATTACCTCTTTGTTTTCCCCTCTCTCCAGCATAAAATAATCTCATGTTTCTGAACAATAAGTAAAATTAGAAATCGATACATGACATGGGAAATGTGCAAACAAACAAAAATAGCATCAAACACCTTCTTAACAACATTGAACACACAAAACTGATTTCAATATTCGTAGTTTATCAGGTATTGTACCTTACTATTATGGCCACTGTTTTGGTTTAAGAGGAGTACAAGATTGGTTTAATAACATTTGATGGAAAATACCTCTATGCAATTAGCAATGACAGCAATGTCATAACTCTATGAGACTTAATTAGCAATGACAGCAGCATTAAACTTATCATGAGACTTGTTTCAGAACTGAAATTTGCTTTTTCCTGCGGGAAATTTATTACAGCTTATGAGGATAAAATGAGAAAAAATAATATTAAACAGGTACTGCAGCACCAGAAATATACTGAAAATATTGACAGATCACAGATCCACATGCAACTTTATATATGTTCAACCTTCTAACACAATAATCACATAGCAAGTCAATGATCGCAGCAAGGAAAATGACTTACAGGGAAAATTTCTAAATGTGCAGGCCAAGTAGATAGCTTTTTCTTCCCAGGGCGAAGAGTTTTTACCACACGATCACAACGCACTAAAAGACTTTTTCCAAGTAAAATGTTGGCAATATCCTCTGTTTCTAAATTCCTATCTACTTCCAAAATGTCTTTTACCTCCGGATGATTTTTCAAGAAGTTCACAAAATCCTTCCCTCTAAAATACTCGACCCATGTCTCCTGTAAAACAGCCCATCTAGAAACCAAATCCTTGTGGTCTCTCACCTTCTCAGCAAACACCTGAAATACATCCTTCTTCACAGCTTGTTTCTGAAAACAAAAACATCCCAACAGCACAGTCACAATATAAAAGAAACAACTTTTGCATGTCAAATAAAAATGAGACAACCCAAAAAAAAAAATATAGAGCTCAATTAAACCTAGTCCACAAAAAGATCAAATGCAAAAGGGGATATAAAGGTTTAAGAAAATCAAAGATTTACATCTAGACACATTACCACATACACAACAGATCAAATGTAATGTCCATTAGAATAGAACTATACTACGGTTTCAAGTTCCTCAATTAAATAAGCAGGTTTAAGAAAAAATAGTTTTAGCAAAATGGTGTGTACAAAACAAGCTCAAAATACGATTATCACACACAAAAATATATTTGTTCTTATAATTAAACTTATCATGAGACTTGTTTCAGTGCTATGACAGAAAATGAAGGAAATAAAACACAATAGAAAAGGAACAATATGCTGCTACAAGCATTGGAAAAATAAAAAAGAGAAAATAATAGTTGCTAATAAATCTCAATCCTTTAAAACAATTCATAACTCAAATAACTAAGAATAAAAAATCATTGTATAAGAACATGATATAAAGATTTGAAGTAGAGGTAGTGCCCTGTAGGTTGCTTATAAAATGCAGCGAATATAGGAATTAGGAAACAAAGGATCAAGTCATTGTTTTCCTGACATCATATGTAGAGTGAACATCTACTCTCCTCCCTCACAAAAATCCATCACCGAGTTGTTTAATCCAACTAAGTCATTGTTTGTCAAGGATCAAACTGAACCTATATTTGTCTTAAATTCTGTTAAGGGATCTACACAAGGACTAATTCTGTTAGTTGTTTGAAATTGCTTCAACTTAAATCAGCTTCAACTCAAATCTCTGACTCTAAAACACAAAATCAAGTGAACCAGAAAATCGAATTGAAATGTACCAAGATTAATGTCGGAAACTAATGAGAAAGTAGCATTAGTGATAGAATCAAATACCTCAATAAATTGAAACTGAAATCGGCTTGAAAAGCTGAGAAAGATTTGACGAATGACAAGCGCAAATCAACGTAAATGAGAAGCGCAAGCGTGAAGAATCTGTGGGAGAGAAAATGAAAATATGATAAGCAAATCCACAATTTTGAAGAATAACATAAAATCCCTAATTTTGAACATATGAAAAACCCTAGCAATGATTTCAGAACACAAATATATTACTAATAGTCTCAATCGAATAATGAATCAACCAAATTACTATACTCTAAACAATGTAACTTTGCGATACCATACCTGGTTGAGTTGATGACTGTTTACTGTAGTTAAAGGCCGAACAAGGAGGTATTGGTGGCTCAGTTTGCGCCTTCGTGGACGGAGGAGGGCGGTGGAGGCCTTGGTGGTCGCTATTTGCGACGAAATGTTAGAATTATCATTTTAATCATTGCGATAATCATTTTCGTCCATATTAATTTAGTCACTGTAAATTGTATTTTTCATATATATCTTTTGATTTATATATTTCGCATATAATTTTAATGACTAAAATGATAGTTAACTATATTTAGATGTTAAACTGAATTTTATTAAAAAAAAAAAACTGTTTACATTGAAACAAATTCAATTTGTATCTTGATTTTTTTGATATACCTAACTAGACTACAAATTAGTACAATAAACTAGTTACCTTTCATTAAGTCATACACATAGTATCTCTTTGCTAATCCTTTTTCCATCCGATTAGAGTATGATATATGACATCATTGGAGAAGGAGTACAATAATCAGATGCAGTCTCAATCATTTTTACACAAAATCCAAAACTTATAGCCAATTACAATATCAAGTAGTTAAGTCTAATAGTTAATAATTTTCATCTGAAGTGGGTTTGTTTGAGTAATGCTCAAAATTAATCTTGAAATTAATTTGTGTCCATTTTTTTTCTTGAGAAATTAAAGCATTAATACACAAAAAAATAACATATAACAAATAATTCATGTATAAAGGTGTTTCCAAACTCATATATATTTATATATAAAAGTAAAAGTGTTAAATCACAGAAGTTTAATAACATTTAGGAAAAAAATAAAAACTACATCAGCGACAATTGCAACATTTGCTGCGGAAATTTCTACGGGTGTTTCCTCCGGAAATCTACCGCAGACAAATCCTAAGGAAAAATGTCAGATTTGTTGCGGAAATATTGTCGCATGTAAATCCGCTGCAAAAGAAAAATTCACCTGCCATTTTATCTGCGAGATCGGATACCACAGAAATATTCCTAAAATAAATCTGAAAATCCTCACGTATTACCTGCGAATATATATCCGCAGGTAAAACGCTAATTTCTGAGATCACCATTTCCAGTTATTTAGAATAAATAATATTAATTACATATTTTTAATGTGATTTTCATAGAGAGGTCCATTGTTGGACATTTTCATTGAAAATTGTTGAAATCATTACTTAGCATGCATTGTACATTGGTTAATGAGATTGAATGAAGTGAAATATATTGGAAACAATAATGTCTCAAACTAGTCAAGTGTGTGGTGGTAATTACCCAGGACATTGCCATATGCAACATACATTAATCAATGACACCATTTCAAGTTATTGGAAATCAATAATATTAATTACATAGTTTGAATGTGATTATAAAAAAGAAAACCGATTGTTGTACTCGAGACATTGAGAATAGTGACTTTAATTACTTAGAATATTTTGTACATCGGTTAATGACATTTGGTGAAGTGAGAGGCATTATAAATAACAACTTGCTTCTAATTGGTCAATTGTGTGGTAGTTATTACTCATAACATTGGTCATACGCAACAGACATTAATGCAGACTGTCATTTCAAATTGATGGGATTAGATGATATTGATTACATAATTTAAAATGTGATTTCATTGTTGTACTCCAAACATTGGAAGTTGTTGACATTAATTACCTAACATGCATTATACATCGATTTCTTGCATTGATTCTTTAAATTTTGATAAATATGGATTCTAAAATTTGTATTGTTTATTTATAAGCATATAAATATTTCTATCATTTATTTAGAAAAATATTGATTCTAAAATCATTCTTTTATTTATTTAAATAATCATTCAGTATATATGTGTCATATGAATACTTTTTTTATATATTAAAATTTATTTATTTTTTATTTGATTTGAAGTTGATTATGTGGCTAGTAGCATGATTATAAAGTTTAAAAAAGTTACCAGAGAATAATTTATTTATTTTTAATCATGTTGTTCGAATGTATTTCAAGTTATTTCGTATGTTTGCTTGTGAGTTTATGCACACACTAAAGGTTGTCAAGTAATTTTATAATTAGATAAGGATGAGATAAACATATAGATTTGACCTACATTTGTGTGTATTGGAAATATTTAGTACCTTCCTATTTAATTTATTAAATTGTTTAGTAATTATGGTTGAGTTGGTTGAAACATGTTGTCAAAGTATCATTTTTTGTGTAGATTTGATTCAATTAAACTTACAAAAGATGTAGTATGAAATTATTCATACAAGTTGTCATCATCTCAAAGGAAGGCACAACTTGGTCATATATTTACATACAACGATGGTAAATGCATGATGATTATAAATGTTATTTCTCATGTGAATAACATGATGTCCGAATGAGACTATTATTTGACACGACTTCTCATCAATGTTTAATTATAAATGGTATTTTGTTTAAGTATTTTAATTTACTAATAAAGATATATTGTGCATATCTCTATAATTAATTAACATGCTTACTCTAGATTGTGTGAGTATAAATCTATGTTAGTATTTGTCATGTTTCATTCGCATTAATGATGTATTAGAAGTGGCAAAATGAATGAATTTAATGAATATAGATTTGGATTATAATAGATGGATCAAAATAATCCATTAATCCACTAATCTATTAAAACTAAAAACCACCCAATTATCCCTTATCAATGAATATCCATCCAATCCAATTAATAATTTTTATAATATTATGATAAATTATATACAATAATAATAACGGTTTTAATTTATTGTAGTAAAAAATAAATAATGATTTTTCATATTTATAAAATTTATTTATATATTATTTTGTAAATTATTTTTTTAAAATAGGTAATTTATTTATTAATTAATAGGGGTGGCCGCCGGCCACCACCATCAATCACACTATTAGAATTAATAATTAATAAATTATTATTTAAAAAAAAACAAAAAAAAAAGTTAAATTCTGCATTTTATTTTAGCAAAAAAATATCTGTTTTTTTATTAAGAAAATATTTTTTTAATAAATTATATTTATAACAAAAATAAATTATTATTTGAATTCTGGTTTTTAAATATAATAAAGATATTAGTAATAAAAAAATAATTAGAAATAATGATTTTTCTAAATTTTTTTTAAATAATAAATTTTAATTTGGTTTTTGAAAAACAATAAAAAAATATTTAGTATTAATTAGTTTTAACATAATAAAAAAACTATTTTTTAAAATATGTTTTGGAAATAAATATATAATATTTTCTTAACATTATATATTTTATTTAAATGTAATCCATTGGATTTTATTAAATAAACAATATGATCCATTGGATTTAAAAAAAA
>JBBPBP010000003.1:22018562-22127336 GCA_037974735.1 Cicer chorassanicum
CGAAAGTGAGAATTAAGTATGAAAAGCGAGTTTTCTCTAAAATACATTTGTCACTTGATAATAAAGTATGATATTCTAAAGATATTAGATCTTTTAATTAAGATGACATATTTTATTTGCTTAAGTTAAAGTGCTTTTAAATCAATTAAGAGAAAACAAACACTCACTAGAGAGCTAATATTTCATTTAGATTATTAGACAAAGAAAATGTAAAGAGCACATTATGTAAATATTTAATCCTACAAATATACTAAAATTTTGACTACTAGGTCACTTGCTCGAAATTTTGACATTTGGTATTTTCATTGCACAATTAAGCTTATAATTATTAAATTTAGAAATGATAATTTAATAAGATAATTTCAAAAGGTGTGCAAGAAAGAATATGACGAAGAAATGAAAAAAAGTGTCTATATAGAAAATACTTCAAGAGGATAAGGACAAACAATGAAAAGTAAGGAAATATAGTATTTTCCGAAAATTGTCATATAATATTGAAAGAAACATCAATATAGAATGGATAAAGTCGGTAAAAATTGATATTTTAAAAATATTTTTAAATTTTTGTTTTTTGTTTATATTTTTATTTGAAGGACAATTGGTTGAATCGTCGTTTGGATAAGTTTTTGTTTTAAAAACAATGGATTGAATTTATATTTTTAAATTCAAATATTATTAGTATCAATTGAGTTGTGACTTGTGAGAATCTGTAAATTTTGGTCTCTGAGTTAAAGAATTTTTTGAAATAATAAGTGCAAAGTTATTTGAGGATATTGAGTTTGAGGGAGAGATATGGCAAAAAAATAAAATTAAGTGAGGAATGATTGGTTATATATCAATTTATATAGTTGCTACTAATGTAGAAAATTTAGATCCTCGTAAGGATATAATTGTTCTTTCTCTTAATCAAGTTAAAAAAATTGTTTATGAAGATCAAACTCAACACCTGCAAGAACTAGAGTATCAAATTTAAAATGATTTACTATAAAGAGAAATTCTATTTGAAATTCTTGGAAGACTCTGTTAGGTCAATCATCATTATGTTTTTTAGAGCTACATATGATGAATGTCAATACTACGAATCGTTCTTTAAGAGTTTTGCCTTGTAACCTCAAGGTACCGAGTTCAAATCACTTATGTGACAATTGTTAAATAAACATTAGTGCCACTTTGATTTATAAACATTTCACCTTCCCCAATTTAATTAAAAAAAGATGAATGTCAATACATTATTTCTAATAAAAGGTTTGACACCTAAGATATGTTATATACTGGTGGTCATTAAAGATGCCTTAAATTATAGTGTGAGTCTCTCCTCCTTTATGTTCTATATTTTGGTTTTAGAATGGATACAAACTTCATGTTATCAATTTTTGCAGAAATAAGGTTTATCAGGTTATTATTATTATTATTATTATTATTATTATTATTATTATTATTATTATTATTATTATTATTATTATTATTATTATTATTTATGTACCATGTGTGCAAATAATGAATTCTAAGTGAAGGAACTTCACTTTAATCCCACTAAAGACTTCACTTGGACCATTTGGAAATAGACATGATATAGAGATCACATTGCATGAAATTTTTATGCCATTGATCTGTATTGATCTATGTCATCGAATGCTTAGATGTGGTGGTCGTCAAGATCCTGTCACATCATGCATCATTGACGGCAGCTGCAGTGGTCCCATTATTGATGTATGAGATGAACCAAATTATAAATGGGAAATCTAAAGATAAATAGCATTCAGATGAAACAAGTGCCCAAAAGCCTTGCATGCAAGATTCTGCCTCTCCATCTTTGAGAATCGACTCAGATCAATGAAACAAGGAAAACCCAACCCAAACAAGAAGTTCAAACTGAAGCAGGGAATTTGAATCAAAGAGAAGCTCATAACTGATTTGGGCCAGAACCTCCTTCTTCTTTAGTACAATTTTTATTAGTTCTTTACATAAAATTATTTTAGCATGAGGGGTTGTGGATTAAGTTAATTTGAAAACTCCTCACGTACTGATGACACTGTTTCTAGGTAACAGGGGTTAGAAACATTTAGAATGAGTGAGGAAGTAGAGCCTTTAAGTGTGTAGGTTTTTATGAATATGCACCCAAAACTATGTTTAATTATCATGCATGTTGTTATTTAATTGTGTGATGATTATGCTGATAAGTTTGTTAGGAATCTAGGAAAAATACGATTAAGGATTGTTTAGATGCGTAGCTTACATTTGGAACTGATATGTATGCCCAGTGCCTTCTCTCTTTCTTGCCTCTGACATTTTTCCTGATTACAGCCTCTGATTCCTAACTCGTGATTTTGGACATTCTGCCTTTGTTGATTTACTTACATTTCTAGGTGTGTTGCCTTTGATGCGATTTCTCAACTTTGAGTATTTCTGCCCCTGATTTCTCCTTATATTTTTGCTTCTGTTAGTTGTTTTATGATTCCAGGTATTTTCCCGTTGGTAAATTACTTATGTTTTTGCCTCAGGTGAAGTGCTTCTATTTTGCCTATGATAATACTCTTCTACTTTTGCCTCTGATTTTCTTCTTCTACCTTGCTCCTGATTTTATCCTTTCATTTTGCCTCTGTTGTTTTCCCTTATGTCTTCCTCTAATCATTTTGCCTCTGATCTAAGTTCATTTGATCATGTTGCCTCTGATACAAGTTCCTCTGAGCAGGATACCTCTGAGTCTAAGTTCTTTTGATCATGCTGCCTTAGATCCAAGTTCATCTGGTCACGTTTCCTCTAAAACAGCTTCTGGTCACGTATCCTCTAACTCTACTTCTGGTCACGTATCCTCTGACTCTACTTCTTGTCATGTATCCTTTGACTCTGCATTTGGTCATGTATCCTCTAACTCTGCTTCTTGTCACATATCCTATGACTCTGCCTCTAGTCACGTATCCTTTGACTCTACTTCTGGTCACGTATCCTATGACTCTGCCTTTGGTCATGTATCCTCTAACTTGGCTTCAATCACGTATCCTCTAACTTTGCTTCTGGTCATGTATCCTCTTACTTTACTTTTGGTCAGAGCTTGACTCTGGTTATGATGCTGCTGATCTGTTACTCCATAATGCGCTGCCTTTGGTTCCAGCTTCTGATCAAGGACTTTGGATTCAATTCTCACTTGATTTTCAATATATTGCTAAATTGGTAGTGGGAATGAGATGAGGCGATACTTATCCTCCAGGTACCGGGTGCAACTCCAACGGAAGGTAAAAACTCGCTATTTCCTACGGAGAGGAAAGGGGAGGTGAGAAGGTCGTGGGTAGCACTGCCGATAACGGTAATGGCTGGGGTGTTACAAATGGTACATTGCATACATAACATTACAAATGCAGTACATGCATAACATATAACAATCCTCTCACTACCTTAGGAATATTTATAAGATTTAAGTATTAGAATTTCTAGAATTTTATTAATTGTTAATTATGTGTTTTTAGTAATATTAAATTAGGAGCAAGGGTAGAGTAGGAAAGTAGTAGTATTAACAAGTTCAAGTGGCAAATATAGAGCTTCCCACCTTTACTTCTCTCTCTTTCTCCTTCTTTAACGTGTTCTAACCCATCCTCCACCTTCATTTTCTTTCATTTTCTAGTAACACACTCTCAAAACATTCTGAAAACACCAATACCAGTTACTATTCACCTTCTTTTCCAAATCCTCCATTCTTCTTTCTCTCCCAAATCCTCCTAATACTAAAAGTTCAATAAATCCCCCAAAGCTGCCCAAAAACCTTGCATGCGGGAATCTGCCTCTTCATCCTTGCGAATCAACTCTGATCAGTTAAGCAAGGAAACCGTTTGCAAGAGGAGCTCAGAGCTACTTCAATCCAGAATCATCTTCTTCTTTAGTTTCGTTTGTGTGAGTTATGTTACATTAATTTAGTTTTTGCATGCGGGTTATGTGGGTTTATTCATTGAAATCCTTTATTTCTTGTCAAAAATTATTTTAGGGATTGTAAAGGTTGAAAGAATTTAGATGCGTGAGAGAAATGAAATCTTTAACATGTAGGTGGTTTGAATTTGCACCAAAATGATTTAAATTGACATGCATGTGGTTTGTATACTTGTTGCTCGTTACTGTGTTAGTGATTTAGGAATCCCATAATTATGGGATTTGAATTTTAGTGCAAGGTGCGAATTCTACCCCTTAAGACCAATACACGTGTTTGGATGCTTTCCACCCTTGCCAATGTATTTTGTCTCTGATGGTGTTATCTATTTTTGTCTCTGATTGCTCGTCGTTAAGTTTTAAGTGTTTCTGCCTCTAGTAGTTTCTTCATTTTGCCTATGGTGGCTATCGTTAAAATTCTAAGTATTTCTGCCTCCGGTAGTTTTCTTCATTTTGCCTCTGGTGGCTATTATTTTTAAAATCCTAAGTATTTATGTCTATGGTGGTTTTCTTCGTCTTGCTTCTGATACTCTTCCTCTATTTTTCTTCCTCTGATTCTCTTTCTCTTTATTCTTCTCCCTCTAATTCTCTTTCTCTCTATTCTTCTTCCTCTAACTCTTTCTCTATTCTTCTTCCTCTGACTCTTTCTCTATTCTTCTTCATTTGACTCTTTATCTTTTCTTTCTTCCTATGACTCTGATCATTGTTCAACATCCTCTGAACGCGTTTCCTCTCATTTTTCCACGAGACAAATTTCCTCTAATACTTCTACGGGATGCGTTTTCTTCGATACTTCCATGGGACGTATTTCCTCTGATTATTCCTTTGGTCTACGTACCCTCTGACCATATTTCCTCAAGGTCCATGCATCCTCTGACCACATTGTCTCTGGTCTATGCATCCTCCAAACACGTTTCCTCTGGTCTATACATCTTCTAACTACGTTCCCTCTGGTCCATGCATCCTCTGACCACGTTGCCTTTAGTCCATGCATCCTTTCACTACATTTCCTCTGGTCTATACATCATCTGACCACGTTGCCTCTGGTTCATGCATCATCTGACCTTGTTGCCTCTGGTCCATGCATCCTATGACCATGTTGCCTCTGGTCTATGCATCCTCTAACCGCATTGTCTCTGGTCCATGCATTCTCTTGTCCATGTATCCTCTGATCTATGTGCTTCTGCCCAAGGACTTAGGATTTAATTTCCACTTGAATTTCAGTACATTACTAAGTGTTTATAATTGTTGTAGATGAAAGATGCATTGTATACATGACATAATAAAGACATTGCATACAAAACATCTCAGGTTCAGTATATTCTCATTATTATTCATTGAATGTAGTTAAATGTATAATTGTAAAGTATAATTGTTAAATGTAGTTTTCCATTGAATTTGGTGATTCTAAATTATTATTCATTATTACTGCGTCTGTTTTTATTAAGGTGTATGGATCCAATTATCAAGTTCTAAATAATTGGCAATGGGTCTTACATTTTGGTATTGGAGTTAGATCAGTTCATTAGGAATTTGTGGTTATGGGTTAGGAAGTAGAATAATCTTTCTTTTGTTATATGTTCTAAGTATCATTTCACCAAATATTAAGCATATTCAACTTAATATTTTGTATTTGGTATACAAAATTATGGCAGGAAGACCTAGAAGGCCCAAACGCAACGCTTCACTAGAAGATAATACTCCACCACCACTTGTTCTGAACCCTGGGAAAGGGTGATAGAGGCTATTCAAATGCAAGCCACAACCTCCCATAACTTGGTGCAACAAATGGTAGTGCAAAGAGATGGCACTCAAAATGCCAATAGGGTGTTCTATGATTTCCTTAAGTTGTAGCCTCCGACCTTCCAGGGTAGCCATAATCCCTTAGAGTCCCAAGATTAGCTAGATGAGATTAAGAAGGTATTTGAAGCGGTGCCTTGCATTGAAAAACTGAAAGTGGAATTTTTTGCCCACCTATTGAAGGGTGAGGCAGAGTATTGGTGGAAGGGTGTAAGGACTCATCTTCAAACCCAAGGAACCCCTGTGAATTGGGAACACTTTGAAGTAGCCTTTCTAGACAAGTATTATCCAAGAAGTGCTAGAAGAAAAAATGAGCTGGAGTTTGTGCACCTGCGACAAGGAGACATGTTTGTTGAAGAGTGTGTGGCTAAGTTTGAAGAACTGGTTAGATTTTCTCGACATGCTCAGTATGCACCCACTGAAGAGTGGAAGATAAACTAGTTTGAGAGGGGATTGAGGCCTGAAATCATAGGAAATATAGACCATATGGAGCTTACAAATTATTTCACTGTGGTACACAAGAGCTACATTGTGGAGGAAAATTTAAAGAAGGTACAAGAGGAGAGGCACACTAAGTGGCAACAAAAGAGAGAGTCTGGAAGATTTGGTCAACAGTTGAAAGTAAAGAGTCCTTAAGGGAAGGAAAAACAAGTACATACCTCCAATTCTCCAAGAGCAAGGAAATGTGTTAAGTGTGGCAAGGAGCATGGGGGATAATTCTTAGATGGGAAGCAAGTCTGCTACTACTGCTACGTCACAAACAAGGAAATTTCAACCCAAGCAAACCTAACACTAGGAGAGTCTTTGCCCTTAGTGCCAAGAAGGGTAAGAATCACAATCTGATTACTAGTACTTGTTTCATAAATCAAACTCCTTTGACTATCATATTTGACACTAGTGCATCCCATTCATTCATATCCTTATATTGTGTTTTACAACTCCACTTTCCTTACTTGAATTATCTTTTCCCTTAGTTTTAACTACTACAGCTAAGAATTCAATTGAAACATCCTTAATGTTTCATCAGTGTCCAGTTATCTTATTTAATATAATGTTTTTGATGGATTTAGTTTGCTTACCCCTTAAAGGATTATACATTATACGAGGAATGGATTGGATGTCTGAACATTCAGTAAATCTAGTCTTCTATGGTAGGAAATTATCATTCCCCCAGGGAGTCCCCAACCAAAGCAACCATAACTTCCTTCCCTGTCTAATTATTCCGAAATCTTACAATGTTGAAACCTAGGGGGTCAAGGCATATTGTTGCTGTTATCCTCTAACTCATGGTTAGAAGTAGAGTTTTCAAACATCTCAATGGTCAGTGAGTATGAGGATGTCTTTCCAGAAGATGTGACATCTCTGCCTCTAGAAAGAGAAATAGAAATCTCTATAGACTTGGTCCCTGGAACAAGACCAATCTCCATTGCCCCTAATAGAATGTCCCCTTTTTAGTTGAGTGAGCTGAAAAATCAGTTGGAGAATTTGATAGGCAAGCAGTTTATCAGACCAAGTGTGCCACCACGGGGAGCCCTTGTATTGTGGTAAAGAAAAAAGGTGGTAGTATGAGACTTTATATAGATTATAGATAGTTAAACAAAGTAACCATTAAGAATAAATATCATCTACTAAGGATAGATGACCTTTTAGATCAATTAGGAGGAGCTACTGTGTTTTCCAAGATTGATTTGAGATCAAGATATCATCAAATCAAAATAAAGTAAGAAGATATCCCTAAAACAACCTTTAGGACTAGGTATGGACATTATGAATTCTTAGTTATGCCTTTTAGGGTGACCAATGCCCCAAATGTATTCATGGATTATATAAGTAGGATTTTTAGACCATACCTTGATAGATTTGTAGTAGTATTCATAGATTACATTTTGATACACTCAAAAGCCCCTAAGGAACATGTAGAACATCACTAGATAGTGCTACAAATACTTAGAGATAGGAAATTATATGCCAAACCTAGAAAATGTCAATTATGGATGTCAATAGTGAAATTTTTGGGTCATGTGATCACCAAGGAAGGAGTGGCAGTGGATTCCTCAAAAGTAGAGGTAGAATTAGAGTGGGAACTACCTAAGAATGTGACTGAACTTAGGAGCTTCTTAGGATTGGCAAGGTACTATAGAAAATTCATTAGCAAATTTTCCCAAATTGCCTTGCCTCTAACTAGATTAACCAGAAAAGAGCATCCTTTTTGTATGGGATCATGAGTGTGAGAAGTGTTTTCAGAGACTAAAAAATAAATTGACCACTGCCCCTGTGCTAGCATTCCAGATCCAAACCTACGATTGAGGTATACTGTGATACATCATTAAAAAGACTAGGTTGTGTACTAATGCAAAATAGTTAGGTAGTAGCTTATGCCTCAAGGCAACTAAAACCACATGAGGGGAATTACCCTACTCATGACCTAGACTGACTGCCATAATGTTTGCCTTAAAGATATGGAGACATTATCTGTATGGAGCATATTTTAATGTATTTAGTGACCATAAAAGTCTAAATTACCTTTTTGATTAGAGGGAACTTAATATGAGGGAGACGGCGTAGGTGGAATTCTTGAAGGATTGTGATTTTGAGCTAAGATACCACCTAGAAAAGGATAATGTGGTAGAATATGCCTTGAGTAGGAAGTCACTCCACTTATCTCATTCAATAATCTAAGAAATGGATCTAACAGAGAAATTCATAGACCTTAATCTGAATATGACATTTCTTTAAGGGGAATTTTGTTAAATCAGTTAGAAATAACCAATGATCTTAGGGAGCAAATTAGGCAGTCCCAATAACTAGATGGGGAATTATAGGCTAAGAAAGAACAAAATAGTTTTACAAGGGCAACAAATGGAACAATTCTACTTCAAAACAAACTTTGTATACCTAGGGACTAGGAATTAAAGAGGATAGTGTTAGAAGAAGCCCACATGAGCCACTTGACCATTCACCGTATCAAGATCTCAAGAAGGGCTATTGGTGGCCAAATATGAAGAATGATGTCGCAACCTTTGTTGCCTAGTGCCTGACTTGTCAAAAGGTAAAAATAGAACATCAGAGGTTAAAGACAAAAGAGATTTTATAGCCTAAGGTTATCTAAGAGACCACTGATAAAATTAAGATCATTAGGGACAAGTTGAGGATATCCCAAAGTGGGCAGAAAAGCTATGCTGACCATAGAAGGAGACCCTTGGAGTTTGAGGAAGGTGATCATGTATTTTTAAGGGTTACCCCTACTGTTGGCATTGGAAGAGTGTTGAAGGTTAAGAAACTTGGCCAATGTTTTATTGGTCCCTTTCAAAGTATGCAGATGATAGGTCCCTCTGCCTATAAATTAGCATTGCCACCTGAAGGTGCAAACATGAGAATGAGGGTTGAATTGTGTTTGACTAAGTTGATAACTTTTTCATTATTTCACTAAACCGGTTCAAACTTGATGATTTACTTGGAGTAAAAGAAATAATAAAATTAAGGAGTGTAGGAATATAGTGACACAAGTAATTTATCCAAGTTCACCACTAACTTGGCTACATCTAGTCCCTTCACTTAGAAGGATTTAATCCACTTATACAATAACTTGAATTACAAAACACTTGACCCTCAAAGCTAGTCTTCTCAAATAGCCTAACAACCACAGACATTTGAGGAACACACACCTTGACTCTACCAGCCATCTGTTCTCCAATATCGGGTTTGAATACAAAGGTTTGGAGCTTGAGTAGTTGCTTCTAAGAAGCTGATTATAACAATGACTATCACACTCTAAGAAGAACACTTAGAAAATATTTCTCTCTTTCAACTCTAAGATGAATTTGGAATTTTGAGCTTGAGTTCTTCTATTATTTTATGATTTTTCATTGATTTTCTTCTTCAGCTTTGAGTATCTATTTATAGATAAAATAAGGGATTCAATTTATTCCTTGTTTAATTCTGAATTGTATGTTCATTCCTATATTGGTCAACAATGATCTTATTCAAAAATAATTCTGAGCAATATGCTTTTTGATAATATGTTATTTAGCCAATTCTTTATTTCTGAATCCAATTTGAGCAGTTCTGCTAGATTGATTATGTACGTATTTTGTTCAGATTGAGTTTGTATATTCTTCAAATTGATTATGTTCGTATTTTGTTTAGATTGAGTTTGTGAATTCGTCAGATTGATATTGTTCATATTTTGTTCAGATTGAGTTTGTAAATTCTTCAGATTGATACTGTTCTTATTTTGTGAAGATTGTTTTCGCAAATTCTTCAGATGAAACTTCCTTCTAATTGCTTGCTTTTATCTGGGAGGGAACATAGTGTTGGACCGGTTCTTGAACTATCACAAGTAGGAATATGACTAAGTCCAATTAAGTATTTTGTCTTTTGTCACAATCTGAATCACATCTTTTTGTGAGTGTTTCTTCTTGCAAACAATTCTTGAGCATATCTTCTTGTAAATGATTCATATCTTGTGATAAATCTTGATCAAATCTTCTTGTAAATAATTCATATTTTCTTGTAGATAAATCTTGATCAAATCTTGTAAATAATTCATATCTTCTTGTGGTAAATATTTATCAAATCTTCTTGTAAATAATTCATATCTTCATGTGTTATGAATAACTTCTAACCTGGCCACTGGAGAAAATGTCTCAATGTAATCAATTGTTGACTATAGCCTTCTGCCCAAAGTGGTATCTTTTAGTTATGATCTGGAAATCTTGAGAGGATGAATATGATCAAGTCAGAAATAGCCAAGATAAGTTAGAAGGAAGATTTGGATGGAATTACAGGTTATCTCATTCTGAAACTCTAATCATTGGAAGTGCAAGTGATCCTTTGAAGACCAAATCATCATTAATAGATACCACTTTGTTTGGCTCACTCTCATGAATTGAGCCTACCACTGTTGATGAAACATTGGCAGATGATGGACGGAATCTTGCAATGCAAGAAGAGTTAAATAAATTTAAAAGGAATGATGTTTGGGATCCAGTACCTAGACCAAAGAAGAATATAATTGGAACCAAGTGGGTTTCCAGAAACAAGCAAAATGAAAAAGGTGAAGTGGTCAGAAACAAGACAAGACTTTTCGCACAAGGCTACAGTCAGCAATAAGGCATTAATTACACTGAGACATTTGTTCCATTGGCCAGGTTGTAAGCAATTCGTATCCTACGTTCTTTTGGTGCAAATAATAACCTTACATTATTTCAAATGGATGTTAAAAATGCTTTTCTAAATTGTTATATAAGTGAAGAAATCTATGTTAAACAACCCCCAAATTTTGAATTTCTAAATCATGTTTTTAAACTTAGGAAATCTCTGTATGGTCTAACAAAGTCACCTAAGGCATGTTATAATAGACTTAGTAACTTCTTGCTTAAAAATAACTTTGAAAGAGGACAAGTAAATAATACACTTTTTAGAAAATCAATAGGAGATGACATTCTTATTATTCAAATTTATGTTGTTGACATTATTTTTGGATCTACTAGTGGAACTCTATGCTAATAATTTTATAAATTTATACAGCTTGAATTTCAAATGAGTATGATGGGAGAACTTAAGTTCTTTTTAGGGATACAAATTCAGAAAAGTCAAAAAGGTATATACATTCATCAAACTAAATATACAAAAGAGCTTCTTAGGAAGTTTAAGATGAGTGATGGCAAACCTATGACTACACCATTGCACCCTACTTGTTCACTTGAAAAATATGATTCAGGCCAAAACAGTTGACTAGAAAACCTATCGAGGAATGATAGGATCCCTACTTTACCTTATTGCTTCCAGACTTGACATCATGTTTAGTGTATTTGTATGTGAAAGATTTCAATCTAACCATAGGGAATCACATTTAACTGTTGTTAAGAGAATCCTTAGATACCTAAAAGGCACTGCCAGCCTTACCTTGTTCTGCAAGAAATCTCAAGTACAAATTGAGTGGATACTGTGATTCTAATTATGTTGGAGAACTTGGGAGAAAGAGCACTAGTGGCAAAAAGCACCATTGCCATGTCAAAAAATTGAGGTTGAGTTCATTTCAGCAGCTGACTATAGTTCTCAACTACTTTTGATGAAACATCAACTTGAAGACTACAAAATCCTAGAATCCAACATTCCTATCTATTGTGATAACACTTCTACCATTTGTCTAACCAAAAACTCAATCCTACCTTGTAAATCTAAACACATAAAGATCAAACACCACTTCATTAGGGACTTTGTTCAAAAATGGGTACTAAACATTCAGTTTGCAGATAGTGAACACCAATGGACTGACATATTCACTAAACCAATAGCTGAAGATAGGTTTGACTTCATCAAGAAAAACCTAAACCTTACCATCATACCTGACTGATGTTGTGATAACTTCAAATTACTCTAGCTTTAATTAGCTTTTATTAGTCTTTATATTTTCTAGTAAAATGTTATATTCAAGTTATAAAAAAAAGGACAAATTAAAAATACAAATAATAAAAAGAGCAATTTCCCTTTCAAGTCTTTTTGTCTGATGACAAAAGGGGGAGAAAAATAATTGAAGAAAATCTAAAATAAGATTTGACAAATATTTGATCAAGATTTATCTACAACAAAATATGAACAAAATCAATCGGAATAGAATACGAACATAATTTATCTGAAGAATTTAAAAACTAAATATGAACAAAATACGAACAAAATCAATCAAGAAGAACTGCTCAGATTGGATTCATAAATAAAGAATTGGCTAAAGAACATATTATCAAAAAGCATCTTGTTCAGAATTATTTTTGAATAAGATCATTATTGACCAAGTTAGGAATGAAGATACAATTCATAATTAAACAACTAAATCGAAGCTTTAATTTTATCTACAAATAGATACTCAAGACTGACGAAGAAGATCATTGTAGTACCTAAATTTTGTCCGACATTTAAAACCAAAATCATTTTTTTCTTTTGAATTTTAAATATTTTGAATTGTTAAAAAATTGACTATTTTGAGTACATAATTTACAATGTTTTGAAGCTGCTGCTCATTTTTCCATTGTGTTGCTCATATTTCCATTGGGTATGGATGGGTATGCTGCTGTTTCTTTTGTATTTGATGTTGTCATTGTGTATATCCATTGTATATCCTTTATTTGGTTTGCCTTACTGCTACAAACATTCCTTTATCTACTACAAACATTCCTTTACCTATTACAAAACAATGAGTTACTTCATTTTATTTTATTCAAGACTAATAAGATTTTTACTTGTACCAGTTGTGCACTCAAAGTCTGATTTTGTGTAAAATTTGCAACAAAACCATAAAAAGTTCAGAACTTAATTTTATCTAATGAACAAAAAGATTTACCACTTTACCCTATAAATTTTGAGTTCGAAAATCAGAAAAGTAGAAGATTTTTTGAAGAGATCTGAGATTAACACTACTGATAAAAAAAACACATACCAAGAAGGAGAAGAGGAAGAAATCAGATCAGTAACAAACATCAAACAAAAAAACACAAAGGTATTTTTCCTATAATATATATGTTTATTATTTATCTTTTCCTTTGTTATAAAAATGTAAAATTTTAATTTGTAAAACTAAGATTACAGTATAAATAAAATAAATAAATAAAAATTAGATAACTCAAACCTTCGACGATGTTATTATGTCACCGTTGCCGCGGTAACGTCAACCATGCCTTTTGACGCCGTCGTACCGCCACCGTCACCGTCGCCGCCGTACTGTCACGTACCATCACCGTCGTTGCTGTACTATCACCATCGTCGTCGTAACGACGACCTCGCCTTTTGACGTCGCTGTCGCGCACATTGTCTCAGTCTCCTCCCCTCTCTCAAGAGGACCCTGGAAAAAACCAAGAACGAAAATGGAAGCCTTTCGATTCACTCCCCATTCTCTCTTAAATAAAGCTCGCCCTCGAGCCTTGGGCAGGTCGGCTGGGTCTTTCCTTGTTGTTCTGTTCCCGCCACGTGAAAGACGCACAGAAGGACGGGGTATGCCCGGCGCGCAGAGGATCTGTTAAGAGTGTGGCTTCTTTCTTTCTTTTAATCTCTCTCTCTTCTATTTTTTTTAGTATTTTCCTATTCTAGTTTCTTTCTATTTCAGCTAAGTCTTGACAACAACATCAAGAAGCGGTTGCCCCCCCTTTTTCTGCTTTAATCTTTTTAGTTTAAACACCTAGGGTTTCTACTGTGTTTTTTTAAAAACCTTTTATTTTTAAGTTAAATCTTGGGCTTGGGCTCTAGTATAATATCTGTTTCTACAAACCCAACTCATTTAGAGTTAATTTTTGTTTCATTAAAAAAGAAGTTATTTTTTGTTTCATTAAAAAGAAGTTAATTTTTCTTTTTTGCTTCATAACTAAATAACAAATTTTATAAAAAATAGGTTAAATACCACCCGTGGTCCCTTAACTTAATTTCAGATAACGACTTAGTCCTTTATCTTTTTTTTTTCTTTCCGATTTGGTCCTTTATGTTTTTAAATAATTTCACCGTTACCCTTTAAGTGGAGTTTCGTTAAGAAAAAGTTAAAAAAAATTCTCCTCCGTGTTCAGAAAAAGTTACCCTTTATGTTTTGGAAATATTTCAGAAAAATATTAAAAGTTTAATCTAAGTTTGGTAGTAGGATTGATTCGTTAAAACTGAAGCTATGAGTATTTATACTCCATAGACATCACTTCAAATCAGTGACAATCGTTCCTAGAGGTTTGATGAACATATGCGATGATCTAGATGAGAAATTTTTTAACTTTTTCTTAACGGAACCCCACTTAAAGGGTAACGCTGAAATTATTTAAAAACATAAAGGACCAAATCGGGAAAAAAAGAAGATAAAAGACTAAATCGTTAACCGAAATTAAGTTAAGGGAAAAATACAAACAAATATTATATTAAAGATTAATTAGATGTGACATCTTTTTAATCTTTGAGTTGTTAGGACACAAGTGGTACAACTTGATAGTTTTAAAACTCTCATTATTTATTTATTTATTTTTATTTATTTTTTTAATAAATTAATCTAAAATCGACTTATAAATTTGTGCAATTAGATGTGGTATTATTTTTTATCTTTGAGTTGTTAAGACACATTTTGCATAATTTGGTGTTTTTTTTTATATCTAAATCGAAAATAATATTAAATATTGCTAAAAGGATTAATTAGATGAAACATCTTTTTAATCTTTGAGTTGTTAGGGCACAAGTGGTACAACTTGATAGTTCTAAAACTCTCTTGATTTATTTATTTATTATTATTGTTTTTTAGTAAATTAATCTAAAATCGACTTATAAATTTGTTCAAATTAGATGTGGTATTATTATTTTTTTTATCTTTGAGCTGTTAAGACACGTATTGTACAATTTGGTGTTTTTTTTTTTTTAAATTCATATCTAAACCGAAAATAATATAAAATATTTTTAAGAGGATTAAATCAGATGTGACATCTTTTTTACTCCTTGAGTTTTTGGGACACGAGTTGTACAACTTGATTGTCTTAAAACTCGCATTTTTTAAATAATTACTCAAATCAAACAAAATCTTTTTTTGGTCAAAATATTTTTTTTTAACAAAACAATTTTTTACATCCGCATTAACCAAGAACTACGTTGCTTTGATTTCTCCATCGCACTGGGAGATACGTAGGAGCAAGATCACACTCTTGTCAGCACATTAATAAAAAATCTTTTTTTTTTTTCTTTTTCTCTTTTATCTTTTTAAGTACATATTTATTTCAAAAAAATAATTTATAATATTTAATAATAAGGAGAAATAAGTATATTTAAATTAATATTACTTTTGCACAATTAATTATAGGTAACCGTTTTTTAACGAATGTTGTAGGGTGCTAATACCTTCCCTATGCATAATAAACTTTGGTAGCGACTCCATTGAATTCGAGAAACGCTCGAAATTTTAGGCCGCGGCAATCATAAAAAAAATCATAAAAGAGTAGAAGAATTCAACACAAATTCCAAATTCATCTTAGAGCTCAAAGAGAGAAAAACTTGTTCGAATGAGAATTATTTTCTGAGTGTTTTTTCTTAGAGTGTGAGAGTTATTATTATTATCAGCTTTGTTAGAAGAAAACACGTACTGTTCCAATCTTTTGTATCCAACCCGATAGTGGTTTAGTTCCTTCTTCAATATGGGGTTGTCATGTTGTTAAGAGAAGACTTTGCTTGTAGGGTCAAGGTGGTTAGTTCCTCAACAGTCTGGGGTTTTTAGCCTGTTTGGAAAGATTGACTTGGAGGGTCAAGTGCTTTGTAATTCAAGGTATTTGAATTAGTGGATTAAAGCCTTCTGAATGAGGGACTGGACGTAGGCAAGTTAGTGGTGAACTAGGATAAATCTATGTGTCCAATTATTTATGCTTTCATTGTTTGCTGCGTTTGAATCCAACTGCTTCTTATATAAGTAATTCATAAAAACCAACCAGCATTCATCAAATTAGCAAAAAGTTATCAACTTTGTCAAACACAATTCAACCCCCCTTCTCGTGTTTGCACCTTCAAAACTTTCAAAGAACTTGTTTTCAAATTCTCCTCAATGATCACTTCTAATTGTTACAATATTAAGACCTTTTTCATCCATTACTTATTTGCGAAATGTGATAAACACTTTGTGGGATTCATCCTTACTTCTTAGGAATTTCACCCATGTCTACCTAGTGTAATCATTTACTATGACAAAGCCATATTTCTTTCCACTTAGATATGCTATTTTCATTGGCCCAAAGAGATCTATATGTAAGACCTCAAGGGGTTTTGGGTAGAGACTAAGTTCTTAGGGGTAAAGTTGTTCTTAGAGAAAATAGAACACAAGATATCAGAGATGGAATATGTTTAGGTTCAGTTATAGTTTCTTCAGATCCTAGACCTCTTACCATTTCTATCTAACTCCATAAATCATAGAAGTATACTTGCTTCTTTCCATACCATTAGCAAGAAAATCTTGAAATACTTCTTCATGCTTATCAAAGTGACATGTGGTATTTTCAATTGATGTTGAACTATGATTACTTTTTAGAGTTAAATTTTTAGCCTTAAGTTGAGTAATATCAATTTTCAGAGTAGCATTTTCTATTTTAACTTCGGCACTTTGATTCTTTAAAACATTAATTTCTTCAGTTAGGTTTTCATTTTCTTTCCTAAGTGTTTTCAGTTTTAAAGAGAATTTCAGACTCTTGTTCAGGAATTCATTTATAACAGTAATTAAATCAGATCAAGTTACAGTAGAAAATACCTCAATTTTTGCATCTGCTGATTCATTACTTGAGTCAGAATCTGTGTTGGATCCAAAGGCAGAGTTGGTATGAGCCATCAGAGCCAAATCTACTTGCTTGTCATCATTAGAGGATTCATTAGAATCATCCCATGTAGCCATCAGACTCTTTTTCTTGGGTCTAGAATCTTTCTTCTAATGTTTCCCTTTCTCCAGATTTCGACATTTTGACTTGATATGTCCAGGTTCATTGCATCCATAGCAGATGATGCTTTTCTTGTCAGATTTATTATCCTTTCCTCTGTTGGACTACCTGGAATATGTTTGGGGAAATTTCTTCTTTATGTTGTCCACATCTTTTGAATTTTTCTAGATATGAAAGCCAGTTCCTCTTCCTTTGAGTCTCTATTCTGATCATCTAAATCATCATCCTCTGATTCTGGTTTTGCCTTCAGAACTTTCTTCTGCTTGGATTTCAAAGCCAAGGTTTGTTGCTTCTTCTGGGCTCATCCTATGCAAGTTCAATTTCATGTGATCTGATAGCGGTGCTTAATTCTTCCAGATTAAGAGTATTCAAATCCTTTGCTTCCTGAATGTAAGTTATCTTAGGTCTCCACTTTCTTGGAAGATTTCTTATTATCTTCTTCACATAATCAGCAGTAGTATAACTCTTCACAAATATCTTTAATCTTGAGATCGGAGTCTAAAATCTAGAAAACATTGTTTCAATGTCTTCATTTTATTCCATCTTGAACATCTCATACTATTTGACTAGGATGTTGGCCATTGCTTCTTGAACTTGCTTGCTTACTTCATAGGTTAGAATCAGACTATCATAAATATCATTGAAAGTGATTGCATCTACCATAATTGTTCATGACTTATGATGCATCTTGTACATCTTCTTCTGATCAGAATCCATCTCTTTTCTTGGAATCTCAATACCATCAATATTATTTGGAGTAGTAAAACCATCTTCCACCAAGTCCAAAAGTTCAGGATCTTGTGATATATAGAAACTTCTCAGAATGTCATTCTAGTATTTAAAACGTTCTCCCTTAAACAGAGGTGGTTTGTTGATGTTTCCTCCACCAGCTTCTTTATTGAATCCAGACATGTTGAACCCTTGGATCTTTCCTCAAACATTGTAAAGTGCTCAACCTTGAGGCCGAGCTTTGATGCCAATTGAAGGTGAAAAGTTTGACTAAGTGGATAACTTTTTCAATATTTGATTAAACTAGTTCAGACTTGATGATTTATTAGGAGTAGAAGCAATAACTAGTTTAAGGAATGTAGGAATATAGTGACACAAGTAATTTATCCTTGTTTACCACTAACTTGGCTACATCTAGTCCCTTCACTCAAAAGGATTTAATCCACTAATTCGACAACTTGAATTACAAATCACCTACCCCAGACTTTTAAGGAACACACACACTTAAGTCTACTAGTCAAATCTTCTCCATACAATCTGGCAACCCCAAATTGTTGAAGGCACACTAACACCACTATCAGGTTTAAATACAAGGTTTGGGACTTGAGTAGTTGCTTCTAACAAGCTGATTATAACAATGACTATCACACTCTAAGAAAAACCCTTAGAAAATATTTCCCATTGGAACAAGTGTTTCTCTCTTTCAACTCTAAGATGAATTTGGAATTTTGAGCTTGAGTTCTTCTACTCTTTTATGATTTTTTTGATGATCTTCTTCTTCAGTCTTAAGTATCTATTTATAGATAAAATTAGGGTTTCAATTAATTCCTTGTTTAATTATGAATTGTATCTTCATTCCTAGCTTGGTCAACAATGATCTTATTCAAAAATAATTCTAAACAACATTTGATAATATGTTCTTTAGCCAATTCTTTATTTATGAATCCAATCTGAGTAGTTCTTCTAGATTGATTCTATTCGTATGTTAATCAGATTGAGTTTGAAATTTTTCAAATTGATTCAGTTAGGGGTGTACGTGGGTTGGGTTGGACCGGTTTTGACAAAACCCAATACCCGACCTGATCTATTATCTTTGGGTTGGGTTAAGTTCTAAACCCGTATTTTTTTTATTTAACCCGAATCAACCCGATCAAGAACGAGTTGGGTTGGGTTGGGTTGGCGGGTCATACATAAATAATAACCTATTTTTTATTTTACAGGAAAATATATTGAATGAAAATATATTTAATACTTGAATGTCTCAAAAGTATAAAATTTCAATCAAATTATGCAATTCTTTAAAAAATTCATCAACCTCTCACAAAAAAAATAAATACAACAATCTTCAAATACATAAATAAATTCAACAACAGTAAATCAATAAAATATGAAAATTCATCAATTCTAAGCAATGTCAACTTCAAGTACAAGCACTTAACAAGTTTCTCAAAGTATGGAAGGAAACAATTGAGAATCTGCAAAAACAAATATTAATAATAAAAGTGAGGCGATAAAGAAGGAGAAATAATAAATAAGTAAAATATGCATTAAACAAAGCAATAACAAGTACCTTAAGATGTAGTAGTGATTGTGTTAAGCTCAGCAGCAGTCACCCCAATATCAATTGAAACTAATTCAGACAACTCTAAAATTTTAAATACAATACACAATCTCATTAGCACACCAAATGATTAAAAGAATAAACAAAAATAAAGGAAAATCAATTTGAAAGTTAAAATAAAACATTCGTACCCGACTCAATCTTTTGTACTTCAACAAACTCAGCTGCTAAATCAATTTTCTTAGGAGATTTGATCCCATTTTAGGTACAAATTAAAGCTTCAACAGTAGTGGCATTTAATGAACTACGAAATGAATCGAGGATTCGACCTCCTGTATTAAACGCCGACTCAGATGATACAGTAGCCATAATTAGAGAAAATTTTGGGGTGGCCGTGGCCAATCTATGTCCCAACACAGATTAGCCACTGGTTACACATAATCCATCAACCATTTTAGTTTACAAGGTACCATTCATTTGTTTATAGTTACTATTGTCAAATAAAATACTAAAAAAAAGTATTTAATAGATTTATATATAAAAAATTTAAACTAAATTCATCATAAGCTTTTCCATAAGCATCAATTTTGCTCATAAATAGTATTTAACTCAAATGAATAGTATTTAACTAAAAAGATTTGTATTTAACAAATGTAAAAAATTTAAACTAAATTCATTATAAGTATAAGCTTTATGTTCATACCTTTATTACGTAAAACTATAAAAAAATATAACATTTAAATAAATAGTATTTAACTCAAATTAAATTGCTCATTTGAAAGAGACAATTCAAAAATTAGATATGAATTTTATGAGTAGGCATATATGAGATTACAATGTCAAAACAAATTAAACGAGTTCAGTATTTAGCCTAGACGCATGAACACCTTGCATCAACATTCATATAAAAATCACTTATTAATAATATCTTATTACAACTAATTCGTATAAAATTAGTTATGAGCACCTGTAGAACAAAAGAAGAAAGTGGACAGCGGCGCGACTTCAAGAAGTCTTGAAGAAGGTATAGGCAGAAAGTGGATGAAGGCAACTGATAATCTAAATAAGAAGAAGAGTAATGAAACCCTATTAGACTACTGAGCCTGCCAAACAATTTTTTTTTAAAAGAATATAACTAGTTACCGGGTCGGGTCGACGGGTTTAAATTGTTAAACCCATTACCCGACCCAAATATAAGCGGGTTTCAACGGGTTGGGTTGGGTCGGACCCGAAAGTGACCGAGTACGGGTAAAAATCGGGTTGGGTTGGATTGGGTGATCGGGTTGGCGGGTCGACCTACACCCATGTTCACCCCTAGATTTAGTTTGTATTTTGTTTAGATTGATTTTTTACATTCTTCAGATTTACACTGTTCATATTTTGTTCAAATTGAGTTTGTAAATTTTCCAGATTGATATTGGTCATATTTTGTTAAGATTGCTTTCGTAAATTCTTCAGATGAAACTTCCTTCCTATTGCTTGCTTTGATTTGGGGGGTTTATAATGTAGATAGGATTCGTACCTCCTACATAACTTGAGTTATGTCATGGGGAACTCGATAGAGTAAGATCGTGGGATTGCATGACCATACTAGAATGAACCAATTTATGATATTGGGTTCATTGGGTTTATGCGTCTACTATGGGATCGAGAAATAAAAAATTTAATATTTCAAGGATGACATATATTGTAAGTTGCGTTCAATTAGAAACTTGGACGAAAGGACAATTATTTCACATTAAATAGTAGTCGTGATAAGGTTTAAATTGTATCACTGATTTTCTCATGATTTGGGTAATAATGATGCATTGCTAAATATCAATAGTGTTTATAATATTTTATATTATATAAACTCTATGTAATATTATTATTATTATTATTTTAGTGAGAAACCTATAAGGGTTACTCACATAGACAACTGACAGCATAACAAATGATTAAATTAAATAAAATTTGATTTAATTAGAGATAATCGCATTAAATATGATTTTACACATTAACATATTTATAATTTATTTAATTGAATACGATTTGATTAAATAAATGAGGATCAACAATTAATTTAATTAAATATGATTTAATTTAATTAATAGTTTGTATTTAATTAAAGATTTTAATTAAATATAATCATATAGGACTTATTTTGCGTTGAGTCCAAAATAGTAGTCTCAAGATTTTAGTGGCTCATTCTCTATAAATAGAAGAAAATTATTCTCCCTAAACAATCCTGATTGCCACTACCTTCATAGAATGGCTAGCACCACGTTCAGTTTTGTGCTCGGTAGACTATGTAGAGACGTCAAGAGAGATGCTCGGTATTGATGATTTGTCTCCTCGATGCTTCAAGAGGTAACTACATAAACTCTTGTGAATTTTTTTGTTGACGAGATCCTTGGCTATTGAAATTTTTTCTCTCATGAGAATGATTTTAAAAGGAGCGTTTAAAAGTTTGTCACATGATTCCCCAACAAAATCCGATTGCAATCATTTTCGGGTAATACATTCATAAATTAGATGTGTTCATCAAATCGATTAGTTACCTTACATAAATGGTGTCCTTTCCATTTTTGGTAAACTTCTATCTCATTAAAGAATAAAAAAACTCAATAAAAAAATAAAAATTATTTATTATTTTCTTGTGATATATAATTGACAAAAAATTTCCAGCATTTTACTTTAGTATCTAAGTATACAAAATAATCGTAATATATATCACAATCAAATATGAACCCATAAAACAAAGAAAAATGTGTATAACCAAAATTTTATAAAAGTATATAATAATAAAAATTTATTAATAAATCATTATTTTAATGTATATTAATGATCATAACTTAAAAAAAAGAGTTTATTAATGTTGACTAACAATAGTTGTTGAATTTTCTTTAAATATTTTTCCCTATTTTAACGCGTCCTCCTTTGAAACTAAAACGTTGTATTAAGGTTAACAATATTCGATATTGTCATAATTAAATAATTGTCTAAAATTATAATATATTAATATTATTACAATTTAACATATTCATATAATACTAACAAAAATTCATATTATCATATTTCAAAAAATGCACATTAAATAAAAATATAAAACTGTACTTACATACATATTTTCATATATACAAATTAACATGTCTACAAAACATACACAATAAATATGAAAAATATTATACTTTCATAAAACTGCACAACAAATACAGTATACACTTTTTGATACAAATATACATAAAAATTCGAAATTGAATATCTAAAATTTTAATTTTCAAATTATAATATCAAATACATTTTACAATATGAAAACTAACATACAAATTACAATTGACACATAACTTTATTAACATACATTTTGAATATATTATTTAACTCGACAAAATATTAAATCTAACCAGTAGTGAAGAGTCGGGTTGACTTATCCATTTTCTCCTCCTAGTCCAAATATCTCCACAAATATGCTAACTCAAACTACATTAACAAAAAGCACATTAAAGTATAATTTTAAAAATACATAATATGAAGAAAAAAAATTTACGTACCAGGATAGTAAAGAGATAAAAAAATGGAGAAAAGAGAGAATGAATGTAGAAAAGAGATGAGAGTAAAATAGTGAACTCGAAAATGAAGAAGAAAAGAGAAGAAAGAAGACGAGAAGAAGAATATTAATGAGGAAAACGTTGAGCGTATAGACTCATTAGGCATGAACGAGGGTTGTGGCCCTCAAAATGGGTTACTGATCATATAGTAAAGGCTCAGCCCTCAAACAATGGTATAGGTATTTGTTTTGGCGAGGGCCCATACCCTTAGCCAATCCCAAACACATTACCGAGGGCTATAGCTCTAGGAAAATATCAAATTTTGAAGAAATAAAAACTTCTCACCCATAATTTGCCCGAGGCTTTAGTCCTATAAAAGTTTTAATGGAACAAGACCAATGACTATGACCCTCGCAAATTCAAAACGCCCTTATTTTTGTAGGGCTTTGACCCTCAAAAAATACCTTGACTATGATTCTAGGGCTATTACCCTCAGAAAATACCTATAATGCCATTATGAGGGCTTAAAGGCTCTGGCTATTCTCCTAGATTTGAAAAGCCCAATGACCCTAGGTATATAGTGTTAATCTTGTAGTGTACGAAATAATTACTTAATAATAAATATTTTGACCATTCGTCCTCACCAAAGTGATATACAATTTAAATCTTTCAAGATGATTTCAAGTAAGGGATGAAAAGTATACAAGATAGAAGAAATCAAGAAGATGAATTAGAAAACATC
This sequence comes from Cicer chorassanicum, assembly GCA_037974735.1. Lineage (NCBI taxonomy): Eukaryota > Viridiplantae > Streptophyta > Magnoliopsida > Fabales > Fabaceae > Cicer > Cicer chorassanicum. The sequence continues at coordinate 22,042,257 of JBBPBP010000003.1, forward strand.
ATTTCACATACTTTAAACATAAAACCATAAAAGAAAGGAGGGAAATGTATATAATCAAAATAGATCAATTTAAAATTATGGAGGCTGCAATTGACTAGGTTCCAAAGAATTTCAAATTTTAATTTAACATTGTTGCAAGCGCTTCTTCAAATAAGATACATAATCATAACTTTAACAATTAACTCAAAACATATTCAAGACAAGACACTATGAGTTTAGATACCGATTATAATGTCATTTTGTAATGTTATATGGTGGATAAAATTTAAGGAATAAAAATAGTCATAGTAATAGCAAAATTCAAAAACAGCAAGCAGCAATAGTAGATTTCCAAACCAACAATAATTAACAATAAAATTTATAAAAAAAATAATAATATTAGAAATTAAAAAAAAAAAACAGCAATAAGTACAATAAATTTAAGAAACATCAACCAACATCAAATTTCTTTAGGCAGATAGCAATAACAAATTTTTATTTTAAAAAAAACACATTAATCAAGAATAGTTAATTTTAATATGCAAACATAGCATTTTATTTAAAAAATATCAATTAGCCGTAGTCGATTTTAGTATGAAAAAAATTGTAACATGTAATTTTTAGGATACGACTAATGAATCTTGTACCCAACATAAGGAGAAAATCATTGACACTATCATCTTTTACATTTCACTTCATTTAATTAATGCCTATAGATTAATATCATAACTAACACCATTGATGACAACATCTTCGTATTGACAGAATCTTGTACAAAAATGATCACCAATCAACCGCAAATATTAATTTGCATTTATACATAACATATGGTATTTCATACTTGGTATTATATCAATTTAGGGCATGATAACTCTATACTCACTACGCGAAAAAACCTTTTTTACAGCGCTTTTTTTAAGCCTATTACAGCGCTTTTGTTAAAAAAAAAGCACTGTAGTTACCAGCGCTGTAAAAGGATATAACAGCGCTTGTTTTTAAAAAAAAGCGCTGTAAAAAAGGTGGATATATTGCGCGCTTGTTATACACCTTTTATAGCCCTTTTTGAAAAAGCGCTGTAAAAGGTGCACATCCAGATGAATTGTTATGCACCTATTACAGCGCTTTTTACAAAAGCGCTGTAAAAGGTGCACTTATCCAGATGCATTGTTATGCACCTATTACAACGCTTTTTCAAGAAAGCGCTGTAAAAGGTGCACTTATCCAGATGCATTGTTATGCACCTATTACAGCGCTTTTTCACAAAAGCGCTGTAGTAGGTGCACCCTATTACAGCGCTTTTTTAAAAAAGCGCTGTAAAAGGTGCATAACAATGCACCTATTACAGCGCTTTTATGAGAAAGCGCTGTAAAAGGTGTTTTTTTTTAGTTTTATTAAATAATATGCTGTAAATTTTAGAAGCGCTTTTTTAGAAAGCGCTTTTTTTAAAAGCGCTGTCTTTTAGTCCAGAATCACTTCACAAATTTTATTCCAAAATCATTTTCACCTAGAATCATTTCACAATCCAGAATCAGTAGTACACAACAACAAAACAGCACTAAAACACACAAGACTCAGTACACAACAACAGATTCACTATATTTTCAAATGCACAAATATTCACAACAATCAGTTCATAATTACAGCACATAACTACCATATTCACAACCTAGTATATACACAAACAACACATATTTTCATTCAACTACTCATATTCACAACCTAGTATAATTACAACACTATTTTCATAAGACTACTCATATTCACAACCTAATATATACACAAACAGCACATAACTACCATATCCCTTACAGCTTGCCATTTCCCAGCAAATCAAATAATATTCATTTGAAGCACATACTGACACCAGTCTTCCTTTATCTCTGTTAGTTCTTCTTCAGAATACGATGGACCGGAATTGTCAAAGTACTTATATAAAAATTGAACATAAATAAGTTAAAATCAAATATAAACATAATTTATATATGAAAATCAAATAATTAAAATATCGTACCGTTTCTGGGATTGAAATTGATTCTTATCAACAATCTCCTTCATCAATCGCAATACATAGTACCCACAGTCGATGTTGTTAGTTTGACGAGGGCACTATAAAATAAAACATATAAGTCAATAATTATTTAATTGTGTATTGATTGTAAGTGAAATTTAAAAGCATATATTTCAAACCTTTATTGGAATCCATGTGATGTTATTTGACTTTAGCTTCGACACTGTCGCACCTCTTTGAGCTCGAAAAACTTGTAAAGCACAATTGAATAAATAAATGTGATTATAAATCAATGTGATCTTAATATATATATATATGCAAAAAATAAATGAATATTACTTACGTGTCGAACAAAGTCTTTAACTCGGGGCGATTGTTGTAATGGCTGTGCAAGGGATCTAGGTAGTATATAACTTCAGAGGTCGCATTGATTGCAATTAGCACCCAATGTGCCCTACAACAACAAAAATTTAGTTTAAAAACTAATAAATTAAGATCTCATAAATTAAAAAAGATATAAATATAGAATATATAATTACGTACGCTGAATTATATGGTGTGAGGAATAACTTATCCTTCTCTTTATTTCCTAATAGTATATCTAAAACGTATTTATTTACATTCGCTGAATCGTGTTTAAGCATGGAAATCTGATGCGGAGACAAGAATGAAAATCTATTCGACAATCTGCGCGCGCACACGAACTTTTCATACAAAAACCTTCAATAAAAATTTCAAATTAGATTAATTACCAATAAATTAAATTAATTACAAATAAATGAGATGAAAAGTAATTTTTACCTCATGTAAATGCTCATAACAGTAGCACTCAGCTCCTTATGGTCGAGAATTTCGTATATGTGCTCTTTTTCAAAAAATTCTTCATACGCGTCTCCGAATAGATCTTTATCCATGCTTATTATTCGTGAATCGTCGCTGCCCATATTTTTTTTTGCCTGTATGTCAAGAGACGACCCATATGGAGCAAGTCGTGGCTGACTTATTTTAGGAGCAGGAGCAACAACTGATTTTACACGAACTAGTTTTTTAGCAGCAACAATTTTGGCCGCTTTATTACCCTCCAACTTTTGCAGTTTGCTAGTTTTATTACCCTCCAATTTTTGAGGTTTGCCGGCTTTATTTTTGCCACGAACATCCAGTTGTGGTGCGGCAGCTGGCTTGCTGGCTTGCTGTGCGGGTGGTTTATTAGTTTCAATCTGAAAAAATGAGGTTAATAAATTGTTAGTTTATTGAATCAGAAAAAATGACAAACCTTACAAAATAAGTTACAAACCTTTTCGGGCGATGTGACTGTTTCATTTCTGGGAATCTTCTTATCATTCCCTTTATTAGACTTTGTTTGAATCTAAATAAATGTGAAATTAAAGTTAACATTGTAAAAAATTCAGCAATTAAATAAAATTCAGCAATTAAATAAAATTCAGTAATTAAATAAAATTCAGCAATTAAACATACCTTGTCAAGGGAGACAAGATGTTTGGGCCATGCCACGTAGCTGCCAATTGCTTCACCCAAATAATTCAAATCTGCATCGTTGTCCAGTACAGACAACGGTGCATTTGGTTCCAAAGCAATGACTAGCGATACTTTGACATGGCCCGCAGGAATTGGTGTGTTGTGCAATACTTCGCCCGGAGCATTGCACAATGTTCCCTTTCCGACCTTCCGATGAGTAGGGGAGGATAAGTATAGAAAGCATGGAGTGACCCCCTAAAATTAATGGTTAATTAATACATAAGTATATGTGAAACAAGAAAATTTAATGAATATGAATAATAAAAAACAAATGCTAATAATAAAATCACTTACAACAAACGCGGGGTCGGAACGTTTTGATACGAATGCGCTCCATTCCTCATTTGATATATAATGTTTATATATTTTTGGAGCTTCCGCAATCGTATTTCCTTCACGGTCTTTTAAATAACAATTTGAGAGGTGAGATCTAAAGCCCCGGTGTATTTTCCCGGCAACTCTGAGCACATAGCTCTTTCTCACCTCATCAAGAACAAAAGCTGGCTGCAAACCAAATAAATATGTAGTTTGAGTAAAATACTTCAAAGCAGTATATTGTAAAATTTATAAATAATAGGGTGGAGTAAAAAAATTACCTGAATATCAGCCCACAACACATCTTTGGCATCCTTCAATGCCTTATCTCTCCAATCATTTATTGTGATTGGTATATTTTGACGAACAGCAGCTCCAATATAGCTAACAAACATGGAACTGTTGGGGTCAATTGGTTGACCACTCTCATTCCATCCAACCTAATAAATAGTAAGTAACTCAATGTATTAACAGCAAACAAGGTATAATATATTAACAGCAAACAGCAGATACAGAAAACAACAAATATACCTCAAATTTTTGCCCAGTACTTCTTGCTTTTATCACATTTTGCATTATTGTTGCACCACGTTTGACTTCATTTTTGTAAGTCTTAGTGTTGCCAACTTCTTCATTTTGACAATCTAACCCCTTGTTGGTATCCATTTATCTACAACATGCAGTTCAACATCAATATATATAACATGCAGTTCAACATCAACATATATACAGTTCAGTTCAACACATCAACATGCAGTTCAGTTCAGTCTAAGTACGTAGCAACAAAAAGTTAACATGAATTTTAGTGAAACAAAAAAATAATAACTACAATACCTGAAATAGTCCTTGTAAAATGCTTAGGGTTACGGGTTCACAGACGAACGGCGCAGAAGACGATGAAAACGAGGACGAACGGTTACGAACGATGGTAGGGTTACGGGGTTCGCAGACGAAAACGAGGATGAAAACGGGTAACTTGAGGATTATGATGTTTACGCAACGATCGTAGGTCTAGGATGAGAGTAAGTAATGAGGAAGAAACAAGGAAAACTGAAACTCTCGTAGGGTTCGTAGGGTTCGCAAGGAGAAAGAGAACGCGCAGAGGAAACTGAAAAATTTACGTAATGAACATGAAACTGAAGATGTTTACTATTATATATATGACCCTATTACAGCGCTTTTTTAAACAAGCGCTGTAATAGGTCTCATCATTTTATTTTCAAAACCCTATTACAGCGCTTTTTCATAAGCCTTTTAAAGCGCTTGTCAAAAAGCGCTGTAATAGACCTTCCTATTTTATTTTTTAAAAGACCCTTTTACAGCGCTTATGTGGAAAGCGCTGTAAAAGACCTTCCTATTTTATTTTTAAAAAGACCCTTTTACAGCGCTTGTGTGAAAAGCGCTGTAAAAGACCTTCCTATTTTATTTTTAAAAAGACCCTTTTACAGCGCTTGTGTGGAAAGCGCTGTAAAAGACCTTCCTATTTTATTTTTTAACCCTACTACAACGCTTTTTTAGAAAAGCGCTCTAATAGGGTTCTATATATTAAATGACTCTTTGTTTTACCATGTCCAAAGGCTGTTTTTTACAGCGTTTATGTGGAAAGCGCTGTAAAAGACATTCCTATTTTATTTTTTAGCCATATTACAGCGCTTTTTTAGAAAAGCGCTCTAATATGGTTCTATGTATGAAATAATTCTTTGTTTTATCATGTCCACTGACTCTTTGTTTTACAGCGCTTAATTCGTGAGCCCTTTTACAGCCCTGTCCAATAAACCATAAACCCTAAACTCTATAATAATATATTTTCTTCCAAATTAGTTAAATTATTTTTATATAAGCCCTGTAATAATTTATTTCTTCCAAAATAGTTAAATTATTTTTTCTTCCAAATTGTGTTTAACTATTCAACTCAAGTTCAAGCTAAATTGTGTATAACTTGAACTTAATTTTTTTTTCTAAATTACATGTATAAGTTGAGTATACAATTACATACAGTATAAGCATAAATACCAAAATGCTCAATATGTTTGTAGATCCATTAATGATGCCAAAACATTTGTTTGTCCAATACATAAATACCAAAATACCAAAACACATTAAGATGCCCTTCTTCTTTTCTTGGTGGGATTCACATTTGTTTGTGCATTAATGATACGAAACGATGGATTAATCCAAATTCCCTCATCATGATCATCTCTAAGATATAAACCATCATCAATTGAACCAATTTCATGTGGTTGTGATGTTGCAAAGAAAAGATCATTACCAACATCTTCATCATTATTGTTATCATCACTTATTTTATTGGTCGATAGGACAACGGACCATTTATCATCCGCAGGATCAGTGACATAAAACACTTGTTGAGCTTGCGACGCTAAAATAAAAGGCTCATCTTTGTATCCCACCCTATTAAAATCGACAAGCAAGAACCCTGACTCATCAATCCGAACGCCATTATTATTATCGACCCACTTGCAACCAAATATGGGAACACGAAACATTGTGTAGTCTAGCTCCCATATGCGCTCGATAACCCCAAAATATGATAGATTTGCATATATTGGGTTCTTATCTTTTGCACTTGAGATATGCATCGCTTCAGCTATGAGAGTGACTCCGCTATTTTGCATAGTTGTTTGATCATCTTGTTCATTTGTATAAAATGTGTAGCCGTTAATTACATAACCGGTGTAAGAAAAGACATGTAAACTCGGACCATTTGCTAGCCACCTCAATCTCTGTGAAATTGATCCGGGGTCTACATCAAACTTTGACTTTATGTGATTTTTTAACCATGTTATGAAACTTCGATTGTGCTCTCGAGTTATCCAATTTTGATTCCTATTCATGTTCAAACTAGATAATTGATCCGTGTGTATTGTAACATACGGCTGAACCTCATCATCATTGTGCAGAACATACAATTGTGCCTGCTCCCATTCTGTCCTTGATATAGTCATTATTCTCTTTCCAATTATCCCTTCTCCTGATAATCTTCCCGAATGACGAGACATGGGAAGCCCTATGGATTCAACATTTGACAAATATTCAGTACAAAATTCAGCAGCTTCTTTAACAATGTACCGTTTAGCAATACAACCTTCTGGTCGACTTCTACTTTTTACGTATCCTTTTAATATTTTCATATATCGTTTTATCGGGTACATCCATCTCATATAAGCTGGCCCACAAAGTTGTGTCTCCTTAACAAGATGAACAGTAAGGTGAACCATTATATCAAAAAACGAGGGCGGGAAGTAACAACAATTTCCCTCTGCAATGTCGGTAATTTCTGAGGATCAATCACTTTTCTACAAATTTCCCTGAAGAAGAAACATAATTTAGTTATGGTTCGGCGAACTTTTTCAGGTAAAATTGAACGTATACCTATTGGTAGCAAATGCTCCATTAGAATATGAGCATCATAGGTCTTCAAACCTTTTAACTTGAGGTCTTTCATGCAAACAAAAGTTTTAATGTTTGAAGAGTATCCTTCTGGAACTTTAACTTCATGTAGAAATTCATGATAGAGTAGATATGTGCGATTTCCTTTCTTTACGGGACCTAATTCATTTCTTATTCCCATATCGACCAAGTCCAATCTTGCATTGATGCCATCCTTAGACTTTCCTGGTACATTGAGTAACGTACCAATAACACTGTCAAATACATTTTTCTCAATATGCATCACATCGAGAAAATGTCTTACATACAATGACTTCCAATATGGCAATTCAAAGAAAATTGACTTTTTCTTCCACCCAGTTTTGACCAGCTCTCCCACAAAAGGTTTGCCAAATTTATTGGTCAAACCTTGTACCTTCTCAAGTATTTGATATCCGGTCGATGCTACAGGAGCTCTATCTTCCTCTGATTTTCCATTGAATGCATTTCTCCACCCACGATACTGATGACTATAAGGTAAAAATCTACGATGTCCAAGAAATACATTCTTCTTACAATGTTTCAACCGCATCCAATTTGTACTCTCTTCACATATAGGACACGCACACTGACCTTTAATGCTATATCCTGATAAATTACCATATGCTGGAAAATCATTAATTGTGCCGAACAACATAGCCCTCAAATTGAAACATTCTTTCTTATACCCGTCATAGACTTCTACACCTGTCTCCCACATAATTTTTAAATCTTCAATTAAAGGAGCCAAGTATACGTCGATATCATTCCCCGGTTGTTTGGGTCCAGAAATTAATAGAGACAACATCATAAACTTACGCTTCATACATAACCATGGAGGTAGATTATAAATCAACAAAATCACAGGCCACGTGCTTTGTGAGATGCTTTGAAGACCATGTGGATTCATTCCATCAGTAGAAAGTGCAAGGCGTAGATTTCTCGACTCTATCCCGAATTCAGGATACTCGTGATCAATTTTTGCCCATTGCGGAGAATCCGCAGGGTGTCGAAACTTTCTATCTCTAATTCTTTCATCTGCATGCCATGTCAAGTGTTTTGAATCTTCTTCACTGCGATACATGCGCCTAAATCTTGGTATTATAGGAAAATACCACACGACTTTTGCTGGAGTAGATTCTTTCTTCTTATATCAAGATACATTGCATTTCGGACACGCCTTTAGTAATTCATATTCATTTCGAAATAAAATGCAATCATTAGGACACGCGTGAATCCTTTCATAACTCATACCAATAGAGCATAAAATTCGTTTAGCTTCATAGGTTCTACTGGGAAATTCATTATCATCTGGCAACATATCTTTTAAGAGGGTTAGTAATTCTGTGAAGCTTTTATCAGACCATCCATTACTCGCTTTTAAGTTGTACAACCTTAGTATCGCCGAAAGTCTTGTGAATTTAGTACAACCATTATATAATGGTTTCTCTGCATCACTCAACAAGCTCTCAAACATTTTAGGACAATCACGAAGATCTTCTTCAACTGCTTTTGCAATCTCCTCAACTCGGTCTGGCTCATATGTATCTGTGTCGAAATCAGTTGAAACATATGTATCTGTGCGAGTATTATCATTGATTTTCTCACCATGTCTTATCCAACATGTATAGCTTTGATCAATTCCATACCATACTAAATGTCCTTCCAATTCATCTGCTCTAATGCGTTTTCCAAAACAACATTTTAAACAAGGACAAACGACTCTATTTGGTTCTTTTGCATTCATCACTGCAAACTCAATAAACTCCTTCACTCCATTTTCATACTCTTTTGTCAATCGATTGGCAGACATCCATTTCCGGTCCATTTATATGACCTATATATAAATGCAGTTACACAATAAGCATGATTTCAAGTCTGATATATTATGACCTATATATATATTGATAATACACATATAAATAAAATTTATCAGAAACCCTATTATATCATGTAACAATTTATATCAGTAAGCATGATTTCAATTTTGATATATTATGACATATATCAGTCTGATATATTATAAATAAAATTTATCAGTAACAAATTATATCAATAACAATAAACATTATTTCAAGTTTTTGATCATGTAACAATGTAACAATTTCATGTAACAAATGTAACAATGTAACAATTTATCAATTTCATGTAACAATTTCATGTAACAATGTAACAATTTCAAATTATATTATGTAACAATTTATCAGTTTGAATTAGTGACAACAACAAATAAATAAAATAAATTTGAATTACCTGAGACAACGTTGATGATCAATTTGTTTTAAAGGAGGAAGAAGTAAATCAATTTGTAGATGGGCGCACACGAGGGGTTCGCAGGGGAGGGGAGATGAGATTTCGTAGGGTTTTGACAACGTATTAAATTTGTTTTAAATTTGATTTTATTTACTTAAAGTGAACGCTTCTTATTTGAAATGAATGATTTTACAGCACTTTCTAAAAAAGCGCTGTAATAGGTCCTATAAAAATTTAATGGGCAAGCCTATTACAACGCTTGTCTAAAAAGCGCTGTAATAGGTCAACCAATGACACAAAGCGCAAGGCTTTTATAGCGCTTTATTTTAAAGCGCTCAGAAAGCGCTGTAAAAGCCTATGCAATAGCGCTTGATTTACAGCGCTTTCTGAAGAAGCGCTGTAAAAGGCTATGTGATAGCGCTTTCTGACCCTATATGACCCTACAACAGCGCTTTTTTTACAGCGCTTGTAGAAAAAGCGCTGTTGTAGCCTCCGTTATTTTTAAAAATTTATATTACAGCGCTTGTATTTAATAAGCGCTGTAAAAGACGCGCTATAAAATGTCATTTTTGGCGTAGTGACTATAATTCGAACAGAGTAGAGATACAAGACATACTTAACACTACAATACATACTCTATCATATAAGTAACAATATTACTACCTTTACATCATTATTGCATGCTTGCCATAATAAGAAATGGAGATTATATTATGTTTGCCATTACCGTCAAGGTTTATGGACAACTCTATTAGACAACGGGAATGCTCTTACTGCATTCGAGATAGTGATAGCATTAACATTGATCAATAAGGCAGCCATAAACTATATGCCTTGTAGGTATCTTGTAAGATCCGTAATTGATTTAATGCAAGAATTATGATTTATTGTCTATTTGTGTCTTCTGTTGTTTATTTTGTCTGTTAAACGTTAATATTGTTTGTTTGATTGTAAAATTTTGTTGCAATTGTGTTTGACTTGCAAATTGATCTATGAAAAATTATTCACGTGTTTTCCTGTTAAATGACGATGTGAATGTTTTGGCATTGTCGAAATTTCAAAAATGTTTTTCTACTGATTTTTAAGAAAATTGACAAGATATACCCGCTGTTTAAATTTTAACGGACTCCGATTGCCAACAAATTTTAATCGCGAGCTTAATCTCTTTATATTTTTCAAAGGTAAGGAACAAAAATTTCTTTGAAAAATACATATTCACAAAATTTTTGAAAAGTTTTAATTAGTAGAATTATTTTATAATTTTTCTATTACTGAAAAATTTATCAGTGAGTGTTATGCGACTCGTTTAAGAACAAACTTGGAGACTAATGATATTAACATTTTAATTTAGAGATATTAACATCACAAAATATCTAGATGTTTTTCTAGGATATTAACATTTTAATTTGGGGATAGTGAATATATATATATATATATATATATATATATATGCTTATTATGTAGTAAGACTTTGTAAAGACCAAAATGAGCCACCTCGTTATCCCTTTTTGTGTGTGGAATATAATGATTTGTGTAACAAGGATTAGATGAAAAGGATTACATGGAAAGTGACGGGTTAGTAAAATGTTTGGAAAATATTTTCGGAGACCCGGTTAAAATTATTCGTCAAGGAATAATTTAATCGAATTACGGAGGATTATTATCGACAAATATTTTATGATGTCGCACATTACTATTAAATCCATCTATCAATTGGTTAGCGACGAAAGTAAATATTATTACTAAAGTATATCTAACAGTGAGTGATGTGACGTGCTTATGAGTAAGTGTCATATAGGATAATTATGGAATTTTAGGATTAAATTTATGTAATTAATTTTTGTGGTTAGATATTTTTGGAGATTAATTTGTAATTGAGATAGTAAGTAGATTAATTAAAGGAAGGAGAAAAAAAACATTTTCCCCTCCCTGTAAAAAACCATTTATTTTTCAAGCACATATTCTTCTCTCATTTCTTTCCAAACATAAACCTTCTTCATTTTGGAGCAACTTAGAAGTCTCCAATCACAAAACCTCCAACTACAAAGTTATTTCACTACTTGAGAGAATTGCAAAGAGCAAAGTATCACTAGTTGAGAAAGTCATTCTCCCCTCTATTCTCTCAAACCCGTAAGCATGCATATATAGGGGGAAAGGGTAATTTTTTTTTTCGAGCTTTAATTTAGCTTGCTTATCGCTACTATGGTTGTTATTAGTGTTAAGGAAGTTAAAGGAAACATTTTTAACTCTTTTTATTTCAAAAGTCAAAAACCCTAAGTAAGGGAGTAAAATGAGAGTGTGATTTTTTGCTTTGATGCATTGTTAATATTGTAATTAGAGAAGTTAGAGTAATTTGCATAACAAAAAATGAAACCAAACTCCAAAAAATTTTACTAAGACAAAATGTGATGTGTCATAATGTGAAAATTTGATTTTTTTTATTATGTGTTTGAGTAATGTAATGCCTTGTTTTCAAATAAATGAGTTTGAACTAACAATAGAAATTTAAATAAAATGGTTTGAGTTAGTAAAGTTAAGAAAACTTTTGTACATATGCTTGGTTATGTATTTTTTAATTAAAACGAAAACTAGATGTTAATGTGTTTGGAGACTAAAGTGATGTATTTTTTAAAAAAGCTCAAAGTTGTCAAATGAGGATTTTAAAATAAGTGAGCGATTTTTTAAAAAATGATTACTGTTCTTTAAATTGTGAATTGTGAAATTTGAGTTTTCATGAGTAATATAACATTGAAGTAAATTGTATAATTCCCTATTTTATGTTGTTAGCTCCTTGAGTCTCAAAAATGAATCGATATTGTTGACACCGAGTTAGCGGTGGGGAGAAGTCTGAATATTTTATGTTTGTTGTGTTGAAATTTTTAAGGGAAAGAGATAGAAACAAAAAGTTCATGGCAAAATTTTTGGAATAAGTTTTGAAATAAAGTGGTAAATGAATTAATTGTTGTGATTTGTTTAAATTAAAAAGTATATGAGTGGGGAGAGGTTGTACATTTATAATTTATGCCCTTCGAGTAGGGTTTTGAAATTCTAGAATCATGTGCACTAGCATATAAGCATTACATTAGGTTGCTCTGGCACACGAGTCATGTTTGTTATATGATTATATATATGCATGTTTGTAGGTACATATATATGTTATTTTTAAATTGTGACCCTCTACTATTATTGTGGACATAGCTTATTCCCCAGGTTCTTAGAGTTTGGAGTTGCACAAGGATTGCATCGACATCGAAGATGTGGTAGAGAGATGATTTGCATTTGCAATTGGAAGCAATGAGGCTTGATGCCACCCGTAGGTCCTCAGTACCTAGTTATTCTCAGTCTAGAGTTCAAGATCAACTTAGGGTTTTATTTAAAAGTTTTATTTATTTTTCCTTTCTTCTTGGAATATTTTTGTTGCAACGTGAATTCTTTATCTGAAACAATTGTGACTATTTTTTTGTCAATGTAGATTGTTCAGCTGTAAGTAAGTCAGTTATGTCAAAATTCATGTTATATTATTTGCCAATAATTCTAATCGTTGCTTTTGGAAAATAACTCTAAAGGAGGATTATGAATAACTTACCCAAAAGTGTTAGTTGTTTAAAAAAATTTACACCCTTATTGTTAAAAATTGAGGTGTTACATTGTGGTATCAGAATCTCAGTTTAGATTTCTTTGACGTTGTGAGTGGGTTGTCCTAAGCTGATCAAGAGTCAAGTTTACTAGGAGTAAGTAATTGAAGTCCATATGTGTTTTGTTTGTCTTCAGTCAAGCATGATAGGCTTAAGTAGTTATTGTTTCTTAACTGAAATAATGTGCCTTATAAAACTTTAGTAGGAAGAGTATTTAAAACATAGAACATCAGTCGACTTTGGTCAAAGAGTGTCTCTAAATTCCTTAAATGCAATGGTATAGGAAGGACATGATTAAAGCGAATTAGGATGGATGAATGTAAGAACAATAAAGGATTTCAAGTAAGGATCTAATTGGAGAACTTTTCAAGAAAAGTATTACATGTTCGCCTAGTAAATTTTAGGACGGGACTAGATGAAGTTTGATAATTGTCAAAGAGTGCGACCACTGAGGAATTGTTGAGTAGACGTGGCTGCCATTTGGAATAAATTATGGTGTTTGGATGTCAACGAATGAGGCTTGTATTGAAGTTAAGGGCGCTGCTCATCAGGGGTGAGCAAAATCTTGTGATAAATAAAGGACGGGTTAGAAGAAAAGTGGATACCTTGAAGGGAAATGTTGAGCATTCGAGTTAAACTAGATTCGCGAATTAAATCGTTAAGGATAAATCTCATGATGATTAAAGGTGTGAGACTAGATATTTCGTTGGTAAGTGACAAATCTCTGAATGGTTCGGGAGATAGTATATATAGATGGTTGTTTGAGTGGAAACTATAGTTAGGTAAGTGTGAATTTGGAGTGATTTTTGGTAAACATAAGGGGTTAAACCTTGATGTATTGAAACATATGTTACTATTAATTAGAATTAGAAGTATATAGTACGAGAATACTTAGAGATTGTAGTTGTATAAGCTTTAATTGTTTGTTAAAAGTTGGTAATCACTGGGAGAATGTGAATATTTTCACTAGGTTGAAAGGATTAATCGAAATTTGATTTGGAACCCTAAGATGGTTGACCTTTAAGTCAATTATTTCAATTGTCCAGACTAGATGGAAGACCAAGTGGTACATTAAACTTGTTTAATCGAGGGAGTTGAGGTGGACAAGTTTTGAATAATTCAAGCTATGGACGAAAAGTGTTTGAAGATTTACTAAAAATATTGTGCTATGAGTAGAAGAGTTTTTATTAATAAGATTACTAAGACGATGATAGTCGAGGATGAATAAGATCTTATACTATATCTTAAGATGAAATTAATTAATTTAGACGGTGTGATGAATGTTTGGAGATTCGGAGGATCAAGTCCTAAAATTTTATTGGATGATAGAACGCGAAAAGCGAGAAATGTAACGAATGATTTATAGTTTCTTTGTTGATCTTGGGAATGAGAAAAATAGTTTCCCCTCCCTATAAAAGCAAATCATTTCCCCCATCATCATCATCATCATCATCATCATCATCATCATCATCATCATCATCATCATCATCATCATCATCATCATCATCATCATCATCATCATCATCATCATCATCATCATCATCATCATCATCTTACTATGACTTTCTTTTATTTTTCAAGCACATCTTCTTTTCTCATTTCTCTCCAAACTCAAACCTTCTTCAGTTTGAGCAATTTAGAAGTCTCAAATACCAAAACCTCTAACGACAAAGTTGTTTCACTAATTGAGAGGATTGCAAAAGAGTAAAGTATCACTAGTTGAGGTAGGCAATTCTCCCCTCTATTCTCTCAAACTTGTAAGCATACATATATGGAAGAAAAGGGTTTTTTTGTTTGTTATTTTTTATAATATTTTGAGTTTTAATCTTGTTTGTTTATAACTACTATGGTTGTTCTTCATGTTTAGGAAGTTAAAGGAAATATTTGCAATTCTTTTTCTTTCAAAAATAAAAAGCCCTAAGTAAGAGAGTAAAATGAAAGTGTGTTTTTTTTACTTCGGTGCTTTGTTAATATTGAAATTAGAGGTGTTATTAACTTGAATAACAAAAACTGAAACCAAACTCCCAAAATTTTCACTACAACCAAATGTGATGTTTCATAATGTGAAAATTTTGTTTTTGTATGTGTTTGAGTAATGTAATGAGTTTTTTTTTTTTCAAATAAATGAATTTGAATTGACAATAGAAATTTTACTAAAGTAGTATGAGTTAGTAAAGTTAAGAAGATTTTTGCAAGTGTTCTTGGATATGTTTTTTTTTTAATTAAACACATCACATTTGGTCTGAAAATGTGATTTGTGTATGTGTTTGAGTAATGTAATGAGTTGTTTTCAAATAAATGAGTTTGAACTGACAATATAAATTTTATTAAAGTGGTTTGAGTTAGTAAAGTTAAGAAGACTTTGGCAAGTGTGCTTGGTTATGTTTTTTTTAATTAAAATGACAACTAGATGTTAATGTCTTTGGTGACAAAAGTGATGTATTTTAAAAACAAAACTCAAAGTTGTGAACTGAGGATTTTAAAGTAACAAAGTGATTTTAAAAAAACTGATTAGTGTTCTTTAAATTGTGAATTTGAAATTTGAGTTTTCTTGAGTAATGCAACCATGAAGTAAATTGTATAATCCTTATGTTTATGTAGTTAGCTCTTTGAGTCTCGAAAATCAATCAAGATTGTTGACACCGAGTTAGCGGTGGGGAGAACTCTAAATATTTTATGTTTGCTATTGAAATTTTTAAGCAAAAGAGATAGAAACAAGAAGGTCATGGCAAATTTATTGGAATAAGTTTTGAAATAAAGTGGTAAATGAATTGTTGTGGTTTATTTTAATTCAAAAGTATTTAAGTGGTAGAAATTTTATGAACTTTAAAGAAGTTAGGAAAATATCCTCTTGTAATTTGTAATGGTGATATAAATTAAAATTTGGAGTCGTTTAAAGTTTGAAACCATATGAGTTGTTGTCCTTGACTATTTAAGGTGTTTTAAATTAGATTTAAACTTATAATTTTTTTTGAAATACTTTGATGGATAAAGTGGGTTTTAGTCGAGTTGTATATATATAGAAAGAGAGTTCAAAATTTTGTTTAAATGTTGGTTTTAAGTTGATTTTGTGATTAAGGTGTTAAAAGTTCTATCTTTGGAGTTTTGGTGAAAACATGGTTTCCATATTTGTAGTTAGACCCAAAAACTTTTAGTCTTTAATATTAAATTTTCAATTTTTTTGAAGAAATTTATCTTTGAGAAACAAAGTTTGAGGCTTTGAGAATAGTTCATATTTAAAAAAAATAAGAGTTCAAGTTTTGTATATCTAAAAGTTTTGAAGGAGAAATATTAACTTCACGAACAAAGTTTTAATCTTAAGTTTTGAAGTTGAAAGTTTTTATTTTTATAGTAAGGATGTCAACTTTATGCTAAAACTTGAGGTTGAAGAAGTATTTAGGTGTTATGAAAAACAATGATTGATTATAATTTTGAATTTCAATATATGATTTTATTAGGAATGTAGCTTTTAGTTGGAGAATTAAAATAAAACTAGCATATAACCCGCATGTTGCGCGGGTGTAATTAGTGAAATATTCTTTCAGTATAATTTTTTTTTGGCTTAATTGCAGTTTTAGTCCCCTTATTTATACTAATTCACGAAATTGGTCCTCCTATTTTAAAAGTCGACAGTTTTGGTCCCTCCCTCAGATTTTTAAATTAAAAAAATTACGATTTGATATATTTTAAATGACGTGACATACAATTCTATGATATAAAACCATCTAGATCCATTAATTATTCAAATGTCATTAATTAAATTAAAAATACGAAAACATTTTGAAGTTGAAAGTTAAGTTTTTACGACATTTTATTCCAATTTGATGGGTGTTAATCACTCTACATCATCGTATCATATGTCATGTTATTTAAAACATCTTACGTCATCATTTTTTAGCTAAAAAATCAGATGGATGGACCAAAACTGTCGAATTTTAAAATAGGGGGACAAATTTCGTGAATCAGTATAAATAGGGGGACTAAAACTGCAATTAAACCTTTTTTTTTAAGTTTGAAGGTGATATTAATAGTGTATAAATGTATCAATCTGATCAGAAAAAAAGATTCAAATTTGGAAGTTTCTTAGTTTATAGTGGTTGTATAACAAAAGAATAAAAGGAATGGAAACAATTGGAAACAATTGACTCTAAAAAAATGATTAAAAAAATATGAGTTAGTGTGTGTACACACAATTAAAAAGATTTAAATAAAATGAGTGATTTTCACTCTAAAAATATTATTAAAAAAAGATGAGTGATTGTTTGTATACATTTTGTTTTGTTTTCAACATTCAATCATTATAGAATATTTTCTTCCTATCAAAAATAGAATATATATTTTGCAATCATTGATTTGAGATATATTTGTAAGCATTGGTTTTTATATGATCATTATTTTTATTTTTGTTTTACTTTTTATCTTGAGTACTATTATTTCTTTATTCTTTTTTTGACTAATTGAATGAACTATTATTTCTTAAATTTTATGTTTCATGTCTCATTTCTACTTAAACTTTCGATAACTAATTCTTAATTAGAGGTGTTATGTCTTGTATTTCTTTCAAAAATATTTTGATTTAATTATCCTTTTTGGAGACCGGTTATAATGAATAAACTCAAAGTATTATTTTTATGACAAAAATACGAAATAATGTTGGGAATGATAAGGAATCACTACTTGATTTTGATTATTTTGCCGTTAATGAAAACTATGCTCTGATTTATACTTCATCCAATCTATAAGTTAAATATTTTGAAATTAATGTTTTTATTTTCGTAAACAATTTATATAGACAAATACTTTCTTTGTATTAAAGGAATAGAATATGTATCCAAGCACTAATAAAAGAAAAATGAACACAAATTGTATATTACTTTGAAAATACTTAATGTATAATTTAACATTTTTATTTTTTAAATTATATTCTTTGTTGGTTTTTTTTGTTGTTGCAACGGTTTGCTAATTTAAATGTCTGCGTTTTAATATTTTTATTTATTTTAATTTTAACTTCATTAGATTGTTTGTGTATAAGTTTGATTATTGATTTTTCATGTGATTATTATGTTTTTATATATTTTGTGGTAATTTATGGTTGCTACATTTTAATAAATAAAATGTAATTAAAATATTGTGATGCATTTATATGCAATGAATTAAAAAAGTAATTAACAATTAAATCAAGTTAGTAATGAGAATTATATTTTTATTGATGTGGAATCAAGTTAGTAATTAAAAATGTAATCAAGTTAGTAATTAATTAGTAAAATGTGGAATAAAAAGTGAATGAATTCTAGAGGTGCCACGTCATACTATTGAATGACGTGGCAAAATTAGTGATACATGACCTATAAGGAAGTGATGCGTCAACTTATTATTTTGAAGTTTGTTTTAATATATTATATTGATTGTGAACTTGGGAAATATTTTGTGATGATGAGAAAATGTGGTTTTTGTGTGAAAATTTATATACAAAGCATAGTTGATAAAGATAAAATTGGAAGTTTCAGAAAAAATATGAAAAGAACTTTGGAATAATCATAATTTTGAGTAATTAGATTATTGAAACCCTTAGTATTTGAATTTCTTTATTAAGATTTCTTGATACAAGCTTTCTACAAGTTTTTCAAATATTAAAGTGTTGAAATTTGTGAAGTTGATTGATGATTTATTTGAAATTTCAAACCGTGTGACTATGTTTGTCTTCGATTGATTTTGTTAAGAAAATACTTTTTTCCCAAGTTGTTAAAGACAAAGATTGAAGTTGAAATTCAATAATTTTGCAAAATAATTTGGAGATTTTCAAAGTGTAGCATAAGTAATTTGAAATTCCTTTTCCCCAAAGTATGTAAATCAAAGTCTTTTTGAAGTTAGCGAACCCAATTAGGTAAAAAAATCTAAGAGAAAGCTAAACCCTAATTGATTCGGATAGTGACCGAACTTAGAATTCATTTGGGGTTGTTTTAGAAACTTGTATTGATTAAATCAATTGATTGGTTTAGGGTACATGGAAATTGAGAGGTATCGTTAGAATCGTCAGATAGGTTATGTTGACGTAACATAAGTTGCTTATGTAATAAAATACGTCGAGGTAAGGGCACTTTTTAACGATATTATATATGCTTGAATGTAGAGTGTGTCTATATACATGTTCTCTGTTCCAGTGATGAATAAATGTGCACACAATTGTTTATATATTTGATGTGCTTATGTATTCATAACTGATAACATATGTGTTTACTATGTGTTATGAATTTTATTGATGAGTATGTTCTGTGAAAAAAGTGTAGACAAATTATTAGTTTTAATGAGTATTAAAGGTAGAGTCTTTTAATAACTGCATTTACATAATAATTATTATGAAAGAGTAAGAGTATGCTCATGCATTTTATTGTTAATGGCAATTGTGATGGGCTATAAGGTGGTATCATGTGATTGGATGGTTCATCTTATCTTTGTGAGGATTATTGAGGCATGCTAGTCTATGAGAGACTACACCTTAGTAAATCGTGTTAGTCTATGAGAGACTGCACCTTGGTAAATAGAATTGGTTTGTGAGAGGCAGTACACTTATGATTTACGTCATTCGAGGAAGTTTTGAAATTTCAGAATAATGTTCACTTACACTTATTGATCACTAGATACCATGTCATGTTATGCTTTCGTGCTAGGTTTTTTTTTCCGTATATATGTTGTTTTTGGATCATGACCCTCCACCATTATTGTGGATCAGACTTATGTCCTGGGTTCTTAAAGTTTTGAGTTGCACGAAAAATGTAACGATGTCGAAGACGTGACAAAGCAATGATTTGGATTGACAATCAGAAGCAATTATGCTTGATGCCACTTGTGGGTCTACAATACCAAGTCATCCTCAATTTAGAGTTCAAGATCAATTTAGGGTTTTATTTATTTTACCTGTCGTTTTAGAATGTTGTTGTTGCAACGAGAATTCTTTATCTGAAACAATTGTGACTATTTTTTTGTTAATGTGAATTGTTCGGTTGTAAGTAAGTCAATTGTGTCAAAATCATTTTATATAATACGCCAATAATTCTAATTGTTGTTTCTGAAAAAAAATTACAATTAAATATTTTACTCTGATTTTAAATTGAATGACGATTATAAATAATTTATTCAAAAGTGTTATTTATTTTTAAATAAAAAAATTTGATAAATAATTTATCCAAATTGTGTTAGTTATTGTTAAATAAAAAAAAATCTTCTTTTAAAAATCGAAGTGTTACACATATACGCTACCATCACGAGAGCAATACCATTTGCCAACAAGTATCTCCATCAATAAAGTATAGGAGTATTCTTCTTCGGCACAGAGATCACCCTAATAAGTTTGATCACTTGTCTTAACTTTTGTGGCATCTCTCAAACTTAACTATATAAAAATTTGTTTTGGACGTCTCTAACTTGCACGCATTCACAATCCTACAAAAAGAATAAGTTCTTCTTAACAAAAGAGGATCGATAAAATCTCTGACCCCATAGGGAACTTGCCCCTTTCCTCGTAGAAGCTTTCTTTAGATAGTTCTTAAACTCTTCCTTACTCATGGGAGATATGCTTCCTAAAAAACAAAGTCAACACGTTAGAACACCATGCATAAACAATTAAATCTCTAATAGAAAAGTATTTTGTAAGACACTAAACTGACTCTCTTTAGCTCATATAGTTTCTTGAAATCATCCCCCTTAATAGACACAAGTTTGCATTCCCATCCCAGTACAAAAGAAACTTGTACCATCCTAAAAAACTATATACATTTCAGGGCAGGAATCACTACCCAAAACTTGTAGCATACTAACAAATTTACGTCCAAAATTTTGTAACAACAAACAACACTTTGTTATAATTACCACTTATATTCACGAAATGGAAAAGCCTTCATAAATGCCCAATTGTTTGGTGTAACTAAGAAGGGATTATATTCACGACATGAAGAATGTCGCACCAAACGAGGTAAAAGGCATACACATCACACACACAAGAGAATACATATCGGTGCCCTAATTAGTAACCCTTAGGACGGCGAACACACACACTTTCACGACCCCTACAAGGTTCTAGTATAACATCACTCTCGAGACCTCAGTAGAAAGAATCCAATTCTTATACGTAGATTGATCCAAGTATGTGTCTAAATTGAACTTAATCTACTATTAATTCAATAGTATACAAGTACTATTTACTCCACATCTCCAAGCTTCAAGTATTCTTTCACCTTTTCAGGTACTACTTTGAATTAAGAGTTGTTGCCAGTATTGGACTTAAATACATTGATTCAAGTATGTCTCTGAATTGACATATAATCTTTCTTCGAATTTTTAACTCTCATTGAGAGGATAATACAATTAAATTCTATATCAATTGAAGTGTATAAAACAACTTGATTGATTTACATTAATTTCTAATAACTCTCTACAGAAAGGATTGTTCATTCATTCTTTTCTTTTGACATGTTATAGGCTTTTACCAAAATCTTCTTTGAACATTATCTTTTTCTTTTTTGATACCCTTCGTTTAGTTCTGAAATATTTCGATTTAAATATTAAAAAATATATATGTTGGAAATCTTGACATCTAGCGATAATACGTTGAGTCATTAAAAGATTTGTGCTATTCATAGTAATATTCAAGCCTATTGTTGTACAACATGGACACTTGTATTGTACTTATCATAGGATATAGATTATTTTCATGTTTTGGTGTCACGTCATCAGAGGAACAAAATTCTTTCTCTTAGAATTTTGTCTATAGACGAATACTAACAATAAGTCAATCTTCACTATTGACATGTTGACTAGAGGCATTGACTTTTTCATATGATAATTCTACTCGAGGAACCATTGCATTTAGAGAAATTACAAAGTCATTTACTTCATTAGAGGATTTGTTTTACCAGAGCATCGACTTTTTAAAATGGTCCATTCAGATTCTCCTTTGATCTTTGAATCAGAGGATCATCTGTTTTATTTATATTTCCTTTGTCTTTCCTTTGTCTTTTAAAGCTTTGACTCAGATGCTAGGTTATCAGATACATGTTGCAAAGCTTCATATTGATATATCATGAGTTACTTTATTAGTAAACTTAATTACTTGTTCATAAGTTAATAATATTCTTTGTGGTAACACTTAGATTATCATCTCTAACTTACTCATAATTTATGTTATCTTAAAATAAATAGTCATTAATATAATTCTAACTTAATTTGCACACTTAGCAAATAGTCAGGAGATAATTATTCTTATTGTTTTTGTTATCTTCGAAACATCAATAAGAGAATTGTAGTTAAAATCACTTTTGCACTTACATTCTCCCCCTTTTTATGATGATAAGCAACTATAAAATTAATGAACAATTTTCCTATACAAAACAAAATTTAAAAAGAACTCCCTAGGATAATATATCATAATTTTGATAATACTTTACAACTAAATTCATAGATCCCTAGGATGTTAAACCTTTGGATACATATGAAATCTATTGATTAATAATTCACAACTTCTTAGGATGTTAAGCCGTTGGATTCTTGTTCCTCGTAGGATGTTAAGTCCAATGGAATAGTTCATGTGTTTAGAGGATGTTAAGCCTTTTAAAACAAGGATGAATTGCAGGTAACTATCATAATAATGATGTATGATATTATATGGAGATGGCACTTAGATGCAACAATGAGATGCACCTGATGTGGCAACCATATGTGCATGATGAAACTGGCAGATGCATATGCAGAAGATGCAACAAGTAGATGAAGATGATGCATCAACCATATGCGTATGAGCGACAAACAGATGTAGATACAAATAATGAAGATGATGTAACAACGAGATTTAGATGATGCAACAACCAATCAAACATAAAATAAACACAAGGAAGCAAATGAAATCTCTAAAGATTCATTTTCGTTTTCTTCATAGATAGGATTCTCAAGAAACTCATGAGAGTGAGCATTAATGTTGATGATTGTCTCAAAGTTGACAATCACACCCTTAGAAGTTTACAATGACTATCTAACAAAGTAATTTGAAAATTCCTTGAGTTGATCTGGAATTTCATAGAACTGTATACAATTTGAAATTGTTCTTCCAAAACGTATAATATCTATTCTCTTACTCCTTGAGAGTCTGATAGCATTAGAGATAGTTTTAAAGATAATTGCAGGTAAGTCCAATTTTGTCTTTTTGACGAAGTGCCAAAGATTGGAAGAATATCAATTATTACAAAGAAAAAGGATTGTACACAAGGAAGAACATTATGGAGTTAGAAACAACAGAGGCAGAAAAAATGGTTTAAATAGATTGATTGAACTCATTCCATTACATTAGCCAACTATTAGTTTAAATTTTCAAGAGAAAGATTTCCCAATTTTTCGAGGAAAAAGGATGATTGATTTTCTTTAAAAGTTAAAACACAAAGTGATGTAATCATAATAACTTGTCATTATGTCACTCAAAGGAGCACATGAAGAAACAACAAAGACATGTGAGGGAAGAAAAAACAATTAAATAGCTCGAGATGTTGAGTTGAAGAGAAAGATGAAGAGTTGAGGTTGGAGAAGTGAATAAATAATTTGAAAGTGAACTTAAAAAAAGAAAATTAAAATAATTGTAAATTAAAATAAAATAAGATAAAAAAAGGAGATGATAAAAGTCAGATTTAAACAACGGATGAAAAACTTACTAGCAGAAAAGACGTAACCAAATACATGAAAAATGAAAGATTTTCTTGAAAACAAATAAGGTAAAATATAAGAAACAAATAAAAGAAATAAAGCTATTTTCAAGAAAGTCAAAGTAGGAAATATGATAGAAAACATAAATATATAAAACAAAGATCAATCAAGTACTATAATTTTTTTTAAATAAAATAAATTGCAAAGTGCCTGACCAAAGGACAGACAAGGATGAATTAGCAATTTTTGTTCTTACTCTTGTCTTACTAGAGTTAGCCAATTTTTCATTTAGATGATCTTCTAACCATATGCAGAATTAACATGATTCAGGTCTATCTTTCTTCTAACAGATACATCAATAAATGCAGTCTTTTGCTTTTGTGCTTTCACTTCCACAACAATAATTTTCAAATGATTTATATACACATTGTATTAGAGTCAAACACATTTTCTCGAACAGATAGATGAACAACTTCATACTTTACAAATAGAGGATTTCCAAGAAAGCCCGTTGGAGGTTATGATTTTTCAAAGTTTGATCAATCAATAAGATACTTGAATATTAGATGATTTTATTGATCATGCTTAATTTATCAAGTGGAGGGATTATATGATACAATAGATGATGATATTCCATGAGAGAATTTTGGTCTTTTACTTATAGTTCAATCTTCTTCAAAAATAATCTTGTTTATGACACTTGTTGATGTGATGTTTATGAATCACATCAGATGAAGGGATTTGAACCATCAAATGAAAGAACTTTTAGTTGACATGTGCAGAATGAAGGAATAACTACCTCCCCACATACATGGTAGTGGGAACTATCATTGACTAGAGGAACAAGTCTTCAAAATAATTATGGAACAATTAGGACCTTGGCCTATAAAGGCATGCTACTCAAGTTATTAATTTGATCGATAATTAAGACTCATAAAGATTAACGAAGTATAATAAAAGCACACCATATGTTAATTTTGTTGTACCTCAATAACATATAAAATGATTTAAATATTTTTAAATTTTTACGTAAATGATATATATGATATAAATTTTCAATTCAACAGTGAATTTTGTAAAATTTGTATCGGGTTGAAATGTTATTGAGTGGCGTAACATTGCTCTAACATTACATTGATGTAACTTAATCCTGCGTCATATATATATATATATAGGATGCGTTTGATTTGCTAAAAAATAAGGGGCTAGATAAGACAACTTCTATTGCACCTTGTTTGATTTAGACACAGGTTATAGGACTACACAAAAACATGAATTATTGTCCCACACTAAATTATGAGACAACTTTTTGTCCGAAGTAAAAACTATCAAAAATATCAAAATATCTTTTTTATTTTCTACAAAAAATTATCTCTCTCTGCTCTCGCATATCTCTCTCTACTATTTCATGTCTCTCTCTCTTCTCTCTACTATCATGTATCTCTCCCTTTCTCTCTACTCTTTCATTCCTCTATCCCTCTCTCTAGTCCCTCCCTCTGATCTCATCTTTCTCTACTGTCTCCATTTTATCTCTATGTCTACTCTCTCATGTCTCTTTCCCAATCCCCAATCTCTCTCATGTGCCTCTCTCCCTTTCTCTCCTATCTCCCCCTTATATATATATAATCTATCACACTTCTCTTCTCTCTCACTCTCTTATCTCTTTATTTCCCTATTATCTCTCTCTCATTTCTTACTATATATCTCTCTTCTCTTTATGTACATCATTTTTTCTCCTCCCTATCCTTTATTAATATGTATTATCATAAATATTAATATATATATATATATATATATATATCAATAAATGATATTATAGTAAATATTATGTTATTTGTTCGGTGCATAGACGTATCAAACAAAATGTAAAACAAATTTGTTTGTCCTATTTATCAATCATCAAACATGGTGGAGTACAAAAATTTATCTTATACAGATCTATATTGTTTTGTTCAGTATTTACTGTTTTACAAATTAAACAAATTCATAGATAGATAAATAAAGAGAGTTAATTTATAAATTAAATAAATGAAATACATACAACTTCAATTAAATTTATTTGATTCATGAATCAAATTTAATAATTCAATGAATTAAGTATAAAATGATGTCTCGATTAATTTTTGAATTGGTTTGGTTAATTTTCCACCCATAATTGAGATACAAGTGATTTTTTTGTATTCATTCAACTCATTTGAGTAGCCATACGGTATAATACAATGATTGCCATTGCATCGAAATTATCTCTTTAAAAATATGACATTTGATTGAAATATTTGTTCTCTTTAAAAAAATATGTATTTTAATATAATCTATATTTTTATTGTAATATAAAAAAAAAAATAGACGCGTGAACTTGAAACTAATGTTTTCCTGGTGTAGTGCTCTATACGTCACTATTGTTAATAAATTAATTAATTAATTAATTGAAGCGCCCAATAAGAAGCTTGATGATATCATATCTCTAATTTGCATTATTATCTATAAAGTGATACAACCAAAACATGTCTATTTGGATGCCACACTCTACTGCTAGCCGTTGTTGTCTAGTTGTGGTGAGCATTAATTTGACATAAATTGTTCCTATTTTACTCGACCTTTGGTAGATTGAGGCTTGAGGGAAAATAATAAATGGCAATAAGACATTGGTACAAGGATTTGGTTCCTTTTGGTGCCATGGTGATCATGGAATGCGTCAACGTTGCTTTGAATACTCTGTTTAAAGCTGCTACCTTGAAAGGAATGAGTTACCATGTCTTTGTTGTTTATGCATATGCTGTTGCTGCTTTTGTACTCCTTCCTGCTCCCTTTATCTCCCAAAGGTTTATTTATTTATTTTATTTAAAGATAAAGTTAAATTGATTGAGAGTACTGAGTTCTAAAAAAAACAAGTTAGAGTTGAATTGGAATCATTGCTTAAGTTTTTTTATGTATAATTATGTGATTATGTCTCTTGTTTTTGCAGATCAAGAGTACTTCCCCCTCTCAGTTCATCCATACTATGGAAAATTGGTCTTCTTGGGCTGATCGGGTACAAGTTTAATTAAAGCCGCACAATTAATTAATTATTTAATTGTTTTTTCAAATTTTGAATCTCTTACTTTGATTGGTCGAAATTGCAGAAGTTCATCTCAAATTATGGGCTACACAGGTATCAGTTACAGTTCTCCCACTCTCTCATCAGCGATAAGCAACTTGGTGCCAGCTTTTACCTTCTTGCTTGCCATCATTTTCAGGTTCCTCTACATTTCATTATTATATTAATTAATTCACATACATGTGCAATCATGTCTTAAAGTTCGGCGCAAGTAATTACCAAAGAGTATTTTTCGTGTACACCCTATATTTAATATTTAATAAAATAATTTTATTTAATATTTAAAATTTTTCTTTTAAAATTATTTATTAATATATTAATAATACTAATGGTGGTGGGAGGCGGTTGATCTCTGTGAAGTTGTCGGACATTCACCACGACCACTATAAAGTTGTCGGAGTTTCAATTATGAGCTATCGAAACTGTGTCATCAACCCCACCAATAGTGAAACGTCAAATGAATGTATTTTATATATGACTATACATCACAAAAACTATATTCTAATTTTATTTTATTATATTGTGAATAGACATTTTTGTCTTGGAAATTGAGAAGATAAGATTGATTAAACAAGTCCTTAAATTTGTGAATTAACCATACATGACCAATTATTATAGAATATGATAACTAGATGAGCTGATTACGGGATAGATTTCGTTCGTAGTTTCACATATCACCTTATTTATTTGGTTAGAAGAAAACTATATTGTCATTTAAGATGATATTAAACTTAAGTGTTAGCTCAAATGTTGATAGTATCATATTGAACGTCATGCAAATTCAAATCTAATACCCCGCTGTTTTTTTTTTTTTATGCTGGTATTTATGTATTTCTTATTCCTCTTCATATTTTTTCAATTATAATGACATATATCAGGACAAAAAAAGAGTGAACGTATTACTTTTTAAACAAGTTTTTAATATAGTTAAGTTTCGAATTTCAATTAGTGGAGTACACAACAAAATAGAAAAATGTCGCGACACATTTGCTATGTATAAATTATCGTGCAAAATACGAAATTAACCTATCTTAAAATTCTTTCACATTTGTATTTTTATGGGGAAAATAATAATCTCTCATATATATTATTATATATATTTATTCTCTTTCAATTATACATTATTATAAATTTATATCTATTTTTTTTTCTCTCTCTTTCTTTGTTATTGTTCAACTGAATTTCATTAAAAAAATGTTGGGGTAAAAACTCAGCTCAATACAGAGAGCAAAATATAATGGTCTCAGCCAAAGTGAAGTTACAAGGATAGAAAGATAAAAAAAACTAGAGTGGCATTGGGACTATAGAAAAAATACAATATATCCCCCTACTAAACTAAGCATGCATAAGAGTTAAATTAGCAGATAAAAGACAAGTTAGTGAATGAATAAATCCAAATACACTACCTAGATCAGTAGAGAGGAATAGAAAATCCAACCAACAAATTCAGTGCAACCACTTAGAGACCAAGATTCAACAAAGCAAACAATATACTACAAACAAGTCTCTAGGCAACTCCGAATACACCCGAAAATAGAGCTCTATTGATCGCTATGCTTATGTCTTACCAATTCCAGTCGAAGAGAATAAGGAGAAGATAATGTCCAAAGGTGAGGTAGAGGGCCATCGATTGCCATTGAAGCAACAACATTAATACTCTGAATAGTAGACATATGGTTAGGCTTGACAAGTTCAAAAATAGACCCATTCCTACCCTTCCATATAGACCACAAAGTTAGACAAATTGAAACTAAACCATAACTTTTAAGTGAGGAGCTAGTACTGAAGACATGAACCGTTAGAGAAAACCATTGATGAAACCTAGAAATACACTCTTTGTTAGGTACCACTAGATTTGCATGTCGAACAAGACGAGGAGAGTCCAAGGAATCAATCTAAAAGGTTGGAAATATGACACAAGTTATGCTTGATCAACCTCTTTCTTAAAAAGGCTTTCTCTAAGAGGGAGGAGACTATGACAAGTTCTCCAAATAAACATCATGACATTTTTGTTGGAATCAAGTTGATTCAGATTTATAATTGATGAAAATCTAAAATAAGATTTGATTCATATTTATAATTGAAGAAAATCTTTGACCAAGTTGAAAACAAGATATGGTCAAGATTTGAAGAAAATTTGATCAAGATTTGAAGAAAATTTGATCAAGTTTTGAAGAAGATTTGATCAAGATTTATCTACAACAAAATATGAACAGAATCAATCTAAACAAAATACGAACAGAATCAATCTGAATAATTTACAAATTCAATCTAAACAAAATAGAAACAGAATCTATCTGAAGAATTTACAAACTCAATCTAAACAACATACAATTCAGAAATAAACAAAGACTAAATTGAAGCTCTAATTTTAACTATAAATAGATACTCAAGGCTGAAGAAGAAGATCATCGAAAAGTAGAAAAGAGTATAAGAACTCAAACTCAAAATTCCAAAATCATCTTAGAGTTCAAAGAGAGAAACACTTGTTCGAAGCAGAAATATTCTCTAAGTGTTTTTTCTTAGAGTGTGAGAGTTATTATTATTATCAGCTTTGTTATAAGCAAACACTTAAAGTTATAAGCTTTTGTATCCAACCCGATAGTGGTTTAGTTTCTTATTTAATATGGGGTTGTTAGGAAAAGACTTGGCTTGTAGGGTCAAGGTGGTTAGTCCCTCAAAAGTCTGGGGTTGTCGTGCTATTTGGGAAGACTAGTTTGGAGGGTTAGGTGTTTTGTAATTCAAGGTATTTGAATTAGCTGATTAAAGCATTCTTCTGAATGAGGGGACTGGATGTAGTCAAGTTAGTGATGAACCAGGATAAATATATGTGTCAAATTATTTATGCTTTCATTTTTACCGCTTCTGAATTCGATTGCTTCTTATCTAAGCAATTCATAAAAACCAACCATCTTTCATCAAATTAGTAAAAAATTATCGACTTTGTCAAACATAATTCAACCCACCCTTCTCGTGTTTGCACCTTCACTTTTGAGGGAGGTTAGCACTCCAAAACTCTTTACAAATAACCTCATCAATCTTAATTGAGGTAGAAGGATCAAAAGGTAAATCTGCAATAAGACTCTTAATAACATGATAGCCTGTTTTAATGGTAGATGACCCAAATGGAGAGTGAGGCCAAAATAGAGAGTTAGAAGTGTTAAACCAACTGGTGGGAATTTGTATAGGTGAAATAGCTTATCTCGAAGTTAAAGTTTCCCTTACCTTTTGGATATCCCAACAGTTATTACTTGTATCAATAAGATCACACACCTTCTTAACAACAGGAAAGATTAGCTAAAGACTTGTTTGCAAGCTAACGATCAGAAGTGATACTAGCTGCCTTTACCGACCTTATAACCCATCTACCATTTTTTCAGATTATGACTCTCCCTACTAAAAGGCGATTCCATATCTTCTTAGCATCCACAAACTCACAGTCCTTAAAGTACAAGGCTTTAAGTGCAGTAACCCACAATGCTTCTAGGTTTTTAATAGCTCTCGAAGCTTGTATGGCCATATGGGCTTCATTAAGCTCAAAAAAACTCTTAAAACCCATCCCTCCCTCCTTTTTGCTTGTCGTCATAAAAGACCACTTCTTCCAATGAATAGTTTTTGCTCTTCCCGGTTTACTCCACATAAATCTAGCAACTTTGCCACACAACTTTTGGCAAAGCGTCTTGGGAAACTTCAAGATCAACATAGCATAAGTAGATATAGCTTGAAGAACCACTTTAATTAGAACTTATTTCCCTACTTGGTTGAGCAGACTTTCTTTCCAACCCTCAAATCTTAGCACAAATGCGCTCATTGACCCACTCAAGGGCTTTAGGCAGGCCCAAGTGCTTCTCTAGATCATTCCAAATAGGCATTCTAGAAATACCAAACAATTGATGTTTCAAGGAGATGGGGACATACTTGCTTAAAATCAAACCACATTTAGGCAGGTTAAGTCTTTGGTCTGATTCCTCACAATTGTTGTTCAAAATCTTAATTAGATGATAGAATTCCTACCGAGACACTTAAACAAACAAAAGCGCATTTTCAGCAAACAATAAATGGGTGAGAGAGGGGGATCTCTAAGCCAATTTGATACCCTTAATGAAAGAATCTAACTTAGCCCTTAATAACATATGAGATAGAGAATCTAAGGCTAGAATGAAGATACAAGGGGACAAAGGGTCAACCCGTCTAAGTCATTTAGAGGGTATCAACTTAGAACTAGGTTGATCATGAATATTGAATTTGTACGAGACTATCAACACCAGACACGTGATTTGCTTGATCCAGAGCTCAACAAAGCCATATTCTTGAAGGCAAGCTTTAAGGAAACCCCACTCCAACCAAAGCCTTACTCCTGTCCAATTTTATAGCCACACTCTTTTTTCCAATTTGGTTATGCTTTTTGATTTTGTGAAACATATCGTGGGCCACAATAAGGTTATCTTGGATGAGCCTACCACCTAAAAAGGCACTTTGGTTGGGAGAGATAAGGCCATCCATAAATCTTTTAAAGCCTCTTCACCGTAATTTTTTGCAATAACTTTATAAAGTTACAACAGCTAATAAGACACAATTGGAAAGATGCTTTCCAACATATGGACCTTAGGAATGAGAAAAATGATAGTCTCATTAATGTCAGGCAGGAGATCCCTAGATGTAAAGAAAGTGCTAATCACTCTACACACATCCAAACTAATTGTATTCAATTCTCATTGTAAAAGGTATCATTTAGGCCATCAAGACCAAAGGCTTTTAGGGATCCCAAGTTGAACACAATGTCCTTAACCTCCTTATCTAAAATAGGGAGTCAGAGTTTCCTATTCGTCTATTTTGAGACCAAATGAAGTAAAATAGAAGTGCAACTATAAACATTAGAATTATCCTCACTATGAAAAGCCTCCTTAGAATGACCGATAACAACTTTAGTGACCTGAGTCTGACCTTCTACTAATAAGTCATTTATATCTTTACTTATGCGCAACTTTTGTCTACCTAAATTTTCCTTAGTGGCAAACCCTCCTCTATGATTACTAGCGCAAGTAAACTTGCAACTCTTTACAGTAAGTTCCATAAGTCCACAACTTTCCACAACTTTCCACCAAACTCTTTAAAAAGGTTCATTCCTACCTTATTCACTTGTCTAAGACCTTGATTCGCATGCGGGTGGAGGATTTCATTAAAATCATCCATACAACACCAAGCTCTATCCAAATGATAGTAAAATGTTAACAACTTATTCCAAAGAGTCCTCTAATGCTGAGAAATAGGGTGACCATACACCAAAGAGCAATCAAACCAGACACTAGTAGTTATCTCCTAGATAGCCGTATGGATAACATTTCTACAAGCTTCCAGAGTTTTCACCTCAACAGTTTAATTCCATAAATGAGCTAATCCACTATAAGGACCTTGCGGTTCAATACAAAAACTAAACGGAAACTTAAAACTCCTTACTTTCTCAATCATATCCTTCTAGCACCAGGTTTCCATTAAATAGATTAGAGAGGGCATGTCTTCTTTATATAGAGCTTGAAATTCGTTCATTATCGAGGCCACAGCCAAACCTCGACAATTCAAACTTAGGAAAGTCATTGGAAACTAGGGGGCATGGGCAGGCCTACCTCCTAAGTTGCTAAGTTTACAAAGCATGTATCCTTATCAACAATAGAACTAAGAGAGCCCAACTTAATTCTCTTAAGGGCCATTAAGCCCCGTTCTCCCTCTACCTCACCCAAGTCAGGGATAATCCTTTCTCCACCTTCTCTTGAGATTTAGTTTACTTTGGAGATTTGTACTCGTAGTTAGTTCCTTTTCCTTTTTTGATGAACAAACTTTCTTTTCCTTTTCCTCTTCATTTGGAGGGAATTCCATTTTATAAGGACAATTTTTGTTAACAGGGAGATGATTAGTAACATTAGCAGCTACAACTACTAGGCACGTATCTCATATTTTAGCTAGTAACTTAGACTCCACGACAATACATTTATCCTTTAATCTAAAGATGTCATACTTAGACATAGCAACACCCTCATATCTAATTGCAGGAGCCTTCAAACTAGGATAGTCCAATATGACCACAAGATGTTTTCAAGCTATGTCTTCCTTAACAATACTTAAATACTCCAATTCTCGAGGTCTAAGGCTTGACCTAACAACACTTTCTTCCACATCCACCATGGATGGCCTAGAACTAAGAAAACCATTGGGAAGATCTCCCAAAGAGTTCTCATCAAGGACGGGGCCCTTGGCAAAAGGGCGAGCTAAATTTTGGCAAATATCATCCTTCTAAAGAGACTTATTCTAGGTATAAGTCTCTTGATTATCAGCATTGTTAACTTTGGAAGACGATTGTCCTAAGAGGCTTATGTCAAATAATGTTCATGAGTAGGCTTATGATGTTCAAAATGACTTCCATTAGTAGGTATCTGTGTTTTTTGGCATTATGACCACATATCCCATATGATCGAGAGTAAACACACTATTGTTGGGCCATTAGGACAACTGCCACTAATCGACTAGGGGGATAGTCAAACTAGGAGCATATTTAGGAAGATTAATGCCTTCCACGAAGGTTACACACTCACCTTTACAACAACGTTGGTCATGCTCTATTATCCCACACTTATAGCACAGATCTTGGAGTTTTTCATATTTCAAGAATCCACATTTTGTGCATATCTTTTATCGGGACCCAACAATTAATGGGAAGACGTTTAATAATATCAAAGTAACTCTAGCTCTTATGAAAGTCCTGATAAAGGCCCCATCAACATACGGGTTCTCAATTTCCTATATATCTCTAATTTTGCTAAAGATTTTCTCAGCATTAGATTTGGAAAGGTATTCAAGGGCATACCATGTAAATGAACCTAAAAGGCCACCTTGTGTAGTCAATTTCAAATGCAAAGGTTTTAGAGATCTAAGGTTGCAAGCTCACCAGTTTATTCATAACATACCAATGCCTTCTTTGCTTGATTTCTTTAATTGTTTTGGGTGAATGAATGTGAAAAGATAAACATTGACACCAAGATTTGTAATTTTGAGCCCCTCAAGATCCCCCCACACTCTAGTAAGCATATTTTTTACCAGACCTCTATTCAACATTTTTTCACACATGATTTTTCCCACCAAAGAACAATCACCCACCTTTAAAGAAGTTACTTCATCTAGTTCTAGCTCCACAGTCAGTTCTTCCTAAAACAGAATCGAGGGTTGCTCTTTACTATTATCCATAACTAACCTTAACTGAACCGGAACAACCCACATAATGAGAACATAAAACTAAACGAGGCAAGATAGAACACCAACAAAACTGATAACTAATACTCTACCAGGCCAAGTACCAAACAAAACAAAACTTACACATAAGGCCACACATAACCTCTTCAAAGAGCAAGACACAAACAAGCCCAACACACCAAAACCAGCACCGAAACCAAACTTACAAAAACACTAATGAATGAGAAACTAATAACTAAGAACAGTAAGGTAATACTACAACTTAGCAAAATTATACCAAGTTAAACCTACAAATAAACTAATCTAAATCCTTATCCCCATGTAACCTAAGTATTCCATTGATGACCGAGCTCAGAACCTAAAGCTACACAAAACCGCAAAGTAAAGGAACAAAGTTAAGATGAAGTAGGGACGAGAAAAGAAAGCTAATGAAATAGTAAAGCCATAAAGAGCCAAGGAACTTAGAATTACCTAAAGACCAAACTAATAGCTAGAAGTGATAACAACTTACATGAAGTAACCATTTCTATCAACCATATTGCTTCAGCCATTTCTATCAACCAAATTTAATTTTTCTCATGTTTTGCAATTAAATGTTTTATTAACTATTAGTAAATCGTCTATCTCCCTATAGTAACTAACCTTATGTGACCTGCTCTCGTGACCCGTGCAAAGTCATGGATATTATGCTTGTTAATTTGAGTTTGAGTTTGAATTCCAAGCTATCTTATTCTATTGTGTATTAATTCATACTTCATTTTTTCTTGTGGTTTATTTAAGGATGGAAAAGGTTGCTATAAGAAGTTCAAGTAGTCAAGCCAAAGTATGGGGTACCTTAGTATCTATATCAGGAGCATTTATAGTGACACTTTACTTAGGACCGCCAATCATCGTTGCTCATAGACCTTCGCTTTCATTTCATCAACAAATTAACACTCTTAAATCGTTAGATCAAAGTTGGGCCATTGGTGGCCTTCTACTGATAGCTGAGTATATATTGGTTCCATT
The DNA here is from genome assembly GCA_037974735.1 of Cicer chorassanicum. NCBI lineage: Eukaryota > Viridiplantae > Streptophyta > Magnoliopsida > Fabales > Fabaceae > Cicer > Cicer chorassanicum. The sequence goes on from JBBPBP010000003.1 coordinate 22,077,442, forward strand.
ATGGTACATTGTGCAGGTAATAACTTTTTGATTGCTATATATTATAATATCTGATGGAGAGCATACTCATTTTTTATTTTTGGTGCAATGCAAAGTCTTTTTATTCCTAAGTATGTGAAATATTGTTACTATATAGTCTATACTTTCTAAACATATTGAAATTACAAAAACATGTGAGTGTATATTTTGTTGGTAATTTTGGAAATAAAACTAATAGATACAATTTCAAGCAATATTGTCATAATAGATTGGTGAGCCTCTCGAACTCGTAATTCAATTGGTGAGACTTCGCTTGAATAATAAATAAATATTAAAATGTATTTTAAGAAAAATATACAAGTTGGTTGAACTAACCACAGTTCAATTCAATTCTATCAGGTTCAATCTGGTTAGGATTGTGAATCATCCTATTGGCAGGTAAAAAGTATGAATAGGAGTTACACATTAAATGAAAAACTAGATGATATTCCTTAGAACGGATGATATTTTCCATCAACATCGCCTAGTGATCATTATGACTATCAAATTTGGGAATAGTCAGTTGAATAAAATTGCTCGTTTCCGCCATTGATGAAATCATGATGATCTAAACCCATGCAAGAATGCAAGAGAATGTAACTTCTTTCTCTCTAAATATTGAAACAAACTAATATTGAACACTTGCAACTAACTCTAAAAAAACTACTATTTTTGGTCAGGACTCTGATACCAATTTATAGGTGGAGAAAGATCAAAGATAAAAGAATATTCTCTCAGTCAATATTATTGAATGAACTTTGGCTTTATAGCCTGCAACAAGAGGACTTGCTCAACTAACTTTGCAATAGAAAAACAATCCTAACAGAGCCCCCACATGACAAACATATCCATGGTTGAACCAACAAACTGGCTAGCTCCCCATTCAACTTGATTGAATCGGCTAATCCAGTTTGATTTTTTATAACATTGCTTTCAAAGATTAAAGTGATTAAAGGAAGATGCATTTGAGGACCAAATTTACCAATCAAAACAAAAATATTTGTGATTTCTTATATATTTGAAAACTCTATTGTAAGTAAACACATTCAAGAACCAAATAACTATTTACTTAATTTTGAAGAAGTTATTTCTCAAATTTGATTTCTAATCTGCAGGTTCAAATCATGAAGGTGTACCCAGATGAACTAACAGTTGTCTTCTATTACAACTTATGTGTAAGCATTATCGCTGCAGTTGTAGGTGTGATTAGTGAGACAAATGCAAGTGCATGGAAAATAGGACTTGATATATCACTTGCTTCCATCCTTTGCTCGGTATGATTTTTTTTATAAATTCGTTAGTATTTTAGAGTTTTGTTAGATACTACCAAAATCAATTTAAAATTTGATATAATTTAAAATAATTAAATATTAAAAAATGATATAACATTAAACACTAGAGATTAACTAAAAGATATTGGAGTATTCACTTTTTTTGGACTAAATTTGCTAGGTATGATTAGGAATGAATATATAAGATCAGATGCGAACAAGAAATAATACAGGACTCTATATCAGATACTAATTGTTTTTTTATACAATTCATATTTTTAGGGATTTTTTGGATCATGCTTGAACATTGCAGTTCACACATATGTACTACGTATAAGGGGGGCTGTGTACGTAGCAATGTTCAAACCACTATCAATTGTCATAGCTGTTGCCATGGGAGTCGTGTTCCTTGGTGATACTCTCTACCTTGGAAGGTACTGTAGTTTATGATAATAATAATCAATTCTAAATTACAAAATCACATCTTCAATTTTTCATACATCTTTTCAGTTTAAATAACTAGTTAAATGATTGAACTCTTATCAACAAAAAAAAATATTCAACTCAAGTGATTAATGAGTTTTAATTAAAGTTGAGTTGTTCTAATAAACAATATTTAATCAGACTTTATTTATTTCTCAATCGAATTCTAAGTTAGACAGTGCTCATTTCTCAAGAGATGTCAAATTGACCCAACCTGCCCAAATCCAACAAGACAAAAATGCAAAAATCAGGATGGTCTAAGATAGTCCAGCCCAGCCCAACCCATAGTTTATGTTGGGTCACATATTTGGTGGCCCAACTCAGCTTCATACATACTAGTCAAGCCAGGATGAGCCAAACTCAATTTTTACAAATAATTTTTTTGGCGAATGCTCATTCAACCTCCAGTTTTTTTATTTTTAACCGGATTCTAGCTTCCAGTGGTGCAAAATACACTTTCAGATCCTAGTTTCTGATAGTTTATTTGGAAGTGGGAAAACAAAACATTAGGCACATGAACATTCACCAAATTTTAAATTTTTTCAAAAATTCATAAAAAGAAGTCGGTTTAGCCAAGCGTGCAACCCAATCGGGCTAGTTATTACAAAGCCCATCCAAAATATGGACCTATTGGACATCCTATTTCGTCGTTTCAAAATTGACAGCTCTAATTTCTGCATATAAATAGAAGAATTAAGACAAAAACTAATAGCTACCTTATTGAGTCACTCCATCTATAAATTAGTACATGGATTGTTATGACAGAGACATATCAATGATTTAGTATGTTGCCTTGCTAATTTTTTAAAATTATTGTGATTTTTGCAGTTTAATTGGAGCCACAATAATATCAATTGGGTTTTATACTGTAATGTGGGGTAAAGCAACAGAAGAAGTGGTTGAAGATGTTACTAGCCACCAAACACCAACTACACAGAATATTCCTCTCTTGCAAAGCTATAAAACTGATCAGAGTTGAAACGAAAATTCATGCAAGTGTATAAAAAAAAAGAAACGAAAAACACAACTCTTAACTAGTGTTGTAGCAGCAGAGTATCTCCCCTTCTAAGGAAAAATCATACTATATTTAAGATTGTAAATAAACAATTCAACTGAATGAGAATAGTATCCTTTCACCATGTAGCAAAGCAGCACAAATGTGACTTATATGCCAAGCAAACTCTGCAAGTTGGTTGTACAAATATACACAGATGTGACTATAAAGGCAAGGGAGCAACATTTTTGTCTCTTGTAACCTATGAAACTCAGACTCCGACACGGTCACTGACATGTCGACATGCTAATGTACAAAGTATAGGACACCGATATCGATACACATTTATTTCTTTATTATTAACTAAATAAAATATGAACATTATATATAAAAGATATAAATTTAATGTCTTTAACTCCCTATCACTGTGACATATCTTTAACCCTATATATGCATCTGAGATGTGTCCAATGGGTGTTTAAGATGTGTCAAAGCAAAACATAAATGTTTTTATCAGACACTTATCTGAGTTGACAGACATGTGTTGTAGGAGTCTCGAACACAATAACATGCCTAATTCCATAGGTGTCTGTACTTCATAGCTTGCAGGACCTTATGGATAATATGTTTTCAAAGGCATATGAGGAAATGGTATTCATATAAAAATTGTAATGCAACAAATAAAGCACAGAAGGATATCACAATGATTATTTAGTAATACCATAATCATTTTACCCTGTCATGCACTTCATAGGGTAATTTACAAGGGTATTCTATTGATGAACCAAACACATTTTAAAAAATTTCACTTTTGGCATAGATAAATTTCATGTTACGAATATATATAATGAAAGTAAAACTACAATATTGTATTGAGTTTTACCGATTAAATTATTAGTGATTTTAACTCAATTTGGAAAAACATTGCAATGTAGATACATAGAACTATGTCTAGTCAAAAGAAGTTTGAAAACCATGCCCAGTTTCTCTTGTTGTTAAGTTTTTACAATACAACACAAGCAGGTAAGTAAAGAAGGACACAAGGATTAGAATGATAATTTCTGTCAAGCTAGTCCTTAGAAAGACACAAGGAATATCATTCTAGAATGATTACTAGTTTCTACTAAGCTTGTCCTAAATTTTCAAATAATATATCAAATCTTGATATTACATATCTAAATGAAAAGAACATTAAACAAGGGAAAATAAAAATTAATCCTAAATTTTTACCGATCGATATGGCCAATTTAAAGTGAAGGAGAAGGCGTAAAGGATTGTGCAGGATACTGCATCAGCACATACTATCTTGCACTGAAAATTGGATCGTCATGAGGCGACGGCTGTGTCTTTCGAGTGTATTTGAGTAGCAAACCTTCTGAAGAAAGACCTGGAACATTTAGATTCCTGAAACATTAAAAAACAGAAAATTACTTACTTCAAATGTATGTATAAAATGATGATGCATTTTAATGTACAGATATCTAAACCTGATAAACGGTTGCAGATCTTTCCATTCCCATTTCGCACGCTCTCTAAAAAGAATGGAGAAACGTTCAGCTGGTGTGGAAGGCAAAGAAGAGACGCTGAAGGTACGAACCCATGTCTCGACTCCAATTCTCTCTGTCAATACCTCTCCTTCAAGAAGATCAAAAGTCGGCTGCATTTCATCTGGTGTCTTCCGCCTCCACTCATCCATAAAACTCTCTAACTTTCTCTTACCTCCTTTCAGGATTTCTCTTGCAAAGTGTATGCATAAACGCTTCTCGTCTAACTTCCACACACATCTTTGCGCCACACAATCATTTACTTGGTTGCCAAATAAATGTAAGCAATGCCTTGCAAGTATAACTGGAAATCCATCTGATTCCAGTGTAGTCACGACTTCATCTTCATTTAAAGCATCGAGTGACCAGTCATTCAACACTTTATTTTTCAAAAGCATTCCCAGAATCATGTCCATGTAACTCTCATCAACTAGTCTCCAATACCCGTTAATCTCCACAGCAGAGAGAGTCTGCAATCCAAAACTTAATTCCTCGTCACTAGCTTGAATATTGTTTATAAGATCATTCCAGTTATATAATCCTGTTCTACATTCCTGATTCACTTCTAAATTTTCCATGTCAGTCTCGTCAGACCTGTAAACGTTCTCTGAAAGAAGCAATTTAAGTTTATCCAGTCTGGGGGAAACCTCAATAAGCTCCATATTACCGAGCACCACTTTTATTACAGGTGCAACAACTTTCTCGTCATAATCATTACTATCATTCTTCTGTAGATCATCACACGATTCTGATTGATTTGACGGTGGTACAAGCAAAACAGAATTGGAAGTTCCAACAAACTTCATACCATATGTTTTTGATGGAGTACAAAGAACTGCATCTTCTTCAGGCTGTCCTCTTAAGACCACCCTAGAATCGAAAGAAATCATGTAGATGGAGACACTTTTAGATCAGAAAAAGGACTAGAAGACTTGTGGAAAACTGAATTATCTCACTACAGCTTGTCCAGATTCAATTAGTGTGAAATGTGCAATTCTTATTTTTGAAATATATATATATATATATATATATATTTAGGGAAACCTATGAAAAGGTTTCTTGTATGAAGCCAACGACAGGGAAATCTCTGTAGCACCGTCACAACACTGACACATTGATTACATTCAATTAATTCATATTTTCATATTACCAGTGTCAGTGTTGTGTCCGATGTCCAAGTCAGTATTCGTGCTTCATAGGTGGTGATAACATGATTTCTATGAAAAAAGTAAGGAGCATAATGTTGTGAATAGTTGAAGTGAAAAAGCAGAATATGACTTATTTGGCTCAATCAGTTGCTGAACTTAAAACAATGAGGTTTGGAGATGTTACACAAACAACACTTTTTTTTTATACTCAAGTTGCATTCCATATTGCTTTAAATTCAATATTCCAAGAGTGAACCAAATAAATAAATTATCATTTCTTATTTTTATCTAGAGACATTACAACTAGCTTCATAAACTCAAATGATCAAGTATCACCAGATTTCTTCACTAAGTCATCGAGAGGTCCTTGAATCAGTTATATGCTCTAACTTAAGGGAGCATGTTAGAAACAAACAAGATACTTAAGGGCATAATTCTAGTAATTAGGTAACTGTTGAAAATATATTTTCTCTTATTCAACAGTAACCATTAGGTAGATCCACCCTGAACTATGAAAAATTGCATCGCTACTCCTAATTTTTTGCATTTTGACCCGCCTGAATTTTTTTTGGCACCTTAAGCTTAACAACCCAAAATCTAAAAGTACTCTCATGTTTTGCACCCCTGAACCAAGATCCTGGATCCACTACTGCCGTTAATTTTTGTATTGATGACTATAATTCAAACATACAAATATAGTCACATGTCTAATTTGCTTTCCTTCTTCTCAAAGTATTAAAAATAACAGCATGCTAATCAATACATACCTTTCACCTAAAACATCTGGAAGCAGTTTGTCATCCAGCTCTAGAATGATGAGATCATCATGAGGTCCAAAATTGGGATGATATGCAATAGAAATATTTGATCCAGGGGACATATGTTTAAGTGTTTCTGATCCTCCTCTTGAAATCTTCTCTTGTGGTTGTTCCATTTCACCCTTTCACTAAGGGTAAAATCATTATTATTAAAAAAATGAAGATTTTTCAAAAGATGAGGCATAATGGTTGAAGTTAGTGAAAAAAAGAACACAAATAAATTTGCATCTATCTATAGCAGGTGCAGCTATCGCGGCCGCAAATCGCGCTGGGATGGCATCCTGGCGCGCTACAGGGTTGCAACAGGGAAGGGGAATGAAAATCTGAAGAAAAAAAAGGAATACCTTAAATCCTTTTTAAATGTTTCTGACTACCTTCCGACCAAGTTCGCTGAGTTTTCCGGATTCCGACCAGCTTTTGAATTTTACGGACGGTTGAGTTCTGTGCGATTTCAATTTGTCTGCGAGTAAAGAAGTTGTTCGCTCTTGTTAAAAAAAAAAATAGCGGTGTTTTTTTGGAGGGAGTTGCTTTTTATTTGACGGAATTTGGAGGGAGTTGCTTTTTATTTGACGGAATTTGGAGGGAGTCGCTGAATCTTATTGTTTTAGGTTTTTTCATTAATAATATTTTTTTTATTTCTTATAAATTATATCAAAAATAATTTTATTTAAAATGTGTCAACCACTAATTGTAAATATTTTTTTGATGATTCAAACCTAAATTTACCGCGTTATGAAAGTTAGCCCTTTTGATAGACTTTGATCTTTTAACTGATTGTATACATTAATTTATAAATTTCTTTTGTAAAGAAAATTAATTTATATTAATTTATGAGTAATAGCATATATTAATTAAAAAGATGTTATACTTGAATTCATTTTCATCAGAATCATTACATTCCTATAGGCATTTTTTTCATTGTTGAAAGTCTTGTTGTTCTTAAGTTCGAGAATTGTTCAAAGCTTCGATTACAACATTGTATGAAAGTTCATAATCTTTTAAAAAGATCTGAGGTTTGAAATGCATCCAGGGGCGGATCTGGATCTGGATTGTGATAGGGGACCGCGGCCAAAAAAAAAAAGTAAAATGACCAAAATACCCTTATTAAAATTAGAAAATTAAAAACATACTTAAAACCCTAAAATATGTATCTTTTCTTTTCTCTCTCCTTCTTGAGTCTTGACAGAAGCTTCTAGCACCGCCGTCGTCTTCGTTTGTGTCTTCTCCGCCGTCTTTGCCATCATCTTTGTTTACGGTTTGTCTTCGTCTCTCTCTACTCGTCGCTGCTCACTCTAGCGTCTCCCTCCTTGCATGCACGATATGGGCTCCGTGCTCGCTACTGCTCACTATGTCACGTCATGATCTGTGCTCGCCTATGCGAAGATTCCAACTTATTTCCATCTCTTCCCTCTCCGTTCGTCAAAAGGTTCGCCTCCAAATTTCAATTCATCTCTCAATTTCCTTCATCATTGGAATTGTTTATTACTTACTTTATTATGTCACTGTTATCAACTCGATTAATATCTATCTCTCTTTTCTTGTTACAATTGTTGAGTGAATGGATAGATGTTAGTGCTGATAGAAAATTAGGTTTACAAGATATTGTTTTGATCTAATGTTGTAATGCATGTTATGGAGTTTTTTGTTGCATATAAGGTGTTTGATTTTTGTTTCCATTTAATTTTCACATTCTGAAAATATGTTTTATGTTTTCTAAATTGGTTGATTTATTGAACAAGATATATGGGGTTTTCTAGCAAACACTAAAGGCTTGAGTTTTCTGAGTTTGCTTAGAACAAAGAAACATAAATAAGTTGTAATTTACTTGATATTAGATGCATTTTAAAAAACTTGATATATAATAGGTGCATTTGTTCTTTCACTGTGTTTTTCATCCTTGAATTTTTGCTACATCTGTTTGTTTTAGAATGCAACTCTTTGTTTTAGAATGCAACCATAATGGCAGTTCAAGTGGTTTTATTTTGTGTTTTGCATTGCACGTGAATGTGACTTGATCAAATCTCATTTCCTATCAGCTCTGCTACATCATTGTAAGTTTCTGACATGTTTTTATCTTCAATACACTTGTCACAAGATGTTTTTTGATCATTGATCACCAAGCGTATTGACTATCTTTGTCTCTGATTTGTGTCTCTGATTTGTGACTATAACTCCTAAAGTTGCAAATTGAATTGGTACTTTGAAACGAGCTGGGGATATTCGTTGGGGATCAAATTTCTCTTCTATTTGTAGCTTGATAAATATGTATGAGGCAATTTATACTGTTTTAAAAAAAATTACAAATGAAAGAGCAAGTTATTCTACACATGGGATGCTGATAGTGCTTATAATTATTTGAAGGCGCTTGATTTTTATTTATCTTGCATTTGATGAAAGACGTTATGGGGATAATTGATATGCTTTGTCAAGCCTCACAACAACAATCTCTGGATGTAGTTAATGTCATGTGTTTGGTTGGAACAACAAAGTCTCTTATTCAAGCCTTGAGAGAAGATGGTTGGGATGCATTATTTAATGAAGTGAAGACTTTTTGTGAAAAACATGATATTGAGATTCCTGATCTCAACGATGTTCATTCAACAACAAACACTCTCGTCTTCTACAAGGTCATGTTACAATAGAGCATTATTTTAGAATTGAAATATTTTTTACTACCATTGACCAACAATTACAAAAGTTGAATAATTTAGTGAGCAAGTAATGAATTTGTTAACTCTAATTTGTGCTTCCTAAGGATAATCATAAAGCTTTTAACATTGAAAAAATTTGCACTATAGTTGAAAAAGATTACCCTGTAGATTTCAATATGCAAGAGAAGATTAATTTGAAATTTCAACTTCAACATTTCTTGGTTGATTTTCGTCAAGATTTAAATTTGAAGAATTTATCAACTATCCAAGAATTGTGCTCACGTTTGGTGGCAATTGAAAAGGCGTAAAATTTCTAATTGATTGATAGATTACTTCGTCTTATCATGACTCTTCTCGTTTCTACTGCCACAACCGAAAGATCTTTTTCAACAACGAAAATTATTAAGTCTAGGTTAAGAAACAAGATGGAAGCTGACTTTTTGACAGGGAAATTGCCGCAAATATCAATTATGAGTCTATTATTGATGATTTCAAGTTAATTAAATAGCGTAGAGCATTAATTTAAGGTATTTTTAAGTCTTGTAGTTAAATTATTTGATACTCCACTTTTTGTTTACTACAACTTAATTTTTTGCTATATAATATTATTTGCATATTTGATTTATATATTATAATTTTATGTCGGCCACCCCAAACTTTTTAGTCAAGCTCCACCATTAAAGCATCTCTCCAATGCTTCATTAAGCCCTTCTAACAATTCTTTGGCGAACCCATCTTCCTTCAACACTTTCTTGATTTCTTCCCACTACTTTAGACCCAAAGGCCATTTTTCCTTTAACTTGTTAAGTGAATTTTTTCAAACATTGTAATCTTGTTCTTTTATTTCAGTTTTCCCATAACATTCTTCAAGGTTCAAACTACCATTATTTTTACTGCCATTCTTTTAAACTTTCCTCTGCCTATCGGAGTTACCATAGACGCCTTTGATGATTGAGACTTAACATTTGCACTACAAAAAAATTGTAAACCTTGAAGAAAAAAATTGTAAATTCTCTAAGGAAATTGTAAACCAAAAGGAAAACAAAGGCTCACCAAGCTCATAGACCTTCGAAGCCACTTTGGCAGCTATGTGTACTGAAATCTTTCTGATGTTGTGATTGGTGGGAATATGAGTCCCCTGTTATAGTCCTCCTGGGTCACTTGTGAAGCCAAAGCCTCAGTTGTTCCATCGAATGTAAATTGTTATTTAAGTCAAAGGTAGATATAAATCACAATCAAGCTTAATATTGAAGTGAATGAATCTCTGATGCACTTACAAGCTGCCAGAAGCAGGTCGTCGTGCACTCGGATGGTATCAGACATTATTAAACTGAGACCAAATCCCGGAAAAATGTATGCATTATTGGCCTAATTAACAAAAATGATAATAATACTCAAATTATAATTCAATTGATGCGACAAACGTTTCAACATTTATAAAAATTCCATTGAGTTGAGACCTGGCCAGACACAAACACTTTTCCATCGTATTCAATTGGGGAAAACGGGCTACCGCTAGCAAAAATGGCACGTCCTTGACAAATGCAAATGGACAACGAACATGAAAGAATGAGAAGAGTCATTATTCATCCCTAGGAAGTGAGTGATTAGGAAGTTGAATTTTCTACGCAAAGCTACTAGTCGTGTCTTTACATTACCTGGGTCCACGTATAAGCTTCTTCAGCAATACATTCAGACTGAGATGTCGGGTTGGAAAGTGCAAGAATAATAGGTTTCTGCCAGCATTATCATATAAAACACAGATTCAGCTTACGTCAGCATCAAATTGCATATTAGATTGATGGATAGGTTCAAAAGTTCATTTATATTGAGAATCAATATTTTCTTTGCTCATCCTATAATTGGGATTCTTACAGGGACTTAGGTGAGTATTAGCATCTAAAAGAGTAGAAGGGAAAAAGAAAAGCTCTTCTTTAAACATTTTCAATAAACAGTTGTTATATTAGTATAAGTTGCAACATGCATCTTTGTTATATTCATTCCTTTCCTTTTATTCACATGTGCAAATAACTTAATTCCAATGGAAATTGCACTAAAAATAGCCAACAAAATCAAACAGAAAGAGAGATTTTCAGTGTATATTGTCATTCCTTTGTGGCCTGAAGGTGTACCCTCAAGTACTATGACTCAGGATTCTCTTTTGGCAGGTAAGCTTCCTTTACCACTTGAAAGGGTACCATATGTTGCAAACCCCAAAAATCTCTATTCAATTGTCATAATGATTAAAAAGATTGAGTTTAATTGGTATTGCATTATTAGCGTAATATTTTTTTATTTTACGCATGCACCTAATCATATCTTACTATCATGTCACTTTGTTATATTAGTCCCAAAAATATGTATATAAATATATAAATTATAAGAAAATCTGCTTCTCAAATATTGATATCAAGCCAAAATAAATTCTTAAATTTGTGTGCTATGTATTATCAAGTGATTTTGTTTTTGAAGTAAACAAGAATAATAGCATATCCATCCTTAAACAACATAGCATATTAGTATAGAATGAATAATGCATTTGTCTCACGTGCACATGTTTGATTTTGGCTGTTCAAAACAATTTACAAGGCTTTAGAGGAAGCTGGACTTGAAAATGAGTATGAACCACAAGACTACTTGAATTTCTTTTGCCTCGGAAATCGCGAGCTCTCTGATAATGAAAACATTCCAAATGCTGTAAAACCTACAAGACAAAACAGTCCTCAGGTGTTTGTTTTTTAACTCTCTTATGCAAGTAAAGTTAAATTGTTTTTCCTTTTGTGCCTTCTTCTTTATCATATTTGTTTGCACATTGGGAACCTGTATAGATACTCTGTGAAAAGAACAGAAGATTCATGATTTATGTTCATTCAAAAGGAATGATAGTGGATGATGAATATGTGTTAATGAGGTCAGCAAACATAAATCAGAGATCCATGGAAGGCACTAGAGATACAGAGATTGCAATGGGAGCATATCAGCCTAATCATACTTGGGCAACCAAGAAATCTAAACCTCATGGACAGGCAAGATTTATAAACTTGGAAGTACTTCTATTTGCTCTATTCGTTCTTTCCATAAATGTGGTGCATTATTTATTAAAAAAATCTCAAGTTCCACATTATAAGAGACTATTTGAAAATAGTTTATAAAGAGTCACACTTGTTGGTTTTTATTAAGGATTGTGTTATGTTTGATGCATGTGTTGTGTTGTGTTCAGGTGCATGGTTATAGAATGTCACTATGGAGTGAGCACATAAGAAGTTTGGAAGAAAGTTTTGTGGAAGTAGAGAGTGTTGAATGTGTGAGAAGGATAAGGTCATTGAGTGAGTATAACTGGAGACAATATGTGGCTGATGAGGTAATTGAGATGAAAAGTCATTTACTGAAATACCCTCTTGAGGTTGATTCAAAGGGTAATGTCAAGCCTCTTTTTGGGTGTCAGACTTTCCCGGATGTTGGTGGAATTATAAAGGGTACTTTTACTGTACTTCAAGAAAATCTTACCATATGAACAATTTCACTTCCAAAAGATGAATGTATTTGATCTAAATAGATTAAATATAAATTTGTATTGGTTCAACTTTCTCTTATATATATATATATAGTATCAAAAATAGAATATGCAATATCTTACAAGTTTCGATATTTCAAGTGCTATGAGTTCTGCTATTCCAGTGCCGGCCTGCAACCACAAACAATACGATTCATACATTAGGGAATGCAAGGGAACAATTTAAAGTGATCTGATCCTATGTCATAAAATTATTAAACTCTCCGATGAAGGGGAGATGATCCTCAAATTGCATGGACATACCTCTCCAGCACCAAGGAATAAGAACCGATGATCGAACAAGTTTCCCCCAACCAAATTCAGAGCCGCAACTAGTCTTGCGAAGACAACCGATGTAGTTCCCTGAAAAAAAGTCCATAGAATAGAAGCGATAAACATTGGTCACAATAGTACCTAAATTCATATTTTAAGACATGAATTCCTTATGTGGATATCATCATTAAAAACAAGATGTGTTGACCTATATCTTTCAAGTAGATCAAAAGCATTGTGGTTTGCAAAGTCTTCAAACTAAAAAAAAAAATAGTAAAACAGATTCAGAAAATAGCAAACATGAAAACTGAAAAACAGCTAATAAACCAAGAAATGATGTCTTTGCACACTGCTTAGTACCTAGATGAGGAGTTTTTCTCTGTAATTTTGCTTGGCTGCAGTCATGAATTCTTCAAGAAGTTCAACGCATTCCTGGAATCAATACGTTGAAATAAATTCATTATTATTGAATATTAGATGATGAGCGTGATGCCGACTGTTGAGAATTAAAAATGAGGCCAAGGAAAAAAAACAAACCTGCCCAGTTACTCGTTTATGTTTGAGCCCTATGTATAATTCGTCGTTCAACAACTTCTCATTGTTTGTACCAACATCAATTGTAATAGGCAAGCACTGAAACAATTTGAAAATATAACATTAGAGTATTAATAAGGCATTAAAGCCACATCAAACAAAATTAAAAAAAAATGTAGAGAACTAAGGACCCAGTTTAAATTAACTTACACAAATTGTTACCTGCGAAGCTAATAGAACACTATAAACAGTATTTCAACAATATATAAAATATGAACTCCTAAAAGTGTTGTTAGTTTTCTTTATTGCAATGAGAACTAGCCTCTAAATTTGTTATATATGTGCATGGTGATTGGTGGTGATGGAGATATAACAACAATCACTGCAAATTGTATTGTTGTGGCCCCTGTCGAAAACTATATTTTATTTTTCAATGGATTAGGCAATAATAACATAAGGGCTCAAAGCCTGAAATACAAAATCAAATATAGGAATCTCGCAAACACGTTCCTCCTTTTTCATTTTCCATTAATTATTTTATCTTATTTAAGGGTGAGAGCTCGACACGCGAATATGTTGGGGGATGGATTTCGCGACTCAAAAGTCAGTAGCATTTCAAAGCAAAATAACAAGTCACAAGTTTGTTACATAGTAGGCCAAAAATACTTACAGAAGAAGGGCGAACTCCACCAAGTGCGGTGTATAAAGAAATTTTCCCAACTGGTATTCCCATCCCCTGAGAATACAGCACGCGTTACCAAAGGAGATTTTATAGTATTAAATCATATGAATATAATAACTACAAATAATACATGTAATCAAATAGAATAGAAATTACTTGACAGCCAAGATCGCCAAGACCTAAGATCCGCTCTCCGCTAGTTACAACAATGACTTGAATGTTCTTCTCAGGCCAATTCCTAAGTACTTCAAGAATCCTTCCTCTTTAAACCCCACCAAAGAGAAAAATGGAACAATTACTTTGAGACGAATAATACACACATATATATCTATACAAATTCAATCATCATAATTCTAGGAAGACAAAGGAGCAATTGAAGTGAAACTTACTTCTCTTTCAAGCTTATATAAAGACCCTGAGGATGCATGAAGATGGATCCATATTTCTGGCAAGCTTCACCAACAGTTGGAGTATAAACAACCGGGAGTAACTCCTCAACATGATCAACTAGAATCTTGTAAAACAACCTTTCATTTCTCTCCTGCAACACAACATATAACAAACGAAAAGCGTTACAATTCAATCCCAAAATTTGATCAATCAAATCTGGAAGAAACATCCCTCAATATATATAAGTTTATATATGGTAATGGACATAAAATTTTTCCATCATTTGATTTTGCAAATGCAGAATCAAGAAAATTAATAACTCCTCTAATGTACTTCTCTTTATTAAGAGAGTTGTTAGGGTTGTAGGATATCCAACTCTTATCCATTCAATTCAATACAATAAACAGAAAAATTGAATGAAATAACACAAAAAGTTAATAAATATAACTTAAATATAAAGAAAGGAAAAGAACAATATATCAGTTCAGCAGCATGGATGGAGTTATTGTTCATTTGAGATCCATAAGAAATGGGCCACTATAATCTGAAACATCTACTGATAGAATTCATTGAAGTGTTGCTCTACAACATTTTGATTAAATTAGTTGATTTCAAATTTTTATAGAGGTAAATATATATACAAGATGATGAAGGTAGAGCTTTAACTACCAGCGCCGACATGGCATAACTGACTCTAATAGAAGCTGCCAGCATGGCATAAATAGCTTTGTGCATTTAACACGTGCAGAATACATACAATATGTATATCTCTATATAACTATCAGCTACTCTTTTATTCCCATGAAAGAATCACATAATTGAATACAACAAGAATGTACTTTTAATGCAGTGGTAGTATTAAAAATCTAAACTTAGTATCCAGAGTTGTTGTCATGTAAGTGTAATAAAGCACCTCATATAATTAAGTAAATAGCAAATGAGATTCAATACAAAATCAGATGATACTAAAATTTATTACACTAATAATGCATTAAAATTAGACCTATAAAATATCCTGGTGAAAAATCAATAGAACAAGAAGCCAAGCTTTGCAGTTTTTGATACTTTTTATTTTTGATAAACCTCTGTAACACTAAGTTGTGTCGGTGTCTCTAATACCGACACAACACCGACACGTGTGGATAATCTCAATTACTTCTATTTTGTTAAGGTATTACCAGAATCTATAAGTTAGTGTCACTATTGTGTATGGTATATTTGTTTCTATGGTGCTTCATAGTTAGAAACACTCAAGAATTATGTTCAATTACTTACTACTAGCCTCTGCAGTGCAGAATGTCCAATTTATTTGTATTGAAGGTTAACAAAATCATTAAATCTAAGGAATTAACATGAAGATGAATTTCATATATTTCTAGAAACACATAATATGACAAATCAATAATGCACATAAAAATAAAAATGTAATATTTGCAGGATTATCAAACCTTTTTCTTTGGTGGATGAACTGATGACACCTTGTTTCTCAAGTCTCTTTTTTCTATCTTTCTTCACTTTTTCCAATAACTCCACATCATCATTTGCTTCAAGTATTGCAGCATTAACATCAAACCTTATTTTACCAAGGGGTAAGGAATATGTGACAAGGGGTAAGGAATATGCATGATACACATTGTAGGATACTTGAACTGATGTATACCTTATTTTACCAAAGCAGAAGTTGTTGCCAAGTATCAGTTAAAAATAATATTGTAAAATAATGACAATTCAAGACAAACAACTATAGTTATACTTGTATTACTGATGTAGTTGGGGTACTAGTAGCAAGAAACGATGAAAATTACAGTAGTGGTTAGGCTGATCATTGTTATGTTTTTTTATTTGGGGTTTAGGACATTCAATTGAACCCATTATATAATCACTAAGATTTATCAACTTTCATTTATTTTTCTGGTATCAGTTTATGGTTTATGATTAATCAAAATGAAATTGCAGCAATTGAAACATGAGTGATGGCAGAATAATTAATGTGTTTGCATATGATGATCAGAATAACAAATAGACAATCAGCTCAAAGATCAAGAGTTAGGAAGCTGCAATACATGATATCATTTCAACAAAATCCTTCAATCAAACCTGAGCTTGAAGATGAGAAACTCCATATTTGTTTTTTTCTTTTCGATTATCTTTTCCCTGAAAATGAAAATAGAAGAACCTCAAATCAGTTTTAAAATATAAAATACTAAAATCAATCAAATCATTCAACCAATGAAAATTGCTAATTGAGGAAAAACAATTTCAACTTACTCGTGAATCTCTAAATCGCTGAATCTGAATCTGAAGAAATCGGGAAAAGCTTCTTCAACGGGAATCTGAAGACGAAATTGAATGATGAAGAAATCTGAATCTGAAGACGAAATCGAAAAAATGATGAAGAAATCTGAATCTGAATCTAAGACGAAATCGAATGATGAAAAAATGATGAAAAAATCTGAATCTGAATTTGTTGTTGTGATTTTTGAAGGGGTGAGTAAAATGCGAAATCGAAATGTGAATTGTTGTTGCGTGCGTGAATGATTTTCTTGTGAAGGGGTGAGTGAAATGATTTTTTGGTGAAGGGTGAGTGAAATGATTTTTTTGGTGAAGGGGTGAATTGAATTTTTGGATATGAATATTTCAGTTTTTTTTTAGTTATTATATATAAATTAGTTTTGATGCCAATATTTCAGTTTTTTTTTAAGTTAACATAATGTATTATATTAAATGAGAATAAGTGACACTCTGTCTGTAGCTAAAAGTAATTATAGTGACAAATAAAAAGATATCACTAAAAATTGAGTGTCACAATAGATTTTTTTTTTTTTTAGTGTTGGATGCCTCAACTAGTGTACATGCATTTGTCTTCCTTTTAGACATGTACAATGGCTTTGACACGTTAGTTAAGCTTAACTCTATGACTAACTGAGTCTCTATCCAACTTGTGTTGAATATGGATTTTAGTATTATTTTGCACTCACCGATTAGTTTTGACATTTAATTGTGGTCTTCTAGTCTTGACCTTTCTACTACCATGCATGCTTGGTTTTGTCTAGAAAAATTCATCAAATTAGTTGAATCTCTCGGCATTGGCAACATATATTTATTGTGTATTGTGTTGGCTTTGTAGCCTTCACCTTGTAGTTTCGAAAATACTCCTCGTAATGAGGACACTACATGAGTAAACCCTCCATATTCTTCCTTTTAATAAATTTAGTAGAGATTCATTTAGGGCTCGACGAAATTTCAAAGGCCCTACAACAATATGCCTTCTAGCATCAACAATGACCATGTTGTCGGTCATTGTGAAGGCATCTTCAACATTTGAAATCTCGTTCTCCTACTTTGGTTTATCAACAAACTTCAATATCCCTTTCTTTAAAGCTTGTTGTATCAAATCTCGGAAAACATGCACAATCATTAGTGACATGGCCGAGCATATAGTGAAATTTCTAATGTTTATGTCTAAGAATCAGATTGGTTCAAACACAATACCTATTATTGATATTTTGATCATAACAAAGCAAGAAGACAATTATCCATTAATTGGTTGCTTTAAGTGTGCATATTAGTTTGAAACATAACAAGAATCCATGTTATTGACTATCTGACAAAAGTAACATAAGCCATTGCGATTTAGTGATAATCGATAATTTTTCATATGCTTATTTTTCATTGGTTTTAGTCTTATTTATCTTTAATCATTAGTTAATTTAAGGAGTTATTTCATATAATTTGTCGATTTTAGTTCTTAAATTTAATAATGTGCTTATGTTGTTATTTCTTTGATTTAAGTAGACATTTTTTTCGTAGTTTTGTGTTGTTTTGTTGTTTTAGTGCAGTGCTGAATTTTGGTGAGAAATCAACATGACCTATATGGAGTATTTGAACCATATATTGAGTTGTAGATGTCTAAATGGAGTCAAACTGTTGCAAATTAAAGCTAAGATCCATATCTAGAACTTTCTTGAAGAGACTAGAATCAAATTCGGACTCGAAATAGGAGAAAAATGCAGTAAAATTCATACCTTAAATGATGTGTGCTGGAGTGCAAATTTATGCGTCTATGACATATTTATGCAATATTTAACATTATGTTTCTGTCCCAGAAGCGCCAACACGCCGCAGAAGGCATAAACGTGTTTTTTTCTTCACTTTTTAGAGATCTTTTTGGCTATTTTGAAGTGTGGAGACTTGTGCCCTAGTGGAGAAACTCAAAGAAGGCTGGTTCTAACACCATTAAAGGAGTTTAATCAAGGATCGTTCATGAATAATTCTTGAAATTCTTCTTTAATCTCTATCTTTTGTTCCTTTATTATGAGTAACTAAACTCTCTTTGTTAGGGATGAGTAGAATGTGATGAAATCTTTGAATATGTGATTTGTTTTTTCGATTATTTGAATGAGTTTATTGAATTATTTTTCTCATCTTTGTGCTTAATGTTTTTTATTGCTTGATCACATTTATATTATTTTATGATTCATATTTTGAAACGAAAGTAGAGTTTACGAAAACTTGAGATGAGAAGTTCATGACTTTGTAATCTAGGAATAGATGCAGACGCGTGAAACCAATTGAGATATTTGCAAAGGAAATAGATCAATACGAGAACTCTTGAACATTTAAGTTTAATTCTAATCTTAAATTCACTAAGAAGTTGAGGATTACTTTGGAATTAAATGTTCTATCACTAAGGAATTAGGGAAATAATAGTAAATAGAATTCATTAATAAGTCTATAAAGGAATTCGGTAATCAAGATCAAATTAAAAATCAATGTTGGATTCAAAGTGAAACTCATCCCTAACATTTTTTCTCATTATAAAATTTCAATATTGTTACTCTTGTTAGTTTAACAATTATTCAATCAATTGAGAAATTTTTTGTTCAGTTTTAATAATTAAATATAATTCGATAATATAAGGTAGTCCTTGAGTTTGACATTCAATCTTACTGTTTTATTATTACATGATATATCAATAATTATTTATGTGTGAAGCACATTAAGTATACAATAAACTAATGAACAAATGATTATGTTCACTGATAGAAAAACTTGTCATAACTTAGAAGAAAATAGGTTGACCAGAGCAATGGCTCTTTGATATAAGATATGTGTTCACATTATTATGTGAAGTCGTCATACAAATAATAAGATGGACTACATATATGATGATAGAAATAAGTGGCTTTTGATCAAGGCTCTGATCATTTGATAGTTTCAAGACATAAACAGGAAATTCGACATTGGTCAAGGCTCTGGAGAAAAGTCAACAATAAGCTCGTCATTCATGTGATCCAACGTTTCTTTGATTCATGGATCAACCCATAGCTCAAGATTCGTCTAAAACAACGGTTAGCAAAACGTTTCCTCAGGAACTATATTACTCTAAAGAATTGATTCCATTGGTACGACTTGAAGCCAATTCAAGAAGAATCAACAAAGACAATGACAACAACAATAATGGATTCCTCTGTCACTTCTTCTAAGTCAAGGCGATATGATATAACAAAACAAATATGTAAAGTACAAATTAACTTGGATAATAACACAGTAAAGAGTGTAAGAACAAACAACTACATCCACAAATACAGTAAGGTTCTACACATTTCAAAAGACTTTTTTTCTCAACATATATATTATCAAGAGCTACAAAAAATAGTATTTATTAAGGCAATCTTGTGTGTTTGTGTCGTTGGTTGAACGTTTAGGTCATTTTCGTCATCCTTCGACTTATTCTAATCCAATTAGGGTTTTTAACCAATCTTGAGCATCCAATAAGTGATTTTGTGTCATTGGTTGAACATTTAGGTCATTTTCGTCCTCCCTAGGCTTATTCTAATCCAATTTGGGTTTTTAACCAATGTTGTGCATCCAATAAGTGCATTTGTGTCATTGGTTGAACATTTAGGTCATTTTCGTCATCCTTTGACTTATTCTAATCCAATTAGGGTTTTTAACCAATCTTGTGCATCCAGTAAGTGCGTTTGTGTCATTGGTTGAACATTAAGGTCATTCTCGTCCTCTCTAGGCTAATTCTAATCAGATTAGGGTTTTTAACAAATCTTGTGCATCCAATAAGTGATTTTGTGTCATTGGTTGAACATTTAGGTCATTTTCGTTTTCCCTAAGCTTATTCTAATCCAATTAGGGTTTTTAACCAATCTTTTGCATCCAATAAGTGCGTTTGGGTCATTGGTTGAACATTTAGGTCATTTTCGTCATCCTTCAACTTATTCTAATCCAATTTGGGTTTTTAACCAATCTTGTGCATCCCAGAAGTGCGTTTGTGTCATTGGTTGAACATTTAGGTCGTTTTCATCCTCCCTTGGCTTATTCTAATCCAATTAGGGTTTTTAACCAATCTTGTGCATCCAATTAGTGATTTTGTGTTATTGGTTGAACATTTAGGTCATTTTTCGTCCTCCCAAGGCTTATTCTAATCAAATTAGGATTTTTAACCAATCTTGTGCATCTAATAAGTGATTTTGTGTCATTGGATTCACATTTAGGTCATTTTCGTCCTCCATAGGCTTATTCTAATCCAATTAGGGTTTCTAACCAATCTTGTGCATCCAATAAGTAATTTTGTGTCATTGGTTGAACATTTGGGTCATTTTTGTCCTCCCTAGGCTTATTCTAATCCAATTAGGGTTTTTAACCAATATTGTGCATCTAATAAGTGCGATTGTGTCATTGGTTTAACATTTAGGTCTTTTTCGTCCTCTCTAGGCTTATTCTAATACAATTAGGGTTTTTAATCAATCTTATGCATAACATAAGTGATTTTGTGTCATTGGTTGAACACTTAGGTCAGTTTATGCCTCCCTAGCCTTATTCTAATCCAATAAGGGTTATTAACCAATCTTGTGCGTCCAATAAATGCATTTGTGTCATTGGTTGAACATTTAGGTCATTTTCGTCATCCTTCGACTTATTCTAATCCAATTAGGGTTTTTAACCAATCTTGTGCATCCAATAAGTGATTTTGCGTCACTAGTTGAACATTTAGGTCATTTTCGTTTTCCCTAGGGTTATTCTAATCCAGTTAGGGTTTTTAACCAATCTTTTGCATCCAATAAGTGCGTTTGTGTCATTGGTTGAACATTTAGGTCATTTTCGTCATCCTTCGACTTATTCTAATCCAATTAGGGTTTTAAACTAATCTTGTGCATGCCAGAAGTGCGTTTATGTCGGTGGTTGAACATTTAGGTCATTTTCATCCTCCCTAGGCTTATTCTAATCCAATTAGGGTTTTTGACCAATCTTGAGCATCCAATAAGTGATTTTGTATTATTGGTTGAACATTTAGGTGATTTTCGTCCTCCCTAGGCTTATTCAAATCCAATTAGGATTTTTAACCAATCCATCGCAACCAATAAGTGATTTTGTGTCATTGGATTAACATTTAGGTTGTTTTTGTCCTCCATAGGCATATTCTGATCCAACTAGGGTTTTGAACCAATCTTGTGCATCCAATAAACGCGTTTGTGTCATTGGTTTAACAAGTAGGTCATTTTCATCCTCCCTAGGCTTATTCTAATCCAATTAGGGTTTTTAACCATTCTTGTGCATCCAATTAGTGATTTTGTGTTATTGGTTGAACATTTAGGTCATTTTCGTCCTCCCAAGGCTTATTCTAATCGAATTAGGATTTTTAACCAATCTTGTGCATCCAATAAGTGATTTTGTGTCATTGGATTAACATTTAGGTCATTATCTTCATCCTTCGACTTATTATACCAATTAGGGTTTTTAACTAATCTTGAGTATCCAATAAGTGATTTTGTGTCATTGGTTGAACATTTAGGTCATTTTCGTCCTTCTTAGGCTTATTCTAATCCAATTTAGGTTTTTAACCAATGTTGTGCATCCAATAAGTGCGTTTGTGTCATTGATTTAACATTTAGGTCATTCTCGTCCTCTTTAGGCTTATTCTAATCCAATTAGGGTTTTAACCAATCTTTTGCAACCAATAAGTGTGTTTGTGTCATTGGTTGAACATTTAGGTCATTTTCGTCATCCTTCGACTTATTCTAATCCAATTAGGGTTTGAAATCCATCTTGTGCATCCCAGAAGTGCGTTTCTGTCATTGGTTGAACATTTAAGTCATTTTCATCCGCCCTAGGCTTATCCTAATCTAATTAGGGTTTTTAATAAATCTTGAGCATCCAATAAGAGATTTTGTGTCATTTTTTGAACATTTAGGTCATTTTCGTCCTCCCTAGGCTTTTTCTAATCCAATTAGGGTTTTTAATCAATCTTGTGATTCAAATAAGTGATTTTGTGTCATTGGTTGAACGTTTAGGTCATTTTCATTCTCACTTGGCTTATTCTAATCCAATTAGGGTTTTTAATCAATCTTGTGCATCAAATAAGTGATTTTGTGTCATTGGTTGAACATTTAGGTCATTTTCATTCTCCCTAGGCTTATTCGAATCCAATTAGGGTTTTTAATCAATCTTGTGCATCCAATAAATGCGTTTGTGTCATTGGTTGAACATTTAGGTCATTTTCGTCATCCTTCGACTTATTCTAATCCAATTAGGGTTTTTAACCAATCTTGAGCATCCAATAAATGATTTTGTGTCATTGGTTGAACATTAAGATCATTTTCGTCCTCCCTAGGCTTATTCTAATCCAATTTGGGTTTTTAACCAATGTTGTGCACCCAATAAGTGTGTTTGTGTCATTGGTTAAACATTTAGGTCATTTTCGTCCCCCTAGGCTTATTCTAATCCAATTAGGGTTTTTAACAAATCATGTGCCTCAAATAAGTGATTTTGTGTCATTGGTTGAACATTTAGGTCATTTTCCTCCTCTCTAGGCTTATTCTAATCTAATTATGGTTTTTAACCAATCTTGTGCATCAAATAAGTGATTTTGTGTCATTGGTTGAACATTTAGGTCATTTTCGTCATCCTTCGACTTATTCTCATCCAATTAGGGTTTTTAACCAATCTTGTGCATCCAATAAGTGATTTTGTGCCATTGGTTGATTATTTAGGTCATTTTCTTCATCCTTCGACTTATTCTAATCCAATTATGGTTTTTAACCAATCTTGAGCATCCAATAAGTCATTTTGTGTCATTGGTTGAACATTTAGGTCATTTTCGTCCTTCTTAGGCTTATTCTAATCCAATTTGTGTTTTTAACCAATGTTGTGCATCCAATATGTGCGTTTGTGTCATTGATTTATCATTTAGGTCATTCTCGTCCTCTTTAGGCTTATTCTAATCCAATTAGGGTTTTAACCAATCTTTTGCATCCAATAAGTGCGTTTGTGTCATTGGTTGAACATTTAGGTCATTTTCGTCATCCTTCGACTTATTGTAATCCAATTAGGGTTTTTAACCAATATTGTGCATCCAATAAGTGCGATTGTGTCATTGGTTTAACAATTAGGTCATTTTCGTCCTCTCTAGGCTTATTCTAATCCAATTAGGGTTTTTAATCAATCTTGTGCATCAAATAAGTGATTTTGTGTCATTGGTTGATTATTTAGGTCATTTTCGTCCTCCCTAGGCTTATTCTAATTCAATTAGGGTTTTTAACCAATCTTGTGCATCAAATAAGTGATTTTGTGTCATTGATTGAACATTTACGTCATTTTCGTCCTCCCTAGGCTTATTCTAATCCAATTAGGGTTTTTAACCAATCTTGTGCATCCAATAAGTGCGTTTATGTCATTGGTTGAAAATTTAGGTCATTTTCGTCATCTTCAACTTATTCTAATCCAATTAGGGTTTTTAAGCAATCTTGAGCATCCAATAAGTGATTTTGTGTCATTGGTTGATTATTTAGGTCATTTTAGTCCCCTCTAGGCTTATTCTAATCCAGTTAGGGTTTTTCACCAATCTTGTGCATCCAATAAATGCGTTTGTGTCATTGGTTGAACATTTAGGTGATTTTCGTCATCCTTCGACTTATTATAATCCGATTAGTGTTTTTAATCAATCTTGTGCATCAAATAAGTGATTTTGTGTCATTGGTTGAACATTTAGGTCATTTTTCTCCTCTCTAGGCTTATTTTAACCTAATTAGGGTTTTTAATCAATCTTGTGCATCAAATAAGTGATTTTGTGTCATTGGTTGAACATTTAGGTTATTTCAATCATCCTTCGAGTTATTCTAATCCAATTAGGGTTTGTAACCAATGTTGTGCATCCAATAAGTGCGTTTATGTCATTGGTTTAAAATTTAGGTCATTTTTGTCCTCTCTAGGCATATTCTAATCTAATAAGGGTTTTTAACCAATCTTGTGCATCCAATAAGTGATTTTTTGTCATTGGATGAACATTTAGGTCATTTTCTTCCTCCTCAGGATTACTCTAATCCGATTAGGGTTTTTAACCTATCTTGTGCATCCAATAAGTGATTTTGTGTCATTGGATTAACATTTAGGTTATTTCAGTCATCCTTCGACTTATTCTAATCCAATTAGGGTTTGTAACCAATGTTGTGCATCCAATAAGTGCGTTTATGTCATTGGTTGAAAATTTAGGTCATTTTTGTCCTCTCTAAGCTTATTCTAATCCAATAAGGGTTTTTAACCAATCTTGTGCATCCAATAAGTGATTTTTTGTCATTGGATGAACATTTAGGTCATGTTCTTCCTCCTAAGGATTATTCTAATCCGATTAGGGTTTTTAACCTATCTTGTTCATCCATTAAGTGATTTTGTCTCATTTTTTGAACATTTAGGTCATTTTCCTCCTCTCTAGGCTTATTCTAATCCAGTTAGGGTTTTTTTACCAATCTTGTGCATCAAATAAGTGATTTTGTGTCATTGGTTGAACATTTAGGTTATTTCAGTCATCCTTCGAGTTATTCTAATCCTATTAGGGTTTGTAACAAATGTTGTGCATCCAATAAGTGCATTTGTGTCATTGGTTTAACATTTAGGTCATTTTCGACCTCCCTAGGCTTATTCTAATCCAATCATCGTTTTTAAGCAATCTTGTGCATCAAATAAGTGAATTTGTGTCATTTTTTGAACATTTAGGTCATTTTCATCCTGCCTAGGCTTATTCTAATCCAATTAGGGTTTGTAACCAATGTTGTGCATCCAATAAGTGCATTTGTGTCATTGGTTTAACATTTGGGTCATTTTCGTCCTCTCTAGGCTTATTCTAATCCAATTAAAGTTTTTAATCAATCTTGTACATCAAATAAGTGATTTTGTGTCATTGTTTCAACATTTAGGTCATTTTCGTCCTCCCAAGACTTATTCTAATCCAAGTAGGTTTTTAATCATTCTTGTGCATCAAATAAGTGATTTTGTGTCATTGGTTGAACATTTAGGTCATTTTCCTCCTCTATATGCTCATTCTAATCCAATAAGGGTTTTTAACCAATCTTGTGCATCAAATAAGTGATTTTGTGTCATTTGTTGAACATTTAGGTCATTTTCGTCCTCCCTAGGCTTATTCTTATCTAATTAGGGTTTTTAACCAAACTTGAGCATTCAATAAGCGATTTTGTGTCATTTTTTGAACATTTAGTTCATTTTCGTCCTCTTTAGGCTTATTCTAATCCAATTAGGGTTTGTACCCAATGTTGTGCATCAAATAAGTGCATATGTGTCATTGGTTTAACATTTAGGTTATTTTCTTCCTCTCTAAGCTTATTCTAATTCAATTAGGGTATTTAATCAAACTTGTGCATAAAAAAAGTGATTTTTGTGTCATTGGTTGAATATTTAGGTCATTTTCGTCCTCCCTAGGCTTATTCTAATCTAATTAGGGGTTTTAACCAATCTTGAGCATCCAATAAGTGATTTTGGGTCATTTTTTGAACATTTAGGTCATTTTCGTCCTCCCTAGGCTTATTCTAATCCAATTAGGGTTTTTAACCAATCTTGTTCATCCAATAAGTGATTTTGTGTCATTTTTTGAACATTTAGGTTATTTTAGTCCTCCCTAGGATTATTCTAATCCATTTAGGGTTTGTAACCAATGTTGTGCATCCAATAAGTGCGTTTGTGTCATTGGTTTAACATTTAGGTTATTTTCGTCATGCCTAGGCTTATTCTAATCCAATTAGGGTTTTTAATCAATCTTGTGCATCAAATAAGTCATTTTGTGTCATTGGTTGAACATTTAGGTCATTTTCCTCCTCTCTAGGCTTATTCTTATACAATTAGGGTTTTTAACCAATCTTGTGCATCAAATAAGTGATTTTGTGTCAATGGTTGAACATTTAGGTCATTTTCGTCCTCCATAGGTTTATTCTAATCGAATTAGGATTTTTAACCAATCTTGAGCATCCAATAAGTGATTTTGTGTCATTTTTTGAACATTTAGGTCATTTTCGTCCTCCCTAGGCTTACTCTAATCCAATTAGGGTTTTTAACTAATCTTTTGCATCCAATAAGTGATTTTGTGTCATTTTTTGAACATTTAGGTCATTTTCGTCGTGCACAGGCTTATTCTAATCCAATTAGGGTTTGTAACCAATGTTGTGCATCCAATAAGTGCATTTATGTCATTGGTTTAACATTTAGGTCATTTTCGTCCTCCCTAGGCTTATTCTAATCCAAGTAGGGTTTTAAACCAATCTTGTGCATCTAATAAGTGCAATTGTGTCATTGGTTTTACAATTAGGTCATTTTCAGCCTCTCTAGGCATATTCTAATCCAATTAGGGTTTTTAACCTATCTTGTGCATCCAATAAGTGATTTTGTGTCATTTTTTGAACATTTAGGTCATTTTCCTCCTCTCTAGGCTTATTCTAATCCAGTTAGGGTTTTGAACCAATCTTGTGCATCAAATAAGTGATT
Source organism: Cicer chorassanicum (assembly GCA_037974735.1). NCBI lineage: Eukaryota > Viridiplantae > Streptophyta > Magnoliopsida > Fabales > Fabaceae > Cicer > Cicer chorassanicum. The sequence continues at coordinate 22,104,581 of JBBPBP010000003.1, forward strand.
TTGTGTCATTGGTTGAACATTTAGGTTATTTCAGTCATCCTTCGACTTATTCTAATCCAATTAGGGTTTTTAACCAATCTTGTGCATCCAATAAGTGATTTTGTGTCATTGGTTTAACATTTAGGTCATTTTCGACCTCCCTAGGCTTATTCTAATCCAATTAGGGTTTTTAACCAATCTTGTGCATCCAATAAGTGCGATTGTGTCATTGGTTTAACATTTAGGTCATTCTCGTCCTCTCTAGGCTTATTCTAATACAATTAGGGTATTTAACCAATCTTGTGCATCAAATAAGTGATTTTGTGTCATTGGTTGAACATTTAGGTCATTTTCCTCCTCTATATGCTCATTCTAATCCAATAAGGGTTTGTAACCAATGTTGTGCATCAAATAAGTAATTTTGTGTCATTTGTTGAACATTTATGTCATTTTAGTCCTCCCTAGGCTTATTCTAATCGAATTAGGTTTTTTAACCAAACCTGAGCATCCAATAAGTGATTGTGTCATTTTTTGAACATTTAGGTCATTTTCGTCATGCCTAAGTTTATTCTAATCCAAATAAGGTTTGTACCCAATGTTGTGCATCCAATAAGTGCATATGTGTCATTGGTTTAACATTTAGGTCATTTTCGTCCTCTCTAGGCTTATTCTAATCCAATTAAAGTTTTTAATCAATCTTGTACATCACATAAGTGATTTTGTGTCATTGGTTGAACATTTAGTTCATTTTCGTCCTCCCTAGGCTTATTCTAATCCAAGTAGGGTTTTTAACCAATCTTGTGCATCCAATAAGTGCGATTGTGTCATTGGTTTAACATTTAGGTCATTCTCGTCCTTTCTAAGCTTATTCTAATCCAATTAGGGTATTTAATCAATCTTGTCCATCAAATAAGTGATTTTTGTGTCATTGGTTGAACATTTAGGTCATTTTCGTCCTCCCTAGGCTTATTCTAATCTAATTAGGGTTTTAAACCAATCTTGAGCATCCAATAAGTGATTTTGTGTCGTTTTTTGAACATTTAGGTCATTTTTGTCCTCCCTAGGCTTATTCTAATCCAATTAGGGTTTGTAACCAATGTTGTGCATCCAATAAGTGCGTTTGTGTCATTGGTTTAACATTTAGGTCATTTTCGTCCTCTCTAGGCTTATTCTAATCCAATTAGGGTTTTTAATCAATCTTGTGCATCAAATAAGTGATTTTGTGTCATTGGTTGAACATTTAGGTCATTTTTGTCCTCCCTAGGCTTATTCTAATCTAATTAGGGTTTTTAACCAATCTTGAGCATCCAATAAGTGATTTTGTGTCATTTTTTGAACAATTATGTCATTTTCCTCCTCTATAGGCTTATTCTAATCCAATTAAAGTTTTTAATCAATCTTGTACACCAAATAAGTGATTTTGTGTCATTGGTTGAACATTTAGGTCATTTTCGTCCTCCATAGGCTTATTCTAATCCAAGTAGGGTTTTTAACCAATCTTGTGCATCCAATAAGTGCGATTGTGTCATTGGTTTGATATTTAGGTCATTTTCGTCCTCCATAGGCTTATTCTAATCTAATTTGGGTTTTTAACCAATCTTGTGCATCCGATAAGTGATTTTGCGTCATTTTTTGAACATTTATGATATTTTCGTCCTTCCTAGGCTTATTCTAATCCAATTCGGGTTTGTAACCAATGTTGTGCATCCAATAAGTGCGTTTGTGTCATTGGTTTAACATTTAGGTCATTTTCGTCCTGCCTAGGCTTATTCTAATCCAATTAGGGTTTTTAATCAATCTTGGGCATCAAATAAGTCATTTTGTGTCATTGGTTGATCATTTATCTCATTTTCCTCCTCTCTAGGCTTATTCTATTACACTTAGGGTTTTTAATCAATCTTGTGCATCAAATACGTGATTTTGTATCATTGGTTGAACATTTAGGTCATTTTCGTCCTCCCTAGGCTTTGACTAATCGAATTAGGGTTTTTAACCAATCTTGAGCATCCAATAAGTGAATTTGTGTCATTTTTTGAACATTTAGGTTATTTTCGTCCTCCCTAGGCTTATTCTAATCCAATTAGGGTTTTTAACCAATCTTATGCATCCAATAAGTGATTTTGTGTCATTTTTTGAACATTTAGGTCATTTGCGTCTTGCCTAGGCTTATTCTAATCCAATTCGGGTATTTAATCAATCTTGTGCGTCAAATAAGTGATTTTTGTGTCATTGGTTGAAAATTTAGGTCATTTTCGTCCTCCCTAGGCTGATTCTAATTTAATTAGGGTTTTTAACCAATCTTGAACATCCAATAAGTGATTTTGTGTCATTTTTTGAACATTTAGGTCATTTTTGTCCTCCCTAGGCTTATTCTAATCCAATTAGGGTTTGTAACCAATGTTGTGTATCCAATAAGTGCGTTTGTATCATTGGTTTAACATTTAGGTCATTTTCGTCCTGCCTAGGCTTATTCTAATCCAATTAGGGTTTTTAATCAATCTTGGGCATCAAATAAGTCATTTTGTGTCATTGGTTGAACATTTAGGTCATTTTCCTCCTCTCTAGGCTTATTCTAATACAATTAGGGTTTTTAACTAATCTTGTGCATCAAATAAGTGATTTTGTGTCATTGGTTGAACATTTAGGTCATTTTCGTCCTCTCTAGGCTTATTCTAATCGAATTAGGGTTTGTAACCAATGTTGTGCATCAAATAAGTGATTTTGTGTCATTTGTTGAACATTTAGGTCATTTTCGTTCTCCCTAGGCTTATTCTAATCTAATTAGGTTTTTTGACCAAACTTGAGCATCTAATAAGTGATTGTGTCATTTTTTGAACATTTAGGTCATTTTCGTCCTGCCTAGGCTTATTCTAATCCAATTAGGGTTTGTACCCAATGTTGTGCATCCAATAAGTGCATATGTGTCATTGGTTTAACATTTAGGTCATTTTCGTCCTCTCTAGGCTTATTCTAATCCAATTAAAGTTTTTAATCATTCTTGTACATCAAATAAGTGATTTTGTGTCATTGGTTGAACATTTAGGTCATTTTCATCCTCCCTAGGCTTATTCTAATCCAAGTAGGGTTTTTAACTAATCTTGTGCATCCAATAAGTGCGATTGTGTCATTTGTTTAACATTTAGGTCATTCTCGTCCTCTCTAAGCTTATTCTAATCCAATTAGGGTATTTAATCAATCTTGTGCATCAAATAAGTGATTTTTGGTTCATTGGTTGAACATTTAGGTCATTTTCGTCCTCCCTAGGCTTATTCTAATCTAATTAGGGTTTTTAACCAATCTTGAGCATCCAATAAGTGATTTTGTGTCATTTTTTGAACATTTAGGTCATTTTCGTCCTCCCTAGGCTTATTCTAATCCAATTCGGGTTTGTAACCAATGTTGTGCATCCATTAAGTGCGCTTGTGTCATTGGTTTAACATTTAGGTAATTTTCGTCCTCTCTAGGCTTATTCTAATCCAATTAGGGTTTTTAATCAATCTTGTGCATCAAATAAGTGATTTTGTGTCATTGGTTGAACATTTAGGTCATTTTCCTCCTCTATAGGCTTATTCTAATTCAATTAAAGTTTTTTATCAATCTTGTACATCAAATAAGTGATTTTGTGTCATTGGCTGAACATTTAGGTCATTTTCGTCCTCCATAGGCTTATTCTAATCCAAGTAAGGTTTTTAACCAATCTTGTGCATCCAATAAGTGCGATTGTGTCATTGGTTTGATATTTAGGTCATTTTCGTCCACCCTAGGCTTATTTTAATCCAATTAGAGTTTGTAACCAATGTTGTGCATCCAATAAGTGCATATGTGTCATTGGTTTAACATTTAGGTCATTTTCGTCCTCTCTAGGCTTATTCTAATCCAATTAAAGTTTTTAATCAATCTTGTACATCAAATAAGTGATTTTGTGTCATTGGTTGAACATTTAGGTCATTTTCGTCCTCCCTAGGCTTATTCTTATCCAAGTAGGGTTTTTAACTAATCTTGTGCATCCAATAAGTGCGATTGTGTCATTGGTTTAACATTTAGGTCATTCTCGTCCTCTCTAAGCTTATTCTTATCCAATTAGGGTATTTAATCAATCTTGTGCATCAAATAAGTGATTTTTGTGTCATTGGTTGAACATTTAGGTCATTTTCGTCCTTCCTAGGCTTATTCTAATCTAATTAGGGTTTTTAACCAATCTTGAGCATCCAATAAGTGATTTTGTGTCATTTTTTGAACATTTAGGTCATTTTCGTCCTCCCTAGGCAATTCTATTCCAATTCGGGTTTGTAACCAATGTTGTGCATCCAATAAGTGCGTTTGTGTCATTGGTTTAACATTTAGGTCATTTTCGTCCTCTCTAGGCTTATTCTAATCCAATTAGGGTTTTTAATCAATCTTGTGCATCAAATAAGTGATTTTGTGTCATTGGTTGAACATTTAGGTCATTTTCCTCCTCTATAGGCTTATTCTAATTCAATTAAAGTTTTTAATCAATCTTGTACATCAAATAAGTGATTTTGTGTCATTGGCTGAACATTTAGGTCATTTCGTCCTCCATAGGCTTATTCTAATCCAAGTAGGGTTTTTAACCAATCTTGTGCATCCAATAAGTGCGATTGTGTCATTGGTTTGATATTTAGGTCATTTTCGTCCTCCCTAGGCTTATTTTAATCCAATTAGAGTTTGTAAACAATGTTGTGCATCCAATAAGTGCATATGTGTCATTGGTTTAACATTTAGGTCATTTTCGTCCTCTCTAGGCTTATTCTAATCCAATTAAAGTTTTTAATCAATCTTGTACATCAAATAAGTGATTTTGTGTCATTGGTTGAACATTTAGGTCATTTTCGTCCTCCCTAGGCTTATTCTAATCCAAGTAGGGTTCTTAACTAATCTTGTGCATCCAATAAGTGCGATTGTGTCATTGGTTTAACATTTAGGTCATTCTCGTCCTCTCTAAGCTTATTCTAATCCAATTAGGGTATTTAATCAATCTTGTGCATCAAATAAGTGATTTTTGTGTCATTGGTTGAACATTTAGGTCATTTTCGTTCTCCCTAGGCTTATTCTAATCCAATTAGAGTTTTTAACCAATCTTATGCATCCAATAAGTGATTTTGTGTCATTTTTTGAACATTTAGGTCATTTTCGTCCTGCCTAGGCTTATTCGAATCCAATGAGGGTTTGTAACCAATGTTGTGCATCCAATAAGTGCATATGTGTCATTGGTTTAACATTTAGGTCATTTCCGTCCTCTCTAGGCTTATTCTAATCCAATTAAAGTTTTTAATCAATCTTTTACATCAAATAAGTGATATTGTGTCATTGGCTGAACATTTAGGTCATTTTCGTCCTCCATAGGCTTATTCTAATCCAAGTAGGGTTTTTAACCAATCTTGTGCATCCAATAAGTGCGATTGTGTCATTGGTTTGATATTTAGGTCATTTTCGTCCTCCCTAGGCTTATTTTAATCCAATTAGAGTTTGTAACCAATGTTGTGCATCCAATAAGTGCATATGTGTCATTGGTTTAACATTTAGGTCATTTTCGTCCTCTCTAGGCTTATTCTAATCCAATTAAAGTTTTTAATCTATCTTGTACATCAAATAAGTGATTTTGTGTCATTGGTTGAACATTTAGGTCATTTTCGTCCCCCCTAGGCTTATTCTAATCCAATTAGGTTTTTTAACCAATCTTGTGCATCAAATAAGTGATTTTGTGTCATAGGTTGAACATTTAGGGCATTTTCGTCCTCTTTAGGCTTATTTTAATCCAATTATGGTTTTTAATCAATCTTGTGCATCAAATAAGTGATTTTGTGTCATTGGTTGAACATTTAGGTCATTTTCCTTCTCTCTAGGCTTATTCTATTCCAATAAGGGTTTATAACCAATCTTGTGCATCCAATAAGTGATTTTTTGTCATCGGATGAACATTTAGGTCATTTTCTTCCTCCTAAGGATTATTCTAATCCGACTAGGGTTTTTAACCTATCTTGTGCATCAAATAAGTGATTTTGTGTCATTTTTTGAACATTTAGGTTATTTTCCTCCTCTCTAGGCTTATTCTAATCCAGTTAGGGTTTTTAACGAATCTTGTGCATCAAATAAGTGATTTTGTGTCATTGGTTGAACATTTAGGTTATTTCAGTCATCCTTCGACTTATTCTAATCCAATTAGGGTTTGTAACCAATGTTGTGCATAAAATAAGTGCATTTGTGTCATTAGTTTAACATTTAGGTCATTTTCGACCTCCCTAGGCTTATTCTAATCCAATCAGGATTTTTAACCAATCTTGTGCATCCAATAAGTGCGATTGTGCCATTGGTTTAACATTTAGGCCATTCTCGTCCTCTCTAGGCTTATTCTAATACAATTAGGGTTTTTGACCAATCTTGTGCATCAAATAAGTGATTTTGTGTCATTAGTTGAAGATTTAGGTCATTTTCGTTCTCCCTAGGCTTATTCTAATCCAATAAGGGTTTTTAACCAATCTTGTGCATCCAATAAGTGATTTTGTGTCGTTTTTTGAACATTTAGGTCATTTTCGTCCTGTCTAGGCTTATTCGAATCCAATAAGGGTTTGTAACCAATGTTGTGCATCCAATAAGTGCATATGTGTCGTTGGTTTAACATTTAGGTCATTTTCGTCCTCTCTAGGCTTATTCTAATCCAATTAAAGTTTTTAATCAATCTTTTACATCAAATAAGTGATTTTGTGTCATTGGTTGAACATTTAGGTCATTTTCGTCCTCCCTAGGCTTATTCTAATCCAAGTAGGGTTTTTAACCAATCTTGTGCATCTAATAAGTGCGATTGTGTCATTGGTTTAACATTTAGGTCATTCTCGTCCTCTCTAAGCTTATTCTAATCCAATTAGGGTTTTTAATCAATCTTGTGCATCAAATAAGTGATTTTTGTGTCATTGGTTGAACATTTAGGTCATTTTCGTCCTCCCTAGACTTATTCTAATCCAAGTAGATTTTTAACCAATCTTGTGCAATTAATAAGTACGATTGTGTCATTGGTTTAACATTTAGGTCATTTTCCTCCTCTCTAGGCTTATTCTAATACAATTAGGGTTTTTAACCAATCTTGTGCATCAAATAAGTGATTTTGTGTCATTGGTTGAACATTTAGGTCATTTTCCTTCTCTCTAGGCTTATTCTAATCCAATAAGGGTTTTTAACCAATCTTGTGCATCCAATAAGTGATTTTTTGTCATTGGATGAACATTTAGGTCATTTTCTTCCTCCTAAGGATTATTCTAATCCGACGAGGGTTTTTAACCTATCTTGTGCATCCAATAAGTGATTTTGTGTCATTTTTTAAACATTTAGGTCATTTTCCTCCTCTCTAGGCTTATTCTAATCCAGTTAATGTTTTTAACCAATCTTGTGCATCAAATAAGTGATTTTGTGTCATTGGTTGAACATTTAGGTGATTTCAGTCATCCTTCGACTTATTCTAATCCAATTAGGGTTTGTAACCAATGTTGTGCATCCAATAAGTGCATTTGTGTCATTGGTTTAACATTTAGGTCATTTTCGACCTCCCTAGGCTTATTCTAATCCAATTAGGGTTTTTAACCAATCTTGTGCATCCAATAAGTGCGATTGTGTCATTGGTTTAACATTTAGGCCATTCTCGTCCTCTCTAGGCTTATTCTAATACAATTAGGGTTTTTAACCAATCTTGTGCATCAAATAAGTGATTTTGTGTCATTGGTTGAACATTTAGGTTATTTCAGTCATCCTTCGACTTATTCTCATCCATTTAGGGTTTTTAACCAATAAGGGTTTGTACCCAATAAGGGTCATTTTCCTCCTCTATTTGCTCATTCTAATTCAATAAGGGTTTGTAACCAATGTTGTGCATCAAATAAGTGATTTTGTGTCATTGGTTGCAAATTTAGGTCATTTTCCACCTCTATATGCTCATTCTAATCCAATAAGGGTTTGTAACCAATGTTGTGCATCCAATAAGTGCATTTGTGCCTTTGGTTTAACATTTAGGTCATTTTCGTTCTCCCTAGGCTTCTTCTAATCCAATTAGGGTTTTTAACCAATCTTGTGCATCCAATAAGTGATTTTGTGTCATTTTTTGAACATTTAGGTCATTTTCGTCCTGCCTAGGCTTATTCTAATCCAATGAGGGTTTGTAACCAATGTTGTGCATCCAATAAGTGCATATGTGTCATTGGTTTAACATTTAGGTCATTTTCGTCCTCTCTAGGCTTATTCTAATCCAATTAGGGATTGTAACCAATCTTGTGCATCCAATAAGTGATTTTGTGTCATTGGTTGAACATTTAGGTCATTTTCGTCCTCTATATGCTCATTCTAATCCATTAAGGGTTTTTAACCAATCTTGTGCATCAAATAAGTGATTTTGTGTCATTTGTTGAACATTTAGGTCATTTTCGTCCTCCCTAGGCTTATTCTAATCCAATTAGGGTTTGTAACCAATGTTGTGCATCCAATAAGTGCGTCTGTGTCATAGGTTTAACATTTAGGTCATTTTCGTCCTCCCTAGGCTTATTCTAATCCAAGTAGGGTTTTTAACCAATCTTGTGCATCCAATAAGTGCGATTGTGTCATTGGTTTAACATTTAGGTCATTTTCAACCTCTCTAGGATTATTCTAATCCAATTAGGGTTTTTAATCAATCTTGTGCATCAAATAAGTGATTTTGTGTCATTAGTTGAACATTTAGGTCATTTTCCTCCTCTCTAGGCTTATTCTAATCCAGTTAGGGTTTTTAACCAAACTTGTGCATCAAATAAGTGATTTTGTGTCATTGGTTGAACATTTAGGTTATTTCAGTCATCCTTCGACTTATTCTCATCCAATTAGGGTTTTTAACCAATCTTGTGCATCCAATAAGTGATTTTGTGTCATTGGTAGAACATTTAGGTCATTTTCGTCCCCCTAGGATTATTCTAATCCAATTAGGTTTTTTAACCAATATTATGCATTCAATAAGTGCGATTGTGTCATTGGTTTAATATTTAGGGCATTTTCGTCCTCTCTAGGCTTATTATAATCCAATTAGGGTTTTTAATCAATCTTTTGCATAAAATAAGTGATTTTTTGTCATCGGTTGAACATTTAGGTCATTTTCCTTCTCTCAAGGCTTATTCTAATCCAATAAGGGTTTTTAACCAATCTTGTGCATCCAATAAGTGACTTTTTGTCATTGGATGAACATTTAGGTCATTTTCTTCCTCATAAGGATTATTCTAATCCGATTAGGGTTTTTAACCTATCTTGTGCATCCAATAAGTGATTTTGTGTCATTTTATGAACATTTAGGTCATTTTCCTCCTCTCTAGGCTTATTCTAATCCAGTTAGGGTTTTTAACCAATCTTGTGCATCAAATAAGTGATTTTGTGTCATTGGTTGAACATTTAGGTTATTTCAGTCATCCTTCGACTTATTCTAATCCAGTTAGGGTTTTTAACCAATCTTGTGCATCAAATAAGTGAATTTATGTCATTTTTTGAACATTTAAGTTATTTTCGTCCTGCCTAGGCTTATTCTAATCCAATTGGGGTTTGTAACCAATGTTGTGCATCCAATAAGTGCATTTGTGTCATTGGGTTAACATTTAGGTCATTTTCATCCTCTCTAGGCTTATTCTAATCCAAATAAAGTTTTTAGTCAATCTTGTACATCAAATAAGTGATTTTGTGTCATTGGTTGAACATTTAGGGCATTTTCGTCCTCACTAGGCTTATTCTAATCCAAGTAGGGTTTTTAACCAATCTTGTGCATCTAATAAGTGCGATTGTGTCATTGGTTTAACATTTAGGTCATTCTCGTCTTCTCTAAGCTTATTCTAATACAATTAGGGTTTTTAACCAATCTTGTGCATCAAATAAGTGATTTTGTGTCATTGGTTGAACATTTAGGTCATTTTCCTTCTCTCTAGGCTTATTCTAATCCAATAAGGGTTTTTAACCAATCTTGTGCATCCAATAAGTGATTTTTTCTCATTGGATGAACATTTAGGTCATTTTCTTCCTCCTAAGGATTATTCTAATATGACGAGGGTTTTTAACCTATCTTGTGCATCCAATAAGTGATTTTGTGTCATTTTTTAAACATTTAGGTCATTTTCCTCGTCTCTAGGCTTATTCTAATCCAGTTAATGTTTTTAACCAATCTTGTGCATCAAATAAGTGATTTTGTGTCATTGGTTGAACATTTAGGTGATTTCAGTCATCCTTCGACTTATTCTAATCCAATTAGGGTTTGTAACCAATGTTGTGCATCCAATAAGTGCATTTGTGTCATTGGTTTAACATTTAGGTCATTTTCGTCCTCTCTAGGCTTATTCTAATCCAATTAAAGTTTTTAATCAAATTTGTACATCAAATAAGTGATTTTGTGTCGTTGGTTGAACATTTAGGTCATTTTCGTCCTCCCTAGGCTTATTCTAATCCAAGTAGGGTTTTTAACAAATCTTGTGCATCTAATAAGTGCGATTGTGTCATTGGTTTAACATTTAGGTCATTCTCGTCCTCTCTAAGCTTATTCTAATCCAATTAGGGTTTTTAATCAATCTTGTGCATCAAATAAGTAATTTTTGTGTCATTAGTTAAACATTTAGGTCATTTTCGTCCTCCCTAGACTTATTCTAATCCAAGTAGGTTTTTAATCAATCTTGTGCAATAATAAGTGCGATTGTGTCATTGGTTTAACATTTAGGTCATTTTCGTCCTCTCTAGGCTTATTCTAATCCAATTAGGGTTTTTAATTACTCTTGTGCATCAAATAAGTGATTTTGTGTCATTGGTTGAACATTTAGGTCATTTTCCTCCTCTATATGCATATTCTAATCCAATAAGGGTTTTTTACCAATCTTGTGCATCCAATAAGTGATTTTGTGTCATTTTTTGAACTTTTAGGTCATTTTCGTCCTCCCTAGGCTTATTCTAATCCAATTAGGGTTTGTAACCAATGTTGTGCATCCAATAAGTGCGTCTGTGTCATAGGTTTAACATTTAGGTCATTTTCGTCCTCCGTAGGCTTAGTCTAATCTAATCCAATTAGGGTTTTTAACCAATCTTGTGCATCCGATAAGTTATTTTGTGTCATTTATTGAACATCTAGGTCATTTTCGTCATGTCTAGGCTTATTCTAATCCAATTAGGTTTTGTAACCAATGTTGTGCATCCAATAAGTGCATTTGTGTCATTGGTTTAACGTTTAGGTCATTTTCGTCCTCTCTAGGCTTATACTAATCCAATTAGGGTTTTTAACCTATCTTGTGCATCCAATAAATAATTTTGTGTCATTTTTTGAACATTTAACTCATTTTCGTCCTGCCTAGGCTTATTCTAATCCAATTAGGGTTTGTAACGAATGTTGTGCATCCAATAAGTGCGTTTGTGTCATTGGTTTAACATTTAGGTCATTTTCGTCCTCTCTAGGCTTATTCTAATCCAATTAGGGTTTTTAATCAATCTTGTGCATCAAATAAGTGATTTTGTGTCATTGGTTGAACATTTAGGTCATTTTCCTCCTCTATAGGCTTATTCTAATCGAATTAAAGTTTTTAATCAATCTTGTACATCAAATAAGTGATTTTGTGTCATTGGCTTAACATTTAGGTTATTTTCGTCCTCCATAGGCTTATTCTAATCCATGTAGGGTTTTTAACCAATCTTGTGCATCCAATTAGTGCGAGTGTGTCATTGGTTTGACATTTAGGTCATTTTCGTCCTCCCTAGGCTTATTCTAATCCAATTTGGGTTTTTAACCAATTTTGTGCATCCGATAAGTGATTTTGTGACATTTTTTGAACATTGAGGTCATTTTCGTCCTGCCTAGGCTTATTCTAATCCAATTAAAGTTTTTAATCAATCTTGTACATCAAATAAGTGATTTTGTGTCATTGGTTGAACATTTAGGTCATTTTCATCCTCCCTAGGCTTATTCTAATCCAAGTAGGGTTTTAATCCAATCTTGTGCATCCAATAAGTACGATTGTGTCAATGGTTTAACATTTAGGTCATTTTCGTCCTCTCTAGGCTTATTCTAATCCAATTAGAGTTTTTAATCAATCTTTTGCATCAAATAAGCGATTTTGTGTCATTGGTTGAACATTTAGGTCATTTTCCTCCTCTCTAGGCTTATTCTAATCCAATTAGGGTTTTTAACCAATGTTGTGCATCAAATAAGTGCGTTTGTGTCATTGGTTGAACATTTAGGTCATTTTCGTCCTCACTAGACTTATTCTAATCCAATTAGGGTTTTTAATCAATCTTGTGCATCCAATAAGTGAATTTGTGTCAATGGTTGAACATTTAGGTCGTTTTCGTCATCCTTCGACTTATTCTAATCCAATTAGGGTTTTTAACCAATCTTGTGAATCCAATAAGTAATTATGTGTCATTGGTTGAACATTTAGGTCATTTTCGTGTTCCCTAGGATTATTCTAATCCAATAAGGGGTTTTTAATCAATATTGTGCATTCAATAAGTGCGATTGTGTCATTATTTTAACATTTAGGGCATTTTCGTCCTCTCTAGGCTTATTCTAATCTAATTAGGGTTTTTAATCAATATTGTGTATCGAATAAGTGATTTTGTGTCATTGGTTGAACATTTAGGTCATTTTCGTCCTCCCTAGGCTTATTCTAATCCAATTTGGGTTTTTAACCAATCTTGTGTATCAAATAAGTGATTTTGTGTTATTGGTTGAAAATTTAGGTCATTTTCGTCCTCCCTAGGCTTATTCTAATCCAATTAGGGTTTTTAACCAATCTTGTGCATCCAATAAGTGCGTTTTATGTCATTGGTTGAAAATTTAGGTCATATTCGTCATCCTTCGACTTATTCTAATCCAGTTAGGATTTTTCACCAATCTTGTGCATCCAATAAGTGCGTTTGTAACATTGGTTGAACATTTAGGTCATTTTTGTCCTCTCTAGGCTTATTCTAATCCAATTAAAGTTTTTAATCAATCTTGTACATCAAATAAGTGATTTTGTGTCATTGGTTGAACATTTAGGTTATTTTCGTCCTCCCTAGGCTTATTCTAATCCAAGTAGGGTTTTTAACCAATCTTGTGCATCCAATAAGTGCGATTGTGTCATTGGTTTAACATTTAGGTCAATCTCGTCCTCTCTAAGCTTATTCTAATCCAATAAAGGTTTTTAATCAATCTTGTGCATCAAATAAGTGATTTTTGTGTCATTGGTTGAACCTTTAAGTCATTTTCATCCTCCCTAGGCTTATTCTAATCTAATTAGGGTTTTTAACCAATCTTGTGCAATTAATAAGTGCGATTGTGTCACTGGTTTAACATTTAGGTCATTTTCGTCCTCTCTAGGCTTATTCTAATCCAATTAGAGTTTTTAATCAATCTTTTGCATCAAATAAGCGATTTTGTGTCATTGGTTGAACATTTAGGTCATTTTCCTCCTCTATAGGCTTATTCTAATCCAGTTAAAGTTTTTAATCAATCTTGTAAATCAAATAAGTGATTTTGTGTCATTTGCTGAACATTTAGGTCATTTTCGTCCTCCATAGGCTTATTCTAATCCAAGTAGGGTTTTTGACCAATCTTGTGCATCCAATAAGTGCGATTGTGTCATTGGTTTATCATTTAGGTAATTTTCGTCCTCTCTAGGCTTATTCTAATCCAATTAGGGTTTTTAATCAATCTTGTGCATCAAATAAGTGGTTTTGTATCATTGGTTGAACATTTAGGTTATTTTCCTCCTCTTTAGCCTTATTCTAATTCAATTAGGGTTTTTAACCAATTTTGTGCATCAAATAAGTAATTTTGTGTCATTGGTTGAACATTTAAGTTATTTTCGTCATCCCTAGGCTTATTCTAATCGAATTAGGGTTTTTAACCAATCTTGCGCATCCAATAAGTGATTTTGTGTCATTTTTTGAACATTTAGGTCATTTTCGTCCTCCCTAGGCTTATTGTAATCCAATTAGGGTTTTTAACCAATCTTGTGCATCCAATAAGTGATTTTGTGTCATTTTTTGAACATTTTGGTCATTTTCGTCTTGCCTAGGCTTATTCTAATCCAATTAGGGTTTGTGTGATTGTGTAATTGGTTGAACATTTAGGTGATTTTCAGCCTCTCTAGGCTTATTCTAATAAAATTAGAGTTTTTAATCAATCTTTTGCTTCAAATAAGCGATTTTGTGTCATTGGTTGAACATTTTAGGTCATTTTCCTCCTCTATAGGCTTATTCTAATCCAGTTAAAGTTTTTAATCAATCTTGTAAATCAAATAAGTGATTTTGTGTCATTTGCTGAACATTTAGGTCATTTTCGTCCTCCATAGGCTTATTTTAATCCAAGTAGGGTTTTTGACCAATCTTGTGCATCCAATAAGTGCGATTGTGTCATTGGTTTAACATTTAGGTCATTTTCGTCCTCTCTAGGCTTATTCTAATCCAATTAAGGTTTTTAATCAATCTTGTGCATCAAATAAGTGATTTTGTATCATTGGTTGAACATTTAGGTCATTTTATCCCTCTTTAGCCTTATTCTAATTCAATTAGCGTTTTTAACCAATTTTGTGCATCAAATAAGTGATTTTGTGTCATTGGTTGAACATTTAAGTTATTTTCGTCATCCCTAGGCTTATTCTAATCAAATTAGGGTTTTTAACCAATCTTGCGCATCCAATAAGTGATTTTGTGTCATTTTTGGAACATTTAGGTCATTTTCGTCCTCCCTAGGCTTATTGTAATCCAATTAGGGTTTTTAACCAATCTTGTGCATCCAATAAGTGATTTTGTGTCATTTTTTGAACATTTAGGTCATTTTCGTCTTGCCTAGGCTTATTCTAATCCAATTAGGGTTTGTGAGATTGTGTAATTGGTTGAACATTTAGGTGATTTTCGGCCTCTCTAGGCTTATTCTAGTCCAATTAGAGTTTTTAATCAATCTTTTGCATCAAATAAGCGATTTTGTGTCATTGGTTGAACATTTAGGTCATTTTCCTCCTCTCTAGGCTTATTCTAATCCAATTAGGGTTTTTTAACCAATGTTGTGCATCAAATAAGTGCGTTTGTGTCATTGGTTGAACATTTAGGTCATTTTCGTCCTTACTAGACTTATTCTAATCCAATTAGGGTTTTTAATCAATCTTGTACATCCAATAAGTGATTTTGTGTCAATGGTTGAACATTTAGGTCGTTTTCGTCATCCTTCGACTTATTCTAATCCAATTAGGGTTTTTAACCAATCTTGTGCATCAAATAAGTGATTTTGTGTTATTGGTTGAAAATTTAGGTCATTTTCGTCCTCCCTAGGCTTATTCTAATCCAATTAGGGTTTTTAACCAATCTTGTGCATCAAATAAGTGCGTTTTATGTCATTGGTTGAAAATTTAGGTCATATTCGTCATCCTTCGACTTATTCTAATCCAGTTAGGATTTTTCACCAATCTTGTGCATCCAATAAGTGCGTTTGTAACATTGGTCGAACATTTAGGTCATTTTTGTCCTCTCTAGGCTTATTCTAATCCAATTAAAGTTTTTAATCAATCTTGTACATCAAATAAGTGATTTTGTGTCATTGGTTGAACATTTAGGTTATTTTCGTCCTCCCTAGGCTTATTCTAATCCAAGTAGGGTTTTTAACCAATCTTGTGCATCCAATAAGTGCGATTGTGTCATTGGTTTAACATTTAGGTCATTCTCGTCCTCTCTAAGCTTATTCTAATCCAATAAGGGTTTTTAATCAATCTTGTGCATCAAATAAGTGATTTTTGTGTCATTGGTTGAACCTTTAAGTCATTTTCGTCCTCCATAGGCTTATTCTAATCTAATTAGGGTTTTTAACCAATCTTGTGCAATTAATAAGTGCGATTGTGTCAATGGTTTAACATTTAGGTCATTTTCGTCCTCTCTAGGCTTATTCTAATCCAATTAGAGTTTTTAATCAATCTTTTGCATCAAATAAGCGATTTTGTGTCATTGGTTGAACATTTAGGTCATTTTCCTCCTCTATAGGCTTATTCTAATCCAGTTAAAGTTTTTAATCAATCTTGTAAATCAAATAAGTGATTTTGTGTCATTTGCTGAACATTTAGGTCATTTTCGTCCTCCATAGGCTTATTCTAATCCAAGTAGGGTTTTTGACCAATCTTGTGCATCCAATAAGTGCGATTGTGTCATTGGTTTATCATTTAGGTAATTTTCGTCCTCTCTAGGCTTATTCTAATCCAATTAGGGTTTTTAATCAATCTTGTGCATCAAATAAGTGGTTTTGTATCATTGGTTGAACATTTAGGTTATTTTCCTCCTCTTTAGCCTTATTCTAATTCAATTAGGGTTTTTAACCAATTTTGTGCATCAAATAAGTAATTTTGTGTCATTGGTTGAACATTTAAGTTATTTTCGTCATCCCTAGGCTTATTCTAATCGAATTAGGGTTTTTAACCAATCTTGCGCATCCAATAAGTGATTTTGTGTCATTTTTTGAACATTTAGGTCATTTTCGTCCTCCCTATGCTTATTGTAATCCAATTAGGGTTTTTAACCAATCTTGTGCATCCAATAAGTGATTTTGTGTCATTTTTTGAACATTTTGGTCATTTTCGTCTTGCCTAGGCTTATTCTAATCCAATTAGGGTTTGTGTGATTGTGTAATTGGTTGAACATTTAGGTGATTTTCAGCCTCTCTAGGCTTATTTTAATCAAATTAGAGTTTTTAATCAATCTTTTGCTTCAAATAAGCGATTTTGTGTCATTGGTTGAACATTTAGGTCATTTTCCTCCTCTATAGGCTTATTCTAATCCAGTTAAAGTTTTTAATCAATCTTGTAAATCAAATAAGTGATTTTGTGTCATTTGCTGAACATTTAGGTCATTTTCGTCCTCCATAGGCTTATTTTAATCCAAGTAGGGTTTTTGACCAATCTTGTGCATCCAATAAGTGCGATTGTGTCATTGGTTTAACATTTAGGTCATTTTCGTCCTCTCTAGGCTTATTCTAATCCAATTAAGGTTTTTAATCAATCTTGTGCATCAAATAAGTGATTTTGTATCATTGGTTGAACATTTAGGTCATTTTATCCCTCTTTAGCCTTATTCTAATTCAATTAGCGTTTTTAACCAATTTTGTGCATCAAATAAGTGATTTTGTGTCATTGGTTGAACATTTAAGTTATTTTCGTCATCCCTAGGCTTATTCTAATCAAATTAGGGTTTTTAACCAATCTTGCGCATCCAATAAGTGATTTTGTGTCATTTTTGGAACATTTAGGTCATTTTCGTCCTCCCTAGGCTTATTGTAATCCAATTAGGGTTTTTAACCAATCTTGTGCATCCAATAAGTGATTTTGTGTCATTTTTTGAACATTTAGGTCATTTTCGTCTTGCCTAGGCTTATCCTAATCCAATTAGGGTTTGTGAGATTGTGTAATTGGTTGAACATTTAGGTGATTTTCGGCCTCTCTAGGCTTATTCTAGTCCAATTAGAGTTTTTAATCAATCTTTTGCATCAAATAAGCGATTTTGTGTCATTGGTTGAACATTTAGGTCATTTTCCTCCTCTCTAGGCTTATTCTAATCTTATTAGGGTTTTTTAACCAATGTTGTGCATCAAATAAGTGCGTTTGTGTCATTGGTTGAACATTTAGGTCATTTTCGTCCTCACTAGACTTATTCTAATCCAATTAGGGTTTTTAATCAATCTTGTACATCCAATAAGTGATTTTGTGTCAATGGTTGAACATTTAGGTCGTTTTCGTCATCCTTCGACTTATTCTAATCCAATTAGGGTTTTTAACCAATCTTGTGCATCAAATAAGTGATTTTGTGTTATTGGTTGAAAATTGAGGTCATTTTCGTCCTCCCTAGGCTTATTCTAATCCAATTAGGGTTTTTAACCAATCTTGTGCATCAAATAAGTGCGTTTTATGTCATTGGTTGAAAATTTAGGTCATATTCGTCATCCTTCGACTTATTCTAATCCAGTTAGGATTTTTCACCAATCTTGTGCATCCAATAAGTGCGTTTGTAACATTGGTCGAACATTTAGGTCATTCTCGTCCTCTCTAAGCTTATTCTAATCCAATAAGGGTTTTTAATCAATCTTGTGCATCAAATAAGTAATTTTTGTGTCATTGGTTGAACCTTTAAGTCATTTTCGTCCTCCCTAGGCTTATTCTAATCTAATTAGGGTTTTTAACCAATCTTGTGCAATTAATAAGTGCGATTGTGTCAATGGTTTAACATTTAGGTCATTTTCGTCCTCTCTAGGCTTATTCTAATCCAATTAGAGTTTTTAATCAATCTTTTGCATCAAATAAGCGATTTTGTGTCATTGGTTGAACATTTAGGTCATTTTCCTCCTCTATAGGCTTATTCTAATCCAGTTAAAGTTTTTAATCAATCTTGTAAATCAAATAAGTGATTTTGTGTCATTTGCTGAACATTTAGGTCATTTTCGTCCTCCATAGGCTTATTTTAATCCAAGTAGGGTTTTTGACCAATCTTGTGCATCCAATAAGTGCGATTGTGTCATTGGTTTAACATTTAGGTCATTTTCGTCATCTCTAGGCTTATTCTAATCCAATTAAGGTTTTTAATCAATCTTGTGCATCAAATAAGTGATTTTGTATCATTGGTTGAACATTTAGGTCATTTTATCCCTCTTTAGCCTTATTCTAATTCAATTAGCGTTTTTAACCAATTTTGTGCATCAAATAAGTGATTTTGTGTCATTGGTTGAACATTTAAGTTATTTTCGTCATCCCTAGGCTTATTCTAATCAAATTAGGGTTTTTAACCAATCTTGCGCATCCAATAAGTGATTTTGTGTCATTTTTGGAACATTTAGGTCATTTTCGTCCTCCCTAGGCTTATTGTAATCCAATTAGGGTTTTTAACCAATCTTGTGCATCCAATAAGTGATTTTGTGTCATTTTTTGAACATTTAGGTCATTTTCGTCTTGCCTAGGCTTATTCTAATCCAATTAGGGTTTGTGAGATTGTGTAATTGGTTGAACATTTAGGTGATTTTCGGCCTCTCTAGGCTTATTCTAGTCCAATTAGAGTTTTTAATCAATCTTTTGCATCAAATAAGCGATTTTGTGTCATTGGTTGAACATTTAGGTCATTTTCCTCCTCTCTAGGCTTATTCTAATCCAATTAGGGTTTTTTAACCAATGTTGTGCATCAAATAAGTGCGTTTGTGTCATTGGTTGAACATTTAGGTCATTTTCGTCCTCACTAGACTTATTCTAATCCAATTAGGGTTTTTAATCAATCTTGTACATCCAATAAGTGATTTTGTGTCAATGAATGAACATTTAGGTCGTTTTCGTCATCCTTCGACTTATTCTAATCCAATTAGGGTTTTTAACCAATCTTGTGCATCAAATAAGTGATTTTGTGTTATTGGTTGAAAATTTAGGTCATTTTCGTCCTCCCTAGGCTTATTCTAATCCAATTAGGGTTTTTAACCAATCTTGTGCATCAAATAAGTGCGTTTTATGTCATTGGTTGAAAATTTAGGTCATATTCGTCATCCTTCGACTTATTCTAATCCAGTTAGGATTTTTCACCAATCTTGTGCATCCAATAAGTGCGTTTGTAACATTGGTCGAACATTTAGGTCATTTTTGTCCTCTCTAGGCTTATTCTAATCCAATTAAAGTTTTTAATCAATCTTGTACATCAAATAAGTGATTTTGTGTCATTGGTTGAACATTTAGGTTATTTTCGTCCTCCCTAGGCTTATTCTAATCCAAGTAGGGTTTTTAACCAATCTTGTGCATCCAATAAGTGCGATTGTGTCATTGGTTTAACATTTAGGTCATTCTCGTCCTCTCTAAGCTTATTCTAATCCAATAAGGGTTTTTAATCAATCTTGTGCATCAAATAAGTGATTTTTGTGTCACTGGTTGAACATTTAAGTCATTTTCGTCCTCCCTAGGCTTATTCTAATCTAATTAGGGTTTTTAACCAATCTTGTGCAATTAATAAGTGCGATTGTGTCAATGGTTTAACATTTAGGTCATTTTCGTCCTCTCTAGGCTTATTCTAATCCAATTAGAGTTTTTAATCAATCTTTTGCATCAAATATGCGATTTTGTGTCATTGGTTGAACATTTAGGTCATTTTCATCCTCTATAGGCTTATTCTAATCCAGTTAAAGTTTTTAATCAATCTTGTAAATCAAATAAGTGATTTTGTGTCATTTGCTGAACATTTAGGTCATTTTCGTCCTCCATAGGCTTATTCTAATCCAAGTAGGGTTTTTGACCAATCTTGTGCATCCAATAAGTGCGATTGTGTCATTGGTTTATCATTTAGGTAATTTTCGTCCTCTCTAGGCTTATTCTAATCCAATTAGGGTTTTTAATCAATCTTGTGCATCAAATAAGTGGTTTTGTATCATTGGTTGAACATTTAGGTTATTTTCCTCCTCTTTAGCCTTATTCTAATTCAATTAGGGTTTTTAACCAATTTTGTGCATCAAATAAGTAATTTTGTGTCATTGGTTGAACATTTAAGTTATTTTCGTCATCCCTAGGCTTATTCTAATCGAATTAGGGTTTTTAACCAATCTTGCGCATCCAATAAGTGATTTTGTGTCATTTTTTGAACATTTAGGTCATTTTCGTCCTCCCTATGCTTATTGTAATCCAATTAGGGTTTTTAACCAATCTTGTGCATCCAATAAGTGATTTTGTGTCATTTTTTGAACATTTTGGTCATTTTCGTCTTGCCTAGGCTTATTCTAATCCAATTAGGGTTTGTGTGATTGTGTAATTGGTTGAACATTTAGGTGATTTTCAGCCTCTCTAGGCTTATTCTAATAAAATTAGAGTTTTTAATCAATCTTTTGCTTCAAATAAGCGATTTTGTGTCATTGGTTGAACATTTTAGGTCATTTTCCTCCTCTATAGGCTTATTCTAATCCAGTTAAAGTTTTTAATCAATCTTGTAAATCAAATAAGTGATTTTGTGTCATTTGCTGAACATTTAGGTCATTTTCGTCCTCCATAGGCTTATTTTAATCCAAGTAGGGTTTTTGACCAATCTTGTGCATCCAATAAGTGCGATTGTGTCATTGGTTTAACATTTAGGTCATTTTCGTCCTCTCTAGGCTTATTCTAATCCAATTAAGGTTTTTAATCAATCTTGTGCATCAAATAAGTGATTTTGTATCATTGGTTGAACATTTAGGTCATTTTATCCCTCTTTAGCCTTATTCTAATTCAATTAGCGTTTTTAACCAATTTTGTGCATCAAATAAGTGATTTTGTGTCATTGGTTGAACATTTAAGTTATTTTCGTCATCCCTAGGCTTATTCTAATCAAATTAGGGTTTTTAACCAATCTTGCGCATCCAATAAGTGATTTTGTGTCATTTTTGGAACATTTAGGTCATTTTCGTCCTCCCTAGGCTTATTGTAATCCAATTAGGGTTTTTAACCAATCTTGTGCATCCAATAAGTGATTTTGTGTCATTTTTTGAACATTTAGGTCATTTTCGTCTTGCCTAGGCTTATTCTAATCCAATTAGGGTTTGTGAGATTGTGTAATTGGTTGAACATTTAGGTGATTTTCGGCCTCTCTAGGCTTATTCTAGTCCAATTAGAGTTTTTAATCAATCTTTTGCATCAAATAAGCGATTTTGTGTCATTGGTTGAACATTTAGGTCATTTTCCTCCTCTCTAGGCTTATTCTAATCCAATTAGGGTTTTTTAACCAATGTTGTGCATCAAATAAGTGCGTTTGTGTCATTGGTTGAACATTTAGGTCATTTTCGTCCTCACTAGACTTATTCTAATCCAATTAGGGTTTTTAATCAATCTTGTACATCCAATAAGTGATTTTGTGTCAATGAATGAACATTTAGGTCGTTTTCGTCATCCTTCGACTTATTCTAATCCAATTAGGGTTTTTAACCAATCTTGTGCATCAAATAAGTGATTTTGTGTTATTGGTTGAAAATTTAGGTCATTTTCGTCCTCCCTAGGCTTATTCTAATCCAATTAGGGTTTTTAACCAATCTTGTGCATCAAATAAGTGCGTTTTATGTCATTGGTTGAAAATTTAGGTCATATTCGTCATCCTTCGACTTATTCTAATCCAGTTAGGATTTTTCACCAATCTTGTGCATCCAATAAGTGCGTTTGTAACAAGGGTCGAACATTTAGGTCATTCTCGTCCTCTCTAAGCTTATTCTAATCCAATAAGGGTTTTTAATCAATCTTGTGCATCAAATAAGTGATTTTTGTGTCATTGGTTGAACCTTTAAGTCATTTTCGTCCTCCCTAGGCTTATTCTAATCTAATTAGGGTTTTTAACCAATCTTGTGCAATTAATAAGTGCGATTGTGTCAATGATTTAACATTTAGGTCATTTTCGTCCTCTCTAGGCTTATTCTAATCCAATTAGAGTTTTTAATCAATCTTTTGCATCAAATAAGCAATTTTGTGTCATTGGTTGAACATTTAGGTCATTTTCCTCCTCTATAGGCTTATTCTAATCCAGTTAAAGTTTTTAATCAATCTTGTAAATCAAATAAGTGATTTTGTGTCATTTGCTGAACATTTAGGTCATTTTCGTCCTCCATAGGCTTATTCTAATCCAAGTAGGGTTTTTGACCAATCTTGTGCATCCAATAAGTGCGATTGTGTCATTGGTTTATCATTTAGGTAATTTTCGTCCTCTCTAGGCTTATTCTAATCCAATTAGGGTTTTTAATCAATCTTGTGCATCAAATAAGTGGTTTTGTATCATTGGTTGAACATTTAGGTCATTTTCCTCC